>JAWWEE010000122.1:7373296-7406324 GCA_035221455.1 Xenops minutus
GTTGTTCAGGGCTCCACTGGAAATAATTTTTCTGCCGTGTCACAAGGTAGAGAGGACTTATTGACTGTACTCAGGGATATGCATCATCCAAAAGCCCACAGTGCCTAGGAAAGCCTGAGTTTCCCTCTTGCTGGTTGGTGGGGACATAGCTGCTATTTTGTTAAATCACCTCCGTTGGAATCTGGTGACATCCATCTTGCCACTTCACTCCTAGGAACTGAATTTTCTGAGAAGGTCCCTTGACCTTACTTCGCTTAATGACAAAACCAGCTCTTAGGAGAATCTGAATTGTCTTCTCTCCTTTCTCAAAAACTTCCCCTGCTGTATTCTCCCATACAATGATGTCATCGATGTACTGTAGATGTTCTGGAGCCTCTCTTTTTTTCAGTGCAGTCTGGATCAGTCCATGGCAAATGGTGGGACTGTGTTTCCACCCCTGGGGCTGTCGATTCCAGGTATACTGCACACCCCTCCAGGTGAAAGCAAATTGTGGCCTGCACTCTGCTGCCAAAGGAATGGAGAAAAAGGCATTGTCAATGTCAGTGGTAGCATACCACTTGACTGCCTTGGACTCCAGCTCCTACTGAAACTCCAGCATGCCCAGCACAGCAGCACTCAGGGGTGGTGTGACTTCATTGAGGCCACGGTAATCTACCACCAGCCTCCACTTTCCACTGGACTTACGCACTGGCCATATAGGGCTATTAAAGGGTGAATGAGTCTTGCTGACTACCCCCTGGCTCTCGAATTCACGGATCATCTTATGTATAGGAGCCACAGAGTCACGGTTGGTGCAGTATTGCCAGTGGTGTACTGTTGCTGTGGCCTTCAGTACCGATTTTTCTTCAACCTTCAGCAGTCCCACAGCAGAAGGGTCTTCTGAGACACCAGGAAAGGTGTTCAACTGTCCTCTATTCTTCTCCTAACACTAGGACTAGTGTATGAATGAACCCAAGGAGGCTTAGAATGAGCACAATAAACCCAGAAACCCTCACCCCCCAGAAAGTTAGTCTAACTAAGACAGTTGATTTCGGCCTGACAAATCATATCCCACTCCTATGACTTTCTCAATGACCTTCCTATATTTAAACTTCTACTCAACCTTTACTCTAAGTAGCCTAGGCCTAGCCTTTCATCGAATCCATCTAATCTCTGCCCTACTCTGCTTAGAAAGCATAATACTATCAATATACATTGCCTTATCAATATGACCAATCCAAACCCAAACAACATCCCCAACCCTAATACCCGTTCTCATACTAGCATTCTCCACCTGCGAAGCAGGCACCGGCTTTGCAATCTTAGTTGCCTCTACCTGAACCCACGGCTCAGACCATCTTCACAACCTATACCTACTATGCTAAAAATCATAATTCCAACAATCATACTCCTACCAATAGCCCTACTGTCCCCCCTAAAATACTTCTGAACAAACATCACTCTTCATAGCCTATTAATTGCAACTATTAGCTTACAATGGCTAGTGTCAACAATAGCTGTGCCAAAAGCCCAGCAAAATCCTTTTGGATCTTTAAAATACCTGCTCCTGAGGTAATCAATGCCAAGGATACACGGGGCCTCTGGACCAGTCATGATGGCATGTCTATGTCATTCCTTCTCAGTCAAGCTCACTTTAGCTTCCGGTACAGTCAGCTGTTGGGATCCTCCTGTCACCCCAAAAACAGAGATGGATTCTGCCCCTACATATCTTGATGGTATCAAAGTACATTGTGCGCCAGTGTCCACTAAAGCCTTATATCTTTGTAGGTCTAATGTGCCAGGCCACCAAAGCAACAAAGTCCAATAGACTCTATTGTCCCTCTTCTCTACCTGGCTAGAGGCAGGGCACCCCTAGTTCTGGTCGTGGTACTCACAGTGCTCATCTTGTAAATATGACCTGGATGTCCCTTCAAGAGGATCAGACATGTCATCATCAGTCCTATACTGCCTGAAGTCTTGCACATGAGAGACTGGAGCAGCATTTATCTGTGAAGAGTTTCTTGTGGTAGTTGTTCCTCTTTTCAATCCACGTACCTGTGCTGCTAAGGAAGAGGTGGATTTTCCATCCCACTTCCTCATATCTTCTCCATGCTCATGGAGGTAAAACCGTAGATTGCCACGAGGAGTGTACCCTTTCTCCTTAGTTAGGGACGCCTGCTCCTGATAGCAGAGACTCTCATTTGTCCTGGCGAGATATGGAAGATTCCTTCCTTAATTTCCTCCCTTAGCTTCTGGTGGCCGTCCTCAATCTTTTCCTCCAGGCTTTGGACATGTTTGGCCAGTTTTGTTTCCACAGTTGTTTCCATGGGCTTGTAATGGGGCACTGACAGTGTTTTCATAAATCCTGAGTTTACTAACCAGTGTGCCTACCTTGTCCTCTCCCTCCCTCTGTTGCAATATGGCTAAGTAGCAGGAATACATTTCTGGCCCGACTGTGCAAATTCCAGCCACATCTGGGTTGTGCACTGTACACCATCAGGACTTTTTGGGAATCTTTTGTCCTCTGAAAAGATTATCTCCAGTATGGCTAATTCTCTTAAGCACTGGATAACTTGCTCCATTGTGCTCCATTGTCCTTGCTGTACATGGAGGTCCTCCTTACAAAGATATCTCTCCCTCATGCTTGACAACAGTTGCTGCCAGAGGCTGAGAGTTTCCTGCCTCTTTCCAATCCCCTGATCAATGATCACATCTTGAGACAGTGATCCCAGCTGCCTTGCTTCACTTCCATCTAGAATTGTACCATTAGCTGTGGCGTCCCAGATTCGGAGCAGCCAGGTTAGAATGGACTCATTTGCCTGTCACATGAACTCTCTCTGCAGCTCACGCAGCTCACCCAGGGATAGGGACCGAGTGATTATTTCTGGTTCCATTTCTTCCACTGGATGTGAAGGTCCTGCCTCTTCCTCATCATTTATCATACAAACTGATTTAGTCTTTGATTTTCTTTTCTGGACAGGGGTGACTGCTATTGGTTTCGGTTGTCCTTCTGGCTTCTCAATGGTGTGTGTGGACAGGGTGCTGGTTGATTTATTCCTTTTTTTCCTCTGGGTTAGCTGTGGTTTGGGTGGACAAGGTGCCTGTTGATTTGCTTCCTTTTCCCTCTGGCTCAGCTGTAGTTTGGGTGGACACAGTGCCTGCGGGTTTGCTTCTTTTGTCCTCCTCCTGATGGTGCTGCACAATATCAAGCAGTGTCCGGTAGGCAGTGGCCAGGGTCCAGAATGTTGCTGTAAGCTGCCCATCCCTGGAGCTCCCAGAACATTTTCCTTTCACATAGTTTATTATTCTAACAGGATCCTGCAGTTGTTCAGGGGTGAATTTCTAGATCATTGGAGGAGAGAAGTTCTCCAAATACTGGCCCATGTCCTCCCACCTACCGTGCTACTCAACATTATCCACTCCCAGAGCAGGCCTCCAGACAACTTCCCTAGAAGGCCCTGTTCTGTAAGCATGATGTAGACAGTACACATAAAACACAGCAAGACTAACAATAACATTATGCTGTCCTTAACATCAAGAAGGAACTCAATGTTTTCAAAAACCATTGTAGTAGGTCTGAAGGAGGAGAAGGAGGTGGAAGGCTGGAAACAACCTTTCCTTCCTATTCCCCCTACAGACCGCGTGTGATTTTTAATGAGGGCCCAGAGGTAGCAATCCAGACCAGGATAGGCAAACCAGACGGAATATATATTCAAAATAAAACTTACTACTTCTGATGTAATGACAACATAAAGACAGTATATGAACAAAGCAATTTTTATGCTTCTCTCTGGTCTTAAAGAGAGCATGATGAGAGGCAAATAGTTCCCAATTTGTGGAAATAGGAACAGGCTTAGGTACAACATCCACATAAAAACATTGGTCCACATGATGATCAGAAAGTTCCTTAACCCAAACCCAAAAACGCTTAGAATGAAATTCTAAGTCTGACTTTTCCTCCCCTGCCCCATCTTGGGTGTCAAAATATGTACTGGTTTAGAGGTAAATCACCAGGAGAAATGAAACCAACTCCAAAAGAGATTGCAAGTCTGAATTACAATTTAATAAAAAATCACAAGTACAGTGATGCAGAGGAAAAATACATTTGACCCACAGAGAAACAGATGTACAACCCAACACCCTGGGGCATGAACAAAATGGAGCTCACCAGCCCCTGTGCTGAGCATCACGTGGCCTCCCCAAGTACAAAGTAAAAAGAAAGAGAAAACCTGTTGCTGAGGATGTCATGACTCCCGGGAGTCATTAGCACCTTCACACCCAGCCTGAGGGTTCATGTCTGCTAATGTGGACAGTCAGCTCACCAGTGGCAGTTGCAGTCCTGTTGAGGTCCTGGTTCCCCTCTGGATCCCACAAATGGTCCCAGAAGTCCCAAACCCCCAAGGTTATATTGGCTTGGGCTCAGATGGGAGTGCCCAGTACCTTCCCCAGGGTGAGGAGTTTCACAGTGGGTGATTTACTACACTATGCATCATGGGATACTCCTTGATGGTTCATTAGCAGACATGAACCCTCAGGCAATGAATCTGTATGAAGTGGCTGGATAAAAGCCAAGCACACACTGTACCTGATACACGAGTCAGTGGACCAAAGATTCCCCCCTCATGTCCGGGCCGATATTGCTTTTACCATTTAAATAAACCTTTATTATACAAATTTGAGTTCAGACTCTGTTTTTCACAAAATGCAAAAACAGATTCACCTTAATGCTGAACTTTGCTATTGCATTTCAGCCTCTCTACAACTACTGATAGTTTGTGGTGGTAGTGCTCTTTTCTTAAGATGTCTATAGTCTCTGGAAGTAATTATCATTTAGTGATTCAGGAACAATTTGGTTAAATGTTCTCAAATATTTAAAATTATCTTCTGTTTTTGTGCCATGCATAATGTGATTTGCATGAAAACAACACCTGCATATATCTGTTACACACCAGAACAGTTATTTTTTGGGTTAGAATCACCTTGTGGGGGGGTGCATGTGTGTGTAGAGGGGGAAGGGATGGGTCGAACCTGATGGAGGTGGGATGGAGTTGTATCCCTTATGGCAGGCCCTGGAGCCCACACAGGGAAGCTCTGAATCAGCTGTCAGTAATGAACAGCCCGGGAAAACTATAACACACCTCACATCCTGGAGCCCAGACTCAGATTGGCAGGGACAGTGAAAACACTGCCCCCCACCCTGGCTTGGAACCCCTGAAGGGCCAGTGAGTCAGAGGCCCCACCTGAGTGTTTGACTGTAGGGACAGAGCAGGTAAAAACAACAGCATAGGTGTGCCAGTGTCATGACCCTGCCACCTGGACATGTGAGAGCTGGTCTTTCACAAAGTTTTGGTGGTAGCTATATGATCTGTCTCTCCCTCTTTCTCCTTCTCTCTTCTTCGTCCCTCTGCTTCTCTTTCTTTGCTTCCTTCTTCATGCTTTGGGTGGCTTGAAGCTGGAGGGATTGGATTTTGACTTAAGTTTTGTGGATTAATATGTGCTGGGTTGGTATTGTGGAACATTTTGTCTTATTTGTATAGTGCTGTTCTTGAACCTTTTCCAAATTCCCTTAATTTCTCTCCCAAATTAACAAAGAAACCCTTTGGGAACAAGTCCATGGTTTATTCTCTTGATGCTATCTTGAGGTATCAACAAACCCTATGTATATATTTTCAAGAAGAACTAGCTGAGCCCATGAGGCCACAGCTTTTGTGGCTGGAGTGTTACAATATCTTTGTGTGCAGTTTTTCAGAATTTACACATCTTTCCTATGCTGCATTGAAAGCAACTTTCATGCTGCCATGAGAATAGCATATTTGATGTCAGCTGTTCTTCAACACCTTATTTATTAAAGCAGTAATTATGATGCTCATTACTAGATATGAAAGTGTTTTATAAAGGAATCAAATACCAAAATTGATCAGGCATTTCTTATGATCTACTTCCTATTGATGGAAGGGGCTGTGTGGATACCTTTGAGGTGTTTGTGCATTTGTTTTTTGTTGTTGTTGTTGTTGTTTTGTTTTGTTTTGGTTGGGGTTTTGGTTGGTTGGTTGGTTTGTTTGTTTTGGTGCCTTTTTTTTTTTTTTTTTTTTTTTTTTTGTGCAGGAGTGACCAATATACTTCCAGGCTTATGTAACCTTTTCTTTTTTTGATCTTTTGTACTTTTTCCTTTTCCTTCAAAGTCATACAAGGAAATACTGTTTCTACAGTACAGAATTGCTTTAAGTGAGATGTGTTGATTGGTTCCCTGGGTTTTGAACACCACTGTGATGTTTTGCAAATTGAAATAGGTGGTATTTAGTTGAAGATGTGCTTTGTCTCAGGAGATCAGCCCCTCTATTAGGTTGGATGAGAGTGTGAGATGCTAAAACTCTGTTTGAAAGAGTAGTTCAATGGATTGTGTAAATATTTTCCTTTTCACAAGATAAGAGATGGAATCACAGGAGCAGATTTTCTGTTGTTATGCATTAAGCTGTCCTAGAACAAAAGTCAAACCTCTTTAATCCCAATTGATTGTCCTACTGACTATTCCACCACCTCATTTTGTAGCATCAGGGAGAAGAATGACACTGTAGATTTCCATTTGGAACACATATTGGCTAAATAAGCCATCACAAATTTTATAAAAACTTTTCCTTCATTTCTCTTGGAACTTGACTATAGTGGGATATACAAGTCATTGAAAAACAGTGACAGAGAAGTGATTAATATTGATAACTACTTGGCTGCTGATACCTGAGACATTGAGATGCTTCATAACAGTGCATGTGCTGGAAACTATTTTGAAATTACTATTTTTATAATTAAATTACTTTAAATTTGTTGCTTGTTCTTTGCCAACATGATGCACGATTCCAATAGGAAACTTAATTTAATGATGCATCATCTGTAGAATTTTTGTTTTTACAAAATAGTAAAATAACATATTTGCACACAGGATGAAATCCAACTAATTCTGTCATTTTTATTCTGCCAGACTACTGCATACTTGGCACCATGGTTCTTGCCTTGTAGCTGTTTGTTTGGTATTGGAGAGAGTTTTGGAATTACTCATGGCATTTGAGAGGCTAATAAAGCTAATATTGAGAAAGATACAGTCATGTCTTTACCAGTACCCCATCATCTTCTGTTGCCACTGAGTTGTTAATATTTTAGAATTTTTATTTATTGTGTGTATGTATGTGTGTGTGCATGGCTTAATGCAGATAGTTGCATTAGAGGTCACTTATCTGCAAAAGCATATCTGGTACCTATTTTAGGCACACATATGTTGTTGATGAATTTGTTATGTGTAAGACAATAAAGAGTCAGGCCCCCATCCTGACCTGTAGTATCTCCTTCTACTACTAGTTTTAATTCACAGAGCCAAAGAATAGAGGTGTAGGGGATAATGCAGACACTTGGCTAATAGACTATATGGCTGACTGTTAGGAACTCTTTTTTTTTCCTCATCTACTATATTAGCACTGTATGAGGGCTTAGACATCAGATAATGCTGCAGGTGTAATGCTGTGCAGTAAGAGATACATGCTGAATATTATATTTTTGCATGGACTGTGTTCCTCTTGAAATGCACAAATTGTAAAACAACAAAGGAAAATAACTAAGACAGGGAGTGGGACATCAATAACTGACATCAGTAGAGCAGAATCAGACAGTAGGAGGCTTTATGAAAAACAAAGTCACATAGTAGTTTTCAAAGTATAAGAAAACACTTTGATATTGGACAGACACTGGATCTGTGATATGAACAGATACAACTAAATAAATAGCACAGACCTACAGCTTTTGTGTTCTGGCAATCATCAAGATTTCTCACCGAAAAGAAATTTCCTCAGATCTGACAGCTACAAAATGCTATATAATAGTGATGTGGAAGACCTTGTGACCCAATGAAAATTATGACCCTCTTAAGAAACAATAGTTCTCAGTGGTAGGTGGACAAGGAATGCTACTAGAATCTGTCAAAAATATCCCTAAGAGCAAGCTTACAGAATACAAAGACCAAATAATTTAGTTATTTGCAAGAATGTTTGGCTAGTGCACATGAGAAGACTACACCTAAGACTTGATCCATATTGCATCTATTTTCCCATGCAAAGTAAAATTAAGCCCTATCAGATAGTCTGATACTGAAAAAACTCATTTTAAGAACTGAATAATTATTTTTTAAAAGTATGCTAGAAGTGTGGAAAGTTAAAATAATAAAATGTCTTTCACATATGTGTATTTTATATAGGCATATTACTTTCTTCTTTATATGCAAGCTACTTTTGTATAGGTTGCAATTAGGACTCTTGATTTAGAACTTGGATCCAAGAACATGACCAACTCAAAGCTGTTTACATTTTTAATTTCAGAATAAGTTTATTTCTGTAGGAGTAGCAGTAGCTGTCTCCTTTATATGTAAAGCAGCTTCAATAGCAGAGGCTCAAGTATTTGAGTTGTCTTCATGTAGGCTGATTTGGAGAGCTGACTTGCTTGAATATCTTTTTTTCAGGATTTCTCTCTCTCAATGGATACTTATACTGGCATAATAAAAGGGCTTGTATAGAGTATGAGAGGATAGAAAGAAAAGAACTTCTGTCTTGCTTTGGCTGCAAGTGCCTAACTGTGCTTATAGAGGAGATACTGTGAAACCAGTTGTTTGCAGTGCTTTAAAAGTGCTTTTAAAAACACAACTGCATGCTGGAAGCCATATTTTCTTACAGTGGCAAATTGTTGAGAAGTTTTTACTTTCTGTGAAGCTTTGTTTCTTTAACCCTTTATTTTTACTGAATCTAATTTCTACTATTACTAGTATGACTATTATGGTATTTAAGAGCTTAGAAATGTGAACATTCCCCTCATGCTTACAGCCATTATTGGAAAACAGAAGTACTAAATGCTAATATAAGCACAAAATTTTGGTCTGTTGCCCAAAATTCTCATGCTATATAATTTTCATACTCTATACATTTAATCTGTGTCATGGTTTAGGAATGGTATTCTCTAATTTAGTGTTCCCACTGAAACACACCAAACCATGCCCACTTCTCACTCACTTCATCCTCCCCTTCCCCTGTGGCGGGCTGGATAGGAGAATAGGAGGTACAAAAGGTAAAGATCATGGGCTGAGATAAGATCAATTTCTGAAAACAGCAATGAAATAAGAAAAGCAATGGTAACAGCAACAATATTAATAACAAAAGTGTAGAAGACAGATGAGCTATTCACATGTAAATGCTCACTACTATACCACCTGAGCCTGACAATACCCAATACCCCACCATGCTACTGACCCCACAGAGACATCGAAGTGTATGTTTAGACAAGACATCAAACCCTGACCTGGAAGAAATCCCTTCTCCCATTCCTTGAAAATGACATAAGGTCCTACAGAATAACCTCTGAGACCTGGCCATGCCCACTCCAGCCTACTACCAAAGTTAGCCCTGTTCTGGCCAGAACCAGGACAATGTGAGAAAAACCTAACTTAATACCATAAAAATGCTGTAATTTAAAGTTGTTACTTTGCTTTAGGCTACAGGCATGTATATATTGGTATAAGTGGGAAATGCATGAGCTGTTGTGCTCTCCATGATGAAGTTGTTAAAACCACGGATAGGAAAAACACCTAATTCTAGTTTCCCACTGTTTTTAAATTTGTCGTACTGCAGTGCTTTATTTCCCAATCTACATTGAGAATACACATAAATAATATGCAAATTAAGTCTGCTTTTTATGTATGTTAGCTGAACCTGGACCTCTTGTCACATTAGTTATGTTAGTTATGGCATATGGCTATTAGCTGATTCTGATGATATGCCTGTAAGTGGTCTGTGATGCTGGTGAGTATTCGGACATCTGAACTTTCCAAAGTTACTGAGTACCTTAGTGCTGAAGTAGAAATACAGTTCAGCTTGCGAGCTGTCTCCCTGAGCCCGCACCTCTAACAATAATGATAGACTTCTACACATTGTTGAGCTGTAGTAGAACAGGGAAGTGATTAAAGAAATGAACCAAGGCACAGCATCATTCTTGCAATATACATTAAATATGAAATGGAAATAGCAATGGAAATAAGATGGATTTTGTACTGTTTTTCTTGGAGAAAGCCAAGTTGTATCTCTGTAGAAATTAATTTGAATATTAAAAGCATATATAAACACTGAACTCCCTCACAGAACCCAGTCCAAGCCCAGCTACTCTGTGTCAGGCCTCCTAGTGCATCAGATTGTATACATTCTCCTATCCATCCACATAGGTTTCCATGAGTGTCTTTGAAGCCTTCAACAGCAAATTCTGTAGATAGCAAGAATTATTTTTTTAGAATGTTTCCAAATGTCTGCTACATGTGCACAATATTCTGGTCTGGCAAAAAATAAAAAACAAAACAAAACCAAAACTGTTCAATTTCCTGCTGTTCCAGGGGGGTTTCTAGTGCTGTTTGCTATGAGGATGATGGAGTATTATTATTTTGCTAACCACTGCAATTCTAACAAGCAATGAAGGAAAGTGAAGGAAGTTCCAAATATTTTTCTTTTTCCTTTTTAAATGAAAATAATGCTTGCATTCATTTACTTGAATTTCATATAAAGTGCTACCACTTACCTATGACTAGTTTATATCCTCTTGGAAGGATTGATAATGGTAGTGGAAACAGCTTAATTTTGTAATTAAAAAATCAACTGACAGGAGGGTGGTACTATTTGAACATAAAGATTACCGATGTGTTCAAACTCAGAACTAATTTGAAAATGGTATAAGAATTGGTTTATGCCTACCTCTACAAGTGAGATAGGCCTGTCTCTTTACCCTAAGTGGCTGGGCATTGTTTAACAAAATATCGTTGCAGTTTTCTAAGTGTCAGACCTAATAATGTTTCCAGTGATAGTTTTTATTCTCTCCCGGGGGAATAAATCTTACTATTGAGGAAACAACTACCACTTTTTCAACTTCAGCTTGTTTTTACGGAATTGTACATTACTTTTACACCATATATTCCAGTGTTGCAGGTTGGTTTTGGGGGTTTTGTGGTTGGTTGGTTGGCTGGCTTGTGTGGATTTGGTTTTTTGTTTGTTTTGTTTGGGGTTTTTTTTGTAATAATATTCACTTCTTAAGTCATGCCTGTGTGAAAGCACACTTCGTTTAAAGGAAGAAGAGGAATTTACACAGATTGTGATTCTCTCTATACAGCAGAATATAATGCTCTTAAACCATACCTTCAAAACATTTATTTTGTTTCAATCAAACAAGGAATAGAATAAATGTTGAAGTTTCTGTAATTTTTTGCCTTAGTGGTAGCTGACCTGCTGCAGTCAAATAAGCACAAGAGCACAAGGCAAAGGGAGCCACAGGGCATCCTGAGGAAGCTCTAGAAGCTTCAAACAAGCTCCATCAGCTGCCTTTGGCCCCAGAATGCCAGCAGCTTTTGTAGCAGCTGCCCTTGATGATGGAGGGTCAAACACCATTTCTGTTCGCGCTGGGGAGGGGCCTGTATAAAAGCCATGTGCAGAGCCCTTGGACAGCCCCAGAGCAGCTATCAGACAGAAGCAGCCCGGGAGCACTCCCGCATCCCACACCGCCTTTTCTCCCTAGCGCAGCCTCTGAATGGCTAACACATCGAGAGCACTGCCTCGCCCTGCCCTTGGACTCCCAGAGTGGTCAATGGGCCAGAAGGGGGTGAGGGGGGTAAGGGGTTGAGGGGGTGGGGGTGTGGCCACAGGGGCCCAAAGCGAAAAAAGCAATAACGTGCTCTCCATGCAGTTAGAAACCTTCCAGGTTTCTGGATTCCTGTAGCTGAATCTACGCTGGATCTAGGAGTGGTAGATATAATTCTCTTTTTCCTCTCCCTTTGTTTACTTCTTCTGATCTCTTAATTTTTTGTATAACTTAAAACTGGATGGCTTAGATTTTGTGAAATTGTATGTATTAGCATGTGCTAAGTTAAAGCTTTGTGAAATACTTTATTTGAATGTTGAATGCTGCCCTTTAAAACTTTTACCAAGTTCCCTTATTTTCTAAAGTGTACCAGTAAAAGTATCTCCTGAGAAAACACGTGCTGCATTTCTCCTCAGTGGTCTCTTAAAGTTTTAAAAGAATTGAAGTATTTTCTAATAAATTTGGCAGGTGAATTTTTTTGAGCCTTGCATATTTTTAAAGTAAAACCTATCCAGTGAGCTCACAGCTTGGAGTGTGGGGTCTTACAGCTACCAACACATGGCAGTTTCTGTAGAAGGGCACAAAGAAGGGACCCTTGCCTGACCTCAGACCAGCCTAAAAGTTTCTGGTTATAGTGATCTCCCACCACCACAGGGCATATTGCCTAACAGGTGTTGGAACAGCTATGGTTGTCAGGGTAGGGGCTGTGACCCATATACAGCTTTGTTTCAGCCCCTACTGCCCCAGGATACCTGGGGCTTCTACCTGAGGCCTTGGGAAATGGTCCTCTGTCTTAAAGGTGATGTGCTGGTTTTGGAGAGCTGTGTTGCCAAGTGGAGGAGTTAAAGAAGGAATGCAACAGCCTGTGTAGTGTCAAGGAAGATGAGAGAGAAACAGGACCTTCTCAGAGATGCAATAGCTTCAAGAGCCCAGAGTGCAACTGTGGTGAAATCTGCAAGTCTGTCCTTAGTGCAACTTTAAGTGCAAACACTGGGAAAGGTCAAGGGGGAGGATGGAGAGTCCCAAATCTACATGAAGTTTTGCCACTATGGGACAGATTTATTATCCTCAAAGCCTAAGAGGAGCTGGGATGCTTTCAAACAAAACATTTGGATCAACTGACCCTGAACCTCACAAGACCATCAGGAGGAAGCAGTGAGTGATTGTAATGGGACAACTCTACTGTGGGCAGCAGGGACACCCATCTCTGATTGCAAATCTAGAGAGAGGTCCTGGGCATCAGTAAATTGAATGTGAACCAGCAGCATTCCCTTGCTGCAAAGGAGGCTACCAGGATCCTGGGCTGCCTCAGGAGAAGTGTTTCCAGCAGAGCGGAAGGTGATCTATCCGGCACTGGTAAGGCCACAGCTGGAGTACTGTGCACAGTTTTGGAGCTCCCAGTATGAGAAAGATGGAGTTACCAGAGAGAGAGTAGCAAGGGGCCACTATGATGATTTAGGGACTGGAATATGAGGACATGCTAAGGTAGCTGGGACTTTTTAGCCTGGATAAGAGAAGATCTAAGGGGAGATCTCATCAACATGTACAGATATCTGAAGGGGGACATAAAAAGATGTGTGAAGATTTTGCCTTCAGGCATGTGTATGAAGTGTAATAAGACTGGATAGACTTGTTTGTAAGGATACAGACATATGAAATTTGAATCTTAATTATTATTTACCTGCCTCAACAGCAATAAGCAGGGAAGATAAAAGACCAGCTTCAGCTCTTAGACATCTTCCAAATTTCTTTATGCATGGTGAACTTGCATGGGTAAAATAAAATACTGTCCCTTGAAAGCCTTCCCTTGCAATTTATTCCTCAAACACAAAACACTGCTTTGCTGTTATTTATATGCAGTCTCCTGCCTCAAGCTATGCAGAGTTTCTGTGAACATTTTTAGCTTGGTATCTGTTCATGTAATCTTTAGCAATCAAGTTTTAAAGTATAGGAGAAAAAGACCATACCAAATGATTTATAGGCAGATGTTTTAAAGTATATAAGCAGTCAGAGTTTTGCAACCTGAGAATTAGTTCTCGGGGCAAGTATAGATGGTGAATAACTTCTAGTTAATACACAGTTCCCTAATAACAGTACTTTTTCTCTGCCAGTATTCTGTTTTGGTAAAATAATAAATTATTCAGGCATGGTATTGTTTAACTCTACTGTATGTATGCAGGTATGTCTTACTCAAACACTACTCATGCAAGTGTGTGTGTGTCTTGTGTATTTTTTTTATTTAGTGTTTTTTTGTTTGTATGGCTATTTTGTTGTTGGTTTTAAGGCCTTGTAATTCAGTGGAGATGTGTATATGATAGGATTGAAAAGAATCATTGATTTCTGCTGGTTGAATTAAGAGGAATATAGCAACAGAATAATGACTGAAAAGATTTATAAAAGGGAACTTATTGTTTGATGCAGCTTAGATTAGGCCACGTGTACAACCTACAGCTGGCCTGTTCTCTGCACTCTTTGAAAACCTCTGAATTCTTTAAATTGCTCAAAATAATGTTACAATGCAAACAGCATGCTTGAGTGCTCCAAGTTCGCAGTTATGGATTAAAAATGCACTGTGTTTTGACAGTTCTAGCTATCTTCCTGTTTTTTTAAAAAAAGTTGACTCTGTACTTATGAGCACCACCATGGATCATAAAAGATAACTCATTTAGTGTAAGGAGCGTAGGGGTTTGAAAATTTCAAAAGTGTGACAATGATGTAGCATTTGGAATTCCAAAAATGCATCTTGAAATTTCCTCTTTGACATGAGTGAGAATGGCTCTAGTGAATGTGTGGCTCCCTTTATTTCTTTCATCTGCTACTAATAATAGACTTCCTTTGAAGTTTTGGATATATGATATTATTGGTAATTACATGTTAGTTCATCCTAATCTTATGAGAATGCCAAACTCTTTTAAAATATTGTCTTGCTTCTTGTCATTCAGGAACTAGAATTGGTCTGTGATTATTAATAAGTATGAGAAAGAGCATTTAAAAGTAATTTTTAATGTTTTTCTATTAAAAATTGAATCAAAGGCCTGATGATCTAAATTGTGTGAAGGGCAAACAACTTGAGGAGTGCGTGTCAGGCAGTTTGGCAAAGAAATACTTTATTTAATTTTCAGTTGCAAACTTCGCACATGGGAGTTAGAGATGGGTGACAACTGGGAATAGATGTGTTGGGTAATGGTTGTTAGAGATTCTGTTAGAGATTCTTTTTTATTTTTTTTTTAACCCATTCCTTAGATACTGTGAATGTTGGTAATAGGAATTGAAGTGAAAAATCCTACACAGTAATGTAAAGAGCAGTGTATGAAAGTGCTTTTCAGGATTTTGCATCTCATTTAAAGATGTCAAAGCTGTGTAAGTTTTACCCTCTCCCAAAATAATTGTTTATTTCTGAGAAGTGTTAGGCTCATAGCAAAAGAAGTTCATGGTCTCTTTGATAAAGTAAAAAGCAGCCTGGAATATAAATAGACTTCTCATCTGCTGTGTGGTATTTGTTACAGTGTTGTGTTCTCATTCTTGTGGAAGCCAAAGAAATTGCTGCATGGGTGTGTGGCACTAGCTATAGCTATCTGACTATATAATCATCACAGGAAATTGGTAGAAGTCTAGAAATAGCTTTACAAATTCATCATTAGTATATGTAATTTTTCCTCAGCAGGCTGGAGAAAAAGTTAGCTGTTGGTCACAGAAGGCATCTAAAATATCTGCCACTGCTTCCAAACATTAGATATGCAACCAGAAAGTATCAGGATGAGAACTACTCTCTTAAGTCAAAGTTTCTGAGACTTAGGAGGAAAGTGGTGTTATCACAACTCTGCTTTGCCTACAGTAAAAAAGGCAGTGATATTAAAAGTTATTTTTTGCCTCCTAACGCACTCAAAATAGAAATTGGAGATCCCCATAGGTTGCTGTATTCACTGACTTGATGCCCTAGTATGTTGAGTGTTGCCAGAAAGTCAAGAAAGGCTATTCTAAGCTTTTAGCATATGTCTCACTTTCTGTGTCTAAACTTTGGAAGCAAATTTATTTTACTCTAGAATTTCTCTTTTGGAAATTAATTTTTAAAACTTTATTTTGACTTCTCTATAACATTTTAGGCTTCTGGATTTGTGAAATCCTGTGCATCTCCTATATCTGTGTAAGCAAAGGCCTTGACTTGGTGACGTATTTTATCATTGTGTATATTGTTATATTTTTAATATTTTCTTTATGTCTAATTGTTGGGGTTTTTTTTTGGGGGGAAGACAACTGCAACTACATCTTTTTTTTTTTATCTTAGAAGTTGTCACAAGTATGGTATAACAGTAACACTATTGCATCTTTACATCACTCTGCTAGGGGTCTCTTGAGACAATCTATATGCGAGGTCTCTGTAGCATATAAAGACTTTAATAAGAGAAAGTCAATGAGCCTCATGTACTTTTGATAAAACATGACATAAAGCAATATGATTAAAACTAAACTTATTTCCTGTGGTCAAATTAACTTACAGAAATGAAGGTGTTTATTTATTAAGTAGGACCTCTGGAGTTCTTGCTTTGTTGTTACTCCTCCTGGGAAGGTTTGATTGTTTGCTTCCTTTCTCTTGCCTGCTTGCTGTGTAATTTAAAACTGATACCTTCCTTTGGGAAACAAAATTTGATTGGAGAACAGCCTGCATCACTAGGTAAACAAATTATCAATGTTTTACTCACTTTTCTTTCCTATTCTTTCTCCCCACCCCTAACTGTAAGGGGAAGGAAAAAAAGTCTGCAGAGGTTTTAGAAACATAGTCATGCAGAGCAAATTGGGTGTTTTTCAGTATCATGGAAGGCCTTTTCTTAGGTAAAAACCTTTTTTTTTTTTTTTTTAATAGCTATAGGAGTTAGCAGGTGGTTGCTTTTTTATTCATCTTCTGTGACAAAGTCTTTGGTCTTGAATGTTGGTCTGCTAGTATATGAACTGAATGAGTGCAGCTGCTTTATTTTATATAATGTGTAATTTATGGAAGGATTAAAGAGATATATGAAATCAGTGTTGATAACTACTTAGCTTCAAATGGCCGGCAGCATCTTTACAATGATGTATTAAAATACAAGGCAAAACAACAGAGTTTTATTTGCTTGTTTGAGAAAAACAAGTATCAGTGAGTGGCTAAAAAGAATGATTATGGCCAAAATCAAGAAAGGACAGTTGTTTTTTCTTTCATTGTGTGCCATGGTTTCTTCTAATAAGAGTATTGATAATAAGAATTTTCTTTTAATGTGAAAATCTGTTATGATATTGGTGAAATTAAATCTTCATGCTCATAAACTTCAGTTGAGTGAGTTTTACCCTGGATCCCATATGGATCTAATCTGGGTATATTTCTGCAGTAATATGGGCAGAGTAATAGTTTTTTGTTGTTGTTTTGCTCTGTTGTTGTTGTTGTTTTGTATATGTTTCATTTTATGTTTTCATCATCCTTTATGCAGAGACAAGAGGTTGAATAATTTAGATCTTGTAGTCCTTATAAAGTAGTAGTAATTTGTAACTAACTTGAAAGATTTTTTTCAATGCATTTTGCACACTTATACACTGTCTGCATGGAATTATTTTTATATTCTTTCTGTGCAAAATCATCATGGTTTTCCTGTACGCTGTAGAACTGAGAACTCTAGAATATTCACTGGAAACTGTGAGCCACTGAACGTTCATATTCTAAAAGAAAAGATAATTTTCTTTTTTTTCCTCTTCTTTTTTTTATTTTTTTTTTCCTAGCAATGATTATTGAAATGGTATTAGGAAATTCACAAAATAAAAATCAAAAACAAGTACTTTGTCATGCAGTTAGTGGAGGTTTTTGCAACTCCAATATTTAGAAATAGGTTGATACTACACTGAATCTTCTGGTTTGAGTGAAGAAGCCCTTTGGTGTAGTGAAATATGATACTTGTATCCGTGATTTTCTGGAAGTGATATCATCACATTTGTTATTTATTATACTTACCTGTATCAGTGATAGCTGTGGTTTAGATTCAGTTTTAGTGTTGTGCAAAACATTTGCTAGTATATGTTGATTTTTTTTTTTTTTTGAGATACGAAAATCAAAAAGCAATCCAAGTTTTGACTTTTTTCTTTTTTTCCCTAGGCTTCTTGGTTGCCAACTCTTGATTTTTGTATACTATTAATATAGTGTGAATAACTCTTGAAAAGCTGGAGTTAGAGAAATATGAAAACACTGACCTGCTTGAAAGATCTCAGTGAGTTAGAGAGTAGGTCTGCAAGACTTCTTTGATGCATAGTCTTGTGGTTACTGAAGGAATTCACACTTCAGATGCAAGAGGGGGAGCCTTTTTTTCTTTTTTTTTTTTTTTTTTTTCAGTTCAATTAAGCTACAGCAACATATGCCAAAATATCTGAAAGGTTTGGGTTTACTAACTTAAAATTTCCTGAAATTAAGCAGTGTGTGGTTCTGAAATACTGACATAAATGCTGTATCCTTTATTAAGGTGGCACAGCTATGAATCTCTAAACTTAGACTCTAAATAGTCAAACTGCTATGCAAAATATGTAGTTCTTTTCTAACAAGATGATATGGTTTTTCCATGATTGTGTGTAGGAGCACAAGATTACACTAAATGGAAGAGAGGCCACGAAGTCACTTGACGAGACCGAGAAATCAAGGAGAGCTACAAGAATGAGCTATCCTGCACAAGAGAAAGTTTATTGCCATATATCGGGTTCCTATGGGTTTCCCAGTTTTTGAATTCACAGTTGTAAAGTTAAATAGCATTGTTGCATACTATATAAAATGGAGTTTGGTTTTCTCCCTCATGTTCTCCCTGCTCCCTGATTGGACAGACTCTGCCACAGTGGAGCTTTTCCCGTATATGGTTATCTCCATCCTTGTTATGGTTATCTCCACCCTTGTTGACCCTTTATGGTTATAATCCTCCCCTGTTTTTTCCTTCTATGTAAGAGGCTTTTCATGCTCCTCCCAAATCCCACCTCCTTTCCAGAAAGTTCCATGACACCCTTATATAAGCCAGAGACATTTTAATAAATGTGCCGGTCCACCATACCCTTATCTGGAGTGTGCCTGTACTTACCCTCAAAGGGTCTTGTCAATCGTGGGTTGATCAAGAAGCACTTTGGCTTTACCTTTATAGGAACCAAAGTGACAGTAGAAGTTGACCCAGTGGAAATTAAAAAGCCTCCTTAACCTTAAAAAGCATACAAAATACTGCACTTTTTTTCCATGGCTCCTGAGTGTCTTATTTTACTGGTTTGTAAGTTTTGCTGTGCTTGGGTTTTTCCCTGATTTTGCAGAGTGGCAAATGAAATGAGCATTAAAAGGATTTTTAAAATTAAAGTTCTTCTGCAAGAGTGCTGAAGAATAAATATAATTTTTTATTAAAATTCTTTTTCATTCCAATATACTTACAAAGTTTCATGTGCCTGTAATATCTTCATTTGGAGTCATCATTTCTCCCTTACATCCTGAAGTAATACAACTGTGTTCATGGGCTTATAACTGTCTTACTGTGCAGTTTTCAACTTCTGTGGATATTTAATTGCTAGAGAAGTTAATTTTTCTCCTTATGGAATTTGCCATTGATAGTTTATAAAGTGTGTCCTCTCATTTAAAAACAATTAGTCCTAGAAAATGTAACTGAATGAAACTAAATTCTTGAGGGAGGTAAACACCAGGGAGGGAGAAGAGCTATTTAAAGTAAAGGACAATATTGACAGGAGAACTAATGGGTGTAAGCTGGCCATGAATAAATTCAAGCTGGGAATTAAAAGAAGGCTCCTAATTGTTAGAGCAGTGAGGTTCTGCAGTGGTTTTTAAATCAAAACAAAATTGTATGCACTCTTAGGAAGGAGTTTGATTGCCTTATGGAAAGCATTAAATTATGCAGTACTTTTCATGGACTGAAAATGGTGGTCCTTTCCTGTCCTATAATCCTAAGAAGTGTGTACTTTCTGAGATACTTGTTTTCAACTTAGGAATTTCTATGTCCTGATGGATGCATAAATTTAAATCCTGTTGATTTTAATCACAGGATCAGACCTCAGAACATCGTTGGATGTAATTCTGAGGGATCAACCTGGAGTCTCAGTTCAAGTTGCAGAGTCTCTCAGTGATAACAGGAAGTTAGATATTGAGATAAATAGAAGTTGTAGGCTTCTTACATTTCAGTTCACTGAGTTTACATGAAAGAAAGTTTATAATCTTTTTACTGATCGTGTATGTAAAAGAACAACTTTTTCCTTATTGCCACTCCTCATTTTTAATACAAACCTAAATAGCCCTTTAAAAAGTGTTGCTTACTTGGTTAGCTTAGATGTTGATTATGGCAATCTAAAGTGAAATTGAATGTGGTTTATTTCTGCATTTTACTGGTCTCTTTCCCCTGTATCTACCCTAAAGCATTTAAATATCAAGAAATACACCAGCAAGGCAATGAAGAGTTTTTTCATTAAAAGTATGTGTAGCCTTAGTTGTACACCTACCCAGTCCAGTAATTTGTACTGCCTCGTGCTGACTGAGGTAAACATGATTTTCTGTTGATTCAGCTACATGGTTCACAGGCCATTTTTCTGAACTGTTATGCACTGGAACTTAACTATTCTGTTCCTGCCTTAATTTTTTTTTCATGCAGAAATCTAACCAGCCTCTACTGTCAAGCAGTACACCTCAGAGAGACTGGGCTAATTTGCAGGTGCTTAAGCACTGTGGCAATCTTTTAACAGTATTTTCTGCCTCTTCAGGCAATTCTGGCATCCTATTTTTTGTATTGGGTTGTTTCAGATGGGGTTTTTTGACTTTTCATAGTACCACAAAAAACATCAAGTGAATATGTTTACTAACCTATGTCAACTGAGTATTTGATGTAGTGGTTTGATCAGGAAGGTTTTCTTGAGACTTACCCATGTTGCAGAGACTTATCCATGAGCACTTGCTTGACTATACTGCAGTCAGTGAATGGCAGAAGGCCTGTTACTACTTTAACGTGCTAAAAAGAGCACCCTCCTTAATGAAAATGTATTTTTATTTCTTTAGTCTATGTTAGATGTGCTGGTGTGTTAAGGGTGCACTCCATTAACCTTTCACTTGCAGAGTTGGATTAGAACTTGGAATGGAGCATCAGAGGGCCTTTCAAGACAAAGTTGAAAGAATCCCTTGTGCAGTGTATGAAAAGCTCACCTTATGCCATTTGACAATTGCTTTGATCATATTTCTCTTCTGGGAAGGTGATTTTTATAATATTAAACTCTTACAGGTATTTTCAATAAGCCATTATGAGTGAAGCAGATAAGCACAGTGATAGTCTCTGATGTCCATTTAGTTTGTCAATGGCTATTGGGAGAGTTTAATTTTGAAGTAATTTTGTTTACTAAAATCATTGTCTAATTAAATGAACTAACTAAATAACATAGTAAAAAAAATCCGTTTCTTTCTGGAAAAATTGAGTTTAGGATTAGGTTCCATATTCATGTCTTATTTACAATTGTAATGCACATTTTTCATCAATATTTTCTAACAGGTTTGTATTAGATTTAGGCCCAGAAGATTTTCTGCAGATGTAGGTTTTCCAAAAGCTATTGTTTTAGGGATTTTTTCAGTGTATTATAAATGGCTTGTTTTCTTTACTGATTTCTCTTCAGTTTATTCTCTCTGAAGACATGCTCTGTAGATTATTCCTATTGGTTCCGGTTCCAGTCCCAGTTAGTTTAGCCCTTTGTGAACATTTTGGATCTGTGCAGACATCATTCACCAATCTGACATAAACACGCATCCTTCTTTCTCTTCTCCTGGCAGTTTGTAGTCTTTAATAGATACACTTGAAGATGGATTTTGTAACTTGTGAAGGATATTTGATTTCATTTGTGAATTGAATGATAATGATTGATGTAATTACACAGTAAAATTATTTTCTTTAAGAAACAATTTCTCAAGTAAAAGAGGAATGTGAGAAACTTTTGTTTCTGTGGTGTGACTTTCTAGCTTACTTGTTTTACCAGAGTGAAATTTATTAATGCCACCTTAAGACAAAAGTTCTAAGCTACAGTTAAAATTAAAAAAACAGAGAAACAGCACAAGGGGATTAGAGGAAAGGGGAAAAAGGGCTTTTGGAAATGCGCATCACCTGGCTTTGTTGCTATTGCTACTAATTTACCTGTAATGTCAGGTAAATATGAGTGGGATGTGACTCCAGCCAGTTACAGATGCACTTATAAGTTCTCCTGTTCACTGGAGTGTGTTGTATCTCATAGGAATTTATTTTTGACTATTAAATGGAGGGCTGTGCATTTTTTATACATAAAGTTTATGTTAGAACACTTTGTCTCCCTAGAGACTGTACATTGCAGAATAAGTGTTATATCCATTGTACATCATGGGGCAGGACCAGGAGGAAGGGGAAACCTAGCAAAGGGGTTTACCACGTTTTCAGAAAAAACAGGAGAGTCTTAACTGATATTGGAGAATGATATGATATGATCATATGAGATTTTTTCCATACCCATTTTCTTCTAAGATGCTTCCAGAATAAGTGGTAGCTTTGATTACAGGCCAGCAGGCATATCAGGTCTGGCTGAGGTACTGTTTAAGATTAAACTTTCGTAGGAAACTTTTTTTCCATAGAAATATCCCAAACCACAGCAAACCATCTTGTTCCTTTTAATAATTTGTAGTCAGACCTTTATATGTTGGAATGCTAACATTGTTGATAGTTAAATTTTTGCTTTTCTTACAGAAGTTATTTTGTGACTAAGGGTGGATTTGCTGTTGGACTGTTTTCAGTGACTTTAAGGATGATTTGATAATAAATATTAAAGATACTGACAGTGGTAAAGAAGAATATATGGCCATTTGGAATAGATAGCTGTACGTAATGTTTTAGTATTTGAAATTCACCATACACATTAATTATTTCTACCAAAGTTTTGTTAGAAAAATTTTTAGATAATTATAGTTATAGTCTAAGTGACTCTGACCCTAGTTTTCTTAAATTAGGTATTTTAAATATGTGCTTCTGGTAATATATTGTTATGGTATATGAGAGCAAATTGGATATGGACAGCTGAGTGCTGCTTTCTGGGAATAAAACCGTATGTTTAAAAGGCTCTTAGTCTGAATCAAAAGGTAAAGTTGAAGTGTTTGCTGAACAAAAAGAAATGAAATAATATTTAATTGATGTTGGTTTTATTTAAAATAACCAGGTTTTGTTTTAACATAAACTGTCAATGTGACCTGTTTAGTCTTAATTCCTACTGTGAAGAATTTCAAGTCACTGTAACTCTCTGTCATTTACAAAAAAGTCTCTTTTAACAAAGTAAAAAAGACCAGGCTGATAGTAAAAGATTGCTGTTTTCACTGTAAGTAATGTTTATTATGTATTACTGATTTTGAATACATGGATTGAAGGTATTTAAATATTTTTTACTCTCCAGATGTCTGAAGAGGTCAAATGCTAAAAATAAAATGCATCCATACAACGGAGTGTTTTGTATGGTCCTTGCATTCCAAACACAAAGGTGTAGCATAGATCTTCTGGGTCATGAAATGCAGTCCTGTCCTGTCACAAGCAACATTTATGTAATTCTTTTGCACTTTGCTCAAGCTTCAGATTGTGTTTTTGTACATGGGTCTCAGAGCCTGCCTTACTGTACAGTCCAGTCATGTAAAGGCACACATTAGTGCTCTGGAAACAAGTGGAAAAAAATGAACATTAACAATATATTCTAAAAACAAATGCTTTCTTCTGAATTTTTTTTGGCTCTATCCTTAATATAATTTTCCTCCATAAACAAAGATTTTTCTGTCAAAATAAATCTGCTGAATTGTAAAACTGCTCTGTAAACTAAAGACTTTTTATTTTTAAGAACTCAGAGGTCAAAGACCTCCTTACTTCTCTGCAGAGTCCTTCAACATATGTGTCATGTGCCTCCCTCTGCTTAGGAAGAAAACCTATAGTTCATTTCACAGTTATGCTGACATTTGTTCTGTTCCATTTTACCAGGGAATTGCTTGATGCTTTGTTCGTGGCAAGTCTTTCCATTTATTCAGTTTTGAGTGATAGCGAGGTTTTCTCTAGACAGGAAAAGCTTATGTAAATAATAAACTAAATTTTGATGTTGTAATGAAACGGTGTATTGATACAAAAATTACTTCTCTGATACTGTTAAGACCAGCTTTGTTTTAGTCTAATGAGAAATGTGACACAGATAAACTTTGACCATTGCAGCAAGCCCTGATGGTAATGTGGGAGGATTTGTGTTGGAATGTGGTGGTTGGCTAGTTTTAAAATTTAGTCTTCCCAAACTAATCCCCTAAATTTCTACTGTTAATAAGTGGAAGTGCATGCTTTGGTGAGGGACAAGCGTTTTAACTATCTCTTGGATACATGAAACAACCACCAGCTTCGGTGTCTCTTCTAGATGCTAAAAGCTTCAGCTGTCCCTTTCTCAGTTGTCACAATTTACAGCCTTCTTTTAACAACTTAGGTAATGATGTCTTCCATGTGAAAAATTAGAACTAAAAACTGGTCTTTACCATGGAATAAATACCATCAAGTACTAGATAACAGGGATTGGAGGATGGTGGTGCTGCCTAGGTTTTCCTCTGCCAAAGCATGAAGTTGTGGGTAGCATTTCTACTATGTCACTATTGATTTATTTTAGTTTTGCTCTTGGCCATTTGAGAAATATCACTTTGTGTAAAATGAAATTAGTAGTTCTGAGAATGGCTGGTTTTTACAAAAATATCCTTGCTGGTTCTGTGGAGCAGCTTCAGTAGCCTGCCTTTCTAACTGTTCTTAACAGTGTGAAACCTGATTTTACCATGTAGAAGCCGACTTTGTCACAGCAGGGATGAGGCAATGTGCATGTGCAGCTGAAAAAAAGCTGAAGGAGTCCCAGATTACTGCAGTCTCTGCAGGGTCCACCTTTATGCTTCAGTAATTTTTCCTATCAGTTAACTGCATTGGCATAATGGAGTTCTTACATACTGGTTTAAAAAGGGAAGTCTAAGACTAGAAGAGAAAAATGAACAGTGCAGTGAAGTGAAAAACAAGGAAGTGTATAAAACTGAGATCTCTGTCAACTTCATGACATAGATACCATAATATGTATTGTAATACACACTGTTACACAAAATAAGATATAAAAATGGTGCTGTTAGAGAGAACTGTGGAAAAGTAAGGCTCCACAAATTTTGCTCAGCTGCATTCTGAGTTTAGATTAATTTTAGTCAATAACAGATAATCAAAAACTGCTGGTCAAGTCAAAAAATATTACGAGAAGGATTTTATTCCTCCATAGTTCTAATCAGGATTCACCTGAAAGAAATAGGTGAGAGCAACATGGCACTATTTTTGTTTTAAAATGTATAACCAGGTTTTATTAATAGAGCTGATCATCAGTCAAATATTTGCATTTTCTTAAAAATGAAACTGAAAAGGAAGTGGCACAAGCTACCATACTTTCATTACCTTAAAAAATATATATTTTAATGGAGGCAATAGTGAGCAGAAGTATATTGGTTGTTTATTTTACTTCCTCTGTTTGCTAGTTTATTAAATAGTCACCACGAATACAATGGCAGTTCTGATAGAAGAAAGGGAGGTGTAGAGGTGAATGCTTTGTATAGTAGTAGAGAAATCCATATGTTAACATCTTGTAAAAATGTTATCTCCAATAATGGATGAGGTCTGTTTTTATGGAGCATTTTGATACAGAAGTGTGTTATTTGACATCCTGTCCGTCCCACTCTTTCCTTTTTCTGCCAATAAGCATAGGTTTTGACTGGTGAGTCTGTTGGGAAACTTTTTTTCAGGTTTTGATTACTATCCAGACATTTGGTGTTCAACCGTAGTGCAAAGAAAACTTTTTCAAGTAGCTAAGTAAATTCTTTTCTTCTACGCAGCTGCACTGAATTTGTAACATACTGACACAACGTTATATTTCTGAATGCAGTTCTCTTGAGTGCTTTCAATTGAACAAAGCAACAGACAATTGTTTTTTTGTGTTTTCAAAGTGCTATAGCATCCAAAAAACATGGTGATATAAGGCTTTCTATTTGGTTCTGTGCTAAAAGGGGCAATACAGTCAAACACTGTAAGTATGTGATACTCTAGGGGCATCACAGCAAATTTCACATCCTTTCAGTTTACTTAGAGACATTCACAATGCAGCAAGCAACTTTGAATATGTTTGAAAATACAGTATTGTGAATGGAAATAAAACAAGTTGAAGTAAAATCCCAACATGAAATGGGAAATCCAACTTAGGGATAGTAGTATGTGTTCATACAAACAAGACTGCTGATATAATGGGAGTAAAATGTTTTTCAAGGTCAATATGTTTAAAATCAGAGGAAGGAGGCTCTTATATAAAGTAGACAACCGTAGACACCAGTATTTACTGTTGTTGATTCTGAAATATTGTAGCAGTTCTTTATCCTCAAACAGAAACAGAGTTTCTTACTCACTATTGTGTGGCAACTATGAATTTTTGAATGTCTTGACCTTCTAGCTCACATTTAAGGACAAGTAAATAGTTCTAGAGAGAGGAAAATTAGTCAGGAAAGGTGTTGACTAAGAAGCCCAAATCCCCTAACCTTAAAATTCCCAGAGCTCAGACCAGTGTGGGGATATCTGACTGTAGTCTTTGTACACCAATATATTAATATCCTTATTAGAACATATTGCTCTTATTACCAGTGATTAGATGGACACAAGCAAGAAACTGTAAATCTTAATATTAGTGAGTAGATGGAACTAAAGTAAAAGATGGGGATCAGGTTTTGTTATGGTTTATTTTTTTAAATTAGAACTGGAACTTCAATTCGTAGCTGAAAAGAAACATTGTATTTTTTGTCAAACTGATCAACTACAGTTTACTATTTCACTGTAAGTGTGGATAGTTTATTATTTCACATCTTGCTTGAAACATTGTTCTGAATAGACTATAAAGAATGGTACCTTCTGTACATGTTAGGAATGTTAAAGAAGTTTAGTCTGATTAATAAAATATAGATTGTGCACTGCTTGTCACAATAGAATAATAGTCAATTACTTGCTCAACACAGAAGCCTGGATGCATATTTTGTATTTCTGTTACTGAAGAAACACTTAAGGAGAATGTTTTGATCAGCTTAGTTCAGCAACAAGCCCTTTTATTGACCTCGTTTACTTACTTTTTTTGAGAAAAAACAAAACTTTATTTCTTGTCACATATCAGGGAACTTGAGGACTGTAAAACACACAGGCGTTACACTGCTGCACCAGCAAGCACTGTAAAAAGGGGTGGTACCTGGGTATTACTTGTTTGCTTGATTGAGGCAATGGACATTAAGAAAAACAAACAAAAAAACCACAAACAAACAAAAACAACAACAACAAAAAAAACAACAAAACAAACAAACAAACAAACAAAACACCAAGGAGAACCAAATAGCATTTTGTAAGGAAGTATAGAACACTTGATAAAATAATTCTGAATTGAATCTGAACACATCACAGCTCAGTGATGACATACAGGCAGTTGTGATACTTGCTGAAGAAAATGCTCTACTAAAGTGTTAATCACTTTAAGTGGGCAGTTTGCTTAATAGTGAGTTACCTTAGAATTCTTACTAATTTTTCATAGTTAGACAAATAGTTGTGACCAAGATGACATTTACAGCTTTAATAAGTTACAGAGGGGCCTGATCCTACACTCATTGCTTGTATCTAACTCCTGTGTAGTTTGCAATCAGCCTTACTCTGTGGATTCACTTCAGTAAGTGATTGGTTTCTGAGTATTGTATTATGTGCACATAGTACATGTTTAATTATAATGAGCACATGTTATCATAACACAGTGGTTTTGATGCCATCTATTTAGCTAAATATCATCATGCTTTAAAAACCCCAAGAAAAAAATGCAAGCCTTTCTTACCTCTGTCCTCTCACATATTCACAGCTAAGAATCTTCTATTACGGGTAAAGCTGTAACTGGTATTTAATTCTACCTTCTGTTTCATTGTCTGGTGACTCATGACTGATTGTGCAGAGTATTTGACAAGATTAATGGTAAAACGAGTGTCTTTGTGCAACTCTCATTACTAGTTTTTATCATAAAGTCCACTTCCAAGAGGTAGTATGGGCCCTTGAATGTGAAAGGTACTGACTATCTCTTTAACCACTAAGCAGAAGGCTGCATTCGAGCATATGAAAGATATAGCCTTAATTAAATACATGTCTCTGGTTAAATGTAGTAAATATTGCATATTGTGATATTCAAGAAGGCTAGAATAAACCCTACATAATGTCTGAGTAGTCTTTGTATACTTAAAACTAATAATTCATTGATTTACTGCTTTTTATAAGTGTTTTATTCTCAGTAAGGAGAATGCAATTCAATGAAATAAGACTATGTGTTACAGAAAACATAGCTGACAAAATTATTTACACTGTAGGTTATTTAGTAGTTTGTGGTTTTGCATTTGTTTTCTACTCTGCTTCATTTTTCCTCCAAGTGTTATAGTAAGTATGGATGAGTGAAGATGGGAGAGAGCTTTTACTGTCAAAGCTGAATTTTGATAAGCAGCAAAGCAGTTTTAATGCTGGTGTCCAGGCTCATGGATATCTTGTAAACCTAAACCAGTTAGATCTGATTTTACTGTGTGTTCTGGTGGAGCTGCACATCCTCAGTACTTGCCTGGTTCTGGGAATTGAAAGGTTGGTGAATCACTTCACCAGTGATATAAACCATATCACTATAAACACTATGCATTAATTACTTACCAATAGAAATAGGAAAAAGAAGTGCAAGTTAAAGAAAAAAGAGCATTAAGTGCTCTTTCTCAGATTGTCCCTTTTCAGGAGCATTATTCTCTACTGGCCTCCAATAGCCTACTATTGTCCATTCCATGTCAGCAAATTGTTGCATTTTTATAGTTTAGGGCAAGTTTTTCTAAGTCAAGGTTTTTTCCTCCTGACGGAGGGGTATTAGCTAAGATTCTCTTATAACCTTATATGGTATTTTGAATTGAGTGGAAGATGGTATCAATATTCCTAATAGCCAGGAAATCTTAGTTCTAGTGCTGGCCCTGGTAGTCTGTAAACCAGAACTTTTCCTATAGATCTCTGATGTTTGATCCTTTGCCAGTCATGGCAACTGTGTGTAATTCTGAAGAATTATTTCTCTCACTTCTGTGGAATTACATGGATTCTTAGGAAAATGAAAGAGACAGATTAATCGTTTTCCTTCAAGATATGTAATCTGACTATATCTACAAGTCTTTATAGAAGTTGACATCCTCTATGCTGGGCAAGATACATAAACAATGGACAGAACAGTTTTTTTAAAAAACTGAAGTTTCAAGATTAACTCTGCCTGTTGTGAATTACAAGCAATCTCAGTCCCTGTGAAGCGCAGGATTTAGCAGACCATAGCATCGAACAACTCTCTCCCTGCTGTGCAGTGTCAGCTTCCTGCTGCAGCTTTCTTGCAGGGAGTTCTGCCAGGGTCTCAGAATGCATCTATTTCTAATGTGTGTACACAAATACAAAGGTTTTGATACATTATTGAGTAAAGCAGAAAGTGGTGATACTTACCTAATTTGAGCACTGGATGCCTGCCTTTTCTGAGGTGATGAAAATGTGCCTTTAGCCATGAATAAGGCATTCCACAGCAAAAGCTAAGAAAGTCTGAGGCATCTGATTTCCCAGTGCGCTACTTTTATCAAAGGAGATTAGCTCTTGCCACGAAAGGAGCAGAACACCCAGATACAACTATAACAATACTCAGTGTTGTGGCTTTGCTTCCTATCCCTTTATTCCTTAAACTCAGGAGTTATATAGCATAAGAATGCTGTAGGAGAGCATCAGCCCTTGGGCGACTCCAGAGTAGCTTTTCATAGTGAAGCTACAGTATTTATAAGTGAGGAGCAATTAAATAAGAATATTGAAAGATTTTGGAATTTTTAGGTGACTGCCAGCCTGCTTTTAGGGTAGCTCCAAATTTCACCCTCTTATAGGCAGTGATCTAGTTTGTGAGTTAATTGATGCCTGTATCATGTTATCTGTTAGTTACCTCTAATAAAAACATTTTGTCTAATATTTGATCAGCAGTGGGTGAATTTGATCTGATGATTTTATGAAAGATTTACCACACATGCATAGTATAAACTGAGGGTAACGTGCTGATCCAAGTCTTGTGTCACATACCAAAGTATGTAGGTTTTTAAAAAGCGTGGAAGTCTGAAAATACACATGCAAATTCTGGGAAACAGATTATTTTTTTCTCCTGTTGGGGGATATCAGGTGTGGGCCTTGCCCTTTGGAGTATGGAAAACTGCCTTATATTAACAGAAATGTGGTTGTGCAAATGTGAATAAAAATTAGTCAACAATCCACTGTTATATTTCTGTCAATATTGGTCTTCACTCACCTATGTTTACACTGATCTCTAGCCAAATTCAAGTAAATTTAAGTCCTTGCCTGAGCTAAGCAGTGCCAAACAGAGAGGAACTATTTAGTATTTAAGCATTTGTTGCTGCAAGTTTCTCAAGCAGATTTCTTTCACCTGATTTTGATCCATTTACAGAACCATAATGAGAGGATGAGCACTATTTGACTGTCTTAAAGGTGAAAAATATTTCCCTCCCAATGTTTTTTTTGTACTAAAATGATTTTTTTTTCCCCCTAGACAAAGAGGTAGAAAATCTTGATTCATGCATAAAACTAATCTTCAGTGTAATATAAAATTACTAAGTATTGAATTTGAAACTTTCAATGTTTTGTGTTTTGATTCTTGTTTTTTTCTTTTTTAGTTGTCTTTAATCACAGGCATGTTACAAAGATCAGCTTACAGTGAGCACCACGATAATACTAGGGTAGTAGGTATTTAAGAAGTGTAAAAGGCTGCACTGTAGGAGTTTTGGACAGCTTTCACTAATATTTTTAAAATCTTGCAGAACATGTGCATGCAAATACAGAATACATACTAAAAATGCATTTAACTGTGTTTCTTCATAATTTCTAAAGAAAAGCTAGCCCATTTTTACTGGGAAAGAACATTAATATAAATCTTTTGTTTATGAATGCTAACAAGTTGTGAAAGAATTAAGATCCAATTTACAAATGAGTGAATAAATCAGGTTTTGGACTATAATAATCTAATGCAGTATGGACAAATAACCAGAAATAATTAAAATGATGGACATGTTGGTATTGCTTGTAACCTGTTATTTTGCATAAAAAGGTTAAGTAGGGGGAAGATGTCCATACATTAGGGGTTTAATTGGCAGTTTCTGGTTATTAGAACAGAGGGTTATTTTCATTCTTAATGTACCTAATGTGAATGTAGTATTTGATAAAGGTTGATAGGTGAAAGATTAGGTTAAGGGTTGGCTTGTGAAAAGTTTAGCATTTCTGGATTGACAGCTCTGAGAATCTGCCAATAGCTGTACAAAGAACCAAAGCAGCATAGGCAGTACTGCCACCATCTTCTAATTACTCCATATCTTACCAGTGTTGCACCTACTTTTATCTGGAGTTCATCTGGAGCTCTGAGATGTATTTCTTAAATTTTTTTTTTTCCTGTTTTGCTAAATTTACTTGCAAGAGGACTAAACACAAGAATACAATGTTTCTCTTCAAGATCCCAACCTACTAAAAACTGCCCTATGCGGCCATATATACCATTCTATTGCAGTCAGCTGCTCCTTACTTTTTCTGGGAGAAGGCTGAAAGAATTAAGCCTTCAGCAAACTGATTTTTTTTTTTTCTCTGAAGTGGGAAAAGATTGTTACAGATATGAAGGTGATCATTCAAATTCGGACTCCAGTAAATTTCTTTCCTCAAAAGTGGTAAGGGATAACAGGTTGCTCTTGAACTTTTTTAATACCCAGAATGTGATCTATTTCCCCATCTCCCATTTTGTTAAATGTGAATTGCTTGAAAACATTTGAGGAAGCTAAAACACATGAGTTGGAAGCTAATTGTTCAAGGCTGTACCTCTTATTCATATGTATGTTTCCTTTCCAGTGATGCTTTTCAGAAAGAAATTGTAATCTTTGAAACTATTTATGATAATTTTGCTCTTAATAACCTGACCTTTAAGTAGTACTTCCTGCAGTTTCTATTCCAGCTATGCACAAGTAGAATACAGTACCTAAAGTCTGTGGTATTTATTTCTCAAGTCAGCTAGATCTCCAGAAATAAGATGTTTCTCTGTTAACTTAAATGAACAGGAAAAACAATTACTTTTTTACCCATCGTGGAATAGAATACTCCAAAACTATAACATTTATGGAGTTATGGAATTTTATAATTAAATTATTTTTCACTCTTCATTATAAGGTTCCATTTTGTCACTAGCAGATTATCATGTTTTGTATGAAGTTGTAAATATACTTTAAAAAACAATATTGTGGGCTTTGTAAGATTTTTGGAGATATCCAGGGCTTTGCATTACAAATTATAGTTAGTAACTTAATGTGATATGATAATGCTAGAATTTTCTCTCTAATTATCTACCATGCAACTATTGCTATTGTCCTCAAGCACGAAGAGAATACAAATAATGGAAAGCTCAGTCTCTAAGATTTTATCACATCTTGTTATTTAGACTTGTTGGCATCACTTCCTCTATGAGAGGTTTCTAAAGTTTATCACTATAGTCAGCCATAACATATTTAATATGTTGAAAAAAATTCATATATTCAACTGTTCATGTTATTTTGTCTGTTAAAGGACAGTTTTGCCAAGATCTGAGGGAAGCTGCAAATATTTTCACAGTTTAAGGTAATTTTCATTCTAAAATTTGATGATTATCTTTGCTATGTTACCTCATAGCAAAGTGTGTAAAGTGTGTAGCAAAGTGTGGTGAAGTTTATTAGTATTAAAATATTGTGGCCATATGGGAAAGTAGCCTTATCCAGGAAGTCCTGTAGCATGAACTTCCAGTAAAAATTCTGAGTGTTTTAAACAGGATTCCTTTAAAAACTTTTGAAAATTGCATCATAAAACATTGATGACAAACTGGGAAAATCAGTTTAAATGAGGAAAGCATAATACGTGGTTACAATCTGCATGATCTTCGATGCAAAGCATGTTTCAAGGACAAGCTGGCTTTGGAAACATTGAAGAAGCACACAGAGGAGATAAAGTCCTTGCACATAAACATTTGGAAGTTGACTGTACACAAAAGGGATTTGGCTGCAGTGCCAGTGTGTTGAATATTAAAGGAAGGATTGTTCATAGGGCTGTTTCATGTCAGGTACTGCTGGTTCTCTTCTCCATGGACACCTCCTTGTTGCGAGGGAGAAGCTTCCATGCCCTTATGAGGTTGTGAGCTGTGCTGGTGGTGGTCCATGCCTCCGGTAGGGTCTCCCATGCTAGTCAGGTCTCAACTGAAGGGTCAGACAAAGTGTGTCCACGGG
>JAWWEE010000122.1:7412833-7438166 GCA_035221455.1 Xenops minutus
AAAGTATAATTGTGTGAGTGCTTTGGAATAAACTGAGCTTTGCTGTTAACTCATATTGAGTCGTCTCTCTGCTCCACGAGCCAGCCTCCGTTACAGTTTGGCTATCCCAAAAAGGGGAAAAATGCAATTATATCTATCGACAGCAGGTGGTGACGTTGCACCTAAGCCGCTGTCCACGCTCTCTCTCTCTCAGGAGTTGCAGTTATATTTATGGACAGCAGGTGGCGATGTCGCGCCCCACCAGCTGGCCTCCCTCTCAGGGGAATGGCAGGAGCACAGTTGCCGGGTCAGCTCCTGCGGGGTTGATGACAAAACCAGCAGAAACCCAGCCTCTGCAGTGTAGAAAGCAGGTGTGTTCTCTTCCTCACAGCAGTCTCTGTGGTGTTCACAGGTGATCAGCAAAGCCAGAGAGCAAAAGACACAATCCTGGTCCCCCAGCGATGGGGGACCTGGTGTGTCCTCATCCTCTCTCCTCCACACTGAGCCCGCTGAACTCCTGACCTGCACAGAAAACAAAACCACAGAAACCCGCCCCCTGGCAACTCCCCTCTGCCGAGCCATCTTTCCCCACCCCCTCTCTCTCAGGCTGGGAGAACAGAACAAAGGCCTCTGGTCTGAGTCTTTATGTCAGGATATGCATATACATTCATTCTTTTGTTAACCATCTTCACCGAGGTTTAGGGCGTCGGCTCCAAGCCTTTAGGGAAGAATTCCAATGAGATACCAAGCTATAACACTGCCCCATCTGGTTCATCCATTCACCTTGGTTTCTGTGTGGGATGTAGTGTTTTGAGGTGCAGAGGGAGTTACTGTCTTTCCCAAAATGCTCAGGGAGAGAAGCAACTTTCTGAACTGAGATATCATTGTCTAGGACAGTGAATACCTTACCATTCTGTCATGTAGTTTTGATGCAACCTTCTAGCCTACCACATCTATGTATGCAAAGCCTTACTGAGATTATAATTCTGATGTTTTTGTGTTTGGCCTTTTAAATGATAACACTAGAAAAAACTGTTAAAGGTTTAAAAAGTAGCTTGATTCAACATTCCACATGAGATGTTCAGATAATGACAGAAACTTAAATGAAAAGCCTGGTCCTTATGAGACAGCCAACTAAACTGAAAGACTGTGAGGTCTGGGAATTTTGCTACTTGCTTTATGAAGTTTCCAAAATACAATTAAGATGTATTCTTTTTACCACAGTGGGGGAAAAAAAAGTCTGTTATATTCCCTTATTGTAATGGTGTTCAGGGCCTATGCTGATAACTTGTACTGTGACAACTAGCTGAAGTACATGTAGAGTATGTGGAAGTCACTACAGATAAACTAGTTTTGAAGTATTTGACCTTCTCAGAGGGGTTTTGTTTTGGCTGCAGCTGCTGAATCTCCCTTTTTGAAACATGAATCTCGAAGTGCTTTTAAATTCTGAACAACACAGACAATTTGGGAAGTACTGCATGGCTGCCAATGGGTAGGTTAAACAAAGAGAAAAGGGGCAACAGAGAGATGAATAACTCCAAATTGGTGTAGGGGAGAAAAATGTAAAGGAAGAGAATCCAAATAAAGGAGGGATTGGAACAATAGGGAGAAGAAAGGTTCAGACAAGGGAAAGAAGAAAATAAAACAAGTGTATCAGAAATAGAATCTGTGAGTTAGGAACATCTTCAAAGCTCCATGATCTCCCTTAATCCTTCACACATATTGCTTTGAAAATATGTCCATTTGATCTGTTCTTTTAAAAGTTTTTTTGGAAATAAAACATTTCTTGACCTCCCTGAAAAAGAAGCACACTGACATCAGTAACAGTGACCATCACTTCCTTGGCCTTCTAAACTCTTCTGATTTTGGTGTTTTCTGTGGTACATGTCTCTTTCTTGTTCCTGTGGTCAGAATTGGCTTTCATTTTTTTAGTTCCAGGAAATATTTGTCTTAAAAACCCTAAATTTCATAAATGATGGACTAATACTGCTTTCTAGAATGAGACACAATATAAAAAGTAGTTCTATTTCTCAGGTGCTGCTATAGCTATATCCTTCAGTTCCAATCTGCAGTAAGTTATGCTAGTTCTTTCAAGATCAGGATTTTGTTGTTTTTGTTTTGTTTTGTTTTGTGTTTTTTTTTTTCATAAGTGATGCTATAACATGCCAAGTGCTGTTATTGTATCAACTAGTATGCCATAAAATAAATGTCTAAGAATAGAAAGCTCATTGGAGAAAGTACTTAAATAGAATTAGAAAGTCAGTATGAACAGAACAATTTGATTTAAGCAAAGTTCCCCTTAATGTTGATAACAAAGGATTAAATATCTTAAATGTGTTTAAAAATAGTGAGGCTGTTATCATGTATATTAAAAAAGCGTGCTTGTTGGGTATAATTTTGGCAAGGGTCTTAGATCATTGTGTGGTTTTGCCTATTGCTTGTGCAGTAATTTGTAGACACTGGAGTCAGTGGTAGTTTTGCATGAGTAAGACCTGCTGGTTTCATCCCAGTGATTCATTGATAAGGGTATTGCTTCTGGCATTAGATTCAGCTAAGGGTAAGAGACAATAACATGGCTGATTAATAAGTAGAAGATGTAAATTCTTTCACATTTCTATGCATTAAAAAGGCTTAGAATTCCTGAATTTTAATATAAAATACAATGAAGTGTATCAAATAAGATTCCCCTATCTCGCTTTATAATAATAAATTGCAGTGTTCACATTCAAAGGGTGAAAAATGGCTTTAAAGAACCTTTGCCTCCTAAAGCTGAGAAGATACATTACCAAAATCTCATTAAACATCCTTGCTTTTGTGTGTCTGATTGTATGTTCCTTTTTCTTCAAGTGATTATATACAGACTTGCATAATATTATTAAAACCATGTGGGCATACAGTAGCTGAGTGGGTCTACATCAGTGGCATAACTGGTACATCTATATGTGACATTGGTTATCAGCTGTAAGGAGAGCAGAAACAAATATTTCCTTATGTGGGGATTCTGGAATACATTTTCTACTGTGATTCTTACTTTGATGTATCCTTCAATGCCTTCTTTTCTCCTAGGCTTCCCCAGCATCCCTTGTTGAGCTGTGTTAATAGTTTGGCCTTTCAAAGCTTCGAATGCCTTCCATTCTGGGATTTCGGTTCATGTTCAGTTTATGCACACAAGTATCAATCAAAGCTTGTGTGAAAAAGACACATTGGATTTTGTTTTCAAACTTTAACTACTCCTTTTAGAATCTGTGTATGGAGGGGAGAAGAGCTGATACTGGCCAGAGCTAAGAGGAGAAGAGCAGATGCAGTATTCTCATTGGAGTAGGGAGTGATGGGGTTCATTCCCAAATAAAATCTTCAGAGTTACTATTTTTTAGGTTAACTATGGTAGTGACAGACACACTAGGACCCGAACATTCTACAACATGAAGCACAGTGTGCTTAGTGGTGAGTTAATAACGGAAGATTGCCACCAACTAAAAATCACTGGAGCATCCACTGTATCCAAAGACTCAAATTTTATTTATACTGGAAAAGTAACTCAAATAACAATGACATAGCTTTGTAAAGTCAGGTTTAGAATTCAAACTCTGATTATCCTAAGTGGTTTTGGTCATATTGCTACAAATGCCATTGCTAAAACCAAAACAAATATATTTTAAGTTGAAAATATTTTTCAATGTCTTCTTTAGCAGAGGTGACTGCAAGCAATCAGGCTTCAGGGTTGTTTAGGAATAATGCATGATATTTGTTTTGTCTCATAAAATAAGATTTTAAGAATCCATGCTAAGAAAGAAAAGAACTGAGCATGTAGCTTCTGTAATTTCTAAATGTTCTGGGATCTCTGCTGCCAGCTGCAGTTGCTCTCTCTAAGTACATGTGGTCTGATTTAGAAAAAAACAAAAGCAAATCAGGGCAAGACATGGCAAATGGATTGCTCTACAAATAATAAACTTAATTTCTTTTTTTTTTTTTTTAAGCAGTTAGTGCTTTTAAATAGCTCACTGTATTTTTATTAGATCCATTTTTTTTTTTGCATCAAGAATATAGCAGGCAATATCAGGAATTTACAAAAATTCACAGAATTTGTAAGTTGTGATGGATGCTCAAGCGCTGTTGCGTTATTGTGAAAGGGTGAATTAGCTAGGAGCTCCCTGGCTACATACTTTTCTCTGTGAGCAGTTAGCAGCTCGTTGAAATTAACTTATGTTGATTCCTCATTTTTATTAAATACTTACTCTTCTGTGCATAAATTTGTTTGACTGATCGTGCTGTGATTATTCATTTGTCCCACAATGACCTTTCCATTGTGCCTTAGTATTGAATGTATCTGGGCATGAACACATCTATAAGGAAAAAGTATGCCTTGATTGAATGCATGTCAATATAGCCAAGTTGAGTGATTTTCATGCAAGTATTAAATGCTGTGAAACTTTCATTGTTGATATATTGTGCAAATGATTCTATCCAAATTAGTTAGCCCATTATGTACTTAGCAGCAAAGAGAAAGAAGAGAAGAGTTATTGTCTTGAGTGATCTATAAATGCAGGGAAGTTGTTTTTAATAGAACATTATCTTTCCGAAGCTCTTAAACAGCAGCTGAAGTGTATTTTCAAAATCAATAGATGGCAGCATAATTCTTCAGAAGACTGATGTAAGCTACTTGGAGATTTAGGGTTAATGTAAATTACCTTAGCAGAAAGCTATTATCTGAGTAAATGTTGTTCTGCTGCATTTTTCCATGTTCCCTACTTATTTTTGCTTTAAACAAGCAAGGAAGAAGCTATTGATGGCACAGAAGTTGACTTTATTTTATTGCTAAATACATACTATAAAATATTTTAAAAGAAAAAGAATTTTGTATGCACAGACATATTTCTCAATCCCAAAATAGTAATTTCAGCTAAAAATCTTAAATATGTCATTTTATTTGACAGAGCTTACATTCTGTTCATAGAACATCAAGTACATAAATCAAGACTAGAACTCTGCTTGTGAGGGTAGCAGTACCTGAGTCAAGCAAATAAGGCTGCATAAGTATTCAGTGTTGTAAACCCTAAAGGTTTTTAAGGGAATGGTCAGGTATTTAGATAGGCAGATTTTTCTATAACCTGTTCTGTAAAAGTGCATTCTTACTGTACTGTTAGCCTCTTAATTTTAGTCTGAGAAGTGAGGATCTGATTGCATAGGATCCTAAGATCTTGTTGAGAGATAAACTACTTTGAAATTCCAATACCCTGGTATCACCAATAAACTATTAAATGTACGCTTGATCAGCGCTGTGATTTACTTTGGTATGTGAGGCGGAGAAATGCAGAGTGATGGGGGACAGGAATAAAACTCATAAAGCTTTTTATAATGCCATTCCCAGGCTTAACTCTTCTGAGTCACCTCTCACAGTGAGAAAGCACATGTGAGAGAGAAATCTTGGACAGAATGGAAAGAAGGATTCATGAAGGGCACCTAAGGTTGGCAGTGGCTGGAAGCTCTCTACTAAGATGCAGATTGTGTTAGATAAGAAGGCAATCAGATCAGGGGAAGCACAGCTAGTAGGGAACAAACAAGTTCTTCCGGTCTTGATTTTCAATGCTTTAGGGGATAGAGTAGCACATTCTGAGTTGGAGAAGATCTGCTTCTGAAATGCTATTCTATCTTCTGGCTAGGTTCATGATGCAAAAATTTCCACCATACTTAAAATCCTTACTTTATGACTGAGGCTTTTTTTTTTTCCCCCAAGTTTGAGGAGGGAAAAGTTGTCAAACTTCTGTTGTTTGATTTACCTTGATAGGGTAGATCAAATTTCTCTACTTCAGATCTTGCAACTCCTCTACCCTCCATTTTTATTTGCCATACGAGGAATCTGTTTACCCTGCAACAACAATGCATTTTCCTATTACTTTTATTTGAAATATTTAGATATGTGGGAATAGACCCACAATATCAGAAGTGGAACAGATCATGTAAGAGATGGGTCTCTGGTGAAGATGAAGAAGTCAACCAAAGTGCCTTTTAAACATGAGGTTTTTTTACTGTATTGTAAACTAGTTTTGTATCTTCCCCAGACCCCTGGAAGAAAACCCCTTACCTCCCTAATTAATATGCAAGCCTTGGCCAGGCCAGGTAAATTCTTCCCCTCTTGGTCTATTGTTAACCCTTCCCCTTGAATCCGATTGGCTGTGAAGCCTATAAAAGACCTGGCTAGGTGAATAAAGTTCTCTCTGCTTTCCTGCCCTTGGTGTGTGTGCGTGTGTCTCTGGGACGTCTGGGGACCATGCGGGCTGAACACGTGGCCTGGGAGGGGACCGGGAAAGTGGAGAGCGAACCCACATCAGCCGTCGCATAGATATTATTGCATGACTGGTCATTTCAAGTGAAAAAAATATTTGCTAGCTGTTAACTTGCCTGAAAGGCTGATACATAAACTAGTAAATTGGACAGAGAATCTTCTTTCTCAGCCTTACAGCACCTGGATTTGCCAGTCTTTCCTTTCAAAAAGGAGCCATGCATACCTTGCTCCTCTCCAGTTGCTTTTGACCAGAAATTCACCTTGACCTACAAAGTGAATTTTTCTTGGTGGAAGTTTTGTTGAAAGCAGTGTATTCTTGAGAGACCTCCCTTGACTGACCAATGTTTTTCAATGACATATTTTTCTTACATCAGAAAATGAATTAGAAAACGTAATCCTTTTTTTTTTTTTTTGAAAGGAAGACATAGATTACTCTTTTTTTTTCTTGTATTTTATCTGATTACGTGATTTTTCCCTTTATACAAAAGTTATTTATTCAAAAGATTAAATTTTTAATATTAAAATTTATTTTGCAGTAACTGTGGGAAGCTCCAGAGCCAGTGCCCATGCAATATTTTCTACTTTTACTGTAGCAATTTCATAAAAGAAGATTCATCCATTAATACAATTGATATTTCTGAGCGGAAAGATTGGTATTTCTGAAAGATACTGGAAGAGAGGGATTAAAATGTTAGGAAGATTAAATTTTTGTATTTCATTTATCCCTATATTATCTGGGCAGCTTTCATTCATGCATCACTTTATATGATCATATATTGTTTCTTTTCTTCCATACCATAGAAGCAAGTACACATCATATTATTTTATCAAGCAGGTTGGGTTTTGGGTTGTTTTTTATGGTTGCATGGTGGTTTTAGTTCAGTAGTATGTGCTAAAGAGGGCAGCATCAGTGCTTTTTTGAAACAGGGATTTGTGGTACTTTAAATGTTTCTAATCAGTCCAGTTGGTGATTGACTGAGGATGTTAAAAATCAGCAGTAAGCACTGTTCCTTTTAGTCCTTCAGAAATGAGCAAGCCAGTGATGAACAAACTGTCAATATTTGCTTGTTAGAACTCTGACCAAGAAAGAGCTCAGTCCTTTCTGATGAATACCTCAGCTGTCATCACCTCTCAGATAAGACACATCTTCTGCCTCATAGGTGACAGTATCAGATTTTATCAGCAGGTGTTGAAGGATAGAGATGTGTTTAGTCCGTTGTTAAAGTTTCGGTATCTTTGCAATTTCTCCCAAAAGGCTTGGAAGCCAACGCCTAAACTTTGGTGAAGGTGGTTAACAAAAGGAACTAATGAATATTTATGTCCCAGTATGATGGCTCAGACCAGAGCCTTTTGTTCGGTGTCTCCAGGCTGAGACTGAGGGTAGGGGAGAGTTGCCAGGGTTTCTGCATTGTTTTTTATTGCGCAGGCTCAGCCTGTTGGTGGAGGGAGCTAGAATGGGACACACATTGGTCCGCACCGCGAGAGAACTAGGACTGTGTGTGTCTCTCTCTCTAACTTGACGGTTCGCCTCTGAGGGCCATGGGCACTACAGGAGCTGTCGTAAGGAGAACTCTCCTGTTGTTTTTTTTTCTGCACCATGGAGACGAGGCCTCATCCTCCCTCTGCCTACCGAACCTCCGGGAACCGACCTGGGGCAGCCTAGTGAACACGTCTGTTTTCTGCACCACAGAGACAGGGGCTCCCCTTGTCCCTCCATCGATCCTGTAGGAACTGACATTGGGACTGCTATACACCGCCATTTGGTAACTCTAATTGGTCTCTGGTCAATGAACCAGGAGAACTGCTGCTTGTGAGAGGGGCCAGCTGACCGAGGCGCAACATTGCCACCTGCTGTCCATAAATATAACTACCCCCTTTTTAAGGTCACCTGAGGCACAACATCGCCGCTTGCTGTCCATAAATATAATTTCATCCTTTTTAAAATAGCAGAGGACATTAACCCCTTTGTTTTCATTTTTGTTTAAAGGGTTTAAACTGTTTTGTTTGGTCCTTTCTGGACATATATATAGATATAATGTGGTTAAGAACTGTTATACTTTTCCTATATTTTTTTTTCCTAATTAAAGTTTTGTTTCTAAATTTAAAGGAGAGGGGTTATTCTTGGCTGGCTTTCTTGGGGGAAGAAGGCCTTACCTTTTTCTCTCTCGGCCAACATATATATCTTAGTTCTCCCCTGAACTAAGACATCAGTATTAGCTGATGTTGGGCCAAGAGTTTGTACCAGTTCTCCACAGCAAGCCAGGAAAGATTTGTAAGTGGTACATTTCTAAGGAGGCTGAATATTGTTTGGCAGAAAAATCCTGAACTGATCAGCACTGACTGTAGTTTGTGCTGCCTTCTAACGTTTTCTGTAACTTTTGTTTGGCTGGGACTTCTATGCTGTATTTGTGGGCTGAATCCATTTAAGCTCTTAATAGTAGTTAATGGTGTTGCATAGGTAGTTACGGGAAGAGTTGTTTCATGCTACCATACATCCTGGGCAATATCTCTCTTGCAGTATAACCCTACCCTTCTTAGTAAGACCTATTTAAAAAAAAAAAAAAAAAAGTTAGAAAATTTTTTCATTTAACAAGTGTCTTCCCAAAAATTTAATTCTAAGTAATTACTATTGTTCCAAACACACAAACAAAAAATTCCAAGGAAACCTCTTCTGTCAGTTATCAATTTAAAATGAGTTTATGACAGGAATTCAAAATGTCTTTATACTTACCCCACACATCTAGTTATCATTATATTTTTTCAGATCTGGGAGTCCCTAAAGAGTCAGTCATATCCATGAAACACAATAGATGGCCTTCTAGGCTAATTTATCTGAATTTTCCACCCTCTAAATATAAGTTTAAAAACAGATTTAAGAATGTGAAAAATTCTCAGACTGTTTGCCCCTGCCATCACTGGTGGATTTATAAAGTGATTTCTGATGGATCAGAGGGAGTAAGGAGACTCATGGAACTGAAAGAATATAATCAGGATATGTAACAGAATGTATACTGCAATTATTTAAAACTGCCTCATAATGTGATGAAGAAAACCTTTTTAATGATGTCATAGTTAGTCTGAAAGATCCCTCTAGGGGAAATGTTTGGATCTGAACAGCTGATATATGTGAGATCGAGGCTAGACAACATGATAATGGATAATGCACTGTGGGAAACTTGTCTTTAATGAATGCTGGATTAATTGTATAAGTACTTTATGTAACACTTTTTCTCCCCAAAGTATTTCCATGCTGAATGCAGAGAGTTATATAAAAAGTAATCATAAGTCATGTTACTCTAGTTTGCTGTTTAACTGTTTTTATTAGGGCTAGCAAGAACAGCATGCACTTAAAACTAAATTTATGTACTATTTAATGTCTTATTAATCTCAGCTATCTTAAATTCTCCTCTTCACAATATTTCAAGTAATCTAAAATCAAAACTAAGTTTCAGACTAAAAAAGAAATGTTCTGAAGTTTATTCTTCCCCACCCCCCCAAACCAGCTTCGGCACTTCCCAAGCCTTAACCTGTGGTAGGTCGTAGATAGTTTTTGATTTAATGAGTAAACAGCTTGAAGAAAACACATCATAAGAACTACAATCTTGTCTTCTATGATAATTTTCCTAGTGTGTTGTTTTCGTATGCATTAGCATGCATTTTTTTTAGAGAGTAACAATCTACTCTTTTTTTTTTTTTTTTTTTTTTTTTTTTTTTTTTTTTTTTTTTTTTTTTTTTTTTTTTTTAGTATAAAGACTAAATTAGATTTTTTTAGGTGTCTAAAAATGTGTTTGTGCTTTGAAACCACTAAGGTGCTTTTAAAAATTAAAATTCAATGTCTAGTATTAGAGATCCAATTTGGAAACTGTTGACTTTATAACAAGCAGTATAAAATATAATACCTTTTAACAGCAGATTGTTAACTGATAGCAAAGCATTCTATCAGTTGTAATCAAATCCATCCTAGACTGCTGCCTGCAACTATTAGAAGTCAGCAGAATGAGGGAAAGAAACTTAATGATTCTTAAGTGAACATGCACAAGCAAGTCTGTCACAGTTTAAGTTCCTGGGATGATTGTAATGGTGCTGAGGTCATCTTATCATCCTCATCCTGAAAAATGCCCTGGCCAGACCAGAAGAGAACCATATCCAAAACTTAATTGTACTGTAACTTCCCTATGCCCATAAACACAAACACAGTGTTGGGAGTAAATTGGTCATTATTTCCTTGTCACATGTATGCCATATGTTGCTGGAGTAGGGAAGGCAAAAACCTTGATATCTTCCTTCAGTATGCAACCATGAAGCCATAGTGGGCCACAAAATTAACTGTATTGATAGGTTTTGAAGACAGATCGGGATCCTTTGGTTAATTTAACCCGATCTCAAGTATCAAAGACATAAGGGATCTTGTACAGGAATCTCTGCATCTGAATTTATCTGGAAATGTTACCAGTTCATAGCCATTTGACATTTTTCCATGTCAAATGAACTCCATGTTCATTCCATGTTTGTTCCTCTTGTTCTTCTTAATGCAAAGCACAGTCTTAGCAGTAATTATTATTTTTTTTTTTGTGAATTTAGCATTGCTACAACACAGGAAAAAAAAAAAGTGCCTTTCCCATACATGTAGAAATGATACTATTGTACTTTTAGAAGATGATCCTTGCACTTATGAAATAAACACTTACAAATTAAATTGCTGTTGTAATTCTGGGTTCCTTCGTTCTCTGTTTGCATGAGTATTTTTAATCCTTTAAAGCTCTTGACTTCAGTTATACCTTGTGAAAAATATTTCCAAAAACTGTTTGCATTCATATTATTCTTTTTCAGTTTTATTTAGTGTACCCTTTTGGTGTTCTGGAATTTTGAATTGGTTTATTTAGAGCAGTTTGCTAATTTCTTGTCTTTTGAATGTCTTCTGTCATACATGGACAGCCACATATAGCCTATCATAGTGTGATAATTTTTCCTGTCTAGTTAATTCTAACCAGGTTCTCAGCACTAATTAGGAATCTCTTTTGTTTTTGCTGCATCTAGATCTGATTACTTTATCGATTCCAAATGTTCCCAAGCATTCACAGCCACATCATTCCTTGAAATGCTATTTTTTTCAGAAATGTGCTTTCTTCCATTCTTTGTTCTGAAATACAGTTTTCTGTGTACTACAGGGCATTGCTGAAAAGCCACCTTTCATTCTTCCGTTGTAACTAGCAGATATCAGGGTTGTTTAAATGCAAGAAATTTAGAAAATGTCTTTTTGGTGCATATGTTAGTCTTTAATAAAATCTTTTAAATATATTATTATCTTTCTTTGTAGCATTTCCAAATACCATTCCCTGAGAATGAAAATACTTTCAGACTCTGGCAATTTGTCCCCAAAAAAAGATAATAAATTTTGCAGTATATTCTTAAGTCATGTTTGTATCTCATTGTGAAGTCAACACTACATTTGCAAGTAACTCCAATCAAATTCAAGGAAATGTAAATATATTATTTAATTTTTACAGTACTAGATGTTATATGTTATATATATTTTTTTCCCAAAATTGGTATTTTCTCATTATTTAATGTTATCCTCTGTTTGCTGCTTTTCATTTTTTTTCAGGTCAGGTTTTATCATATGATATACAAACATTTTAAAATACAACTATTTTTATTTTTAAACCAACAGTCAGATTTGAACCACAGATGATTAGTTATGTAGACAGTAAAGCTCTGTTTTTGCAAGACTGCTTCTGTCATCTTTATTTTGTCTATGCTTGTCTTTTAAGCTAGTCTAGTTTTTAGATGATTTTTATTTGCTATCAAACTTGTGATCATTTTTAGTGTTATTCAGAAATGCTTGGCATATTGAATTGTATAATAAACTGACCAGCCTAATTTTGAAAATTAGCCTGCCATTCTAGTCTCTGAGAACTACCATTATATTTTAGTATCTAAAGTCTACTGATTTTCATTCCTTTACAATTTTCAGATCTTCAGTTTACATTCTTATTGACTTTGTCAGGTTTATCAGTTGTGCAATGTTACGGTCATGGGGAATGTGCTGAAACTATTTTCTATTTCATCTTCTTAACTGCTCAATATTGAGTGTAGGTCATACAGGACTGGTAGTGTTCACAATGGCAGAGATGGCCATGGAATTCACTAGTATATAACTCTTCTGTGAGAGGAATCCATACTTGTGGGCTACTTTAGACAAATCTGAGGCAGCTCTGACCCTATCTGAATATGGGATCAAGCCAAATGAGAATCCTTAGATGAGAAAAATGATGTGTATGTATCCTCAATATTCAGTAGTGCAATTCAGTCTTCAGAATACTCCACCTCTCTGCTCTTCTGCTTGCTCTGGACAACTCTATACTGAACATGGATTTAGGATTTTGGAAAGTCTCACATGGCTACTGAGCCAGACAAAAGCAGAGTAAGGTAAAAGCACAATGTCATATTTTATACCATTTAAAAGTCACTTTCCAGTCTTCAAATGAAAAGTCTAAATTCAGTCCAGAGAAGCACAGTAGGACTAACAATGAAGGTAGAATATGACCCACAATGAAAGTTACCTTGTCGAGACTTAAAAACTCGGGGAATACTACTCTAAAGAACACAGGGTGCAATTATAGTCTACTGTTTTTATTTTATTTTTCCTTTTTTTCCTTCTTCCCCTTCAAATTCTCCATTTTCCTTCAAATTGACAGAAAGCTGTAAATACAAATAGAGGTAGGGAGATCAAGCATAAGAAGTTTTGGCCCAAAGTGTTACTTTCTGACAATCTCACAGTAAGAATGAAAGCACCAACTCAACCCCAACTTGAGTGTTGCCACAACTGTGACACTGTAATCACTGGGTTTTAAGCTTACTTTTTTTTTTTTTTTCCTGGGGCAACAGTTTTGAAACTACAACATGGTAGGCTTAAAAAACTTTTCTGAATGAGGCGGAGAGGGCTTCTTTGCATTTGCCTTGCTGGGGACTACTTGCAGTTCTGGTAACCCGGTGGCTACAGAAGTCTGAAGGAAAAAAAATAAGCTTTGCATCAGGAAGTGTGGTTGTGTACTTTGACTGTGTCTGTACTAATTAGGTTCACATGTCTATGTATGTTAGATATTTATATTTGACTGTAATCACTAGCTTCTTTTATTTGGTGGAGTACTATTGAAACTTCCCGTGCCTTCCAACTGGATACACTTAAATGAAGTTTAACCCTGACCTTAAAAATATTTTTAGAAGTTTTTATCTGTCAAATGCTTTGATAGGAGTTCACTATCTCAGGATAGACACATTTGAAATATTAAAATACTAAATAAAATTTGAAATATTAAAATATTCTGAGTCCTGTTTTAAATATCCCCCTTTAAATATATCATATCAGGTTAGAACTAAACTAAATTACTATCTTTCCATTTGGAGATGTACTACAGTGAAAATAGTACATTGTGCCAGTACAAAATGTTGCCCCTGAGACCAATTCTTAAATAGTTTGGTGTGTCCATGCATCTCTAAATTTAAAATGAGCTAATTTAATGCATGCTTAGGCTTTAGTCCTTGCCCTCCAGTCCCTACTGTAATGTGCACCTGTGTGCAAAGGGGAATGAGGTTAGAAAGGGGAGAAAGAGAGCCTGCAAGAAGGCTCTTTGGAATGCAAAAGCTGAGGGCTGAAGGATGCCAGCTGATGTAACTTTAGTTAGTCAAACTTCTGAGGTGTGAAGAAGGAAGCATTGAATGTGCTCCATTCCTGCAAAATATCATCACATGCTTCCTCTCCAGAATGTGCAGCCCTCTCTGTATGAGCAACAGGGTAATTTATGTAAACAAGTATTTGACAATCTGGCATTGTTTCACTTCATTGACACCATTTATCTTTGAAGCATGGGATAATAAACTCTGCCCACTGCATTGAATGAGGACAGAAATGTACTCAATCAAGAAACTTTGTTTTTGGAATGAAGTTGTACAAATACTGGTGATGGGTTAGTGCTCCTTGCTAACTTTTAGTTCAATGGTACTGCTTAGTTTTGTCTCATTTATTTGTATTTCCTTTCTATAAAGAGAAGTGTCCAAAAAAAGTGGATGTAATTGTCCTGCTGGACTACTTCATGCAGAAAGGCCACTGAATTATAAGAAAATTTTTGTTTTAAATGCAAATTGTTTGTCAACATTCAGGATTCAGTGCTTTCTGCAAGACTGCTGCAGGAAGGCCTCAGAGACAGGGAATGTCACCAAGCCAGTCTTTTGGGTTTCATCACTTTAAGAAATGAACAGCTCGCTTTTTTGGTATTTTTTATTTATTTGGTTGGTTTGGGGTTTTTGTGGCTTTTTTCCCTTTTTTGTCAAGGAATCTAATGTGGAGCGTGATTGAAAGATGATACAGTCATATATGTGAATACAGGGGTGAAGAGTGCTCAAAACATATCATCATTGTCACAGGTGCATACTGTAAATGCACTAGTATGTTATTTAAGAAGTGTTTTTCTCTTTCATATTAATAGCAATAGCATTATATTGGGTACCAGCTCCTGTGTAGTTGCATCCAGTCTTTGTCTTATTAGCCTTTTTTTTTTTTTTTTAATTAATTTAGGGCATTGGTGAAACGCAGTGGTGCTTGCATCCTCTTGTATTTAGGTAGCAGTAGTAGGCAGATTAAAAGGATCCATTTCAGCTTTAAATTCACCTTTGCTTTTCTTCTTTTCTGTGTTGATTCAAGAAAGGAGAGTTATCTTTATTTATTTATTTACTTTTTTTTTTTAATTTTATGAAGGTCTGTGCGAGATACCAAGTTGGCCATAGGTGATCTCCCTCAGTGATATGGACATCAGTACTAGATGGATTAGAAGGCTGCAAATAAGATTCCACTGGCTGCATGTGAAGCGTGCTATTACAGTTACACAGACAAAGCCCCCATTTTAAAGGCAGACCTGAATCAAGTGACGTCATTTGAGTTTGTCATCTGACATCTAAACCTGCTTTTTTTTTTTTTAACTTGAAGCAATTCTATGCATCTTTACTCCTCCTCCCTTTCTCAAAATTGAGTTCTGCTTTTTTCTTACAAGCTGTAGAACCTGCTGTTCTTTATTGCTCTTTACTTGTGTCTTACTTGTACATAGCTGTTATGTCCTTAAAGAACCAAGAGACTTTTTTGGGTTTTTTCTAGAATATTTTCCCCTCCCCCTGTTGACTAGTTTCTGGTAAAATCTGCATGTACTAATAAAATTATATACTAGGTTGTTTAGGCAACATAAAAACTGATAGTAAATAATTAAGCTTTGTATATGCAATTAATTTCCATTTTAAATGCAATATTTGCATAGTCATAGAAATTAGAATTGGAAAAATATGTATTATGCCATTCAGTTCAATCTCATCTACTGCAAGATTGCCTTAGTACATTTAGAATGTATATTTCCCAGTGCTTTATTTTAACTAATCAAGTGATGAGGCTTTCAGAATTTATCTTGGGAAACTAATCCAGAGCACAGTGGGTCTCAATATTAAGATATTTTTACTTTGTGCCAGAATTTTTCTTCTTCTCCCTCTCTAATTTTTTTTTCTTTAAAGTTTCCTTTAAGCAGCATTTCCAGCATGGTCTTAAAATCCATAAACTGTACAGTGTTATACCTAATTTTTTTTATTGGGTTTCGGATTTGTTGGTAATAAGATAGTGCAAATATTGCCACACTTGCAGAATGGATGGATGACTAAGGATTGTTCAGGAGTTTTCAATGCAGGCTACTTAGTTTGTATGTAACTTAGGTTTGTATGCCTTGCTATCTTGACCTGAACTTCGATTTCAGCTTACATTTTTTCTATTTGTTGGTATTTTTTTTTTTAATACCATCCTTCTAAAATGGCTTTATTTTTACATTTTCTGTAGAAATAAATCCTTAATAAAGATTATTGTGAGGTTTCTGATTGCTACATTGGAACAATTTTTATCCATTAAAGAATGGTTTGCAGATTTCCATACCTATAGTATTAAATACAAGTGGGAAGAGATCAATGCTGCTTTTATCTATTGCCTAAATTGCACTTCTGTATTCAGTTATAATTATCTCTACTTATTCTAAAAAAGGCTGTGTGATGTAATAGAAAATCTGGAGGCGTTCAGCAATGTGAGGAAAAAGAAGTAAATTTAATTGTGCCCCATAAATAGCACTTACTGGAGATATGTTGTTTGTAGGTATAAAATGTAACCAGGAAATATTCAATAAACAACTGATTTGTGTGAAAATACTTTGCCTGATCATAGGGAAGTCTTGGTAACAAATATTGCGACCTGCTCTTCTGACTGTTGTACAGTACATTCTATTGCAGCAATCAACACTGTCTTTCTTCAGCAGGACTCTTTCTAGGAACAAATGCAGATGTTTTTATTCATTCTCTCCCAGTCTATTTAATTCCTGCTCATGGGATTCAGTAAAGAGAGTACCTCTAAAACAATTTTTCTGCCAAGAAACAAAGTTGGCATCTGTTCTGGAGTAATATGACTGAATATGTTTTCTATTCCTTAGAATATTCAGGATATGAATTTACTGAATTTTTTTTTCAGTAAATCCATTTTTCTGGGTTGGTTTCAGAATTCCTGTATGATCCTCTTTTCTGAAAGTTGCAAAGCAGGCATGTAAAATTCAAAATGGTGTTGGCATTTCCCTATTGTTGTAATGTCACTTGCCAAAGTCTGTCACCAGTTAAATTGTTATGTGACAGAAAAGAGGATCAGGTAGTGAAAGGGGAAGAAGCAAAACAGAACCGCTCAAGGCATCTTTGAGAGCCAGGTATTTACCTGGGCTGAAATTTGGCACTGGACTCGTCCTTGTTTGAGAGGATTCTAATTTGTTTAAAGAGGTTCCTGTAGTGCTGGCAATAGGCAGTGATGATCTCTATGCTTTGCAGTCACTAGTTAGTCTCAAAAATGAAGGTTGAAAACCTAGACCCAGCTTGAAACTCCTGAAAAAAGTTTTGATTTAAAATATGAGGATGAAAGACTACCTTGTTAGTCCTAGAATTTATGAGATGAAAGAAACTATCTAATAAGAAATTATCATATATAACTATTTTACTGAAAAAAATTATTGAAACAGAGCGACCATGAAGAAACATTCAAATTTATTTTGTTCCTCTCTATTTTCTTGTCCTTTCTATTGCTCTTCTGCTTAAAATTCTTTATGCAACAATATAGACTTGATTACAGCAGAGTAGATTATGATTTTCTGTTTGAAGGGATATTTATGTTCATTATGCAGAGATCTCTGTGTGCTTTTGATTGTCTCCAGTGGTTAGGCATTTCAACCTCCTGGATAGCAGCTAGTATAATCCAGCTCTAATAAAAATGTAGTTTATGCATATCTCAGGAAGGTTTTAGGCAGCAGTGAGCTATTCATACTCTCTCCTCAGGAGAGATCTAAAATTTTCTTTTTTGAATAAAGTACCTTCTTCCATTTAACTTTAACAGGGCAAAAGTAATTTAAAAAAATCCTGATGTCTGTATAGCCCCTTCCCTGAATCCCCCCATGTTTAATTGACTTTGGCCCAATGACAAGACCATCCCTTCTTTATCATGCAGTTCCACTCTTGGTGGGCGGTCACTCAGAACTGGAAGAATTTTGATGGGAAGAGCCTGTGTGATATAGCCAGCTTCTTGGTTTAACTCCGTTCCAGAGTTAGGGAGCTATGCTACATGGTTTGTTTGTTTGTTTTTTTTTTGGTTGGTTTTGGTTTTGTTTTGTTTTTGTTTTGCTTCCTAGTTACCATTCTTTGGATATGTTTTAATATATGTATATAAATCTACTGATGTAGCCACTCTTCATATAATCAAATTTTAAAATGAGGAATGTTAAAGATACATGTACAGCCACATGGGTGGCTGTTAAGTCCAGTGTTCAGGTGCAACCTTCAGGCATAGAAGTTCAGGAAGGGCAGACTCTTGGAAGCTGTGAGCACTCTATGCCAGAGTAAGAACAGTGCTCCCCACATGACTCACACCTGCAAGTGTGCCTGCACTTTCTAGAGAAATACACAAACTTAGGGTTCAGTATTAGGTTTTGAAGAAGTACACCTTTGTTAGGGAGATGCAATGCCTGGGTTAAAAAATCCAGCTTGATGCATTTATAGCTGTGTGTTGCTTCTGGGACCAAGATGGAAACTTTGCATGGCACTGGACTGCACTGCATCGTGCAGGATCAGTAACATATGTATTTACTGCTTCAGTGATGCCTGCACTTGTAAAGCTTTCCTTACTTTCCATTTCTGCACTCAGCCTGTTTTTCCCCGGAGTCTAACAACAGGAATGCTGGCTATGATCATCTTCTATTGCAAAAATGAATGTTGAGCTCAACAACTCATATTATGAATACTCATGAAACAGGCATCAGATAAAACTGACTTGAGGCCATAGTGGGCATGATTTGGTATTGAAACCACAGCCTGTAACCAAAGGCTCTCTAGCCATTAGCGATCCCTTGAGCTACTCAGTGTTTTATAAACTAAAATCAAGATAATCTGACATGTTCGAGGATTTGTCTTGCTTAGATGTCAGCATACTTAAAAATTCAAACTAGACACCCATGAGGGAGGAAAATAAACCAGAGACTGAAGTGGGTTATACATCTAGTTGTGTGAATTGGGGGGGTGAGGGGGAGGGGAGAGGATGGGAGACCAGGGAACTGTCAGCTCTTCGGCAAAATGCTGCTGCTGTCTCTGGCAGGGAGTGGGGAGGGGAGGAGGGTATTGAATCAGTGATGACAGCAAATGGGGAAACAAGATACGACTCACAGTAAAGACAGTAACTAAAGGTGTGATATTTTTGATGAGCAGCTTAATGTTGAGATTATTATCTGAAGGTTCTCTGATCACTGTTATAAATCCAGCAAGACTTAAAGGGATGCTGTGGAGAAACTTCAGTAATGCTTACGAAGCTGTGCACAAAGGGATGTAAATAATTATGCCAATTTATATTTTTCAACCAAGAATCTGCACTTCCTACCTCATGCGCATCAGTTGGTATTTTGTGCAAAGATGTGTATGGCACCCCTTTGCTTTTTTGCAGTCAATCTTTTCAAAGACAATTGTGAAATATTTCAGAGTTTGTTACGTAATTGTTTCTCAGGTTGGAAGAAAAGCACTCTTGCCTCCAGGTACACAGAGCATGCTGGAAAATCACATTTGTAGTCTTTCTGCATAGTTTTAGAATCTAAGTAGAACAAGAGTAAAAAATTTGGATATTAATTACAAAGTGAGGATTTGTATGCTGTTTATCTCAGGATTTCTGTTTTTTTCTGTCTTAGTCTTTCGCTCTTTCATAAACTAACCAACTTATCTTGATGGGTTTTATTTGTGTTCAGAAATATGTTTCTAAGCTATATGTCTTGAAAAGCAGGAAATAAACCCACAGAAACCTGAATTAATATTTTCTTCTATATGGCATAGAAATTCTATATGTGTATGTGGGGTGTGTCTATGCATCCTGCACACAACTCTGTTTAATTACTCAGTGGCTGCATGACACTAGTACATCTGAAACCAGATGGGTAAAGGGAACCCACCATATTAAGAACCATGCATAATATGCACAGTTCCTAAATATTTTCAAAGTAGTGTTTTAATGGCATTTCACAGTCAAGGAATGGAAAGTCGGATTAAGTGATCTGCTCAGTATCAAAAGTGGAAATTGCATACCACATTTTTTTTCAGACTTCACCTGGAAATCAGTAAAGAGAAAACAAGATGTGTTAAGAAGGCATATTTGAATAAATTCAAGCAGATCCCAAGACTGAGCAGAAGTGTCCCTTCTGCTATCCCCAGATGAAAACATTGTGATGTTTTGGTGACATACCTACGTACTCCTGCAAAAGGTTGGCACTATCAGCCTTATGACCTGGGAGGACATCATGGGATGAGCCAGAGAAACCCTGTGGAAAACTTGGTAGGTACCATTCAGTGTTTCTCTACAAAGCTTCTAACTGAATTACTCTTGAGTCTTTTCTGTGCTTAGGACACTATGCATTACCGTAACTGAACTGATAATAGCTATTTTTTTGATATTTTGATTAGTAATTAAGACTTCAATAAATTGTTTGCTCTGTATATATGGTATGTGCTGTTTTGATGTTAATGAGTTTTTCAGTGTAAAAAATAAATTTGAAAAGTGCTCCATTACTAGAAAGTGTAAGAAACATTACATTTAAATCACACCTAAATCATAAGTAATTTTCATTTGGTATAGATTGCTGAGTATTTTGCCTTGTCTTAGAGGTAAATGTGACACAGAAGGAGAAAGACCAGCCAAATTTGCTTATATTTTTTCATACCAGGGATTAACACTGATCTAGTCTGAAGTCCCAGAAGGAGAACAGTCACTGAATTCGCAGTTTGGAACTTAAAAATAGCCAGAAGAGAAGTAGTGTCCTGCTTGTTAAGTCACATGGCAGTAAAGTTGTATGTGCTTTGCTGAGAAGAATGATCATACTGGATGTGCTATAAGGCCTTCCTGACTCAATGTGTTGTTTCTAGCAGTGGTCAGAAGGGATGATTAGGAAAATAATAAAGAAAGAAGGCAATAAAAAAAAAGAAGGCAAATCTTTCCCCTACAATAGTGTCAGCTTTCTATGTTAAGCAGTGTAGAGATTTGAGCAAGCTTTATGCAAAATTATTCCATTAGTTTATGTAATTACTTTCCAGTAAAAATATGGTGCTAGTGCTTCCACAAACAACTGTAGAGTAAAGGGAAAAACTGTTTCCTAGCTTAGGCCCATTTCATCAAGGGCCAACTAATTCTTATCCCCTTTGTAGATCTCTTCCCATTTTCAAACATGTTTGGCTGTCATTCTTTTGCTGGTTCTGAAGCCTTTTTGACTATACATGGTTCACAGTTCACGAACTGTTTCTCATGCCTCACTCTCTGAATTGTGTGTACACAGAGAGACAGCTTCCTGAGATAATGGGGATAGCAATGGCAAGAAGTTCGTGGAATACCTACTCTAATCAGTGTGACTAATTAGGCTACAAAGTTATTTCTGCATAGGTTAGAGAAAGAAAAGCAACAGAGTGAAGTGAAATATTAACTAAGGGGGAGATACAGGTGACAACAAGGAAAAAAGTCTTCATTATTTCTTATTTTGAGTGCTTTCAAGCTGAATTTTCTAGTGAGTTATATGTTTTTAGGTTTCGTTATTTTTGTTTTACTTTATAATCCTATGCTTTGCACTGAAACTTTACTGTAAATAGACCATTTTACTTAGAAAATAACTGGGAAAGGGCATTCATTTTTACCATTACTTTTTGTATTAAATGTGCCTAAATTATGTATCAGTCCTGATCTTGCTGATCAAGATTGGGCCAGGAAAGAAGGAGTTCTTCAGGTTTGAATCCAATAAAGCAGGGATTCCTGATTAAAATTTACATGACAGCACAATAATATGAGATGAAAAACCAAACTAAGCATTTCTGCTGCATTTGTAATGGATTTTAAGTGGTGTGTTAAGTTGATAGAATTTACAAGACTTGCAGACACTACTTCAGCTCATGCTGAAATAAATGAGGATTTCTTCCTTTGTGTTTCTGTGGTTTCTATGCTCTACAGAAAACATAGGATTCTAGCTCAAAAGAAATATTTTAACAGTGAAACGTCTCCTTACAACCATGTTTTAAGATGTGATTCTTGAACGGAAACCTAAAACCTCAAATAATGTATTCATTCCTTTAACTAAAACTCCTGAGGTAGAGAATGTAAATGGTGAAAGGGTGGCTTTTAGAAGCATGAAAAAGTATTCCATACTGTTGATGGGAATTTCCTCAGCAGTATGTCCAGTAGCACCATTGGACATAGTGCCACTGCTCGAATAATACCCTTCAGCTATAATTACTGCTTTGATTGTTTAGTCTTTTAGTGGTATAGAGCTTATCCAACTTTTCCTTTAGCTTTTTAGACATGTGTGTGTGGTAATGCAGTCTGTGATTTATTTGTAACTGTTGCAGAGAGGCAAAGGGAGAAGCATTTGCTAACAAAGGCTGCCCTGGAGTGTTTGGAGGGGTCAAGAGCTTTGTCATTTCTTCAGTCTCTAAGGTCAATGCTTTCGCAATGCAGTTTACAGTAACTATAGGGAATTTATTTCACACAAGGTTACTGTTTAATTATTTTAACTTAAAAGTCACATTATAAGTGATTCCTAGAAGCCTACTCACTGAATATGAGCAATATTTCTAGCTGCTTTTTCCTTCTTTAATCAGAAAACTATTTTGATGTGTGAACCATCTCACACAAAAATATGCTGCTAAAGTAACAAAACAGTAAGGGTTATAAAAGATAAAATATGGCATGCACTCCATCCTCTTTGTATGTACTATGTAATTATCTTTTCTTGTCCTTACTAGATTCTGGTTTGTTTCACCATCTTTTCTTTAGAACATTTTCTTCTGGAAAATCATGGTAATCAGGCTTCAACTTTTTGTGAGGATGGACATGGTTCCCCTCTCAGAAAGGGAAAGAATACTTTATCTGAAGAAGGTGTTAGGGTTTGAATGTGATCCTTAGATAGGGAGTTTGTTGTTGGTCTCTGTTAGAGTTTGTATGGACAGTATAGACAGCACTGTGAAGCTTTTTGTACCTACTCTCTAAGAATTCATATCCTAGTTCCCATAGGAAAGGATCATGGAAAAGGCTATAGTCTCTTACTACTCTGATAGTGAAAAATTATGAAAAAAATCACAATCATCTTTTCTGTATTAATTTTGTGCAATAGTTTTTTAAAAAAATCCTCAAATCTGTTTCAGATGCTTTTCTTGGATGAGTGTTTTCATGGTTTTTTTTGTTTGGTTTTTTTTTTTATGTCTAGCCTAAAATATATATTTACTCTTTTAATAGAGCAATATTTTATCTTTTTAACAATAACAAACGATTGGAATTATACAGCTTAGACAAAATTCAGATAGTTTAGAAGTGTTTAGCCCTGAATAAAATTTTGGCCACAAGCTCTGAAGCACAGCAAATATTTGCAGACCATAAATTGACCGTGAGAGGAGAGTAGTGTCTATATGCTGGGGGGTTGTAAACTCTCTTTAGTATCAAGGATCCCTCACAGGCAAAAGTATTTATATGTAGCTATCTTTTATGTTCCAGAATGGTAAGAAACCAAAGGTCTTTTCCGTGTATACTTTTGTTTGGTACATTGGTTTCTTACTCTCTCAAAAATATATATGTGTTTTGCATCTCTGGGAATTGACAGAAGCAAAATTTGTCTCCATGTTTATATTTTTTGTGTCACACTGATGTAATAAATCTCTTTTAAACCCCAGATTCTTTGAGGATGCTACTCTTTGTGAGCAGCTCATATTCTGGAACATCACCAAATTTTGAGGCAGTTCTGCATACACAGCAGCTACAGAACTGTACCCTCAGTAAAAGGGACAGGGTAGTATTAGGTGCAAACCAAGGGCTCCTCAGAAACCACGAGGAAAGCAGATATACGAAAGCTGTTTTTGCTAGAAAGAGTGAAGTGACAAAAGAGGAGATGGATGCCTCTTAAGAAACCAGATTTCAACTTAGTTTAGAGGAGCATAAGGAAATAAAACAAGGTAATAGACTTTGTAGTCAAATGGAAAACGAGAGCAAGTTTATTTTTATTTAAAAACCAACCAACCAACCAAACAAACAAATAGGCCAAACCAACAAAAACACTATTGCAAAACTTTCCACTTACATGAGACAGAGGATGGAATTGAGCACATAGAACTTGGCACACTTGTTTCTTTTATGCATATTATCAACAGAAAATCTCCTATCCATAGATAACAATGGTGATATGAGAAGTTTTGCAAGAATGTGGGCACACCAGACTGTTAAAACAGGGAAAAGTGAACATCCCAGGGGAGATGAAAGTTGCTGGAATTGAAGGTTCAGTTTTCCCACCAGTTCTTGCAATAATGCCTTGTCTGTAAGTGTATGTTTATTTAAAAGAAAAATGTCCTTGTGATTGAATGACATATATTAAAGATAGAAAAAATAAGAAAACTCTTTTTAACTGACAAAACATAAAATCCAGTTGGACTGAAGATTTTCCCTTCCAATTTAGGGGTTTGTCTGCTGAACTCACAAACCAACCTTCAGTCTAGCCTATGCCTTCCTAAGTGATAACATACCTATGTGTTTCTCAGAACATTTTGTATTGCTGTTAAACTCTCTGTGTTGCTCATGACTTTTTTAAAGCCTTTCTAGTCAGAATCTCAAAAATGCACAAATCTCCGTTTAGATGACGGGAAGTGGATATCAATATCTGAAAGTATATAGCATGAGGAACACTTAATAAAAGTGAAGGGATAACTGAGAGAATCACTGCAATCTTTGAACATAAAGAGTAAATGAAAAATATAGTACTTGTGTGTATATATATATATATGTAAGCTACTTTTTTATCATGGTGATATATATTCTTAACCACATTTGATACATAGCAAGCAAAATACACCTATCCTTTACAAATGCACAATCAACTCAGGGGAAACTCAGTTTCACTCTGTTGCACAAATAACTTTTGGCTTTGAGTGAGTATTCACGTTCCTGTCAAATGTAATGTAATTCTTCCAGAGGTAACCTACAAACAAAATAGTTTTCTTTTGCTAAGTGTACTTGGAAAGGTTGTGGGAGAGAGTGGGAGATCAGAGAGCATATGTTATTGTTCAGTAAGCATGCAGCAGGTATCAGAAATTAATGAGGCAAAGAAAGCAAAAGGCAGCAAGCAATGCAATCAGCAGCAAATAAATTTGGGAAAAGCTAAAGTGTTGTGGGAGACAGGAACATTAAGTGTTCTCTCCCTTTCCTGTAGGAGAAACCTGAAAATATGGAGACTTGAATGGAGGTAATTGAACTTCAAAACAAAGCTAGAAGTCACTAGTACTATGCCAAGATTAAAATGAGCAAATTAGGATCCGTAAAGACAAATGGATCTCTAAATTTTATAGTTTTGATGCCGTAGGGTTTTCATGAATTTGTAGGTTTTTATACTTCTAGGTAGTTTCTTGCATTCAGAGCAGCTAACAACCTCTAACCCTGTGCTAGCTGTCTTAAGGGTCAGATAATAGCTGGAA
>JAWWEE010000122.1:7450811-7469119 GCA_035221455.1 Xenops minutus
CCAGCGTGCTTGTAGCAAGCGTGGGTAGAGCCCTTGTAAATCTTCGTTCGCAAAGCCTAGCCATGATGATGATGATGATGATGAAGCTCTGCTAATTACTTACAAGACCAGTTTCTTCTGGAAAAATATTACATTACTTGGTTAGTTGATGTAGAAGGGAATGTTTTTCTCAATAAAGGCTGAATAGTGAGAAGTTCATATATATAAAGAGAAAACAGTGGAAATTAGTATTCTAAGCCTTTTAAAGTGAAGTCTGTGATGTTCCAGACTTCACCTGGAAATCTTGCCATGCATTGATCTTTAGGATATTCAGTTCTAATTCAAAAACAACTGTGAGAAATGTGCCATTGCTTTTGGAAGGAGAAAATGTTATGTATAATATATGAAGCCTAGTAGTGTATTATATACAAAATTCAAAATGTTTTAATAACCCACCTGCTCTTTTTGTAGCCTACCGTTTATTTATCTGTAACTATAATATTTTTTTTTTAAATCTGTAACACATATTTTTAATATTTTCTCAATTTTAATTCATCATTTTAACATTTTTTCTTTGCCATTTTTTAGTTGCCCCTGCAAATGAAGCAGGGGCGGGGGGGCGGGCGGGAGGGGGGGCGGGAAGCGTTCTGTTTTGCCTTAAACACTTTGAGTAAAGTCTAAAAGCTGTTTCACTGAAGATAAAAGATAGAAATTTTGGAAATAGGCTGTGAAACTTGTTTAAAAAATACAAAGGCAGACAGCCCTGGTTATTTGGTTTATGCAAAAGGCCAGACTATGAAATGTGTTTGTATGTTTTCCTCACTAATGGGAATTAGATAACTAAATGCCTTTTGAAGTGTGATCCAAACATGCTAGGTGAAAATTTATCTAAATCTTAAGAAACAGTACTTGTTTTCTCCCTTTCACCATGGTGACTTCGGAGTGGCTTCACTGAGGTCAACAGTTAAAGTGCTTCAAATTTTAGGTGGAGGGGTGTGTTTATCTTGATAAACCATAAAATTTGCATTTTAAATGCAAATTTTGCTCTCTATTTTCATGGTTCTTATCATCAAAGAATCTCTCAGTGACTCACAAACTCTAAGGAGTTTACTGCTCAGACTTGTCTCTTTTGTGGACTGAAATATTTGGATTTAAAAACCGTAAGCAGAGGGTATGTTTATTTACATGTACACACCTGCTCACTTCTTACATTGGAGCAAAGTTTATAGTATTCACTTCTGTGTGAAAAGTTGTTCATTTCTTGCTATGGAACACAGTAACTCAAAGAGGAGAAAACATCTGCTAAATGAATTCCAGTTTCTTCTGGAAAAATATTTCAAAATAATATATTGAAAGTAATGATTTCTTTTTCCTTCTCTGATTTTATTGGATAAAACTACTTGAAAGTGGCATTTTTCTCTAAGCATGTTCTTTCTTTGGTATACCTGTAATGATTTCCGTCCATACTTGAAGAACCTAAGATTATCCAAGCTCTTCTTAGAAAAGACTCCTTCAGTATTTCAAAATATATTTCTGAGCCAATAAAAACCAATGCCCTAACACTTTTTTTAATATATATCCTTTACCATTTGTCCCTCATTATGTATGTTATGTATATTATAGGAATTCTTTGGATGTTAGAGAGAAATTGATTTTTAGTACTGAATAAAGAATTAATTCTATAAAGAAGGAACAAGCAATTCAGCTGGGTACTGTGTCTAGGTACTGTGTCTAAAAATCACATTGCCTATATTTTTATAGATTCGCTGTATGAAACATTGTGTTTTTTTCTTTTTGTTGCTTTTTGTTTGTTTTGTTTTGTTTATCATGGTTACTCCACTGTTTTAATCTCTTACTTACACTCTTCATCAGCTTCAGCAACTGAAGGTGTGCCCTGAAGGACGTAGATTATCTGAGCTTTATATCAGTGTCCTCTGCCTTCAAAATGGTTTAATTTGTTCCTTGTGCTATATAGTTTAAAACACAATGAACTATTAGACAGGAGGGTTGAGAGAACTATTGTGTTATTGTATGGCCTCTTGATTTTTTTATTTCTCTTTTTTTCATTTCTGAACAGTTTTGTCCAGGTAACCACTTACTGCCACTATTTTGGTTACATACCACGTTAATTGAATGTAACAACTTACTGTATAATTTTTTTTTTCTTCTAAATGTGAATTTCTGAGGGTCTTGGTTCATCACTTGTTTCACACACCATAATCACCTGATCTATTTAAATGAAGTTCCCTCTAAAATTACTTCTCCATATTTGACACACTGTCAGCCGAGATTGTCAGATTCTGTGTTACATCCAAGAGAACCTGTAATGTCAAGTGACTCTTTTCCTAGAAGTAGCGCGTGTCTATTTTATGTTTTCTTTTCTATTGTGAAGTAGCAGTGATTCAAAAACACTTCTTAAATGGCCCTCATCGATGTGGATAGGTAGCTGATTGTATTCCTTTCCCACTGAGTCAGGAGAGTAAGAACCACAAGGAATCTGACCAAATTGATGAGATAAGACTGTTAGGAAATTTCAATATTTATGCAAAAAAGAATTCCCTAGCCCACCTGCAACTCTAGTGTTACTGGTGTTGCTTAGCAAAATCATAGATTCCTCTCTTTAGTTGCTTATTAGACTAGCACATCTATAGAATAGAATATTTCAGTTGGAAGGGACCTAAAATGATCATCCAGCCTGACCAATTCAGGGATGACCAAAAGTTAAAGCATGTTGTTAAGGGTATGTTGTCCAAAATACTATTCCAACACTGGCAGGCCCCCTCTTCAGGAAGCTGCAGAGAACAATGAAGTCTCTTCTTAGCGCCTCTTTCTCTTGAAACTTAGAGAAAGCTAAGGTCCTCAGCTGTTCCTCATAGCTGTTCCAGCCCTTTCAGCAGCTTTGATGCCCTATTCTGGATGCAAAAGACTATGGACCTATAAACTTCTTTTTTTCTTTTTCTTTTTTTTTTTTTAAAAGTTACGACTTAGTTTCATTTTTGGGGAAAACAGGAGAAAACCAGGAAGTTTTAGCATCACTACATGTTTGGGGTTGGTTTTGGTTTTCTTTAATCAGTATATCAGACTTATTTGCAGCTCTCTCTCTCTATATATATATACACACAAGTATATGGGCTCTTCAACCTCCACAATTGTCTCAATTCTTTTCTCTCTGAAAGCCCAACACATGCAGACAATGTCAAAATGTTGTGTGTGCTTCACCATTATTTGATTGAAATAGTCTAGTTTAATTAAATCAACTGTAAGATAAAGAATAGACATGTTTATATATAACAGTGGCTTTAGAGAGGGAGAAAAGCATTTCATGTAGCCTGAAGTACAAGCAGTTTTCAGAAGCACCAGCTTTCACAATCTACTACTTGACTGTTAGGAATGAGAAGTAGCAAATCATAATATGTCCATGTATTTAAATCCACATCCACAAAACATCCCCAAACCACCCCCAAAACCCTAAAAGTCAACACCCCTCTTCCCCAAATCCCCACTGAAAGAGCAAACCTTATATAATTTGTTCAGAGTTAACTTCTCCATTAAATTTTTCTGGTAGACTTTTTCTCTTAAGTTTCGTTACAGGAGTGAGCTGACATACTTAAGCCTGTTAAAATATGGATGGGAGCAATTTTACTCCATTAACATTTAAGCAGTGCATTGGAAGTACAGTTGTACCTTATAGGATAGTGTAACTCCCATTATCAGAGAATAGATGAATTATAAAATAAGTTTGGTGGCAAATGGTCCCTGGAAGGTATTCATTTGATCACATCTTCTTTTACATGATTCCTACGCTGCTGAGCTAAGCCAGTGAAGTTATTTTTTAGCCATCAGAGAACAGGAAGGACAGAAGTCTGCTAACCAGCCTCTGCTATGAAACATGGAAAGTTGCAAACTAGTTGTTTATAGTAGGTAAGCAGGTCTTTCCCCTTTTATAAGACAAGTAAGTATGTTGAGGTGGTGGAGATGGAAAAAGTTTTAAAATTTGGGAGGAGAGGAAATAAGCAATTCTGCTGTATCTGAGTTGTACCTCAGCATCTATTAACAAAACCATTTCTTTTAAGTAATCAGTAACGTTTTTGGTTTGGAAGCTTGGCACTGTGTTGCAAATGATTAAAAAAAAAGAAAGTTTTTCTGTAGAAAGAGCCTTTGAGAAGGATGTTCAGAGCTACAAGTCATTTAATTTAGCTGTTTATAATCAAGGAAAGGAAAGGAGGACCAGAGACTGTAAATTCCCTGAAAGCCTTATCTGAGAGGAGCTTAAGCTACTATACTGATGAGTGCTATGGAAAATTCCTGAGTTTAAATTCGGTTGTGGGTTTTTTTGTTTTTGTTTTGTTTTTTTGGTCACTGTGCTTCTGTCTTCATAAAGCAAAATGAAATAAAAACTACATACTATGCACCAGGAATTCCTTTCTCTTTACTGTAAGTCAGCATTGAATAAGGCAACATCACATTTGTTTGTTCTCTGTGGATCAACTTATTCCTTATTTGCGAAACCTGTGATCAGTATGTATTCCTGACAAAATGCTGTTTACCTCTAAACATTTGTAAGAGAATAGGAAAGCAACTATCAAGAGTGCATGAGCCAGAAAGGCATGAAATAATGCATAACTTAGATTTTTTTTTTCTCTAGTAACAAATTGAGATTGCTTTCTCTCAGTTGGGAATGGAGAATGTGCAAGATCTAGCCCTTGTTCAGGAAAGCAATTTATTAAAACTTGATGTATTGAACTATTTGTCTTCCTGTAATGCTTCCAAAATATTTGAATGGTCTATTTTTGTATTGGTGAAATTACAGACTAGATACTAAAGCAATCAAAGGGTGAAGTGTACTGTTGAATGTGCATGTATCAGCCCTGCAGGGGTAGGTAGAAGTTTCATATACAAATACAGTGGCTGAATTCAGTTCACAGTGTGTAAATAGACTGTTGAGAAGCTTTTTATATCTCACCCTGATGCCCTGTTATGTATTCATACTGTGATGCTCATTTGTTGTGTCACAGTCCTGTTGTATCCCTGAGAATTTTTCAGTGGCCTTTATTTACAGATGAAGAAAAGCAAGATATGCAAAATAAATGCAGTAGGAGGTTTTCAGAACAACTAAGAAATAAATTAAGCAATCAACATTTCACCTGCTGTAGTAAATGGATGCTATTAGTAAACACTAGAGGGTGGTTTTTCAACATATAAAGACTGAATAGCAGCATTCTTTGATAATGATGGGAACTGTATGCTTAATTCCCTGCATGCCTTATTGAGAATTACCTAGTGGCTGTACGAGACTTAAAATTGGCTAAAGCTGTCTGCAACTCCAAGTTTTAATTTCCTGAAGTTGTGAATACTTTTTCTTTTGGCTTACAAATCTGTACACACTCTGCTCTGATATTTTACATGCAAATTGAGTCTAGCTGTATCTTTCTCCATCAGTCTGAGCTGATGAGAAAAGCCCCACACTAACCATATGTTACGCTATGTCTGTAAAGGGAGCAATGGTATATTCAGTACTCTTTGTAGCTGTCACTGGATCTGTAGCTTTTTTCCTAAGCTACATATTTAGGCACCCATGGAGAACTGGATTTGCAGTCCTCTGTTTCCTCAGTGATGTTGATCTGAAAACAAACAAAAAGATTTTAAGAAGGAAAACAAAATACTCTGTACAACTATGAAGGACAAAAACCCCTCAGTAGCTGGAAATTCATCATAAAATTAGTTTTTCCAGCTTTCATGAAAACCAAACATTTGAATTAGTTTCCCTTATCATTTTCCTTGCCCTTCTTAAATGAAGGATAAGGAGTTCTCTGGGGATTTTTTTGTTTTTCAACATTCATGTTAAAGATCAGTGTAGGTACCTTCAAATACCTTCAATAGTCTTTACTTGCTAGTCCTGTTTACTGAGAAAGCATTCCCTATAGTTTTCTCTCATGAACCTGTGAACACGTTTTTCCCATTCCTTGCCAGTTCTTTACATTTTTCTACTACACAGTATTTTCCTGATGTTTTAGTATTTAATTTGAAATGTACTATGACTATTATCAGAGAAAGATTTGCTTATTTCTTGTTTTAAAATCTTGCTATGTGGTTAAATTTTTAGTTTAGTTTAGTTTAGTTTTTAGGCAACTGTTGGAGCTTTGTGAAAATGAGAAAAAAGTTGCCAATCAGGCTTTATCAAGCTGGGAGTAAAATTAGGAAAATTGTTCATAAGGGTAGTAGCTATTTGTCTTTTATTTCTTGCTTTGTAGATCTTGTTCAACATTGTTGTAGCTGATCTAAGACTTCTTAAAGGTTTTAAATACCTTCTTGAATACACTGCCTGAGGTTTTAAAAGATATTAAAAAAGCTGTTTAGGAACAAAAATCTTTCCTTTTTTTTTTTCTATGTACTTTAATCTCATACCTAAAAAGATTATATGTTGAAAGGAAATGTTAGAAAATATTTCCATAACTCGTAAAAATATTAAGAACTGTAGCAATTAAGCAAGAATTGGCATATATGATATTGGCATACCTTTCCTGAGAGGAGACTTTATTGTTCTCTACAGGTACCTGAAAGGAGATTGTAGCCGGGTGGGCATAGGCCTCTTCTCCCAGGTAACAAGCAGCAGCACAAGAGGAAATGGCCTCAAGCTGTACCAAGGGAGGCTGAGATTAATCATCAGGAGGAACTTCTTTGCAGAAAGGGTGGTTAGGCATTGGAACAGGGTTCACAGGGAGGTGGTGGAGTTGTCATTCCTGAAAGTGCTCAAGAAATGACTGGACATTGCACTTAGTGCTAGGGTTTAGTTGACAAGGTGGTGATCAGTCAAAGGTTGGACTCAATGATCTGTGTGGTCTTTTCCAACATTAATGATTCTATGGTTCTATAATATTTGGTATAAATTTAAAATAAGGTCTGTGGTGTAGTTAAAGCTTAAAAAAGGTTGGGGGACCCCCTTGAAGAGCTAGATTCTATTAATTTTGGAGGGTTAATAAGATATGAAATATAATGGCCTGAGATTAGCTCAGTTGGTTAGAGCATGGTCATAATAACATCAAGGTTGTGTGTTTGATCCGTCTGTGGGCCATTCACTTAAGAGTTCGACTTTATGATCTTTTGGGTCCCTTCCAACTCAGAATATACTGATTCTGTGATTTCATGGAGTAAATGTGTAAGAGAGTTGTGACAATCAGAAAGACCTCAAGATGGCCTTGCCTGTGAAGATACAACATTTTATGTTTAGAAACAATGTTTGTTTGGTAATTTTTTGGTTTTGCCAGAGAAATAAGATTTTTGCAGCCGCACAGTATTGTATCCATCTCTAATAAGTTTTAGATATATTTTGATCATAGGAACTTGTTTTGACTGTGTCTGACAGTATGATAAAATCACATTGAAATAAGCAGATGGATAACATGCCCAAATGAGAGAGATACTGTATTGCTTGACTATGCAGTAAAAAAGTGATAAATGTCCTAGGCTCAGAAAGAGGTCCACTTGGAGCTTACATCTTCAATACACATCAAGGTCAATCAACCATGGGTCACAAATCTTAAAGACACCAGTCTTCATTAGACAGTGGATTACTTTTGTTTGTTTGTTTGTTTGTAGGTAGGATGTAGTAAGATTTCCTATAATGATGTTTTCTTTACTGGTTCACAGACAGATGATGTTTCTCTCAATTGGGTATCAGTAGTTTTGTTGCTTGGCTTAACTTTCCTTCTTAAAGTATTATCTTGAAATAACAACAGTGACAGATTTTGGAGTGCATAGGGATAAGTATCCCAAGGGAAAAGGAGAGGGAAACTGGGGTAGGGCTGGGAGAACGAAGACAGGAGGGCAGTGGGATAATGTTCTGCTTTAAACAGAAATGTGTAATTACATATCTTATCTATTAGGTTGTCTCCAGGTATTTAGTTTGTTGTTATATGCTCTCTGTTCTTTCAGCTGGTACATGTTCTTTCTCACTTGTTTTGTGTTTAAAAGACATCGCATAAAAAGACTTTGTGTAAATGAGATATTTGTTCTCCTATGATGTGGCCTGCTTCCCTGGTTTTGGAGCAAGGGAAAACAATGGAGTGTTGGGCTTGGATTTTTGGGGGGTATGTTTTTTGTCTGGTTTTGTCATTTTCATCTCCAGCAACAAATGAGTTGTTTGCAACAATCAGGAAAAGCCGAACTCTTGGGAACAGGCCTGGAACCAAGGTGGGAGGAGACAAGAGCGGGGAGTTAAGTCTCCAGAATTTCAGTGCTGGTGCTCTCAGCGTTGGTAGTCCCTAAGCTGTTTCAGTGTTAATGTGAGGGGTTCACTAAAATGCCCTTGATAATTAACTGGTTCCAGTGTTCAAGGCCATAATTTGGCCTCTGAATGCTAACAAATGAAGCGTATGCTGATCAATACTGGAAGGGAAAGAATACCGATTTGTTCAAGAAATGTGAATTAGGTTGCATTTTTAAGAAGATTCCTGTCAGCTTGCCACCCTCTGTTGAAAAAAAACCAAATTGTGCACAAGTAGGGCTATTTTGTAAAATCTTTTGATAAAAGGACAAAAGTGGTTGATGATAGAAATTATAATATTAAAATTTGTGTAAAATCATTACATGACCTAGATACTTATCAGAACTTAAAGATCTGAGTATTTTGATATGAACCATCCATTGAGTAAATAAATGTTTGCAGAAGATTTCCTGCACTTCTTACTTTTTTTCACCTTTTTTCTTTATTTTCATTCCTTTCTAAGGAACGAGCCAGACCTTATCGCAACAGCCTATCCATATTACAGACAAATTTGTCCATCAAGGATAAACTTAGAAAAACCATCAAGGTAGTCTTTTTGCTTATGATTAAGATTGTTAAAGCAGGTTTTACTTATATAAGTTTTTATTCACTAGTTTATTATTCCCATACTGGGTGAATATTATGCACAAGGAGCTGGTTTATCTGGTATTAAAAGCATCATTTTATATATAAATTGGTCAAAAATATTATATACACTTATTTTTAATAATATCCAGACTGCCAGAACCCCACGAAAAAAGGCTTTAAATAATTTGACCTTTTTCTAGTTAAATAATTTTAATAGAAATTTCCTTACTGCCTATAATGATGACCAACAGACTTTTTCACTGTTCATTTCTTATTTCCTAGTGACATAAATAAAGGAAAAATTTGAAATATTGAATAGTGTATTTACATAAAGTGTTGTGGGTTTTTTTGGTCTATCTACAGTGATATGGGTACCTGTATTAAAACCCAAAGGGGATGAAACTGAATGGAAAGAAAGAAAATGCCATCTGGGAAGCATCATTTGCATTTTCAAGATTGCTTAATAGGTATTTTACTTTAATGAGCGTGCTTCAGTAATTTCATAGGAATTTGAGAGTTATTAATAGCGATGCCATTCCCAGAGCAGTCATAAGTATTTAGATCCCTATACTGAGCTTACTTATATATATATATATATATATATCCCTAGTTTGCTGCCCCCAAAGCATATTTTTCAGTGGTCAGACAAACTCTTTCTGCTTGAGGACTGTTAATGAATTCAGAAAAGTTAATGCTTAATTATTTAATTAAGCTTTTGTATTGCAGAATATCGCATTAATTTAATTCCTAACTTAAGATTGTTAAATAGTCTTATAGACCTGATCAGGTAAATTACGCTGAACACCTGCTATTCAAATAAATAACACAAGCCTTTGCATAAATGGCATCTAATCCTTGTAATTATATTTTGTTAGGATTTCCTCTTAAATACTAAATACTGCTTTTATTTTTTTTTAGTGTTTTTGTGATATATGATTAAATATTCTCTAGAGGAGAGCCTTCTGGAAATATTGCATATAGGCATTGACTGTGAAGTGTGAACATACTTAATGCATTGAATTTGGTACTCTGCTATGAATAATTTTAAATCAGCTTTGGGCTCTAGAAAATACTGGATAATATTGAAGGAAGAGATTTAGCAAAATATTTGAACATGGTCATGATTCTGAACACAAGTATGTGTGCAGAGACTTCAGTTACACACTTAAATTTACACGTGGTAGAGTAAATTTACACCTGTTTGAGTCTAAGGCATAAATGACCAATTTCTTTATGTTAAAAACTATTTTAGGATAATGCAATGACAGGTCTTTCCTTGTCTTTGTTTCTTTTTTGCTAAATTACCAAATCCATTCAGAGAAAAAGCTCTAAGGATTAAACCAGAACTCTTCATCACAGTGATGGCAATGAGTCACAGTGTATTGAGTACTTCTCGTTTCCACTCCCTTTAGTTTTGCCATTTTAAATAGTGTTACCTAAGTTTGAAAATCAACTTCTTTAATATCTGTTTCTTTCTTACTCTTTGTAAATATAAATCATAACTGTTCTGTGTTTTCAAGTCTATTATGTCACAGTTTCATAAGCAAAAAGCAAATGGAATCACTGGAATGATAGAATACTCATTCCCACAGTTGCAGTCTTCTAACCTACCAAATGCCATAGTCTTCTCACTTTCTGTGATGCCAGTGATTTTTTTTTTTTTTTTCCCAGCTGGCTTGCTTGCAGGGGTTTATATTATAGAAACAAGAATGAAGCTTAGAAGTTGTCTGTGAAATGCTGGTAGTTGGAGTTGTCTGAGCAAATGGGGTAACTTAACATATATGTAAAAAGTATTAAAAAAGCAACAGGAGGAATGGTAACATGCATGAAACTGAATCATCAGAGATATGTCAATTCCTTAGTCTTGTAAACTCTCCAGCAGTATGAACTTCTTTACTGAGACAGACTTCATAAGCTGTTGCAGTAGATTACCTTTGAAGCAAACACATCTTGACCTTGGACTGACAAAGACATTCTTATTAGTAAGAGGTGCATGTTCCTTGGTCTTTCTCTGCATAGTGATGGTCAGAAATGTGAAAACTCTTGGGATATTGAGTGGACAAGGCTGTGTTCTCTTGCAGTTTACCTTTCTCAACATGAAGTTGATCAGTGAGTTGTAACAGAGAGAGAGAGAAAAGAAACAGGAACATAAGAGAGAGAAAATCCACTTACACAGATTAGCCTTGATACACATTGATTTAACACAACAATAAGACCTTTTAAGAACAAATATATAGCAAAACAATAGATTTTCCATTTTATTACAATATGAGGAGAAAAAGAACTTATATAACTATTCTATAAATTAAATTAGATAGCCAAAAGAGAAAATTATATATAGCAAGAAGAAAAAAATATTGCTTTGTTTTCAAAAGAAGCAGAAGTAAATTTGTGAAAATTGCTTCTATTTTCCAGCTGCACTTGCTTTCACAAAAAAATTCCATTAAAGAAAGATGAAAGCTAAATATATGTTTTGTGTAAATGTGTGACTTTTCAAAATAGAAGGAAGTTATTGGGAGAACTTGAATGTAGATATTTAAATACTGCTTTTGCCTGGTTTTTTTCCCCCTCTCTTCATTTTTTTTTTCCCCTTGAGGGAACTGGAAGTTATTTAATTTGAGTGTTTGCAACTGTGGAAGGTAAAATATTAGTTTCACCCACCCATTCCTATTTAGAAGAGTCTCTTGAGATGTATACTCTGTACTGCCTTTTTGTGGTTACAATATTTTGGGAAGTATCTTTTCATTCCTTTGTTGAACCTTGATTTCACAGCACCTTGGGCCAAGGCCTTGTTACACCTATAGTTTCTACTTTAGTTTCACCTAATTAGCTATTTATTTACAGCTCCAAAAGATGGGTTTGTGTAAATACACACAAAATAGAGTAACAATGCAATCTACACAATTAATCTACCTGGATTCCTCTACTGACCCGTTGCCTTGTTGTCCATACATGGCATTTCTGCCTGCTAGACACATCTGACTTCATAGATGGAAAGTACTTATAGTCTAAACCTCTGCAGACACATGAAGAAGGACAATGGCTGCTGTAGACTCCAGTGTGTTGTTGTTTAATCCCAGACAACAGCAGAGTACCTCACTGTCTGCTGATGGAATGCAGGGTGTTTCTTTAGTCATAGGATGCTTTGAATTGGAGTCTTAATGTGTAAGGTACCTTGATGTTAAAGTTTTCAAGTTTAATAAGTTTAGATTTTGTGAAACTACGTGCTTACCAAAGAGCTGGACACCATTTAATAGCATGCCAACCACTTTCACAAATTTTTATCATGAACACATTTGTTTCCTATGTAGATTTGTGTTTACCTTGTTTATGCATGATGTACATAAGTAGGAGTTGAACATGTCCGTTAGAGATTGAGCCTGTCCACACATTCACATTTTTAATACTATTTTCTTGAAGTCACAAACACCTAAGGTGTTAGTGCCAGGTGGCCAGGTGGATTAACTTGCTGTAGGAAATGTTACCAGGTACTCTTAGAAATATCTTAAATTGTTTGGTTTGGAATATTCTAACTCCAAAAGAACCTTTGCAATATTTAGTCAAAGTTTCTTAAAACATTAGCTGGAAAGCATGAACTTACTTGTTTTAAGCAAGTGATACAGTCTAGATTTTAATATGAGTAAAATCTGATTTACATTAGAACAAACCTAAATACATGAACTTATATATTAATATATTATGTATTAATATATTAATATATATAATGCAAGGGAAGAGACAAAGTTGGCATCACCTTTTTGTCGACTGCTTTGCCATTTTGATATCATGTACTTTTAATTAATGTGTCAGTGTCACTTAGTCCCTTAAAAGAATCTCTTATGTCTTCACTTTAGCTAATGACCATCAAAAAAAGTAATTGAAATGGACTCAATTTCTTTATATCAGTGTGCTATTTATACTTCAATTATTTTATTTCTGCTTTCCCTGAGATTACTTGTATGTGCTTAAGCAATTTGAGTATAAAGGAATCAACAGAAATAGGCCAATACATATTTAATTTTGACTTATAGCCTCCTTCATGGAATTTAAATCTCTTATGCTTTCAAATTAATGGTAATTTATCTGAATGAAGAATCATGTTAAATATGCCAGCAATGCAGTTATGACTAATCAGAGGAAAGAGGTCATTTTGCAAAACTAAGATTTCTGATTGTGCACCTGTATTTTTATGAGGGTGAAGGTGTTTGTGGTCAGACTTACACCATCTTCTGCTTACACAATGTATATCTGATTGAATATGCATTGAAAGGAGTAGTGTGACCGGTGTTTATCCATCCCCCTTTAACTCATCTTCTCTTTTTTTTTCCTTTAGACAAGCTAGACTCCACAAATAATTTGTTCTGAAACAGATCCAAGAATAAGTTTGATGGATGTGAAGATCTGATGATAAATCAAGCTTCACAGACACATTCATTAAAAAAGAATGGCAGGTCTACAATAATAAAAATCAAGTGTCTCAAGTGTCTAGAATGGAAGCATCTGCTTAAGTCCTTTCCTAGAATATCTATTCACCTTTACAGCACCACAGATAGTTTTACCAGTCCTTTTTCATAAAGTTGCAGCACAGGATGAACTGTAAGGGCCACAATATTTCCTCTTTATAGTCTCTTAGTTTATAATGCCTCAGCCTGAACTGAGGCTTGAAGTCTCTGAGACAAGGGCTGTCTTTTTGTTCTAGCAATGTCCATGAGTAGAGCTCCTGATGTTGGTTAAATATTACCAACAAAGCATTGAAATGCTGTTCTGCTGGAATTCAAAGTAGTTTTGTGATCGAACTCATTTATTTTAACATTTTCTTTACAGACAAGTAGCACATTCCTCTCACCCAATCAGCCAGTCAAGACTAACTGCTCAAAAGTAATTTATTCTTTCATATAAGAAACTCGTCTTGGAAGTAACATTTTTATTCAGCAGATGAGCACTTTACTGGTGGCTGCAAAATTCAGCCTGCAACATGAGACACACGAAAGTTTGCAAAAACGGAGAAGTAGGTGCTATGACATCTTTATATCAATTGAGACTTCTGTTGCAATTTGAAACTTGAACAGTACTGGGAAACAGCACTGTCACTACAAGACTGTAAATACAATAATCATATTTTATTACTATGTGTACTGTACTAAACAGACTTTTCACTTGGCATTTGATTCCTTTTCTAGTGCAAAATGATAGATTAACATGATTTTTTGGTTTTTGCCTCTGATTCTTGTATGCACTTATTGTGGTATAAAATCATTATTTCATTCAGTAAAAGCACGATGGAATTAAGTGTCCAGCAGTAATATGGATTATTTAATTTGATCTCAAATGCTATTCTGCTCTAAATAGAATACTATAACTTTATTAGTAATCTAAGTTGTCATTCAACTATCTTGATCCAATGTTATTCCAAGTAAAAAAAAAAAAAAAAAAAATCATACTGATTCTTCCATTCAGCTGGGGATGATCGAATTTTCTGTATATCATTGTTCAACAACAGTGAAGTCAATTTTATTATCTACATAAATAAGAAATGTAAAACCTACTTCATTTTGGTTTACTTACAGGTATATGATCGTGAAATTTTGAGCTTTAAATTTTTTTTTTTTTTTGTAAAAAAACAGGTAGAAGACATCTTTTAGTAATGTTAAGGAATAAAAGTGAATTCATCAGTCCTTCATAAACGTCTTCCATAGAAACAAATTCAGGTCTGAAGAGACCAGGTCACATATGTGTGTTGGGTGGAATAGAGGGAGGTGGAATGGAAATGAAATTACACAAAGGAAAAATTAATTATTATGAAGAATGGAAAAGAACTTGGGTGACAGCTTTAGAGTTGTACATGTTTTCTGAGAGATTAATCTGATGAACTCTTCAGTTCTGACCTGTACAGTCCTAGTTAGTTAATTTATATAAAATCTGTTTGAGTTTGGATTATTTTTTTTTTTTTTTACCTTTTTTATCCTACTATGACCTTTACAGCATAGCATATAGGTAATCCGATGACTTCAACTAATGAGTGCACTAGGATATATATTTGTGCAAACATCTGAAACTTCTTTGTATTTCCTTGCTGTTTATCAAGGAAATGTATATTTATATTCAAGACATTATGCATTGTTGTTGCCCAGAGTTAGAAAATTGATTCATATGGAAATCACTGATAGAAATTTGAAATATAAATGCTCTGACAGCATCCATATTCTCCCCAGCATTGTCATGAATTTGGCTGGTATTTGGTGCCAGGAGAGTACAACATTATTTATGTGATATTTTCAGTTCAGTGTTGAAATATGAGATTCTTTTATGCAAATGACAACATTTTACTTTGTGCTCTATAGAAATAGCTGTTTTAATCCTTCTTAAAATTAATCTAATCCTTGTGGAAGATTTTTGCTTCTTTACAGCCTAATAAGTGTTTCAAAAAGTTTCTCATTATTACTTCTTTAATTTTCAGTCAGTAGTTTCATTTGACTGTTCTGGAACCTCTTGCACTCTTTGTGTTTATTTTCCAGTGAGTGAGCATTACTGAAACTGGCAGGTAGCATAAAGTGACCTCTCAGGGTAAATAATCAAATCTTGAATTAGCTGCAAATTACCTAAAAATTTAATATTGGTGATTATATTTGAGCAGTATTAAGTCGCACTTCAAGTAGATTAAGGCCAGAATACTGGAACAAGGAGGGCTCAGCTCTGGTGACTAGCAACAATTTAGCTTTACAATTGGCTTGTCACTTATTATCCTGATGTCAACTGTAAGGGAGGAGGTAAAATTGTGTCATATTAACTACCTCAGTTCCCTTTTCTTTCAACATGGATGATGGAAGTATAATGGAAATACACAGTCCTTGCATATTTTAAAGGTTAGAATAATAGAATTTTTGTAGAAGACATGTTAGAAAATACCTGGATTTGAGGAGAATATGTTGAAAAAATGAAAGGTGGGAAATTCATGGGGAAAAGTAACTAAAATTTTTTGAAAAAATAGTTACTTTCCTTTCTCTGAGACAGAAGATAAGTGAAAGAGAATGTGCTTGGTTTCTCTTAACCTTTTGACAACATGAAGATAGGGAATTAAGTTCATCTGTCTTTCAATTCTGATTGAACTGGGCCTGGCAGTATCTTAACTCTTTCTTATCAGTATGCAGAAGATGACCACAAACTGCTCGTGCTTTCCAAAATTCCCATTTCACTAGGGCTTGCTGGAAATGTAAGCAAGTTAGTGCTCAAGTTGGACAGCATCAAGACAGTCCCCAGGCTAACAGTCCAGAAATAACAAAAAGCCATCACTGGTATTGGGCATGTTTGGGTGGTGTTTTTTTAAAAAAATCTTGATTGGTATTATTTAGAAGAGAAAAGAAAAGATAAAAGAAAAGAAAAGAGAAGAAAAGAGAAAAGGAAAAGGTGCCAGAAATGATGACTTAGTATCACTATTTAGCAAATCTGTGTCATTCTAAAACAAGGACAGCCTGATTCTTAGGGAAACTAAGAACATGCAGATCCTTTTTAAGGTCATTTAATTTCTGTGCTTGATTTTCATACAGCAAATAGAGTTGTGAATTAAGAGATCCATGGCTTCAAAATATTATTGCTTTGTATCTTAAAAACTTGAGACTGTGTTTGTGAATGTGATTTTGCGTCAGCTTTGCGAGGTCATGCTTTCATTTCCAAGGAAGATAAATTAGAGCCAAAAAAAGCCCCCAAAACAGTCCTTCCATATTTTAAAGGTTAGAATAATAGAATGTTTGTAGTAGAAATGTCCATAGCTTAAAGAAAATAGTGTTTGACATGCTTTGGGAATGGAAATTTTCTCCAATTTAGTGCTCTCACTGAAACCACATGCAGATTGCTCACTCTCCTCCTCCCCCTCATCCTCCCCACTGTGTCAGGCTGAAGAGGAGAATTAGAGGCACAAAATATGAAGATTACAGGTTAAGAACAATTAACTGGAAACAGCAAGGAGATAAGAAAGTAAACAGCAACAATAGGTGAATGATTCACATGGAAACAATATCTGACTGCTCCCTGCCCTGACCTGAAAGGAACCCTTTCTCCCTGGAAGAGACTCCCTCGCCCCTGGCAATGACAGTGAGGTGGTATAGATGAACCTCTGAGTCCTGACCGTACCCCCTCCTGGCTACTGCAAAAATTATCCCTCTCCTGGCTGGAAAGAGGACAAAGGGCCACTGATAAATTCTGCATCTCCTGGTTCTCAGCACTAATCCCTCATTTTAGAGTGTGGACTTAAAAATACTAAAAAGTCCTGAAAATTCATCCTGTGTATTGAACCTTTTTATGCCTATGCAGAATGATCTGTTACATACAATCTTTTCTGAAAGCAAAAAGTTGCAAATAGTGTCATAAGAGCTTTGAGATTTACAGTACCTTACATAGGGGTATCTGAAAGTATTTTATTAGTGAGTTGCTCCTCTGCTACTTTCTGTGGACACCTGCATGATGCAGATGGTCAAATAAAGGCACACACAGTGTTGATGAAATGCTAAAATTGTCACAGGAGGAGTAGAGCTAAGTCAAGGAAGGAAAAGACATCTGACACTGTGCTGAAGCAAAGTCACAGGACTTTTCTTCCTTTTTGCCAAAGTGGAGAAGCTAAAAAAAATCTAGTGTTTTGAGACTTGGTAGGTATGTTGAAAGTAATGAATGAGGAAATCCCCAGCTGGCAACCTAAGCCCAATCATTAGGCTGAAGATATTACACAGACACAGTTGATTAGTGTGTTGTGCTGTATTGTCTGGAAGAACTTAAAGTGTAAAATGGCAGTCATTTTTATCTCTTGTGAGAAAGCAGCCCCTTTTGTAGCCTTCAGATGTTAAATAATTTTTTAATTATTTTTTCTTACTGATCTAGTTTTTCTTCTTGCTTTAAAATTTTCTATTTAATTAACTTTGCCAGCCTTGCAAACATATTTGTAAACCAGCAAAAGACATGCTGGTTCAGAGAGCAAGCTTCCTTCAACTCAGATATGTACAAGTCAGTAGTTGTGATACAGATTATTACTAGCAGCTCTCTCTATAAAACATCTTCTAGCTGTTGTCCCTGTTACCATCTTTCATATTTCTACCAGTTGAAGCAACTTGGGTCAGGGGGCATTAATTTTTTGCAGTCCCAGAAGTGTCACAGGCTTTGTCTCAACAAAAATAGAAGGGTAAATTGGGCAGAGACAACTCTTAGGCTGTGAGCTCCTTGAAGCAAGACTGGGATGTGCAGAGTCTGGCATAAGGGGTGTCATGGGTTTAAGATCGGTTTCTGTTGGAAGTCTCTGGAAGTTTCCCTCCATCCTATAGAGCAGAGCGAATGAGGGCCAGCTCTGAGGAAAACTTCCAGCTTTTGAACCATTAAGTTACGCCCCTGCTTGAAAACATATTTAAGGAGTTGTTGCACAGTTAGAATTAGGGCAGCCATGGGTTAACAACATCACAACGCAGACATCAAGGTCAGTGCAGGAGGAGAAGAGGAG
>JAWWEE010000122.1:7469219-7481743 GCA_035221455.1 Xenops minutus
CCCCCCCCCCCCCCCCCCCCCCCCCCCCCCCCCCCCCCCCCCCCCCCCCCCCCCCCCCCCCCCCCCCCGGGAAAGGCCTTGAAGGAGCTTTGCTGGACATCAGGCATTTATTCAGGGTCAAACCTCCCCAGGAGACTTTGGCCTGGGTGGCACCTCAGCATGATCACCAGCAGAAATTTGTACTAACACCTCTGAATTTTTCAAAAGTTGGTCACTGCCACTTCAAGTTTGATAAGACTTATGCACGCATTATTTTCCAGTAGGAAAAGTGGAGTGCTTTATCGGTGCTTTTGATAGCTTCATGTTTTCCCACGACAAATTGCAAAGAACTGTTCAAATTATCACTTTGTTACATGTATGGTGAATGCTTCCCCAGAAAACCAAACAGTGTGACACAGGATTCCCTTGGCAAACTTGTGATTCAGTTGTTTGGATGAACTATGTTGGTATGAATCTAATTTTCAATTTGAAGCAGTTTGCTGTCCTTGGGCTGATGTTTTCAGGACAGATCACACTCCAGAAAAATCCTAAGTGAGGACAATTTAAGCAGTCATCTAAAAAATCTGAACAGCAGTAAATAAAATAGAAATTACACTGACATTTCAGGAACTTGAAAATGTTTCTTTATATATATTTTTGAAGCTTTTGCCTGTTTTGAGATAACTGTTGAGTCTTATAGACAAATATATTATTAATATGGGTCTCTAGAATCAAACTTTGAATAATTTGTACAGTGTTAAAACAGCTTTTTATTAATCACTGTTCATATGATTTATGATATAATTTAGTCCATAGGTTGTGTGTCTCATAAAAGTGCTGTGCAGCTGTGTATGGCACATGAAAGGGTAGTAATATGTATACAACACTTCAGCAGCAGAAAAGAAAAACAAAATACATCTTTCCTTTGTAATCCTAATAGAGCACTTTTTTTAACAAAACATCAGGGAGTGTATATTCACAATGTGCATTACAGAAACTACAGTTTTCATTAATTATTTTGTAACTGAGTTTCTTTCAATATCAGACTTAAAAGTGGAGGGGTTTTTGTTTTTGCATTAATTGGTGTCTTTGTGATAAAGACTTTTTGCTTCTGTGGCTGATAAAATAATCAGCATTAGGGTATGTATGTGAATATTCCCTTAGGCTTGACTTCAAAGACTGTAAACAAGGCAGATTTTCATACGCATGAAGAATTGGTTTAGAACTGTAGGACATGTTGTTTGATAAACAACTCTGAGGCATACCTTATAGTATGCATTATACAAACAAGGTAGTATGTCTTTTTAAATGACAAATATTATTTTAGGCAGAAAACCAGTTTTTCATCAATACATCATAAGGAAAGGTTTTTACAGCCTAGATGTTTTAGTGCTTCTGTGGGTTGGTATATTCCGTTTATTTTCAGAATGCAAAGATGTGATTTTTTTTTTTTTTCTAAACTCACAGAGTTACGGATTCTAGACCATTTATATCCTTCTGCTTACACACAGGGGAACTTCACTGTACATTGAGTTCAGAATGGAGCCAAACCTGGCATCTTTAGCCAGAGCTCCCTATCTCAGAAAATTTCAGGAATACTTGTCTGGCAGTATTGTTTTGAAAATGAGTATTCCTACTTATACATTGTGCTTCTGTATTTAGGATTTTGGCAGTCAACCTGAACTTTACATACAGATGAACATTAATACAAAATATTTGGGCCTTGAATATCTGAACAAATGTGGCTTTGGATGTTTACAAATAGATTAAACCTTTCATTGGTGCTCTTAGTCACCTAGTACAAAGTAAGCATTGATAGGTGTTGGCAGTGCAGTACCATGTAGCACTTGTAGTTAAACTGAAAGAAAAGTCACATGTGGGTTATGTTATTCAAAGAAAGGATTACTTATTAGCATTCCGTTGTCCTTATAGCATTTACAGAACTCTCGGTATGATCATTAGGGATTTTGTAGGGAAAAAAACATTTGAGGTTATCTACTGCATCTAAATCCTTATACTCTGCCCTTTAAAGGCTTATTTAATTATGAAACTAATGGAGACCTCATGAAATGGAAAAGGCTGTAAAAGGTTAATAAGAAGAGCTACCTACTTGCAATGTGGATTTTTATCTGTTAAATAGTGGCAAAAATTTGTGGGGTTTGAGATGCAAATTCTTTTTAGGTTATAACTGTTTTTAGGGGAGAGAAGACAAGATCAAATGATGAGGCTATTCCTGAGCACAGCAGTGGAATATACAACTACTACTAGGTTAGGACTTCAACTGCATACCTACAACTTTGCATTTTCAAGTTCCTCCTTGCTCACTACAACAGAGGGAGTTTTTATAGTCAGATTATGGCCTGAGGGCCATTTGTGTAATTTAATTTTGTTGAATTTCAGTCTATGGTATGTTTTGATTGCTGTTCTGAGTTCAAGCATGGCCAAAAGGAAGAAACCAATTCCTGAGTATCTGGTTAAGGCTTGGGGTCCACTTGTCTTCTTCTGTGTTCTTCCTTTGTAATCTTGATCAAATAATTTATTTCATTTGTATCACACTCCAAATTTAGAGTGCTCATCAGAATGAAAATCCAGCAGGGAATTTGTGTTTCTCTACTACCTAGAGAGATGGTATATCAGTTGAAGTGTATTTTGTTGTAGTGTCTGTACTATCAGTTATCACACTTCTGTCTTTCTCCTGAGGGCGCTTTGATTTCTGTGGATCTTGGTTGAGTGTTTGGAACTGATGTGTTTTATCCAATCAAACTTGATGTCTCCTCTTTTAAAGATGTGACCAAAGTAACTTGCTTAGTATATAGTGATTGACATTTTTCATGAAAATTAGCAGTTTGTTTTCAGTTTCATTAGGCTGTTGTCATTTTCTTTTCTCCTCCTGCCATGCACTTTAATGTTACTGAGGATGACTTGATTCCTGTCATTTCTTGGTAGTATTACATGCACCAATTTCAGAAACAATTTTGGATCCAAAGGGTATCTAAACTCAAAGAGATATTTTTTAAAATAATGCTAAAATAGTTACTTTGGTGTTTTGTTGGTATTTATAATTGCAAGTATGTGACTTTATATCACTAGTGACAGAAAGCCTATAGCTGACAGGCTTTGGTACTGATAGATTGTTATGTTCTTTGTTTGAACCTAGGGTTCTGTGAATATGTGAAGTGCCTGAGTATTTTCTTTTCCACTCTAATTGCTTAGTTAATTCATCCTGTTAATCCTTCCATCTTTTGAAAATTCCTGAACTGTGCCTTACTGTGGAGTTCTTTATCTGCTTTAGACCTTCTTGTTAATCTTGAGAGCAAGATCCCCAGTACATCTCAATCATACGGTATTTGCACTCTATATAATATCCCAGAAGGCATGTTATACATTCAGATATGTCAGAGTATTCTAGTCTCTCCCTCCTTAATTTTTTCTACTATGAGACATCCTGTGTTAAACTCTGCTGATATATGACTTTTTATCAATTTAGCAAGCTTTTAATTTCTGATTTTTTTTTTTAAAGCATGTTGCTACTTAGAGATAAATATGTATCTGACATATTAAGCTTTGTGCTAGCATTTTGCATTTCATTTCCCTCCTTCTGTAAAGAGTGTAGGGGGAAGATACCAAGTGAGGCTTTTTTATGGCTTTTTTCTCACAGATCTTTCCAGAAAGTTAGGTGGCTGCACCTTATCAGCACTGGTCTTGAGGCAGCTGAACTCTTAGTAAGATCTGACAGAGATGGTATGGTTTGCCTCTTCTCCAGATCATTGATAAAGCTATTACACAGGATACGTGCTAAGATGGACCTCTGAAGAACTTGACTTCTAGACTTGTTATGAGTGATTAATCACTACTCTTTGTTGACTTCCATGGGATTCTTTTGTGAATGATTTCACATTTATCATGGAGAAAAGGTTGAAGTCTGGACAAAAGAAATTTCCACTACATTTGAAGAAATTTTTGTGACAAAATGAAGCCTGGAATTACTTTCACTCTACTTTTATATTTACATTATATTGCAATCTTTTCAGTATTTCTGCCCAGTCTTCTAGATGTACCTTGTGAAAACAAACAAACAAACAAACACCCAAATCAAAACAGAACCCAAACAAACAAATAAACAAAACAAAACAAAAAGGTTAATGTAAATAAAAAGTCAGTTTAAAACAGACCTAGGGTACTGTAATTATTTTGGGCTCTGTTGAAATTACTTAAGTAACTTTGTGTAGCCTTTAGTTATTGTAGTATATATAAGCAGAAAATACACCATCTCAGTACTCTGTGGTAAACAATTAATCTTATGAAGCTCTGATTGTCCACCATGAAAGTGTTCCAAAGGGTTGATATGATGATTTACCCAAATTTATATTTCTACTTGTTGGTGTATTCAGGATTTCATTCTCAAATGCATTATCTCTCCTTTGCTACAATCAGTTCAGGAGTCCTATGCTACTGATAAGAGTTGCTCTGGAGTAACACTAATATATGGCATGAGTGACTAGTCATCTTTAAAGAACTGTGGTGAATACAGCTACAGATAATGCTTTGCTGGCATTCCTGAATGCAATGCCAATGCATGTGGGACTTGCTCTAAACCAAATTACTTTGGTCTCCCTTACTGGAGTACATAGTTTTGGAGCTTCTAAATTCCTTTATGCAATAGGGCTGCTTACCTTAGGGCATTGGAGGGACAGTTCTGTTTTTTATAGCATACTCTTTATGTGAATTTATAACAGAATAGAAATGTAAAAATTTGATTGTATGTTCAGCACAAATTTTCTTGGCATCTCTATTAATCTCAAAAGTGGGTGGAAATGACACTATTAATTGCTGATGCAACTTAAAGCAAACAGTATTGGAGTCAAGGAGATGAAAACATGAGTCATGCTAACGTGCTTGGACTTTGTCCATTTTTACACTACATTGTGGTCTGTCTGCAAGCTCTAACCCAAACTTTACTCCTGAAATACTGCCTGATAGCTCTACAGCTTGTGCACTTCATCTAACCAAAACATTGCATCCCTTCCCTTTGGAGGGTCCTGAAACTCTCCCACTGGGTGGGAGGAAACTGGAATTAGGACGCAAAGCATCTCAGCACTTGTGCCTTCCTGCCTGCAATTGACAGGGCCATCCTCTACCTTTTCTTGACCTGGAACTTTTGTTTCCTTCTTTAGTATTGCTTTTTGTACAGGATAGAGCTCCAAGGAAAAAAGTGGAGTCACCAAGAAACCAACTTACCTTCCTTCTGTTGCTACCTCAAGACTCTCTCTGTATAAGATATTCCTGGTAGATTGAAACCTGATCTTGGGTAGACAAATGGAAGAGAGAAGTTTGCTTTTGCCAGATGGTTCTGTATACCTTATGATTTGTTTTGCCATACTTCTCTAATTTACTTTTATTCTCTGACTCTTATTTGATGTTTTTTTATTTAATGTTGCAAATCAGAGTCCTTGGGAGAGGTCTTTTGTACTCATTCTATTCCTGTGAGAACTGTCCTAGTTCTGATCAGGACAGGGTTAATCTTTTGCAGTAGCTAGGAGAGGTTGCAGCTGGGATCCAGAGGTTATTCTGTACCACCTCACATCATTTCCAGAGGTAGGGGAAAGGAACTCTCTTCTAGAAATAAGGTGTTCCTTCCTGTTGGAAAATGTGGTAGAGGGAGCTGTCTGGTGTTGTCTATTACTGGGTGTGTGTGGACGGGTTCTTTTCTTATACCCTCTGTCATTAGTGTTTTGTTACTGTTTCTTTTCTTATCTCATTACTGTTCCCAGTAAATTGTTCCTGTTCCCAGTAAACTCGTGACCTTTGACTTTTTTTGCCTCTAATTGGAGAGGGAAGGGGGAGTAGCACATGTTTTTAGTGGGAGTACTAAATTGGAGAATGCCATTCCTAAATCACGACAAGAATTTCGGCCTGGTTAATAAAAAGCATGTAAACAATGAAAATGTTAACAATGGTAAAATTCCTTGTGGTGTAGCAGAATAGCAGAGCATCTGTCTGTAAGTACTGGTACAGAATTTTTGCCAGTTTTCTGTGTAAGGACTATATAACACTACTCTCCCCAGGAAAAGGTTCTGCCTAAAAAGAATTCTCAAACATTTTAATATAAAATTTATTCTTAAACACTTTGATATAAAATTTATTCTTCAACTCAGGTGATGCTGTTAATTTTGCTTGCTGGCAATCCTTTTTCTAGCAATTACTATTGCAATAGCAGACTTCTGTAGATTACTTTTATCTATTCTTTATACCAAAGCTTTGAAAATGAGGGCCAATAATTTACACACAAAGTCTGATATGAGCTTCTTCCCTCTCAGAGCTCTGTTCTCCTTGGTAGGTGTAAGAACTGAAGATTTTAGTATGTTCTCCTTTGTTTCATTGCTTTTCCTCATATACTCCTTATGGTCTCTTCTCCCTTAACTTTTACCATCTTTGGCTTTTATCTTTTATTGCAGATGTCTTCTTTGTTGCTTTTGCTTCACACAAAGAAGTAAGCATCACCTTTAAGAACAACAGTGTTTTCCTTTATGCCAATTAACTCCGTAGATATATCCCTGAGCATCTACATTTCTCTTTTATAGTTAAGCGGAATTCATATCTGTGCTCTGAGGTGCCTTTCCTCAGACTTCATCCTTGCCCCTCTCTATTCCTTGGTTTGATTTCCTGAGGTTAAGTTTTGCTAAAGTCATCTTTACCTCCTTCCTAGCCAAGTCAGGGTCTCCATGACCTGTCAGTCACTTTTAAGACAATCGTTTGGGCTTTTTTACAAATCCTTTTTCTCCTGATTCTCTGCTACACTTATACTTAGTCCTAATAGATCATTTGAAGAACAAAGATATTCACTTTAACCTTCCTTCCAGCTTTCTGTGGCACTCTTGTTGGTGCATCTGTGACTTTTTTCCCCCTTGGGGTAATTTTATTCACAAACACAAATTAACAGAAGATATATTTATTTCCTGTCCAAACATACAACTCACTTATAAAATGAAAAACGTAATTATATACAATGGTTTTGTCACAACTTATCAAACATATCACATAATCATTAATTTATAAAGACAATTTCTGTTAACCATTTGTTATTATTAGTAAGGTATTAGAATAGCTACTTTAAAGTATTATTCAATTTTCTCTGTCATTCTAGTCTGCTGTACTATTTCAGTTAAGAAAAGCTATAACAAAAAATGGAGCAGCTTTTCCTAGTAAAGACACATCTTTCACCTTCATTTTTCAAAGAACAAATAATTTTTAAACGTCCTACATAATTTTAACATCTGCACACTTCTCATAAATGTCATAACACAATATGTGGAATTAAGTAGAAGATGCTCAAACATCCTTACTTTCTTTGTTTTTGTTTGTAGCTTTACGTGTACTTCCTCAAAGTTGCATTATTAAATATATTTATAAAATTATTGTAATCAAATTAATCTCTTCAGCATAAGGATCACTTGGTGTGACTAGATAACACATACCCTTTGGCAAAGGAGGGGAGGGTTATCTTGCTTTGCTTAGTTTTATTAATATGCACATATTCACCAATTGTAAGGACTTTTTGGTACAAGATTTGCAAATATGTGTGATAGAGAGTGGTTATGAAGATTTATGTGTTCTTTCTTTGTAGCACATTTAATTCTCCTTGTTTTCTTGCTCATCAACTTGTCCATTGTCTAATTCTGATGTTTGATTGTATGTTAATTAATTAAAAAGGGGCAGGAAAAGTAAAAGACATTATTTCTTGCTTTTCTGTTTGTTTATTTGGTACTTTTGACTTTTTTCCAGCCACTGACAAGTGAAATTTTTTGTTACCTCTGAGAGAGACACGTGTTCATTGCTTATAGCTTGATGCTTAGTCAAAACCTTCCCCAAACCCAACACATTTATTCTGAATTTCTATATGCAAAAAATTCCTTAAGATACTTGCTTCAACTGATCTGTTTGAATACTGCACATATAACGCCAGAAATCTGCTTTCACATACGAAGTCTATTATCACTGTAGCTGAAAATAAGGTTCAGAGTAACTCTTTTTTGGGACAGGATAGTATACAGCTGGAAAGGTATTTGGATAGTAGAAGTTAGTAATTTGGGGCATAAAGGACTGGAAAGCATCAGAGAATGGTATATAGTATTAACCTATGAATAGTTCTAGTTTTTGTTTAACAGTGTCTTATCTACCTAATATGTCAAGTCTCCAAGCTTCAGTTTGGGAAAGAATATTACTGATGGTCAGAGGGCATTCTCCAGTTTTATTCAGAACCTTGCATTGTTCATGGAAGCTGTGGCTTTCTGGTATATGCTCTCATATACACCTGCCTGCATCAGAAGGATTGATGATTCAGTCTTATTTCATATGTCATAGATCATCAGCATTCATATGCTATATGTAAATGCTGGCTGCAGAAAGAGCAGGATTAAACTATTTGAATGTTAAATGTTTAGTCTCTTGGTTCTCAAGGTCATTGTTGCATATGATTGCCTTCAAATAATTCATAATGTTTGCTTGCTCATTTATGGTATATGGATTTTTTTTTTTCACCAAAGAAATCTCTTTTGAGAGAACTTTTATCAGCAAAGTAGGAAATTATCTGGTGAATATTAATCAGCATGTCTAGTGCCTGATGCTTGAAAGTAAAGCTTTAAGTGTTTGATCCTTACCTTCATTGCAGTCAGCTTGAGCCACTCAAGTAGGTATCATGAATAAAACTGAGAAAGAGAAGGAAAAATAAGAAAGAGGCTATTGGGGCTAATTACCTGAAACAAGTGGTTTTACATGCTGGAGGTGAAATGTTTTGTTCTTTGTTTCTGAATGACTGAAGATCCAACCTATTTAGTCTTTAGAAAACAGCATATCTGCTGCAAGATAAGATGCAACCTTTGACTCCTGACTTTTCATGACCCTTAGCCAAGATGGCTATATGACCAAGAGTTATTCTGACAGGAGGAGGGAGAGGTTTCCATTTCCATTATTATGAAGATCCTATGTCCCTGACCACATAAGGGGAAGGAGAAAAATGCAGCTTTTCTCTCAGTGCATGAATAGAATTGGAATGAGAGGGGCTTTTTGACAAATCTTTATCATGTGCGCAGCTGGGGTAAATGGCTTCCATTCTCACAATGCCTAGTCAGGGCACTACATTCAATCCTCAGCATGGTGTGGGGATGGGTGCATTTCACCTTGAAAGCTTTAAGGTTAGTGTCTGCCATCTGTGATTACATTTGCAATTCAAGTTAGTCTATTTTCTGCTTTTTAGCTTTTATTCAACTGACTTTAGTGCTCATGAAAGATGTTGGATTATTATTTCTGAGACTGATCCTCCCCCTGTTCAACACTACCCCTTCTGGTGTTTCTAATACTGAAGAAATATCTCTTAGGAGTGAGAACAATATTCCATTTTTTATGTAGCTGTAAGAGTTTTAATGAGTAGCTTTTTATGGATGAACTTAAGAGAAATCTGGACCTACCCACATTATGGAGAATAGCGAATGAATGTCAGGGACCATCATCTGCTAGAATCAATACTGATTTTAAATGTTCTGCCTTAAAATTTTGGTAATACAAATTGGTGGGGGAAATACTGTGGCTAAACTTTACTTTGTGAACATCTTGGAATATAGTGTATCTCAAGATCCTGGGAAAAAGGGTACATCAGAGGGATGTTTCTTTTGGGTTTTCACAGACACATACTCCTAGAACATTGTGGCAGTGGGCCTGTGAAGAAAATGAAGAAACCAGCCATAATGCCTTAGAAATTGAGGCTTTAACTGTATTGTAAAATGGATTCTTTGCTTTTTTTTTATCTTGAGTCACCTTTCTTCTTCCCAAGATCCCCTGAGAAAGCTCTTACCTTCCTCGATTAGTATGCAAAAAATTGCCGTGGCAAGACTATGTGAAATCCCCTCTTATTGGTCCTTTGTTAACCTTTTCTCCATTGGCTCTTAACCCTCGATTCCTATTGGTTGTAACCAAAATCCCCTAAAAGCCCTTTAAATACCACTGACCATGTGAATAAACCCTGTCTCTGCTTTCCCCTCCTGTGGTCTCTGTGTGTCTCTTTCACAGGGTATCTTGGGGACCACGTGGCTGGGAGGGAACAGGAAGGGGGAGTGTTCCACCATGCTGTTGCAGAACATAATGCAGTGCCATCCAGATGGAAAAAAAGAAAAAGGTAGAATTATAAACTGATGGTAAAGTTAAAATAATATGTTCCAAACCAGAAAGTTTATTTGCAATATGAAAATAACAGTGTATGATGATGTTGTCTAAGAAAGAGGGGTGTACTTGCAGAGCTGAAGTACAGAGGGAGTCTGTACTTCAGGGAGTCTGTGCCCCTAAGTATCTGCCAACTTGAAGCTGAAATTCATGTTTCCCATTAGAAGTTGTGTTAAAATAGGGACAGGCAGTCGAATGCAAACTATGCTTAACTCCTGTGCATAAAGTTCCCCAAGACTCGCTATGTGCTGTGTACATTTTAAATCATTCCAGCTGCTGGATACTTAGATGAATTGTTCAGTGATACCAGGAGAATATTCTCTGTTCCCAGGTCTGTGGGATGGAGCATGGTATAATGACAGATTCACTGGCCTGGAGAGAAAGGAGACTTAAGAATGCACTTCTAAATTAGGAAACCCCATTGAAAGCCAGGTCTTGGGTAGCTATTCCTAGCTATTCCTAATTCAAGAAATTATGAACAAGGTAGCCTATAAAGTATTATCTCAGAGTCCTTGGAGTAGGAATAAGGCAAGAATTATGTTCACTTTCTGATCCTTAAGAAAAAAAAGAAGAGGTACCAAATGGAACATTTCCTAGAGGTGTTTATAGAGCATTCCTTCAGCTCCTTCTATAATTTGTATGCATATAACTTGTATACATACTTGTCTACATATGTATATGTATACTCTGAGGTTAACCACCTATACACTAAAAGTACACATCTTCTATGAGTTTCTATAGGTGTATTTGAATACTTACTTCAAAGAGGAGCATCTCACTCACATCTTTGGTGGGTTAACATAACTATAGATAAAAAGAGTATGCCGTATCTTCCAGCCATATTTGTAAGGAATCAGAATTCTACTGCTTTTTAGTATGAATAGAGGGTTTAGTTCTTCGACTGTGCTGGGAGACATGAAATAAATGTCAAGTTCCTCATCTGTGTCAAGACCTGAGGCACTGTGAGTCTTCACCACAATTTTGGGAATCATAAGGAACATAAGTTTTGAAAGCTGATAGGCTTCTGAGGTTTATGTCTTTCTAGGCTAATGTAACTGTATGGAGATTACAATTTTAAATTAGTAAGCCATCTGTAAGTCTCACTTCAGACTTAATGTATGGATTTAGATTTTAAAGCCTTAGTAAAATGAATATGAACTTAACTAAAACCTGGAAGCTAAAAGTGTGAAATATGAAATAAGCTCAGAATAAGAAGTCTGGATTCGCTATTTGATATTACTAAGCATAGTGCTAGACTACTGTTTTCAGATTCTCTTTTCAGCCCAGAATCTTGAAAGATTTATGCAAAAGTCAAGTATGGTCTCAAAAAAAAAAAGGCTGCAGGAATGAATCTTTCTGGCAAGAGAGAATTTTGTGTAGTAAGAAAACTTTGAAACTAAATTACTAAAATTAGGGTATAGAGATATTTTGAGTAGTCTTTGTAAGTATGTTTATGGGGATGAGATATCCAGCAGCAAGTAATTCTTCATGGCACAGGGAAAAAATAATGCAGGATCCAGCTGTTTGGAGTTGAAGCTCGGTAAATTAAAATTAAATGCATGTTTTTAACTTAAAGTACTGCAACTGTTGAAAGACTTATTTGAGAATGTGGTATAGTTTCTAGATTCATTTTATTACTTGAAGTCTGTAAATTTAAGACTGGATGTCTTTCGAAAGGTGAGTTGTAAATCAAACAGAGTTCTATGGACTAAGTATAAAGGTGTATATATAGATATGCTCTTATGGTCATCATGCAGGAACTTCTAAATTCAGCTAACTGCAAATATTGAAGGCAAAACTATATGTAAACTACTGCACATTCAGTAAGCTTTTAAAGGTGATGCTGGAAAATGCTAATTTCCTTTCTTCAAATGTCAGCATGCCAGGGGTGTGTGCAAGCAGCTCTCCTGTGGTGCATGACAGACACTAATTGTTCTCTCATAGCAGCCCAGTTCCCCCCATTTTTAACTCCCTAGTGTGGTGTTTTACTCATGGAAGAGATAAGCCTTCAAGCTCAGGTGAGGTGAGAAGGGAGCCATTGCTATCTTGCAGCAGGCAGGGGAAAAAAAAAAAATCACTTAGTGATCACTGGATTTTGCAGTGTCTATAGTACCAAGCCAGGGAAAGAAAAAGCTGCTTTTCCTTGTCTGTCTCTGAGCACTAAAATTATTTCAGCTAAGCTACCCATGCAGCTATGAGAGTCGAGACAATCTTTTCCAGGTTCAACTGATCAATAACCATCATGGCTAGGCTTTGCAAACAAAGATTTACAAGGGCTCTACCCACGCTTGCTACAAGCACGTTGGTGGCTAAAAAGGCCAATGCGAGATAGG
>JAWWEE010000122.1:7496065-7525272 GCA_035221455.1 Xenops minutus
TGTTCCTGTCTTCCTTTTTGCTTTTCTTCTTATTCTTCTTTTTCCATTTCCAGTAATCCTCTGACTGTACTCCCACACTGTAGAAAGCAATTTTATATTCCAAAGAGATGTACAATATGATCCAATAAGCTTTTTTCACACCACTAATTTCTTTTTGTGTTACTCTAATCTTGTGATCTGGAAAATTGCAAACAGTATTGCAAACAGTATTAATACCTGGTTTGAATTTGAGTCATATTTTTGCTGTTACTGCTCATGGCACATCTATAATTATGTTCTTATGTATTTACTGAGATTGATTTGTCAAGTATATTATTGAGGCCTGTATCACTCACAAAATGTTCAGTCAGTTGTTTAAAGGCTGAAGTACTCTAAAGGAAGAAGTCTCTGACCACTGTCAAGGAATTTTGCAGTCATGTGGCAAAATGCTATCAAAGGTAAAGAGTATTTGTCCATGTATCTTTTCAATGAATACAGAACTATCTGTCCTTGTATGCCAAGGTTTATCCAAGACAGAAGGAAATGTCATTTACTTTATTGTACTTAATGTTACTGTTTTTCTTTCATCACAGTAACTGCTGTTTCATGTGGAAGCCTTCTTGTGTCTTTTATCTTTATGCCTGCCTTGCATACATACAGTAATTCAGCTGCAGTGGTAATGCATCACCTGTCTTCTGGGTTGATTGAGCATACTGCTTGTCTTAGGAAAGTAAAGTTGTGGCAGTTTCTCCCTAGTTCATGCCCATCAGTGATCTCTGACAGGACACAAAGCTTTACTTTGACTGTCCAAACCAAAAAGGCTTGAAGGAACTCTAATGCCTTTGTAAGAAAGGAGTTTAACTGCTTCTCCAGTCTTGTGTTTTTCATAGTTTCAAGTATGTTTCTTCTGAAATCACATGTAGGACTGTGATTTTCATGCCTGTATTCTTCTTGTGGGCACAGGGAATTTTGGGCCTTGCACTTTCAACTCCAGCAGCTTGCCCTGATTTGCAGAACTCCTGTTTTCCAGTGAAACTTGACCTCAGACAGTAGCACCTATTGTCAGCTTCAAAAGCATACAGGTCCTTCCATATGCTCATTTTCTGTTCAAATTCCTGATACATTATGGATCTTTGGAACTCTATTCCTACTGGGAGCAGAATATTGGGAATACTCAGAACCTGCTTTGAATCTCCAAGTAGTTTCTATATTGTTTAATGGCTAGTAGTTATGAAGTTTACACAAAGAAACCACACAGCTCCTGGTTGAAAATGTAAAGTGTTTTAGTTTGTTTCTGTTCTGAAGCATCTTAAAAAGTCTTAATTTTAAGAAGGAGGCTGCTTAATGCTTTTTGACACTCAAGACTACTGAAAGATTCTCAAATTAGCACCCCAGAAAGTAAAACAGTCCTAATCAGTTGTCACTTTAGAAAATCCTTGTGTATGTGTTATTGTAAGATGTGGGTAATAGAGAGCACTTTTAAGTGTGCTGAGCTCTTAGGACAGGCAAAGTAGTTGTTTTCAAGCAGAGACTGTGAAAACATCCTGAGAATCTAGATGGCACTATATGCTCAGAAGCTGAAAGCTGCAAATGGATTTTTCTACTTAATTTCTTCTTCTTTTTTTTTTTTAATTTTTTTTATTCTAAGGTAGGATGAGAGCAGAAAACAACTTCGAGCTGGGAGCTGAAAAAAATGAGGCTCAGGGACGAATGCAGTAGCAACATCAAGAGCAATGGTTAGAGAAATAACTACCTCAATCACTTTGTTTGTGAAAGTCATAAAAGTGCATTACTCTTCAGAAGTACAAAAAAGTTCTGTGCTTTTTGTGACAGGCAGACCTCTTCTTTTTGTTTGCCAGGTCTTATATATCATGTATTTATTTGTATATATGTCTCAATCCCATTCTACACTGGTCTGATTGTCCTAGTCTACTTAGTTTTGGGCACCACAGTGTGAAAAAGGACATTAAGCTATTAGAGAGTGTTCAAAGGATTGCAACAAGGCTCATGAAGGATCTGGAGGGGAACCCTTATGAGGAGTGACAGAGGGCACTTTGTCTGTTCAGCCTGGAGAAAAGGAGAGTGAGGGGAGACCTCATTGCAGTTACAACTTCCTCATGGGGGAAATGAAGGGGCAGGCACTGATCTCTTCACTCTTGCAATGAGTCACAGGACTTGAAGAAATGGCATGAAGCTGAGTAAGGGAAGGTTTAGGTTGGATATCAGGAAAAGGCGCTTTTTTTCATCCAGAGGGTGCTTGGGCCCTGGAACAGTATCCTCAGGGAAGTGGTCACAGCATCAAGCCTGACAGAGTTCAAGAAATATTTGGACCAATGCTCTCAGGGACATGGTGTGATTCCTGGGTTGCCCTGCACAGGTCCAGAAGTTGGACTTAATGATCCTGATGGGTCCCTTCCAACTCAGCATATCCTATGATTCTATAACTTTGTTCTGAGAAACACACTTTTAGCTTCTTTTATGCTAACCATTGTTCCTTGAGTGTCTTTGTGAACTGTCTTGTTTGTTCAACCTTCAAATGGCTCCTGTGAAAAGCTTCTTAGTGACAGTGTTATATTTAGTCAAAGCATTACATACTAACCACCTGTCACTTCTAATTGCTTCTTTGAAGAGGTGATATTTCACACCTCTAACATCTCACAACTGGCCTTTGGGAGGAACTCCCTTTCTTTGTCCTAGTATAAAGTGGTATAAATCATCCAGTGGCTTGGAACGGGCATGTGCCTTATTCATAACAGAACTGGTTCATGGTTCTTATGGTATTTCTCCCTTTTGGCCCTATTGTCCCTTTGAAAAATAGAGGTTTTTTTGGTTTTTTTCACAATTCTGGAGAAAAAAAATAGACACCTTCAGCTGTGGGTAGTTGTCAGGATTCTGATTCATCTCTTCCTACAGAGCCACTTTCATAATGTCATCTGTCTCATTTTTCTAAATGTTCAGCTATATTCTTTGTAAGAGTATCTCATATATATATGCAGGGAGGGCTAGGATAGGTAGAGACAATATGAATGGGTTCTGAATAAAACTGAAATTTCCTAATTGTATCTGGATTATTTTTTTAAAAAAATTTCATTTTAAGTTACAGAAAGCTATTCTAGCTCCAGAAATAATTATGATTCAACTAACCTACTAGCTTCAGCTATTGAAGTATCTACAGGTTGCTAGTGGTTCTTGATTGTCCCAGTTGGCATCTGGAGACAGCTTTTTTTATTTCTCTGGTCAAAGTCCATGCTTACAATACAAATGGCATTTTATCATGTTAGCCAAATACAGATCCTAAAGTTCTTTCATCAAGGTAGGTTGGTAGTTCCGAAATGCTTGTGAAGTAGTGAAAATTCTAGTATTGCGATATGGATTTTACTTTAGGTGCCTACAGAGTTAAAAATTCTAACTGCAGTATGTTTTTACCCATATTTATATATCTTAGAAAAATTATTAAAGCTCAGAAGATGCAACTGCTTTAAGCTTAATTATAGAAGCAAAATATATGGAAAGTCTAGTCCAATTCTCTCATTGCTTATGGTTGAAGTTCACACCATTATTTTTTCATATATTTTAGTATCCTGTAACATGCCTTTAGCATGTGTTGTTAATCCCGGTTTTTAAAATATGCCATTGCTGATGAGGAAGAAAAGCACTCTTGAAACTGTAAAATACATGAAACACACTACATTCCTGTTTAACTTCCAAACAATGATTAAATACATGCTCTCAAATTATTGTATATTGTAGTTCCAGCTACTGATTCATCATACTAAACTTCAATTCATGTGTAAGTTACCAGCTGTCATGAATGTGAAGAGAACCATGAGAAAGAGATCCATTTGTAAATAAACAGTGGTATTTTCCTACATTTACAAACGGAAGAAAATAAGATGCTAGAATTCTCTTACATTGGGATATTTTTTGGCTGGATTCCTAAAGTTAGATTTTATGAAGACCCCAATTTCTGTGTATGGAGGTCACTGCTCCATTCTAACAATGCTGAAGGGAATGTTTTATATAAATGTTGAAACAAACTAACTGACCACCTAAGTATTAGAATTGCATTTTTATGTACAGTGACAAAATAAAATGAGTAGAATAATCACCATGTCATATCATGTCATTTCAATAGAAGAACTAGATTTTTCATGTGCTATTTCCCATATTTCAAATTTCAGTAAAACATGAAACCTCACGGTAGAATTTATCAGGTGGGTTATGTAATGGATGAGAGATAATGGGCAAGTGGGAAGGCAGGGGAGGCAATTTTATATTCTAGGGTGCATATTTTCAGCTTGGTGAGCTTGGTAGTGGAGGAATTGATATTTAATGTTTTTCATTAACTTTCACAGTAAACGATTTCTTGTCATACTCAAAGATTTGGTGTAATTGTGAAGATACAGTTCATGAAAAGCAAAACTGTCAAGGATTAGTAGATTAAATTAAGAAGCTTGTACATTTGGGCAGGCAGATTTCAAGGACTATGGTGCTTCTTTGGTGCAAGCAGGGAAGCCTAAACCTAAGCAGAACCTGGGTTCTGCTAGACTGCAGTTATCACAGGTTTTACAGATTCTTTTAGGAAGGTCTGTAATGAAGCTACCGGAGAGTAAAGACATTTAAGGAGAACACTTGGCTGGTTTATTGCATCTCTAGAGCTCAGCAGGTGATGCATTTACTGAATAGGTCCCTTAATGTGCTTGACTTGTGTATCCATTATTAATGGAAGTTTATTGGTCTCAGCCTAGCAGTGTTCTCTGTGTATATCATTTGAGTTTTTTGATGAAGATATATATGAATATGATAAAGATCAGTGTCTAGCTTAATGTGCCCAACTCTTTCTCTCTCTGTAAATGATTATGCATGTAAAATCGAATCTTAATTCACCTAAGAAGTGCTAAGAGAATGGAGTCAGACACTTCTTAGTGGTATCCAGTGAAAGGACAAAAAGGGGCAAAGACCATAAACTAAAATATAAGAACCATTTGTTTAATCATGAGAAAAAAATTTCCTGTGAGGGTGGTCAAACACTGAAGCAACTTTCTTAGGGAAGTTGTGGAGTTTCCATCCTTGAAGATTCAGAACTCCTCTGGACATGGCCCTGTTTTGAGCAGTGGGTTGTGGACTAGGTTCTTTCCAGCTGGAACTCCTCTGAGATTCTGCATTATCCTTTCTTAGTACTGTTGTATTTTATTGCAGCTGATATTTCAATGGTATAACAGAAAACATTAGAGAAATCACCTGTGTTTTATTTCACTAAGGTGTGTTTCTTTGCATGCTCAGTTTACTGTGTGTGAGTCAATGCCGTTCTGTACATTCTGTTGTGCCAGTAATTTTTAATGAGGATGACAGCTGATTTTATTTTCAGGTGATTTCCCCTAAATTGCATGTGATCTTTTCTCTGAATATTATGTCTAATGTTCAGAATCTGAACCTTATATGGCTTTTCCATCTGAAAACATAACAGAAAGCCTTTTAAAGGTTGCTTTTACTATTAATGGAAATTTAATACCTTTGTCAAGGGGAAGAAGGACCTTTTGTCAATGGGTGCAGATATGAAAACATTATGTGAATAATAGTTACTATAGTAAACTATACTCTGTCCCTAAGAACCACTCTCCTTTCTATAACAATATATATGATTTGGTGACATGGAAAAAGAGAAGAACATTTAAAAAGAATTTTGTCATCTTGTGCGGACTTCAGGGAAATTTTATACTATCATTTGTCCTTCTGTAGCAGTTGAAAAATGCAGCTCATATTTTATGTACTGTGTGTTACTTCAAAAATTGAAAGCAAATCCAGGATTGTGGTAATTTTTTGCATAATTTTTTTTTAAAGTTTCTTAAAGTCATACAAACCATTGAAATATATAATAGTATGAGTTGTGCATCCCACTCTGCAAAAGAATTAAAAATAATCTAATTTTTAACAGTAACCCTAACCCTGCAAAATATGTGTCTAGTCTGTTCATCACACCTTTAAATAAGAATGATTTGCTGTAATCCCTAACTCTGTTACAGTCAGATAGATTGTGTTCCTAATGTCCTACTAAGAATTCTTTTAACTGTACATACAATGCATTTTTTTCTTTTTCTTCAGGTGCCATAGAGAACAATTAAATTGCAATTTTTAAATGTGGAAAATTTTTTTGGGTGGTGTTTCTCTAGACCAAATCCTTCAGTTTTTCTGTGTTTTTCTTCATATGTGATTAAAAATGGAACTGCTTTTATCAGTTTTATTGTATTCCTGAAGATGCTTGTTTGTGTCTTGCTGTTTTTTTTTCTGAAATCCAGTATCTGGCTTATGCAGAGTTATCTAGCTAGAATTAAAAGTCTTGACTTGCAGAAATATGTTACCTCTGCTATTTGTACTAATAAATGCTATTATGACTTCTCATTTCCTATGGAAGCAGTTTATTGCTCACTCATAATCCATTTATTTTCCAGCTGTAAAATGCAGACTAATCTGGTATTTATAACTTTATATTTGTGCAGTTGACTGTATTTTCATCTCACTAATTCTAGGTATTTTTGTCATATGACCAAGCAAATGGGAAGCTTGAAGATAAAGATCAGCAAAGGGTAGTTAAAAGAAGCATATGAGTGCATTAAGGTGTTTGAATGTGCCCAAAGGAGGGCAACAAAGCTGGTGAAAGAGCTGGAATGAACGTCCTGTGAGGAGTGACTGAGTATTCCAGGTTCATCCTCATTGAGGATGACCTCGTTGCTTTCTGCAGCTTCCTGAAGAGGGGACATGGAGAGATGCTGACCTCTTCTCCCCGGGATCAAGCGATAGGGTGTGGGGGAGCCATTCAGAGCTGCTCAAGGGACATTTGGAAGCCTTTCTTTTCCGAGAGGGTGGTCAAACACTGGAATGGGCTCCCTACAGAGGTGGTCAATGCCCCAGGCCAGTCAGCTGGACTAGATGGTCATTACAGGTCCTTTCCAGCTGGGGCTATTCTATTCAGTATCATGAATTTTCCTTAAAAATGTTTAAATTAAAACATAGAATAACTTTTATGTGTGTAAAATTAGGCTAAACTTATGAAAAGTTTTTTTTTTTTTTTTTTTTCCTAAAAATCACTTTTCACAATGACAAGAATAACAGTTTTTAAGCTTGACAGAGTGATGCTGAATATTTAACATAACGGTTACTACCATACACAAATAATATTTTCAGCTTAAAAGTAAAGCAAATAGTGATTAATGTCATAAATGAATTTGAGTTTATTATAAAAATTTCTTTGAAATAGATTAGGTATTTTAAAGAAATAATTAAAACATGTTAATTCCTGTGAATCTATCAGTGGTGACTAAATTATGCTAATGATGCTCCTCAGGCTTACTCCGAGTTCCTAGCTACTGCAGAGCAAATGTCAGCTGGAAAATTGCCCCTGAAATTAGACTTTTCTGCTACTTTCAGCAAATGACTAAAACAAGTCATGTTCATCAAGCAGTAGTGGAGGTTTTCATATAGATATTAATAAATTATAATATCCTAAACATAGGTTCTTTTTTATATATATGCAAGTTTAAGTTCTTTGGAGTGGTTTAATTTCTCAGTGAGGATTTACTCCCCTTTGCTTTCTGTAGAGTGTGTACATTTCACAGAGGCAGGTACCTTCTTTTAAGATTGTGTTTGCTGATTCAGGCAAGGACCAGGGCTTTCAGAAACTCTTTATTTTAGGCACTTCCAAGATTTCATTGTGCTAGTTTCTGTCCTCCTTTCCTATTCTTTTTTTTTTTTTTTTCCCTGTGAGAGCAAGATTCTCTGTCTGTCTGTGCTGGGAGTGTGAGGGGGCTATTCAGTTTCTTTAGACCTGTGCATCAGTCTGGGAGTAGGTCTGAGGGGGTTTGTACTGTAAGGGGCTTTTTAACAGCTCAGTTCTTCTTGTACATAGCATAAGATGAGTTAAATTCAATCAAAAATACTTCTGTTTGCCTGTGTTAACTGTGAAACATGGTTGTGGCTTAGTAACAGCTACCATAACATTTTACAAATATATTTTAGATTGATTTAAGTTAAAATATTTTAAATATGAAATATTGTTATATTAAGTTCATCAGGAAATCTCACCAGTATGTTGTATAAACTTTTATTTAAATACTGATGGGGGATATTATCTAATTTGGTCCATCAGGAATAATTAGAGCTTTTATTGCCTTCATCATCATATGAACAATGGAAAATCAATTTTTACTGCTGCTCTCGCATTATAGAATCACAGAATCATTAATATACTCTTGTTATCAAATGACAGTATGTTTCATTTTGAGCTATATCTGAATAGAAATGCTGACCATGGTTAGAACTCAACCTATAGTGACTTCTGTAGACTTGTTAGTAAACTCTGTTTCCTGATTACAGACCATTCAGGCTGCCACCCTGCAGGATCAGTTGGGGATAAATGGTCACAATACTGAAGTTGAACAGTTGTGATTGTTTATTCTATCTTTTATAATGGACAATTCAAAGATAAACATTTTATTCTCTGTGGTGTTGTTACTCACCCAGTGAGTAATGTCATTGCTGAAAGTTTTGAGGATAAATCTTACAGAAAGATTCTGTCTCTATAAATATCCAAAACAAGATAAGGCAGGACTGAGATACACAGAAACAGCTGACAACAGGCATTTGCACATTGAACTCAGGTACCTCCTTGCTGGACTAATGACTGCAAATAAACATACAGAAACCAAAAAGGGAGCATAAGAACAATTTGCTGGTTAAACATGAACATGAATCTGACCCTTACCACATAGAAACTTTACACCAGCTTCCATAATATACTAATTTTAAAACTCTGAGGTTTTGAACTAATTCATGCAAATTCTACATCTGAAGCAACACCTGTTTCTGGAAGTGTGAAAAGGCACTTATGTGCATTATTGCTACTTTCTTGACCAGGCAGAGATTTTCACATTGCCAAAACTGAGTGGAGAACTTCTTTCTAAATTTTCTTACCTACTTGAAGGCATTACCTGAAGAAAGTTTATTGACATTGTTTTGCTTTATCTATAGGGATAGTTGCTGGCGTTGATGGTTTCTCAGCAGAATTCCATATTAGCTTTCAGAACTAAGCTTTCTTTTCCACTCAGTTGGATCCTTAGAGGTCACAGTGAACCACAGGAGGACGGAAAGTTCTGTTAAACACCTTCCTGGATTTCCTTGTTTAGAAGACAGCTAGTAGATAAATTGGGGAAAGCGCAGTATCAATTTGGAGAGAGCAGGGGATGAAGCAGCATGGTACTGCAGGGCAAAACATATTATCAATTGTTTGAAGCTCAGAAGCAGCGAGAGATCAATTGATTGAAAGAAGCTGGATGCATGCTAGATGATCAATAGAAGTGGAAATGATCATTTGGTGGTTGTTCTTGGCTAGGAAAACATCAAACAATGTGTTTGGCAAGACGTAGAGCCTGACTTGTACAGAAGTGTGAGAGAAATGAGAGCTAAATCAAGACGCATAGAGAGGCGAAAAGGCTTTAAAGACAATGGGAAGATATGGTGCTATTTTTTTTTCATCTGACAAAAATATTTGTACATTTATAACATGAGGAATGAGCAAAATATATATATGTGAAAAATACTTTTTCTCCTTTTTTTTTTGTTTTTGTTTTTTTATATTAGCAAATGATCATACTAGGAGAAAACTGTAAGATATGTAAAGTTACTAAACAAGATGACAGAGCCTTTCTCCCATGACATCAACAAAGTAAAGCATGCTGTTAAGATTTGAAAATTGCAACAACAATAAAGGTAGGCTGATATCACAGAAAACCTATGTAATTTGGTTTTTGACTCAAGAATAAAGGGTACCTTTTTATTGTATGGGTAAAAAGCAGTAAAACTTACAAAGGTGGTGATAATGTATTGGAATGTTTGATATTAGGTGAGTGGCAAATTTTGGTAAGATGTTTATAAGTTTTGACTGTTTTGAAATTAGTAATTTAGTGCAGATATTTCTAAAATCAGATGATGCTCTGAACATACAAGTGACGTAAGTGAATCCTTACTTCATCATTGGATTAAAGCATCTCAAATAAGTTGTAGGCTACAGATAGGAGGCTGTATAACTTATGTCTCTGAGGTTTTCAAGAAGGCCGTTTTAAAAAAGGCTTTTCAGAGGTGATACTTTGGTGATACCTGTTACATCTCCTGGTCCTGTTCTTCTGCCAAGCTAAGAGTATTTTGACCATGAAGTGAATGATAAATTGCTAAGAATATTTTACTGGGTAAAAAATGCTTCTTTGTTTTAGAAATATTTGTTCTTAAATTTTTCAAACGCTGCTTAGATGAGCCTAGAAGTTTCTATCCTTAATTTGTCTATAAATGTTGGGGCAGTTGATCAATCAAAAGTGACTGCTGTGAAATGTACCATTTCTGATAAGTAACTAGCCTGATGCTGAAAGACTGAAAACATTTAAATATACAAATATGTACAAAAGAGAGGTACCAATACTGACAAAAACATACTATAGATAAGATGAGCTCTTATATGTATATGAGCTATCTACAAAACACAAACACTACACCCAATAAAATTAGCAAATTTAGTGCTGAACCTGACTAATCTTTAATATGGCATTTCTCCCAGGTAGATACTTGTGTATACTTGAATTGATGATGATTAGTCTCCATTCTTCTTTGTAGTTTTTCTGTGTCTTTTTTGATGCATTGATTCCCTATTTAATTTTTAATTATCTGGTGTACTTACTAGGAAACTAATCAGATTTTTGCTTTAGATGTTATAAGAAAAGAATCATGAGTTGCAGAAGACAAAAAAAAAAAATAGTGAAGAAGCTACTAGGCTGTGAGAGAAAAATGCATGATACATAAGCACAATATATCATCTGCTGCATAAATACAAAAATATATATTGGCATCTGACCAACTTTCTGAATTCAGGTAAACTTGTCATGCTATGCAATCTCACATCAATATAATATAAACCAAACTTGTAGCATCCTTGATCCAAACAGCAGAAATGAAACAAAAGAGACAGTATGTCCTTCAGCTCTGGTAAGTGATAACTGGACAAACAGAAGAAAAATGTAGGTGGTTCTTTCTTGGCTGCCTGCTCTAACGTGTCAACATAAAGTTTTGCTACCACTGCTTTAAAGCAGCTGTGAGGGTACGTGGTTGATGCTCTTTCTAAAGCATTAATCAAAGAGTAAATATTTCAGATATTAATAACTTTATGCAAATGGAGACTCTGCTGTATTACAAGAGCTGATGCCATTGTGTGCCATGTTGCAGAAGACCTCGTGTTGGTGTGATGTGTTCCTATTCTCCTTTGGACCCTGTTAACTGCTTTACATGGGAAACCACCTCTTGTTTTAGGCGGTTTAAGACTTGCTCTTTTTTTTCTTTACCAGGGGCTACCAAAATGATCCATAGAGGTGGATGCCTGGCAAAAGTTACTGCAGAAGGATGTATATATCAAGTATGAATAATTCTGTTGATCTTAAACTGGTGGGAGATGAACTGAGGCAAGGCACAATTTACACTGTTGTGTTGTGAGATTACATTAAAGTAATAATACTAATGGATTACAGTAAGCTCTATGTAAAGCCTGAGGAAGTACCTGATCTAGAAGATTTGTTTTGAAATTTGTACAGCTTCAGTGATCCACTTAATGATCTCTATGGAGATCCTCCTCCTCTGCATATATATTTTTTTTATTTTTTTTTATTAAGCTTCTCTTATTTGTATTTTTATTAAGCTTCTCAGAATGCTATTAACAACAAGAAAATACAGATTGTGCATATCCAGTATAGCATTTCCTATCAGCTATTTTACAGAAGCTGATAGTACAAAATTTATGGCAAAAGCCAGCTTTTTTATTCCTCCCACTTTGCCTCCAGCTGTGTCAGAGCTAATTTGAGTGAAACACCTAATTATCTATTAGCCAAGGTTATAATACAAAATTAGTCACAGCCCTCTATGAAAAATGGCTAACAACTTTCTTCTCATTAAAAATCAAAGCATATACTTACCCATTTTTGATACAAAATGACTGGAGTAAAATCTGTTTGAATGAATAGATTAAAATTAATCTGGAAAAATAATCACAATTAAACCAGAAACACCTGGAATGAAATGGCCATTTACATTCTAAAATATATTTCCTAAAGCATTACAAGCCTATGAAGGCTTAAAGAAGACTTTATGTTTCATTTCTAGCTTTGAATTTCTGAATACATGGGTGGGGTAATGCTTTATTTCTCACTAGCCATCAAGGAGCTCATTAAAACACATCTTGATCTTCATTTGTAGAATTAAATAACCTTTTGAAAAGCAATATAGCTCAGATTATTATGAGAGATACATACATAAAGTCAGTAAACTTTAAAGCAGAAAATGAATGAGCAAGTTTGAAAAAGTGTTTTGCAAGTTCATGGTCAGCAGATACTGAGGTCAATAGGTGCATACAAACCCTATAACATCCCAAATCCAACAGCTGTGGATACCAGGGAAGTACAAGGGAAATGCACAACAGCAAGTGTGTGCTATTCCTAAACAGATTCTTCTACTGCTTCTGTCAGAACTGTGGTCTTGACCTTAGTGAGGCATTTCTTATGTTAGTTGTTTGTTAAAAAATTCTTCGCTCTTCAAATATTATAAAATATGGAGATTTTAGTGTGTATCTTTTATGTTGTTATTATTTGGTTAGAGTAATCATTCCTTTTGAACTAACACATCACAGTGAAAAAGGAGAGTAAAAAATAGACACACAAACACGTAATGTCCATGCATATATGTACTTTAGATATTTCAGTGCTTTTGTGGTTTTTGCATTGTGAAATGTCTATTATTCTATAACATACAGGCATCATGGTGAAAACAAGTCTTGAAATTCAAAATATATTGCTTAATTTGCTGCCCCCAGGGTTTCTGAAAAGCCTTAGCTTCAGATGATATTTAGATCATCCTTTAGTGAGAGTTTTTTTCAAGGTCACTTATCACTGTGGACCTAGGAGACGGTTTCAGTCAAGAAGAGAAGGAACCAACTGGGTAAATGACAGGAGCATTACCTTGCAACTAAGATGGATTTGTTTGGTATAACTTGACGGTCTGACCAACAGCTGACAAACTCTGATGCATACAATCTGTTCACTGAACCCAAATTATGTATGGTTTGTTTAATATACTCCACTTTCCATTTTCATGTAACAATAACCTGTTTTGTTGTATAGTCCAGCATACAGTAATAGAATTGACCAAAAAGCAATGGTTGCAATGCTCACGTTTCTTTCTCCGAATTATGGGTTTTTTTGTTTCTAATTATTCTGAAAATCTGCCAAGATTCCCCTATCTGCAGGACAACGCAGATGTCTGCATGCCATTGAACAGCTTTGGGGTGAGATAACATAGCAGGTAAAATTGGCATTGACATCCAGTGCACGAGTGAAAAGCTTGGCCCTCAGCATTGGATACATAAAATAAATGCCTTGTTACATGATTCAAAGAAGTTGAGCTTGTGTACTGTTGTGTCAGGAAAACAGGAAAATACTATTTTATTCTTTTATGCTGCTAGTTTGCATTCTTTTTTTTTCTTATACAAAATTTCTGCTTCATTGGCATTAATTTATTACATTGATTTTCTTAAAGATCTTTCCTCTCTTATGTGAGCAATTTTAGTTTGCTTCTTCTCTCAAAACCCCCTTCCCCCCAAAAAAACAACCCAAAACCAGCCCTTGCTTTTTTTCAGTGTATTAGTACAAGCCGGCAGCAAGTAAAATCACATTATTGCTGAATGCATTCAAAAAGACAGCACATTTGTTTCACCTCTCAGCACGTGAGCAAAGTTCCCATGTAGCAGGTGGTTGTAATTAAGTCTGGAATGCAGTTTGGCTGGCAGCTTCCTTCCTGTTCATTGCATAATTTCACTGCTCCAGTCCCAAAACAGAGGTGGGTAATGGCAAGAGAAGTCTTGTAACTGTAGGTACCCTGCTATAAATCTTAGAGAATTTCCCATAGGTAACAGAACTCATTCTGAAAACCCTGGTGAAGACTACTGCCCATGGACTGTCATATAGGAAAGATGTGTTACACTCATGCATGAGAAGTGTATGTGCTTGTGTTGCATTGATGCTTAAGTCTTGCAAAATTTTTAACAGTGGACTTCCCCCACATTCTGATACTCTGTAGGCTTTCCCATGTTCATAGATCTTGCCAAAAAAATCATAGGAATGCTAATGTGTTGGAATCAAAGACAGCATTTCTGAAAACTGAGATACTGGGAGTGACACATAATCAATGTCCTACTAAAAACAATCAGTTTGCTTTATTATTTAAATAACTAAATGTTGATAAAGTATACAATTATAAGGTGCATTCAAAGCCCATATTTTCATGTGAAAACTAAATGGTTTTTTTTAAGTCATTCAGTGACATGAGTGAGAAGTTCAGACTATTTATGCATTCATTAAATGGCTGCATAACTGCTATGAAAGATGTATCACAATGCACTATTAATTGAATAAGTGAAACACTGAATTATTCCCTCCAGCTATTTTGCGGACTATTTTATTTCTTCACTCCTAACCTATGTGTTTAGAACAAGGGTATTTAAACACAGATCAGTGTAACAGCTATTCTAAAAAGTTTTCTGCCACGTGTCAGTAAATCTAAGTAAAATCCTCAGATTTCTTATTAGAAAATGCTGCTTTATTTCAACTGTGAAAACTTCTGTAGGAAATTCTCTGGTTTTGCTAAAGCTGGCCTTGCAAGTCCCTCAAGACCTGGGGTTTTGCTTGTGTAACAAATTTAAGTTATGACAGTTGTATAAAAGTCTGTGTAAGTGTTCCAGGGAGAATAGGGGTCTGAAGGGACGTGGAAGCCGAAATTGAGACACTGCAGAAAACTTAACCCAAGCAGCAGTTTTATTGCCAAAGGTGGCCAACTAAACAGGAAAGAAACCCAATAGAGAGAGAGAGAAGAAAAAATAAGCCCCCAGGTGCAAACACACAAATTGCCCAGGTGTCCTCCATGGAGTTGTCTCACCGACCCCTGAAATGCCCAGACTTCCCTAGCAGTGGCTGCATCCTCAAGGGTCAGCTGGCTCACAGGTGACGGCGGGCGTCCCTGCCAAGGCAATGTTGGCCTGTCATGTGAAGCGAGCGAGCCCCAAAACATGAGCCATCTGCTTTTTATCTACTTGGCCAAATGACATTTACCTGAGCGACGCGGCCAGCGCCGCCCAAGCAAAGGTATTTGGCACTGCCCCTCATGTTATATAACTGATATTTCTCTGTGCTTGGGTGGGTCTCTCTGCACTTGTGCAGTCCATTTCAGAGGGTCTTCCTTAATTGAGTCTGGGGGTTTACTTCATGCTCTTTCATCCTCTTTTTCTCCTTCAAATACCTTTGGAGGGCCATCAGCCAATCATGAGAGAACAATTAATTTTAGTTTACAGAGAAATCTCTCTCTCAAGGCTATAGACCGTCTTTATCAGCCTGTTTTCCCATAACTTGGCATGAGAAAACCCAGCTCCTCACAGGTGGCTGGTCCAAACACAGACCAAAAATACCCACATAGAATTCTACCCGAATACTGTAAGTGAAGGGGAGGGGAAAACTGGTGTACTTCATGTTAGGAGAAATGCTCACATTTACCAATAAAATTCAGAAGGGGACAAAGTCATCGAAATAAAACTAAACCTTTTATTTAACAAATTTAGCTGAATTGGTGTGTCCCCTCTGGCCCAGGAGACAGACCCCCAGCAACAAGAGACAGAGGTTTTTACACCCTATCCCGGCTAGGGGTCCCTGCTTCTGTTCCTATTGGCTAGTACTAGAAAGCTTACAATCTGGCCCGATCCGCCTACCTGCCCAAGACCCTCACCCCCCAAAAAAGGAGCAAAAAACAGGTTCAAACTACCCCAAGTCCCAACTGCCAGAAACTCAACTATCCCCTCCTCCCCCCTCTCCTCTTTACCCATGCAACTGGCTTCAGCAAAACCTGAACTCTATTTCTAACAATGTTCACCTTATGAGAGAGACAAATTGCAGTGACTGTAAATGATTGAATAACTTCACTGTCAAAAAACCCCCAAACAAGACATCTGAAACTGTAGCCTTATTCACATGCCCATGAATTCTCCTGTAGCTCCAGCTGGGTACATACATTGAAATTTATCTCTGTTGGGCCATGTCAATCATTTTGTTCTTCCTTCTCTTGCATTTTGTAAGTTATTTTTGTTGCAGTGCTATCCAATAATTTCTCCTTATTGTTAGAAAAAAATGGAAGATCCTAGGGAAAAAACCCCACAAAACACATTTGGCAACCCTGAAGCCTTGTTTTGTAAGCGCAAATGTATTTTGGAATATGAGATCATGAGTTAACTCTGTAGTAATTACCAAAGATATCCATATTTGTGATTATTTAACAAAAAGCTTTTTAAGAAAAAGCTTAGAACAAAAAGGAATAGAAAATTGTTCTTCTCCTTACTTTCCTCCTAATTAGACAATTTTATGTGAACTAATACTTATCATCTGATAAGGCTTTCAAGAGAGCAAATTACATATTGCCATCAATAATATTTCAGTCTTAAAGGCTTTTTAGCTTACTTGTAAATACTGATCTAGGAGTTGCTCTTTGGACGACAGCATTTACAGTCTGGCTATAGTTGTGACAGTTACTTCTCCTGGTAGATTCTGTCAGAAGAAGCACTTTCAATAAAGGCTCAAGTAATTGTACTCCAAATAAGATTGGTGTCTGAGAAATTCATCTGGAAGAGTAACCATGATGTAAGACATGTCCATAATTATTATCCCCCGTGACAAATTAGCTGTAGGACACTGTAAGAGATTAAATGTGTTAAATATGAAATTTAGTAAATCTGTCGGGGACTTAGAGCACTTGAAAGGTCATTCTGTAAGTGATGGCATCCATAGGGAGCTATGTGTGTCTTAAGCCTGTGTGTCTGAAAGGTCACTAAAAATCTGCTATTTTGTGTAGGGTCTTATTCTGCATCCTTCATCTTGATACCCGAGTCCTTTTCTTCCATACAGAGAATGAAAACATGATAGGCATATTTTGTAAGCAGGTTTCTGTCCATTCATACTTCTTTCCTTCTTCTCTCATCTCTCCACTCTGTCCTGGGAAAAGAGATGCATGCTGGTTTGGTTCTGTGTTGGTTGTGTACCATGGACTGTGTAGTTCTGAGAAAGGTTCAAAAATATTTACTGATCTCAGAAGACAAAGTGGTGAAACTTGTGATAGTTATACCAGCCCCAGGGTCACTTTGACTCTTGGTCACTCGGTTTTACTCTTGTGATGGACAGCTGCATTTTTCTGATATGTAGATTTTTTTATATCAATCCTCAGCTTAGTTCTGCACCATCTGAATTATTCTGTCTAAATCCTGAAGTCCTGTGAAGATACAGGCAGAAGTGATGTTAAAGAATGTGTGGTCCTTCTTCCTGTCTCCATCACAAATGGAAAACAGGACTTTTCTCTGTGCCTCTTGAACAGAATAAAAAAGTTCAGTGAATAAATAATGTTAATTTCACCATAACACTTATTCTTAAACTAGTAAAATATTCTAGGGCAGCTTTTCCTTTTCTCCTTTTTCCTTTTATTTTTTTCCTTCACTTTTTTCCCCTTCTTTTTTTGCATGAATTCAAGTCACTAAAAGAATATCTGTAACCTTTCCAAGGTGCCAGAAAGATAGCTGGTACCTTATGCTTTAAAAAAAATAAATAATTAAAGTGGTGACAAAGAAGAATAGTATTTATTTATATTTTTATAAAACAACTTCACTCATAAGTGTTTGGGAATAAATTTGAGAATAAAAAAGGTAAATTAGCCATAAGAAAAACAAAACAAATCCCCTGAAATTCCTTCTTCTTACTGAGAAGGACAAGTGCTGTAGTTTGTATTTTCAGGAGGAGGTCAGCCTTTTAGGTAGGGAACCAGTGCAACCTGTGAACTGTTGCCTTTTATTTCCAGATTTCCATTTGCCCAGCATGGGTGAAATACAAAGTGACCATGCAATAACTTGACATTACAGTATGTAATAACATACTCAAGCTATGTTTTGTCAGATGCAGACAGCAGTTTAAAAAATTTTGTATTTTTGTTTTGTTTCACTAGAATGTATTTGGTGTGAAGAACGCAACATCCTTTAGTTTGACTAGGTAAGGCTTTGTCAGCATAATTTATTTTAATGACCTAGTCCAAATGCACTGTGAACAGGTGAAGAAAATATGAGAGATGAGAGGTTAAAAAATAAGAGCACTTTGAGGAATGACCTATAAACTCAAATCAAGCCGACAACTCTTTCTTTGCTGATACCATTTGAACATGAAGAAAGGGAGAATATATTTGCTATTCGAGCAGAAGATCTCCTGCAGCACAACGTATGACTGATGAAGTTTAACACATTCATCATGGAGTTAAGGTCAAAGAATTAGTTATCTCATCCTTCATGAATCAGGTTGAGAGCATATTCAAAGCATATGAATTTGGTGAAGTGGCTATAAGTCAATTTATAAAAATTTGGGAATGTACATTTAACTAAAAAATGAGAAGGGGAAAGGGCTGGGTTTCTTATTCTTTCTTTCCGTTTTTTTGGGGGTTTTTTTGAGGTGGAGAAAGGAGAGATTCCTTAAGTATCATTTCTAGAAAGTCAGTGTCACATAGGATTCAAAGAGCAGGAAAATTGGTATACTTACCTAGCATTGCTAATAACTTGCCAAGTTACCCAGACTTTACACTTCTTATTTCTGCTTATAAAAGAGCTTTTTCACCTTCCGATGAACTCTATATGCAAGCAAAGAATCTTGCTTGTTTGTTGCCCATTCATGAAAAATTTAGCCCTTACTTAAAATTTAAGTAAACAAATATTTCACATATAGGTCATTGCAGTAAGGTCACTATCCATAGTATCCACTTCTTTAGTGGGTATATAAGAATACTTCATAGTTTTCCTGTTCAGTTAACGTGGTCATGCTGTGATGATTCTTTCTTGCTGTTTGCAAATGATCTACAAACAGCCGGTAAATCCTTGAGAAATGTTAGCCTTTCTGGAAAAGAATTCATTGTAGTGAATATAGATGTCAGAATAGCTTCCAATGCCTGGGATGATACCGTTATGCTTTCTTTACAGTGAATGGAGAGCTACAGGCACTTTTATGGCACAACTTAGCCATGACATCTGCTAGAAATAGATGGCAGTGATGATGACTCTTTCTTTCTATTGAGTATCAAAGAAGTTGGGGTCAGAGGCAGGTATCTGTACTGCACATGCCTATGGTTAGGTGACACTAATACTATCCTGGGCATGTGGTAAGCCAACATTAAAACAATAATGAGATAACTTTTAATGTGATTTTTATTGCACGCATTTATTTCCTTCCGTTTGCTTTGAAAGCTGTGAGATGCCTGGAAATGCAAGTCCTTCTTGTAGGCTTACAGTATATAGTACTGCCGATATTAGAAAACAAGCATATTTTAATAGATATTCATACATTCACATACACTTTTTAAAATGTGTGGCTTTGTTTTGCACTACTTATTTAATTTCTTATTCTATAGAACACTAGTACACCTATTACAATAGCACCTGTGGCTTTGTGACCAGGAATTGGGAGCCTGCAGTGTCCATAACCTTTGAAGGGATGAAATACAAAAAATCCCTGTCCCAGAATTCATTGTCTCTTACTTATTGAGAAAAAGTTGCAATAAGTGTAAGCAGTCCAGGGAAGAGGTGATTTGAGGGACAAATGACAGTAAGTAAGCACATACTTGAAAAAAATACTGTTCTGTGCAGTGTGTTTATGATCTATGAGCTTGGACTTGGGGAAGCATTTTTGGTTTTGTCTTTTGCATTTAAGTGAGTACTTCCACTTCTTAGTTTCAATCTTTTTCTTTCTGGGAGATTTCCTCTTTTTTAAAAAGGACTTTCATCTTTTTTAAAATTCATGTAAGAATAATAAAGACTGCAGTTTTTATCAAGTCATTTGGGGGGCATTGGTGCCTTGAATATGTAACAGCAGTTGTAAAAGTAGCAATTTTGCATCCCACCTCTCTTTTGAGAATATTGGTAATTTGTGGCACAGCAGATTGCACAGTTCTTTTATGGTTTCAGCTCTATTTTGTAATTTATTTGAAAAACACCAAGGAGATGGACAGAAACACAAGTGAAGTAATTGTCAAATAAAATGGTACCATGTATGTTATAAAGCTAAAGATTTTGAGAAGTGTTAAAATTTTTTTTGGCAGAATAGTAGGAGATCAGATTTAGCAGCAACTGGAAGCTGAATACTATAGCACTTGAAACCTTTTATATGCCTTCTAATGGCAGTTTTATAGCAATGCAAGGAGAAAGAAGTCTTTGGGAAAAAAAAAATCTGTATGGTATGTGTTTAATGAGCAGTTTGGGCTTAGTTCAAGGGGAAAACTAAGATATCTATGTTGGCCAAGAAATAATCCCTCTTCTTTTAAATTTAGAAAACAGAATTTTAATTAAGAAAACATATATATATATATATATATATATATGAAAGGATAACAGTTCTTAACCACAATACACAAATATATATATATCTCTCTATATCCAGAAAGAACCAAACAACAGTTTGTAATAAACCCCCCCAACCCCTAAACAACAAGGCAAACAGTTAAAAGGTCTTTTTGGCTACCCCCAAAAGAAGGGGAATTGCAATTTTATCTATGGACAGCAGGTAGTGCTGTCGCACTTCTGCCACTGGCCTCTCGCTCTCTCAGGGGTTGCAGTTATATTTATGGACAGCAGGTGATGATGTTGCGCCCGGCCGGCTGGCCTCTCTCTCAAGAGAATGGCAGGAGCAGACCTCAGGTCAGCTTGTGTGGAGTAGGTGACAAAAGCAGCAGAAATCCAACCTCTGCAGTGTAGAGAACAGGCGTGTTTCTCTTCCTCACAGTAGTCTGGGGTGTCCACGGGTGATTGGCGAAGACAGAGAGCAAAAAACCCCAATCCTGGTCCCCCAGCAATGCCGGACCTGGTGTGTCCCCATCCTCCTCCTCTGTCGAGCCGGTGAACTGCTGACCTGTGCAGAAAGCACAGGAACCCCGACCGCTTCCCCCGCCTGGAGCCTGTCTTCCCTCCCTCTGCCAGCCTGAGGAGAGATCAGAACAAAGGCTGTGGTTAAAGCAGTTAACATCAGGATATGCATATCCTTTGTGCCTTCTGTTAACCATCTTTAGCAACACTAAGGCGTTGTCTCCAAGCTGTTTTTTGGAAGGAATTCCAACTGAGGTTTGAAACTAAAACAGGGCTTAAAGGGAGAAGATCAAGTTTTCCCGTTACACTGCTCTGTAATATAGACAGATGAATAAGAAACAGAGAGACAAAAATGATATGCATTGATATGTGTAATACCAATATGCATAATTTTGCGAGTATGAATTAGAATCAATCATCTACATGAAAATTCCAATTGTACGCATAATATTTGTGAATATATTTATGTCACAGAAGATAAAAGAGTTGAGATCTATTAATTGCTATATTCCTTTTTTTTTTTTTCAGAGACAAAGCAGTTTGATTTAGCTACTGAAAACAGGAATAATGTCTGATTTTTATATGTGTGCTTTGGATATTTAGTATCTGTCTCTAGACTTCATTATTCAGGGATCATAAAGGGAATAACAAGCAACACACAGAAAAGTATTAAGGCAGGTAAAGACAGCATCAGCTGAAATACCTTCAGAGCCACTAGTGCATTTTCTTTCCTTTGTTGCAGAACTGAATAGCAAAATTAAGAATGAGTAGAAGACTTATGTTTTGGTGTCCTTTCCTGTAACCCATCCCTGAAAAAAAAAATAAATAAAGGACAGCACAGATATGGAGGAAAGAATTCCATTCAATTAAGGATGAAGGCTTAATTTTGAAAATACCTTCTCCCTCCATGTCGAGGTTTAACCCCAGCCAGCAGCCAAGCCTCACAGTGCTGCTCACTCACACCCTGTGCTGGTTTAAAGGTAAATCGGCAGGAGAAATGATCACAACTCAAAAAGAGATTACAAGTCAGAACTAGACTTTAATAGAAAGATTACAATAAACACAGTGATACAGAGAAAATATTGGTTTTGAACCACAAAATGCATATATATGTAAGATGCATATCCCAGCACCCTGGGGCACGAACGGAATGGAGTTTGTTAGCTGAGCACCACTTGGTCCCCCTGAGTACAAAGTAAAAGGAAAGAAAAACCTGTTGGTGAGAATGGTGGTCACAGTCTGCTTGAGAGTGGCAGTCACAGTCCTGTTGAGGTCCTGATCCTCCTTTGGATCCAATGAGTGGTACCAAAAGTCCCCAAACCCCAAGATTATATATACTTAGGTTCAGGTAGGAATATCCAGTACCTCCCCCAGGGTGAGAATTTTCACAATGGGTGATTTACTCTGTGAGTCATAGTGTATTTTTTGAATCCTTGATGGCCCATTAGATGACACGGACCCTCAGGCTGGGTGCTAATGCCTCTCCAGAGGCAGCTGAGTCATTGGTGTGAAGACAGGAAGACTTTCCTATCTCACAGAGTTCCTAAACACTCAGCTTGTAGCCTGAGGTGTCAGGTGTGCCCTGGGCAGCTGCTGCCAACAATCCATTATTAACAATTCATGAGAAATTACATAGAGGGTGTAGAATACACAGCCCTGGCCACACCCACACAGTGACAAACTGGTCCTGGCCATTAAAACCAGGACACACCCCCATCAGCGGGACTGGGGAGAGAACTGGAATGGTAGAAGCCAGAAAATTCATGGATTGAGATATAGACAGTTTAATATGAAACCCGAAAGCTGTACTCACAAGCAAAGCAAAACAAGAAATTAATTCCATGCTTCCCATGGGCAGGCAGGTGTTTAGCCATGTCCAGGAGATCAGGGCCCCATCACAGTGAAATAATTGAATACACAAGAAAATGATTTTTCATTTTGTAAATTGTATGTGTTAGAACTCTTTTGACTTTGTAGTTTTTCTGCAAAAAATGTGATTGGAGCAAAAGTCCACAAACATCTTCCTAGTCATCCACTTCTTATTCTAAAATCCTAGACAAGTGTATTTTGCCAAGCAGGCCAAGTCAGTTGTGCAGCATTCTTCTGAAAAATCACCAAAAGCAGCCATGTTAGCAATGCAGGAAAGTTTACTGTCATTGCCAACTGCATCACCAGCCTAAAGAACTCAATGGAAGAAATGGGTAGATAGTAAAGATTTAAACCAAGAAGCTATGGTCCTCTTCTGAATACCTTAAAAGCAGAAGGTGGCTTGCTTTTTTTCTCTGTTTTTCTGCCTGCTTTCTCTGTTTGCCTACTTGAAATTCCAGTGTTTTTATGAGACTATTGAGGAGCAAGCCCATCTCTCAACTGCACCATGATTTGCTTGTCTGTCTCTGATCAGAGTGATACCTCATTAACTGTAGTTTCCCTCGGACATCCCCTTCTCCAGATATCTATTTGGTGTCATTGAGGCAAAAGCCTCCTTCCTCTCAGCCTTTACCAGAGAGTAACATTTTACCATGGCATCAGTGAATAGTCATCCACTTCAAAAGTTGCGCTCACACAATTTTGTCTTGCATAAGACTCTGGAAGTGAATGTCCTTATTTTTGATGTATGCTTGTATCTCTTCTTGGTAATTAGCTCAGTGCCTGCAGGATGGAGAATGGATAAAATGTCTCTTTCCCTTGTAATGTTCTATGAATGGTATTCCTCAATTTAGTAGTCCTGCTAAAAACCATGCTGCCACTCACTCCCTTTCTTTCCCCACCGCCACATTCCCCCTCCCCCCCCAAAAGTAGGAAAGGCAGAGATCACAGCTTGAGATAAGAACAATTTACTAGAAACAGCAGTGAGATAAGAAATGGCAATTGTGTGAGGTGGTATCAAGTAATATCTAACCCTGTCCTAGGACACGTGTCAAGAAACTTAAGGGAAAGAGATGGTCTGGTAAATCATCAGGGAAACAATGTTAAAAAGGAAATTTGGTGGTCTTGCAGCTTAAATGCTTGGTTTTATAGTAACATGAGTAGAGATTAATTTTTGATTAATTCTTCCAGTAACTGATGAAGTAGTCTTCATTGAACAGTAAGTGGTGGAGCAATGAAAGCATGTCCCCACCATGGTGCTTTATTGCTGAACAGTGGACTAGGTGCTTCAAAAACACCAAGTGTGGACTTCAATGGTTTGAGTCATCTGAATTTTAATTGTCAGCTGTCTGAAAGGAGATCTTTTTCACACTGATATTAGTTGTCCATTAAGATTTTCTTTCCTCTTCTTCTTATTTCATATATTCTCGGTAAAATGATTGTTCCTTATAATCACACTACTTTACAAACTGTAGAGGTCTTTCTTTCCAATTCATATAGCAAATAAACTGTATATGATATCTTCTACTGAAGGAGAAAACTGATCTGTTGATGTAGGTCTATAAAGAGTTCTGCATCATTTTATCTTCCACAAAAAGAGCTTACCCACTGTCACTTGATCAATAGTCTTTAACAGTAACATAACCACAGGGTATCTCCAGGATGCTTTCTTTAGAGAAAGTCCTCATTAGGTTAATGTAAGATCACTGGCTTTATCCAGCATTTTATTTTATATAATGAGTTCCTTTTTATACAATAAAGCTTATGAAAGAAGAAATTGTTGGTTCATAGGGTAGAAATGGATGAATATAATAAAGCTTCTGTTGTAGGGATTTATGATGTATATTTAGCATTGCAGACAACATAGTAAATCACTGTCACAGCCAACGTGAAAGATACATTAGGTGCCATTTGTTTTTTTACCAGCCTATCTAAGTCCTTTTCAGATGTCATTCTAGAGATTTATAAATCAGTCTTATTTCATTTTATTAAAAAGTCTATTACACATTATAATGCAGCTCTAAAACATGGCAAATTATTTAACTTTCATTGTTGTTGATACCATTAATATCTCCTCCCTGTTCTATGATATTTAAACTAGACAGAAGCTAAAGAAGAATCCCTGGTGTCAGTGTTTTGAAAACAAAACAGTAATTGGAAAGGCAGATAAAATATATATGAGAAATGTAATAGTGATAACTTTTCCCAAATTTCCTGGAGCACCCATGTAAAGTGATATTATATTCTTTGGTCAAATGCTGCTGTTAACCTTAAAACACAAAAAGAAAATTATTCATTTACAAAGCACTTAGAAGGGCAAGTTCAGTATTGTCTTACATGAACTATGTCCATAATACTGACTATGGCAAGATCTATAATCAGAGGAACAAATGCAATTGGATTTTTCTATGGAAACTTCATAGGAGCATCTATGGACACACTAGTTGAAACCAGTGTTGGCTCACAAGTAGACATATCACATACTATTTTTATGCTGCTCATCACAATCAGATCCAAAAAAACTGAGCTAACTGGGAGAATTAAAAACTCAAAGAACAGAAACTATTACATTTGAGTGAATTCTCATATCTCACGTTTTTCAGTTTCTGTGGCCTCCAATAACTAAATATTGTACATCAACATGATCTTTTGATTAAGAATATATCTATCCAACACAATGTCTATATCTTGGGAAAAAAAAGTTTCTAAATCAGAACAATTAGGAGTGATTTGTTTTAAACGTAAGGCAACATCTTTCAGATATCTCAGAGAGTTTGAGATATTAGTAATGATTTCAGTTAAGAGGGAAAACAGGTTGTATGGAGAGAAGGTGTGTACTGGAGTGACAAGACTGAAACCCAATAAATGAAAGTTTCTTTTGTAGCTCTCAGAGGGAAAAGTGGAGAGCACTATCAAGTTTGTGTTCTTTTAAGTAATAATTGTCTTGATCTTGTTCAGTTCATATGGGATCCGTTTTGCTCAGGTGCATGGATATATATAGATGGCTGATTTATAATAGACAGTTTTGATTATTTGTATGTACAGTCTTCAGTTCTTTTCCAGCCTATCTGAACAAGTTATGCCTTGTGTTTTTTTTAAGTTATTTCTTCTTTAGGAATTACTGAGCACCTCCAGAGATATAGTTGATTGTTAGTATTTATCCATGCCAAAGTGACTTTCAGATATTTGCTATTTATGGTATTTTTTTTTTTCATTTTAAATTAACCTTAGATGAAAAAGAAAGTGTGCTAATTGACAGCAAGAAATATTTGAAATGGCTGGCAAAGTTTTATACTGCACAAGAAACTCGTCACTATGGTGAAAAAACTTGAGGGCAACAGTTATTGCAAGAACAGAATTATTTTTTCTGTTTTACTGTCACCTAGTAAAAAAAAATGCAGTTCTGAAACGTGGATTTGTTCGACAGCTGTTGATGTTTTTCTCTGGCAGAAGCAATCTGTACAACAGTATCTCTGTGGGCTTAAACATGTAGATTAGTTTGAAGCTTAGTGTACATGCATAACAGAGGTACTAGTCTTCAAGAAGTACAAAAAGGCATGCATCTTTTTTATCTGAGCTCTTCTTTCCACAGTGGCTGTTTTTTTTCAACAGAATACTACAGGTCCATTTGCCATTTATTGGAAAAGCCCCCCAGAAAAGGCTCAACAAGTATGTCTCCATTAATAGTCTGTAGGACTGTTTTTGCTTATGTGGAATACTGATGATAATTATCCAAGCATAATGATCGAAGTGCAGGAGGAAAGCTATTAGTCTTCAGATCTGAAAAGATGTTTTTGCATTTACTTTTAAGTTTTGAAAAATAGGCCCAGACATGGTGATAGGTGCTTTGTGCATGTTTGCAAAATCCTCATTGACAGCTTCCTTTTTACAGGAACAATGCCCTCTGAGGACCAAAATACCTCTTTATCTTGATTGCTCGAGGACAGAAACCTCCAGGATAAGCAAGATAATAGGAACTAAAATAGCTCCAAGTCCCATTAACTCTAGCCATCATAAAGCACAAGTAATGCACACTCAAACCAGTCATTATTTATAATGAATTCTGAAAATATGATATAGAGCCTGAAGCCAAACTCAAATTAAAATCAATATGATGTCACATCAGTACTGATGTGTCTTTTGGAGACAGCATGGAATACAGAAAATGATTATAAAAGAATATATTCATTATAATATCTGAATTTATATTTCAAATAATACTCATTTGCAATTGTGTTATGCAAAGAACATCAATTTTTATGGTCTGATGATAAACCCTTTGAGCTCCTCTATGATTTGCAATGTAACCAGGACCCATTGTAAGAAAAAAAATGCTTGCCTCTTATTATTACTCCTTTTAAAACTATATTAATATTTTTTATAACTTTCAGACTATATTACACTGCAAACAAAGTAAATATTTGTGAAACTGATAGAGGTAAATATGTTTTTCATAGAATAAGATAAATAAAACTATTTATTTCCCACAGGAAGGTGATAATATTGCCATGTCATTGCTGAGGGACAAAACAGTGGTGCTGATATCATGTTCAGCTTAGTCAAGATCAAAAGACTGAAGAGGAAGAATCATTTTCCCTGCAGCCCCTCTTCCTTGTAAATGTCCTAAGCCTTTCATCCTATGAGTGTAGTCATGCTGTCATTCACCTCCATTTGAATGAAAAATCACAAAATCATCAAGGGTGGAAGAGACTTTGAAGATAATTTAGTTCAACCCTTAACCCAGCATGACCATAATGACACCCCTTAAACCATATCCCCAAGTGCCATATCCAGAGGCCTCTTGAGCACTTCCAGAGATGATGACTCGAGAAATATACCTCTCTGGGCAATTTGTTCCAATGTCAAACCACTCTTTCATTGATTTTTTTTTTTTTCCCTAATACCTAATCTGAACCTCCACAGGCATATCTTAAGGCCTTTTCCTCTCATCCTTTCACTTGAGATATGGCAGGAGAGACTGATTCCCACCTTACTACAACCTCCTTTCAGGTAGTTGCAGAGAACAGTGAGGTCTCCCTTGAACATCCTCTTCTGCAGACTAAGCAACTCCAGTTCTCTCAGCCAGTTCTCATAGAACGTATTTTCTAGACCCTTCACCACCTTCATTTCCAAGTCAAATGCAACAATTCCTGGTCTCTGGCATGCTGTATGTCAAAATACGATCTAAATATCAGAATCCAGATTAATATCTTCAGTTTTATTTCATATCTACTCCTTCATCTCTGTTTGTTCCTTGAATTGATTTGCTTTTTCCTATTAAACAGCACTTATTCTTTGTCCCTGTAGCAACATGAAGGACTACTTATCTTCATTTTTTATTTAAGTTCATTAGAGTGTGTCTGGAGGAAGGAAACCAAGGTGGTGAAAGGTGTTGAGGGTGAGACAAGGAACAGCTGAGGTCACTTGATTTGTTTTGCTTGAAGAAGAGAAGTCTGAGGGGTGACCTCATCATAGTGCACAATTTCCTCAAGAAGGACAGTGGAGTGGGAGGTGTTGATCATCTCTCTATGATGACCAGTGGTAGGACATGAGCAAACGTAAAGAGTTGTATCAGGGGAAATTCAGACTGGACATTAGGGAAAGGTTCTTCACCCAGAGGGTCGTGGTTGCTGAAAGAGAAATGACCAGGGAAACAGTCATGGCACCTCCCCTGTCAGAGTTCAAGGAACCATCCGAACAATGCTCTTAGTCATAAGATACAGTTTTAGGTAGTCCTGCAAGGAACAGGGAGGTGAGCTTTATCTCTCCCTTGAGATATTCTGGTTTATGGTTTTATATGTATTTAAACATACAGTATACGTGTGGCACTGAAACCTGTATAAAGAAGACAGATCTAGAGAAAGAAATATTTATGGGCAGATAAACAGAAGGCTTTAAAAAAAAGATACATCATCAGCAATAAGCTAACTCTGAAAGTTTTCTAGATGACTTTTCAGGTCACTCTATAAGTTTATAATGCAAAAATTAATTAGATGCATTAATATGACACTTGTGTATCCATGCAATATTCTGTTTGATCTGATACAAAAATATCAGAGCACAAATTAAGGCATGAAATAAAAGCCATTGTGGGTAGAGGAAAACTTGTTACTGACCTCATCATGATCATGGCTAGGCTTTGGAAATGAAGATTGCAGGAGGACTCTATCCATACTTGCTACAAGCACTCTGGTGGCTAAAAAGGCCAATGTGAGATAGGCAAGTCCAATTGCAAAAGGCACAGTGGAAAGTCTCCATCAGCACTACTGGCAAGGCACGGTTCTTCCTGAGTTGCCTTTTTTCCTCCAGGCTGATTCTGCATGTGTACTCAAAGGAAGCAGCAGCGTTATGGATGGTGTGTCTCCAT
>JAWWEE010000122.1:7525372-7602663 GCA_035221455.1 Xenops minutus
TTTCCGCAGGATCGGCTTGGAGAGTTGGGGCATATACACTGAAGAGAACAACATGTTGCTTGTTGTGTAGTGGGAGGTGTAAGGAGATAATGCAATCGGAATGACCTGTTGGCAAATTTTCGAGTTTGGAGGCAATGGAGTTTCTAATCATGAAGCCAACTCCTGAAAGGTGACTTTCAGTTTTGGGTTTGCCTGACCAATAGAATGTGTAGTCAGCATCCTTTTCTTTAGGGCTGCCTACCGCATGGAGATGAACTTCACTGAGAGCAGCAATGTCGATGTTGAGTCGTGACAGTTCATGTGCAATTAGAGCAGAACAACGCTCAGGACGCCCACCATCCTCAGAGTTGAGCATGGCTCTGATATTCCAACATGTAACTGTTAATTTGGACACACCTTTGGAGGCAGGTGTATGCCTTTGTCCCTTTGTCTTTGTTTGAGTTTGACCACAAAAAAAGGCGCCTGTTGGCCATGGTAAGCCAACTGGGTGAAGCGTGGAGATGAGCTTTGGTTAGGCCACCTTTTCTAGGCCCCTATCTGTTTGAAGCAAGCAGTGGTCTCCTTGAAAAATTCTGCTTGGTCATTCAGATTGTCATCTCCAGGGTCAGCCTTGAGCGAGCAATGTCCTGAACTGTCTGCATGGAGGGTTGGGGCTGTGGCTTCCAGTGCACCTTATCACTTCATTCCTCACCTCTTGCTACAGAGCTTTTTGCAAGTGTGGGTGAACCCTTAAAGCCCGTGCAATGGATATTTTAGGTGAGGTGCAGCATGCGCAGAACTGGCCCCACCCCTTAGTCCTAAGGTTCATCTGTCAGGGCCTAGCGAGCTTGGACAGTGGCAGTGAAGTCCTCAGGACGTAGGGTTGGTTAGAGTATCCTTCTCTTAGATGCATGGCCTTACAGGGCTAAGCGAGCTCTGTCTGTGCAGGTTTGGAGTTCCAGTTGTCCTTCTCCTAGTATGGTTGCTGGGAGGAAAGTGAGCCCATGCTGCCTGTGGACACACTTTGTCTGACCCTTCAGCTGAGACCTGACTAGCATGGGAGACCCTACTGGAGGTACGTACCACCACCAGCACAGCTCACAACCTCATAAGGGCATGTAACCTTCTCCCCCGCAACAAGGGGGTGCTCATGGAGAAGTTACTGACCTGAATGGTGTGTAAATGCTACAGTATTTTCCTGTGTTAGGCTAGCTACATCCATTGGAAATTCAGTCTGTTAGAACTGCTTATTGCCATCCAGTGTTTATACTACAAGTGCCTTATATCTTGCCTTACACTGCCTCAGTCATTCCTTTCCTGGCTAACTTATAATTGCTGTGCATCCATTTTTCTGGCTCACAGCTTTCAGATGTATATAAATAACACAGTAAACTAACACTAACCATGATAAGTATTGCACTGGTAGTAAAAATGTGTATTTTTCCCATGGGAAGCTGAAAAAACAATTTGGCTTCTTTGTAGTCAGCTTCTGATTGGAATAAATAAAGGTTGTTTACAATGAAACATAAATCCATTCATCAGTTCTCAACAATTATTCTGAAGCAAATTAAATACAGAAAATTTATAATTTATAAATTTATAAGTCCAGTATAGACTATATAAATGCAGTTTGAATGTTTCAGTTTATATTCAGTAGGTGCAGTTTAAAACTATTTGGGTTGTTACTTGAAATTTTTTTTTTCCCTTTGTTAGATGCTGGTTCTTTTAGGCAGTCACTGATACTTTATATTTCAGCTACTAAGATCCCTCTAAGACATGTCAGGGCATTTTCCTTGCAAGGTGGCTCCTGTAGGAATCAGTTTTTCTAATATCATAGCAACAAAAGAGTCATGTCTCTCTTTCTCTTTGAGAAATATACTGCATATACTCAGGGCAAAAGCATAATCCATAACAGTAACAAATATTTTACTAAGAAAATCAGAAGAGGCACGTAGCCGTATTTAATATGTTATGTTTATTTATTTGTCACATTTGATTGTTACTATTCCCTTATTTGGTAAATTTTTGTTGTGTTTTTCTCATATTTTAGAGTTTAACTGCAGTGGCATGCAGTTATCAATGCCTTTTTCAAAAATGCTGATTTTACAGGTGTTTATAGGTGTTTTACAGTCAGAGGTTGCATAAAGGGCAATTTAAAGCAAATGTTTCAGACCCATGCAGATGGAATTTTTTTTTTTTTAACTGTTAGCTGTTAACTGTTTAACTTTTTAGCTGTTTCTAGAAAACAGCGGGTATTAATCTCCCATCAGATATACTGTCATATATTTGAGAAATATGGGGGAAAAAAAAAGGCAGGAGGAGACAAAAAAAAAAAAGGGATGCTTTGACAAGACCCTTCTAGGGTAAGAAGGAGAGGCACACTCTAGGTAAGGGTATGATGGAATGGCACATTTATTAAAATGGCTCCGGCATATATAAGAGTGGCATGGAACTTTCTGGAAAGGGGGTGGAACTTGGGAGGAGCATGCAATTTCTCCTACATGAAAGGAAAGATAGGGGAGGATCACAACCATAAAGGGTAAACAAGGGTGGAGATAACCATATAGGGAAAGGCTCTACTGTGGCAAAATCTGACCAATCAGGGAGCAGGGACAACATGAGGGAGAAAACTAAACTGCATTTTCTATAGCATGCAACAATGCTATTTAACTTCACAACTATGAATTCATAAACTAGGAAACCCCTAACAACCGATATGTGGCAATAAACTTTCTCTTGTGCAGGACAGCTTGTTCTTGTAGCTCTCCTTCTTGATTCCTTGGTCTCCTCAAGCAGTCTCATTGTTCTTTTTCCATTCCAGGTAACTCCGTTCTCCTACAATGCTTTATACCTAACCTCAGTAATGAGTTTATAGAAGCAGCAGAATTGTTTATTTTGGGGTCAGGGATCTTCTGAATTACCATTTAATGTCAGCTACAGGTTCTTAATGAGCATAGCAAAAGCTGCATTGGTACTAAAATTCACATATGGTTTGAATAAAGCTCTTATGCCAATACCTGGCCAGATTGTCAAAATGAAAACCTTTTTCATCTCAAGTGCTGAAGGAAAAAAAAAAAAATCTAAATTAGGTAGCATATAATCCCCCTCTACTTCAGGGGGGTTATTCAGCCTCAAAGGATGTTCTTTTCTGCAGCAGAGTAAGATGCATGGGCCTTGCTAGTGCTGTGGTATCTTTTTGCAGCTTTCTTAATATTTATGAATGTATGTTTTATTGTGTGTTGTTATCAATCAAAATTTCACTGTTCACAAATGCAGATATTTATACTTGTGTATCATCTTATTAAAACAAACAAAAAAAAGTATTAGAATCATAGAATATACAGAGTTGGAAGGGATTCATCAGGATCATTGAGTCCAACTCCTGGCTCTGCACAGGATAACCTAAGAATTACACCATGTCCCTGAGAGCATTGGTCCAAACACTTCCTGAACTCTGTCAGGCTTGGTGCTGTGACCCTGGGGAGGCTGTTCAGTGCCCAAGCACCCTCTGGATGAAAAGCTTTTTCCTGATATCCAACCTAAACCTTCCCTTACTCAGCTTCATGCCACTTCCTCAGGTCCTGTCACTGGTCTTGAGTGTGAAGAGATCAGTGCCTGCCCCTTCATTTCCTTCACAAGGAAGTTGTAACTGCTATGAGGTCTCTCCCCCTCAGTGTCTGCTTCTCCAGACTGAGCAGACCAAGTGCCCTCAGCCACTTCTGATATGGCTTTTCTTTTCCCTCAAGGCCCTTCACCACCACTGTAGCCCTCCTTTGGACAGTCTGTAATAGTTTAATGTCTTTTTAATATTGTGATGTCCAAAACTGCACACAATATTCAAGATGAGGCTGCAGCAGAGTGGGATGATCATATTTTTTTATTTATTTTTTTTATTTTAAATTCGTATCTCACTGTATTTGCAAAGTATTACTACAGCTCTTTTTGTATATATATGTGTCACCTATATGTACAAACAGAATGTCTCTGATCAAGATTGCCATTTTACCATTTGAATATATGTACAAAATTAGCAGATTTAACAAATGGATTCCCATTTCTTAAGTCCCCATCAATGAAGAATAGTGTTTGGGTCTTTTTTTGACTTCTGAAAAGAGAATGTGCTTTTATTTTTTTTTTATGCCGTTTATATACAAATAAGGCAAGAAAAATCCAAACATATTTCTGGTTCCGTGAGTATGGAGAATTAACACTGTATTCAACAGTTAAGCTTAATATCTCTTGGCTGTTACCCTCATAGGTTTTATTTTTTTCTTTTATACAAGTAATTTCTCCCTCTCTTTTACACCTTAATTCAGGATTCAAAATTTTGCACAGCCTGGGAGATGCACTAAAAATCTGCAGGATGAAGTATACAGGGAGGTGTGTTCAAATAACCTTAAAAGGCTGCCTTTTCTAATGACATTATCTGTGTTTTCCTTCATAGGATAGAGGAGGCAATTGGCAATTTTACATCTCTGTAGAAAAAAAAATAATTTAGGTGTTTTTTAAAATGCTTATTTCTAAAATATGAATGCATGCAGAAAATTTTATTATAGAGAAAATTTTAGTGATATATAGAACTTACAGAATAGAAGCATATAGGAAACATGATGTGGTAGTCTTAAGAACATGATACGGCACAGAGTTCTGTTTTGTAATACATGCTTTTTGCCTTTTCTATTGTTTGGTGGGGGAGGTGTTGGTTTTGTTTTTTGTTCGTTTTGTTTTTTTGTCTTCTATTGAAAGGATTATAAAAGGCTGTATGGTTGTGAAATGACTTCATCAAAGAAGTGAAGCTTTCTTGGTACTGTCCAAAAGAAGACCAAGATTCATTCCCTAATTTAAACTCCTCGTCACTAGAAGCTACTTTTCTGCACGTGTTCCTCTTTTAATTTTGGATAATTTCTAGTTCACCATTCAGTCAGGCAGCCCAGCTTTAGAAATAATGGCAGTCATGATGTCACGCTGATCCTCTGTTTGTTAGTTATATTATGTGTAATCTGTGCTCTGTATGAGACTATCACGCTTCATCTTGTCTGCAGCTGGTTTTCATCAGCAGTGAAATAATACGTTTTATTTAAAATATAGCCCCCCATAATTAGAATGGAAAAAACCAGAACCTTGCCCTATAAGGAATTATAAATAAATACTAAGATGAATGCGTTAGCAACTGTAAAGGTCCATTTACAATTTATCCTTAAAAACAGTAAAAATAGGAGAACATTACTTCCATCCCCTTGCATAGACATTTGTGAATCTCTGTCTCCAAAAGCATCAGGACTTCATGATTCAGCTTTGGAAATTCACCAACATGTATATTGGTGCCATCTACTATAGATGACGTTGGAGAATGCTGAAAAGATGCAAAGATGCATCTACTTCTTGGCGGTTTAGCTTTGTTTTTTAGTTTTGATTTGTTGTTTTGTTTTTTTTTTTCTGTGTTCTGACACAGTAATTTCTATTATTGTGTTATTTACAGTGGCCTTGGTCCCATGACAGAATCTCCCCAATCTTAGAAGACATTTCTGAGCACTTAATATTTTGGGGAATAATTGCCCTTCTTTAGATGTATGACTAGGTCTAAGTCTGCTGTCTGTCGTCATCTAACATAGAGCAGCTTCTCCTGGGGAAAAGCACTAAAGTGAGGCTTATGCTCTGACTTGTTTCCTGAAGATGTCTTTTTCTTAGTCAGTTATGTACAAGGATGTAATATAAATAATGCATAAGATCAGTGTGTGCTGAGGTTTTGGCATGTTTGCTGTTAAAAAAATCTATTGCAGACAACTCCTGGTTTTGTAGTTTAGTTATATATGACTTTAGAAAATGAAAGCTATATGAACATTTTTGCATGTAGGTTGGTGCCCTAAAAATTGTTAAGAGAAATCAAACAGTATTGAAACTATATTAGATGTTGCAAAATTATTACTAGGGAGATAGAGATTGCACATTTTCCTTAAAAAACATTCAATCTGAGTCTGACAGAATTGCAGGGAATGGATAAAAAATCGGGGGAAAAGGAACAGGGAAAAAAAAGGCAGTCACAGTAGTCAGATAAGATTTTTCATCTATGCACTTGCAATGCATGTTTCTTCAACACTTGAAAATGATTCAGCGAGTGAAGCTGCTAGGATGTTGTGGAACCTAATGCTGCTGTGCAGAACTAGAAAGTGAAATGTCATTATCCTTTGTATCCAATTCAGATAAGTCTCCTGTAGTATTTTAGATACTTGCATATTTTTAAGAAGTTCAATGAGAACAAAATGTTGAAGTCCACAATAGGTCAGTGTTTTACACTGTGAAACTACATGACTCCAAGAAAATAGTGAATTATCTTTTAAACAGACACCATTGCATGTATCTTACTGCTGTGATATCAGATGCACAGTATCATCTACTCCGCTGTCCAAGTAGTTTTTACAAACTTACATACTTTTAAACTCTCAGTTCCTTCTTGAACTCATAAGAATAAATGTCATATAAAAATATAAGGCATTTTCTTATAACTGGGGAGAAGAATTTGGAAATCATTAAACAAGTGAACATTATGGCACTTACTTCATTGATATATGTTAACTGCCTACAATAAATTAATCTCTTTTAATATAGGAAAAGAGAAGGGATGATTTCTGACTTTCTGCAGAATTAGTGAGTAGTAGTTCCATGTCTGATAATGTTTCCTTTGCCCACTCTGCTCAGGCTTTCACTGCTTCTGCACAGGCATATATCAGAAGTTGCCAACAAAGTGGTTATCATATGCTTGAGCCATTAAAAAAGTTCAGAACTGGGCAAGAATATAATTTCATATGGTAAGCTCAGTTAGTTTTTTCTACCCTTTGTGTTTCTCTTCCTTTAGGAATAGCCATGGTAGCACTGCTATCCCTTCTACTAGCAGTAATATTTGAAAATCACTAAAAATTCCTCATTTGGCACCTGTTTCTATTGCTACACAGATTTTAGAGATTTCTTATGCTTTAAAGAGCTCTTATAGCCACCCAAAATATGTGAGAAATGGCAAGGTTTGAAAGTTCTCCCAAGCCAGACCTCTCTAGAGAGTTGTAATTAGTTGCCATCTTTGCAGCTCCAGGGTACAATTGCACAGGTGAAAAGTGAGATAAAGAATGGGTTATCTTGATAAAATGTTGATGACTTTAAAAATCTCAAATCAGTTAGGAGTTCAGATTAGGCTGACTGAGGTACACATTTGGGATTTTTTGGGGATGCTCCACATGTATAAGTGTATGCATAGACATCAATTAAATTGTGTGAAAAAAACATAGAGAATTCTGATGCTACAGTGAAGTAAAATTGAAAACTAAGAAAGTGATTTTAGCCTAGTTGACAAAAAATAATTGTAAGCTTGTAGTATTCTGTTAAGGATATGCTACTTTCAAAAGCAAAGTTTCTTTAGAGGTTTCCCAGAAAATCTTGATTCAAATAGGACTAATTGATATCAAAGAGTGGTATATTAATTAAGGAAAATTTCCAGCTTACCTATACAAACCAGAAAATCTTGAACACAATCTTGAATTTTAACACTGTCCTGCATGACATCCTTGTCTCCAAGCTGGGGACACATGGGTTTTATGGATGGACCACTGAGTGGAAAAAGAACTGGATGGATGGCCACACACAAAGAGTTGTGGACAACAGCTCATTGTCTACATGGAGCCCAGTGAAGAGTGGTGTCCCTTGGGGGTGGGTACTGGGGCCAGTACTGCTCGACACTGTTGTTGGTGAAGAGAACAGTGGGACTGAGTGCCACATAATCATGCCACATAACATAAGCATTCATATTCAGGATGTCTGTCTATCTGCACAGTGCAGTCTTGTTTACATTGAGAGATATAATTAAGTAAACAGGAAAATAGTCCTTTCTGCCTTCAACTACGTTTAGAACATTTTAATCCATGTACATGTTCAGGATGTTTACTGGTAGAGTGCTGATTTCTGCAGATTTTTAGTTCTTTTTTATGGTCTGTTATTCTGTTTGTCTTTTACTGTTAACTCTTTTTATCTTTTTTTTTTTAATCTCTTTAAACACCTAAGGAACCAAACATAGATATCTTCCCTCCATTTCATTATATTCTTCTTCTGTCTTTGTTCCAGAGATAAGGAGATGCATGGCTGGCTTTTACTCACAGTTCCCTCAAAGCAAGACATGTGTCTTCTGATATACAGGTTTCCAGTTCTCTTTTTAAATCTGAGCACAGATGGGAAACAGAATTGCAACTTGTTCTCCTTCCTTCCCTCTCACTACCTAGAGCAATTTCATAGCTGATAGTCTAGCAGAATTAAAACCTTCATTATCAGTGGTAAAGGGAATTACAGAAAACAAGTATTTGTTGTGTTTTATAAAATACCCTTTAGGATTTTTATGAATTCAGTGTATGCAGAGTTCAGTTATCATTTTGTTATCAGAGAGGCAGCTCTTGGCAACAGACAAGAGACACCAGTAAGCACAATGAACTCTTTCATTCTGCCTATTTGTGCTGAACGTGTTCTTCTCCTTGCATGAAAAGGTGTAAGATACTGTATGAACATTCACTGATCAAACTAGAGTTGCTACTGTGTTGACTGTTCTATTTCAACTTAGACACAAGTTTGTCTTAGCACTTAGCACCTAGCTATATAGTTCATATTTGCACAGCAATGTGAACATTATTTTGCCTTTTTTTTTTCTTTTTTTTTTTTTTTTTTTTTTTTTTTTTGTAATTTTGAACTTAGTTCTACTTCATCTTCCTTATGCTTCCTGGACACAATGCAGCTGATAAGACACACCGTTTTCTTAGCAGATGTAGGAGAAGATGGCTGGAGACATATTGCTTTCACTTAATATCAACATTTCTGCAGGAGTGTGTGAATATTTTAGCCATCTAAAGACAAGGATAACAGACAAAGAACATGATATTTTTGCCTTACCCTGTAAAAATGGGGAGAAATTCTTAGAATGAGTGCAAATTTCGACTATTTTGAAAAAAACAAATCCAAAACACCACCTGACCCCCCGACTATTTTTGCTATAATGAAGGAATCTAAAATATCTTCAAATTTTATTTATTTTCTGTAAATACTATTCTTTCAAGCTTTAGAACAACACAAATGGGGAAACATTATTCAAATACAAGCCATCTGAAACTGTCATATATTTCTATACATTAGTTTCATCTTGTGTTTTCCAGACTTGGTCAATATTAGTGATAGGTAAACAATATAGATACCAAAATAGAGTATTAAACTGTGACTGATTCTCAATCCTCTTCAAAATAATAGTTTAAGTCAAGATTCTGGGTATGATATGAAATACCTCTCCACTAGAAATGCAGAATAATTTCAGTTGGAGAGTCTTGGACCTGCATTCAGTTATGAACTCCCTGAGACCCCATCTAAACATTACTTTCAGATCTTAGTTGCAAAGTTCTTAGTTTCCATCAGCACTCCCAGGCAGCTGGAAGGAGAGGAGGGTGCCCAAAAATCAGAGATTTGCCTAGGACTGCCAACACCAGTCTGTAGGAAAAATGAAGGTTTCACTCTCAGAATAGCTGATGTGTAAACATGCATACAAAAGATCTAACCTGCACTGTATATGGGCAGTGGAAAAAAATAACTGAACTTCTGTGAGAGACTACCTCTTTGATACTGTTTTTTCGATCAAATTTCATATGGATTTAAAATCATTAATGTGAATTTTGCTAATTTATGGAGGCACACTGAACAAACTCACTTCTCCAGCTCATTTAACCTTCTATGGGCATTTTTAAATGAGTTTATCAACTATGACATGTCTAAATGCCTTTTAAACATTTTTAAAAGTTATGTCAGTAGTCAATATGTTTAAAAAAGGGAGATTGGGAAATCAAGTTCTCTGAAGTTAGGAAATGACAGAATTTAAATTCAGTGTAACCTGAATTTTAACACTTTAAACTGCATGCAGAAACTGTTTAAAGTCTGAGATTTTCAGATTCAGTCTCCTGGTAACATTGATTTCCAGCAGCCTATCTTCTCTTTGTCTGAGGGTGGTGATGCCAGCTTTTAAGTGACCTCCAGCAATAATTTTAAATTTACTTTATGTTTTTTTCTTTCATGTTATCATAGATATTTTTTTAAAAAATGACACCTGCTCCATCTTGTGGGTTGGTATTGATTAAGTTCTTTTTCTCTTACACAGTCATGACTGGGGACCAAAAATAGTACACCATTGTTCATTCAAAATACAGCAGAAAACATACACAGAACTGATAACATCTGTTCTCCTGTTTTCTGAATTATCAGTGTTTGATTTCCAATCTTAATGGCCTTTTATGTAGATACTTCTTTAGAAATGTGGAGGAGATGTTTTATCATGATAGAAATGTTAGATGAAAAAATGTCACTAGGGCATGTGTATTATCTCATACTGTGAAATAGGACATGGGTTCTATTTCTAGCCTTAACATAATGTCTGTGTAAACACGTGGCTGGATCAATAAGGCTGTCTTTGATTTCTGATCTAAATGGTGCTATCTGATCTTCCTTTTTAAATACTCTAGATTTTTATTTTTAAAATATCTCCAGATCAAAATATAAGCTCTTAATATTTGAATTAAAGTGTGATCTGCTTAACAGGAAGAAATTGAGGAATCTAATAGGATTATATATTTCAAAGATTCACTGAGAGGCTTGTTTTGGCTAATTCCCTCTTTCTCTTCTAACTGCTGTGTCCTGTGAAGTCATTGTGTATATGCATGACTTTCCTTCAGAGAGGAGAAAAATGGTCAAGTTATTCAGTTATTCGAGATTAAGTTATTCGGTTTTCCTGCATCGAGTTTCAGTCTTCTCAAGAGACTTGATGGATATTGTGCCATTTTCACATTTTGCTACTGTCCTTCCCATTTGAATGAATTGTCAGCATTTTAATATCTTGAATACTCTGTAAATTATAACATAGGTACTTCCATCTTGTTTGTATACTGAATTCTGCTGGACCTATCCATTTTATCTTTCTTTAGTTTATAACCTTACTAACTAGTTAAGAAGTGAAATATAGGACCAATCAAAGCTCAAAATATTTAAAACAAGTCAATAACTTAATCTGTTGTCTTTCATAAATGGTATGCGGTACTATACTCCAGCCCCGTTTTAAATGATGCTGGGAAGATTTATGTGAATGTGTTTATCGGCTAGTTTTGGGTTTTAGCGAGCCTGATTTAAATGAATGCCTTCTTACTGAGGTGAGACTATCCTCTAACTGTGCACTGTTCTGTTTCTCTGTCCCGTGGATAAAAGAGATATAAATGAAAAGTGAGTGTGGAAGAGCCACCATGACCACTAACTGATAGAATGGTTACTGAGGCAAAAGTGGGGGTAAATGGGAGCTGACAGTTTTAGTAATGTATACTGGAGCTGGACTGTCCGGAGAGGGAAGAGGAAGAAACGAAAACTCAGGCAAGAAGAAAAGGGAGAGAATAAGAGTGGGAGGAAGGGAAAATTTTCCATTCCTTTTAACCTTGAGACTAATTCTGCTTACATACTTTTCACTTATTAGCAGTCAGTTTTACCTCTTCTGCTTCTCTTTCCTTTCCCCTTCCCCTTTCCCCTCTGGGGGGGGAATGTAAAAAAAAAGGAAAAAAAAAAAAAAAAAGGCAAGCATAGAGTGAAAAGCAATAGTATAATTTTCTTCATTGGCTCCAGGACTGTGTAGATTACTTCCCCCTTCAGGTGTTCTGGTGTTCTTAGTGTTGTTCTGGAATTGCCCACTTATCTGCATTTTTTGTCTTGTCAGTGGCTGTGATAAGATAAAACTGGGAAGGGGGGTGACCTATATGACTGGTTTGAATTCTCTCTGTAATTCACCATGTTTCTTGTATGAACAAAAGTATTTTGTATACACTGGAATGCATCATGGGAAGAAGTTGTCAGAATTGGTGCTCAATGTGCACAGAAACTGATTTCATCATTGAAGTATTTAATTGTTAGAGGTTGCTCATGTACACCAAGAACAAAACATTTCTACATGTGTGGCCTGTTTTTTTATTGTTAGAACGGTAATTTTTAAACATATTCATAAGCATTCTCATTTTCTGTTTGGCACATCTTGTGCAGTTTCTTGGGTGGGGATTTTTATCAATGCAGAGCAAGTTGAAAATGCTACTGAATCAGAATATTAGGCTTAGCTAAAGTGAACAGCCACAAAAGATATTAGGTGATGGAGACTTGAGCCTGAAATACTAAATGAAGTGCCTTTTTAGTCTCCAAGAAAAAGTATGTTTTTAAGGTGAAGATAAACTGAAACAATTATTAATTCATAATTAGTAAGAAAATTATGTCCCCCTAATAGTTTCAGCATTTTCAGAAAATGAATCAACAATGTTAACAAGTCAGAGATAATTATTTTTCATTATGTTCCTATTTCTGTGATTTTCAGCTCAGGGATCTTTGTCGGCTCACATTGTGGCTCTGCCCTCCTTTTGTAGTCAGGTGGTTGATTTTTTCTTCAACATCTTTGATTACACCTCCATAAAAATGAAAGGAGCCTCATCAGACTTTAGTTTAAGTCTGGGAACTTTTCCTAGCTCTTGAGCCTGAATGAATATTTAAGCAACTCATAATGCAACAATTGTTATTCTAAGGGAAAATAGAAGCAATACTCTCCTGACCATCTCTGTCACCTGACGGAAAGGTAATAGCACCTTGGCAGAATAGAATAAAATGAAATCCTAGTTATTTTGGTCAATTTGACTTGCCAGCAAATCATGCTTTAATCTCTATATAAATTAGAAACCTTTTCCCTGTTCAGATTCCTGTGGGATTGCTGTCTTTGGCTTCTGTCTACTTAATTCAGCTCAGCTAGCAAATGCTTTTGGCTAATGTCATGATATTTCCATTAAAGAACTCAAAGTTAGTGAGAAGAAGTGTGTCAAGCTGCTGTTATTCAATCGAGATGAGTTACAGCATAAGCCTGTGGTCTGGCAGCTTCCTCAAGCACTGTAAAGGATGTTAGTGAATAAACTGAGGTGCAGTTTGCCCAGGGTCCCTGTGGTCAGGGGAAACTGCAACTCTGATTACATCAAATGAAGTTTCTGGTGCTGGTGGCTGATGAAGAAGAAGGATATATCAGTGATTGCAGTAGCTTTTGTGAAGGCGTTGGGCACATAAGGGAAAGATAGAAGTTTTAACATCAACTATTTTTTTTTCTGAAAGTTAGCTCCTGGGAAAAGTAAAGATTGATGAAGTTACAGTTTTGGTCTGCTCTTGCATCTACTTTTTTCTCTTTTTTTACTGGTTCCAAATACAGTAGACAAAAACTCTAGAGTAAGACTGCTAAATATTTAGTTTAGACCTTACTTTAAAGACAGTCTAATTTTCTCAAGAGAGGACTACCATTTTGATTTTCTCTTTACTCAAGAAATATGAGGAATGGTGTGATATTACCAAAACAGGGTTAGCCATTGCCTCAATGTCAAAACAATGGAATGTCATTAAAATTAAAAAGATTAAATCCCTCAAATACTTGTGGAGTAGCGTAGTTGAAAAAGGTAGTTTCAAGTACAGACTAGAAGAAATAATGTACAACAGTCTGAGACACAGATCATTAATTGGTTTGTTCAGTCTAAAGGGTCAAAGCCTTTAGACTGGTAATTAAAAAAAAAAAAAAAAGTTTTACAAAGGTATTTCTAATGACCTTTTGTAAAAGCCCTACTGAATACACTCACAGGTACCCTAGAATTCACACAAATCCTGCTATTTATCAGTCTGTTTGGATGACCTTGAAATGCTATCATCCTGACTCCAATCAGCTATATTCCTGGAGAGAGAGGGGAAAGAGCTGGAGGGGGCATAGTGGAAAATGCATAAGTAAGAAGGGAAAATATAAGAAAAATGTTCTTTTCTAGGGAGCTTGAGTTGTAAGATTAGATTATACCTCACAGAATCAAGGGCACATAGGCATGGCACATGATGATTATGATTTATGGGAGCATTAAAAAGGAAGAAAATCAATATATATTCTAAAAGTTCTGTTTTGCTAAGATTAATCTAAACCCCCTGCTTGGGTTCATGATGACAGAGAAAGGCTGTGTTGATAAGAACTTTTCCTTTTTTCCTTACCAATAGTTTCAATAACTGTTAATGTATAAATCCAGCTTTAGAAAATGAAGCTTTTGTAGCCTTTCATTTTTAAGAATAAAAGCCAGTGGGTACAATTTACAATAAATTTGAGGTCCAGTGTGTCATTAGAGAGACATCTGCTACAAATAAACAAAGTCATAATGCTGTATATGAAGATACTATTAGCAGGGTACAAAACCAAAAGATCAATCTCTCCACAAAAAATATTCTCCCCTTCAGCTCTTTCTGACAGTTATTTTCTTTGTTTTGAAGCTTGTAGCGAAGTGGTTATCTTCAGCTGAAGCTCTGTGCTGTTTTTACATATATAACTTTGTGCATCATAGTTCTAATCAGGTATTTGTAGCAAGTTAAAAACTCTTTTGTCTAATGAATGCTATATGTTGATTTGATACCATTTTATCATGTGGTTGTCTGAAAATATTTCTTCTGAAACTTTGTTAGTTTGAAATATATATGCACAAATATTTTTTTCTAACCATATTAAATCCATTAGTTCTTGGTATTATAGAAAATAAAGAAATGCAGCCAAATAGACAAATCTCTGTCTCCATCTTCCCCATCCTATTATTGTCAAACAAAACAAGGACTAGGACAGATAAAGACACAATTAAGACTCTTCTGTTACATCAACACTGTAATGCATTTTGATCAGAAATGGTAAATGCATTGTATGCTTTTTCTTAAGTGTCCATGCAGTCCTTGCTGTTATCTTGTTATTTTAAAATACTGCTTTTAAACTGTGCAGTTTTTTTTAAACCACCCCTTTTTAAACCAAATCATAAAAGCAAACAAACAAAGCTTAAGCAACAGTATCTTAAAAACAGACAGATGAAGGGATATTTCACTGAATTAATTTTGATCCTGGAGGGCTAACTTCTAGTTGGGGAGTGGAATTTACAAAGTATATCTATCAGAGTATCTGTGGTAAAATAGAAAACAGTTAATAGGAACATCTGAAGGAGAAACAGTTAGAATCTGATGGGAACAGTTAGACATGACTCACCTTCATTCCCCCTCCAAAAACCCCCCACCCTTACACTGTAAGATATTCTACCGTATGTAATAACCTTCTTTTCCATGCTTCTGTATTTATTTAAGAGATTCAACATTTGTACATTGTCTCTTAAATGTCTCCAAAATTAACTGCAACTCCTCAGAATGGCTGTAGGAATAATTAAAGAACTGTAATTACTGCACTGCAGAATGCTAAGAAAAATATTAACTATAAAATATCCTTACTAACTTTTCTTCTGAAAAAAACCTTTTCTACATGTTTGTATTTATTAATAGCATTTAAAATTCAAATGGCATTAAAACTTCTATTGGAAGAATAGTAATAATGAATAAAGTTCTGTAAACCAAGATGCTGAAAAACTGTCACTGTAAATGATTGCTTTGTGAGTATCAATTAGTGAAACTTCGCAGTAAGTGGTGATCTATTTCTTCATTTCAGCTACTTTATTAGTATAAAATATGTTTGATGGAGCCAAAGACAATATATGGAAAAGAAATGAGAGGTCTGTGTTGCTGCTTGAGGCTGAGAACATCAGAATGATTAGATGGTGAGTGTTTGATTTTGTTTATAAAATTAATTTAGATCCTAACTCTTAAAATGAAATCTCACTTCTCTTTCAACACAATTATTTCTTTAGAGCTCATGTATATCTTTACAGTTAAACCAAACTTCATGAGTAGGGTAGATTAAGGAAAAAGTGTATGTGAAGTAATAAGGTGAGGAGAAAGGACTGTTTATGACATAATACCTCTCCAGATGAATACTGCAGTTATTAAAAGATGCCTGGAAGAAGAAGTGTAGAAGACTCTCATGTTTCACAATAAATGTGTAGCTGAGTTCATGGCACGCTAGAATCCATGAAGAACAGGCAAAGGGTAAGGACTCTGTGTGTACCTTTCTTTGAGTACCTTCAACACAAATAAGTAAGGGAACATGGAAGAGGATTCCATATCCATATCCATATTTTGATCTTCATGAATGCAAAACAAAAATCTTGCAGCTTGTCCAAGAATGATTAGTAAACATTTGTGTGATGGTATTTGGGGCAGACTAGTCATAATTAATTGCACAAACTTTGAGAAATTGAGAGACTAGGAAGGAAGAACATTAAATTGTGCAGTATGAAGCACAGGCAGTCATCAACTTTCCTGGTATTCATGTTCCTGTTACAGTAATTCTCAGTATGTTTAGCTCTTTTTAAGTTTAAAATCTTCCTTAAAGATTACAGTTTCTTGAAGAATGACTCTTTTTATTTTAAAAGCAGTAGAATCAAGATATTTTTGTTTGCTGAAATTAATAACTGATGTCAGGTATTTGAAAGGTAATGTATAAAAATGAATGAATACTTCTTCCATATTATATGCTTATTTGTTCTCCTCTTTGATAGAAATTATATATGACCAACTAATTCATCATTAATTCTTTCACATAAGTTATAGTTTAATGTTTATTATGTTTGCAAGTTCTGATGCATATAAGGTTTAATTTTAAGTATAAATGACTCTGTTAGACTGTGTAAGAAATATAAGTTATTTTCAGTCACTGTGAGTGTATTTGCATCTCCTTTAAATTTACCATTCTTAAAGGGTAAGAATGGCTTTTTTCCTCTGAGAGAGGAAAAAAGCAGTTTTCAACTGTAGCATAGAGAAAACCCCATCCTATGGGAACATGCTCCAACATCTCCATCTGAGACTGACAGATTGAAAAATCTGTTGCCATTTTTGAATATTTTTGTCTGAGAATAATTGAAATTGTCTGTTACACAACCTTCAGGATCAAATAGTGACATATTCAAGAGTCTATGTTTTTATCTCCTACTATAGGTGGTAATATTAAAGGAAACATCCATTCTGTTTTTCTTTTTATTTATTGACAGAATAGTGTTTCTCCCTCTGAATTTTACCAGCAGCAGCAGGGACTAACCAGGCATTTTTCAAGTTTTACTTCATTCGGTGCACATTTTTCATAATTCAAATTACTTTCTACACATTCAGTAATGAAAATTCTGTATCTTTTAGTACTCCCAGATAATTTAATTGATAAAATAAAAATAATATACTAAAATAATTATTCTATTTTGAACTCTGAAATAACAAGAAACTCTTCCCAATACTTTGATTTTTCCACTTGTTAGGAATATATGACCAATACCAGTCCTGCCACACGACAGTGTTGTCATGTGACTCTAGTTACTCCTTTCCTACATTTCTCCAAGAACAGTTGAAGACATAGAGGAAGGAATTGAGAATTTAACTAAAAGAATGTGTTACTGAAGTACTAATTATTGGGTGAAAAAACTTTGGAACCAGACTGCTAAGCAGACTTAAGATTTACATTTCTGGGTCTACGGGCCTTTAATTTCTAGGAGTTTACATGGAACGTGACTGAAAATAAATGTTTCCTACAAAGTATAGAGCTGTTGAGCTTGATCTGGGGTGAATTTTTCTCTGCCTTGAAACTTATATTGCTAAAGACAACAAGTAATAGAAGACAGTATTCAGAACTGCTTCAATGCCCTTGTCACATTTATCACAAGTACTTTTTTAAGATAAACATTTAAAAATGTGAATAAAAATTTGGTTTAGAAACAAACTACCAGCTCTGATGAAATGAAAGCTTGAATAAACCTACAGCTCTGTAGACTATGAAGTCATGAGTATTTTGATATTTCTATTGGTCTTCCGTCTAATTTTCACTTTGTGGATGGTACTGTGTTTTATTTTTTCTCTCTTTTCAATTCTTTCTCTTGTACACTGAGATAACCTGAGAGAAAACACTTTAGTCTTGCGTATTTCCTGTTTCAGTAACAGTTTGCATAAATTCTGAGCTAAATATTTAATTTGCTGCAAGAATAAGAGCAGACAAGGACATAATAAAAAACCCTATTACATAAGATAAATTTATTTCTTGAATAGCTGAGACACTGACCTATGTTTTCAATGCCTCTAATTCTTGTAGAGTTGCTGGATAAATATACTTGGGTACCACTACACCTTTTTGCCAAAGGATGGCAAACCTTAATCCCAAAAAGAGCTCATTGGAAGCAGAGGGGGACTTCCAGCTTCACTGCAAGCATCTTAAATTATGTTTTAGAGTAAGAGCATCTACATGCAAGATCAATCTTTTATCTGATCTGTTTGCATTGTTTAGGAGAGCGCTTCTGAGTCTCAAGCCATCAGGTTAATAGATACTACAAATATTAAAGGAATGGAAGTAGGATGATTGCTTAATTAAAATACATAAAAGTTCCTGAATATTTTAATGTATTAGTTCTAGCCAAAATTATTGTCTTCCCTTCACAGGTGGAAAAAAAATAAACCAACCAAAAAAAGAAACCCATAACATCAACCAATCAAACCAAACAAAAAACAAAAGCCAAAACAAACAAGGAAACCAGAATCAGTGAAAAGTGACAGGAATGTTGACAGTATTTTATGACAAGGGTTGGTATTTTCCTTCCGGTTTAATGTACATTGGTATGTCAATTTCTGGATTTCAGGTAAGTGAAGAACAAATGAGATAAAGAATGGAACAAAAACCCAGGGAAAATGAATTGTGGTCAGTTTCTTCACTGAAGCTGATGTAGGATACCAACAATGACAACTTCATTTGCTGTACTTCATTGATGTCAGTATTGCTGATGTGACAGGGATCTAGATGTAATGACTGTGCTGAAGATGGCTTTGTTTTTTTGTTCCTGCTTTGTATTTACATAAAGAGAGAATAAACATTCAAGGTCAGGCAACATGATCTAGTTGAAGATGCCCCTGATCATTGAAGTGGGGTTGGACCTTTAAACGTCCCTTCCAACCCAAACCATTCTACAATTCTATAAGAGCTCTCCAGATGTAAATGGAGCAAAACAGAAGAGGAGGCCTGAGTTACAGGCATATTCCCACTAGTCCCCCTGCACTGTGTTATATTATTGGGGAAGATGTCCTTGAGAAGAAAAATTGCTTTGTTCTTTGTTAGTTACCACATCAGTTGAAAATCAGATTTGTGTGAGCCATTGCAGAAAATGCTGCATGAAGATAGTTGCTGTTATGACCTTAATCATTATACTACAATGTAAAAAAAGATATATGCATATGCACAAAGCAATATTTTATGCTGTAATTACACACTTGTGATAATGATAAACTCAATAAAACTGATTTTTTGATAAAGCTTGGGGTTTGTTCATGACACATGGGGGTAAGCAGGGTTCTATGTTTTGCTGTTTTTCTTGTATCTTACTTCAAAAATTCTATGGATCACTAAGACAAAAAGGTGTAAGTCATTCAAAATCTGGTGTAAGCTTTGAAAGCCATAACTATGGCAGGCAAGACGTGCTGTGATTTGCTTCCTGTATAGTGACTGATTCCTCCATATGGCTTAACCCAGTAAGACACCAAACAACTTGTGAAAAAGATTATTTTATTAATTAATGCTTAGTAGCTCAATAAAGTTTAAGATAATCCTCAGTTTCTGTGTTAGTCTTTTAATCCTTTAGTTGAGAAGAAAAAAAGAAGAAAAATGCTACCTTTAGCAAAAATAATTATTCAAAAAGTTCATTACAATTTAAACAGTTCTCCCAGTAAAAAAAGTATAAGCATATATCTCATTGGCTGTAATTCTCTCAATATTTATTCTCGTTTTCTCCTTCAAATTCCTTTTGTTGTCTCCTTCAGAACCTTCCTAATGGTAAAATGCATAGTGGTAGATGAATTGAGGCAAAATTAATTCTAGTTTTTCTTTGCCAGTACCTATGAAACTTTCTTTTTTTTTTTCCCCCAAGGGAATTTGGCACAACTAGTATTAATTTACAAATAATAAATAATTAGTCTGTTATAACTAGGGGGATTACATAATTTAGCAATGAATCCCTGAAAAGATTTTTATGGACAAACACAATGTGATGTAATTAAAAAAATGTTATGTAGTGCTCTGAGAAGCCTTCCAGGTTTGTTTTGACGGGCTTACAGGAGCTACAATTTTAAAATATGCTCAGATGCATCTGATTTTATCATAGAATCATAGAATATGCTGGGTTGGAAGGGGTCCATCAGGATCATCAAGTCCAACTCCTGGCCCTGTGCCGGACACTACCATAGTTACACCATGTGGTTGAGAGCCTTGTCCCTGGGATCCTTGTCCAAACACTTCTTGAACTCTGTCAGGCTTGGTGCTGTGACCACTTCCCTGTTCCAGTGCCCAATCACCCTCTGGGTGAAAAGATATCTCCTCCTGATATCTAACCTAAACCTCCCCTTGCTCCGACTCATGATCAGTATATTTGTGAAAACAGATCAAGCTTCAGGTTCGCTGTTATCTTGTGTGCTCACTGTATGACATGTAGTGGAACTGAAAGTAGGGCTAAGCTGCATCTTTGTAGTAACACCACTCTGATTTTACAGATACAAGTTCCTTCTTTTAGAGCTGTTATGCTCATATAGGCAAATACACTAAAAGTTTTAAATAGGGGAGGAAATGCAATATATTGTGCTATGTGCTACTTGAGAATTGAAAGAGATAGCTTACTCATATTGCAGTCTATCTGCTTTGAGATAATGCCTAAAATCATGGAAAATAGGCACTCAGAGAAAGACAGATAATACCTTTATTGGGAGTACAGAGGTGCAGGGCGTCTGCAAGGCCTAGAAGTGTGCTGATTCCCCAAGGACCCTGATCAGCATCAATGATCCTCCAAGAACCCCACCCACCATGATGTTACAGTTTTTATAATCTTCCTAATAATTAACATATAAGATATCTATAACCAATCATGATTCCCATTTCCGTTGGTGACCCATCCACCAGAGTCTTAAGCTTTGCCCTGCTGGACCAGCTCCAAGGGTTTCTGGGCTCTTCTGTTGTTTTGCTTCATGTTATCTTGCAGGTGTCTCTGCAAAACACCATGCCCTTCAGAAAGCTTATATGTTGGTAACTTCTACCACCACTTAATATGTGAACAAGAAAACCTATAGTTCTAAAACTCTAAAAATCTACAAAATACACACCAAGCCTTTAGGCATCAGAGATGTGAAGTAAAAACTGTCTTTCCTAGACCTCAATCGTACAAAAAGTGTTAGCCAGTCAAGGATTTATCTCATGGATTATACATGTTAATAAGTAATCTCAAATCTCTTGTAATGCGGAAATTGATACTAGGGGTCAAGAAACTCTCTGGACATTTTCTGGATATGAACAACATTCAAGTAAGCAATTTGTAGTTGTCAGAGAAAGTGATGTGTAAAGGAGTTAGTTAATTTGACTTTCATAGTTAAGTTCAGCTCTAGGTGTAAAGTCACATTATATCTATCAATTAACTTCCAGATCCTGAATTTTTCAGTTTTAAATGCTGTATTGACTGTTCACAGAATCCAAAAATTACAGAAGGTGGAAGGGACCCACAGGGATTGTCAAATCCAACACTTAGTCCTGCACAGGACCATCGCCAGGAGTCACACCATGTACCCGAGAGTGTCATTCAAATGCTTCTTGAACTCTGTCAGGCTTGGTGTTGTGACCACTTCCCTGGGGAGCCTGTTCAGTGCCCAACCACACTCTAGGTTAAGAACCTCTTTATAATATGTAACCTGACACAACTTCAGTCTATTCCCTTGGGTTCTGTCCCTTGTCATCACAGAGAAGAGGTCAGTGCCTGCCCTTCTTCCTCCTCTCACAAGGAAGTTGTAACTGCAATGAGGGCTCCACTTCTCCAGGCTGAACACATCAAATGCCCTCAGCTGCTCCTCATATGGCTTCCCCTGAAAGCCCTTCACCATCTCTGTTGCTCTCCTTTGGATGCTCTCTAACAGTTTAATATCTTTCTTATATTGCTGTGTCCAAAACTTCACACAATGTTCAAAGTGAGGCTGCCCCAGTGCAGAGCAGAGTGGGACAATTCCCTCCCTTGCCCAGCTGGCAATGCTTTGCCTACTACTCCCCAGGACATGGTTGGCCCTCCTGGCTGCCAGGACACTGCTGACTCTGATTCAACCTCAGGTCCCATTCTGTGGCACTTCTTTCCAGTATCTCATTCCTCAGTCTGTCTATACATCCAGGGTTGCTCCATCCCAGGTGCAGAATCCAGCATTTTCTGTTGTTGAACTTCTTATTTTTGTGCCCATCTTTCTAATTTGTCGAGGTCTCTCTGCAGGGCCTTCTTGCCTTTGAGGGTGTCAACAGCTCCTCCCAGTTTTATGTCATCTGAAAACTTGCTTATTGTCCCTTTGAGTTCTGTCATCCAAGTCAATAATGAAGATGTTGAAGAGCACAGGGCCTAAGATGCAGTCCTGTGGAGCCCCACTAGTGACAAGTCACCAGTCTTGGTGACTGTCACTCCATTCACTAGAACCCTCTGTGCTCAACCCATAAGCCAGTTGCTCACCCACCTCAAGTGTTTATCCAGCTGTGTGCCGTACATGTTGTCCAGAAGGATCCTGGGAGAGGCAGTATCGAAAACTTTACTGAAATCCAAAAAGATTACATCAGCTGGCTTCCCTTGATCAATTGGGTGGGTTACCCTTCCATAGAACATCAGGTTTGATAAGCAGGACTTTCCTCCCATGAAGCTGTGCTGGCTGTGACCAATGACTGCCTTGTCTTTCAGGTTTTATTCAATATCTCCCAGAAAAATTTTCTCCATAAATATACCAGGCACTGAAGTGAGCCTGACAGGCCTGTAGTGTCTGGGGTCCTCCTTCTTGCCCTTCTTGTGAATCAGGACAATGTTTGCCAGCTTCCAGTGAGCTGAGACCTCTCTGGATTTGCAAAACCTCTCAAAAATCATCAAGAGAGGTGAATCCCATCAGGCCCCATAGACTGCTAGGGATCCACCTGGAACAGCGGATCCTATACAGTTTCAGGGTTGACTGGGAGCTGATCATTCTGGCAATCATGGTCCTCCAGCTCAGGGCACTGAGACCCATTGGATACATCATCCATTCTACTGGTCACAAAACCACTATCTATAACTTAAAGTGAATGCAAGTATCAAATACAACATAAAGGGCTTCTTGGTCTGCTGGTACAAAATGCCTGAGAAAAATATGACCTAGTAGAGATCTTCAGTTTAGAGACTGAGTTAAAATAAGTTTATAACTGAGGTCTTCCATCTGTGTTGGATTTAAATCTGAAGGGCTCTTCTCTTGGTGGAAGACACCTACAAACTTGTCCAGGGGGAAAAACTTTGTCTGCATTAATGCTGAAAGTAATTTTTAGATGTTATTAGTTCTCTGGGTAGATGCACTGCGGTCAGAGAGGTGCAAGGGTGATAAAATGGTCATAATCTTAGAGCTGGTGATTGAAGTATGTTAAGTTTAGTCAAGACTCTACAGTAGGTAGAAAAAGAAGCAAAAATAGATGGTGCCTCATTGGAAGAAACAAGGAAAATACTGTAATGTTTCTTTATCAGAAGTTAAAAGGACAAGATAAGATAAAGATATATGCACTTCAAGGTAGTGAAGAGATGCTGATGTTAGAGGCCATACAGATAAGTCAGTAAAAGAATCTTACTAAGCCAGCCCACAGGTCAGAAGAAGCAAAGGCCTGTGTTACCTCTCTAGCATTAGTTAAGAAATATTGTCTGTTCTTGGCTTCATCAGCATCAGTCAGCATTGCAAGGATGAAATTCTGAGAAACACTGTGATCACTGGATTTGGATGAGGAAGCTGTATAGGTGCGACCAGCATCCAGTTCTAGTTGGGAAGGCTAAAATACTTCAGGATTTTAATTGAAACTGGGATATAGATTGATCCCAGATAGCTGGAACTGCTGGCTGATAACCATTAAGATGAAAAAAAAAGTAACAGTGCCAAATAATTTCTAATAACATGGAACCAAATCCCTGGAGCAAGCCTTATCTGAAGATGAAAAAAAAAAGTCAATATAACAGCTTGATGAGGTTTGTTTGGTGTACTTGAGTGCAGGGTCAGTTGTATTCTAAATGCCATAAATATGTTAACACCTCTCCAGAGATGAAATTGATCTTCATTGCTAATCTGTAGGGATTTAATTTAGTTTATTTTATCCAATTTAAGAAAATGATTAAGTAAATATATCTGGATTATATTTATTATTATTTTTACAAGATTAGGTCTGTTGGTCAAAATACCAAATGACAGTTTCTAGGCAGACTTTTTTTTTTTTCTTTTTTACCTGTGGCATTAGGAAGACGTTTTACAATTCCACTAAAACCTTTTAGAATCTTTGATCCATTGACATTCTTTATCCAATATCAAAGAAACAGTCAAATATGTTTTCTTGCACAGGTCTGCTTTTCTGGGGTATTTTTATCACATAATTTGAGTATGTCAGTGATCAACACTAGGTTCGCTTTATTTCATTCTTCATGATCATCTTATTGACAAATGAGAAATTCTGAATGTGTCTATGGATGTGCTATTGCAAATAATGCTAATCCTCCATTTAGCTCAGATGATGTTCTCATACTGTCTGTTACTCTTTTCTCTAGAATACATAATCTGCTTGTATATAATTGTCTTTTTTGCAGTTTGAAGTAGTTTCAAATATTGTGCCCAATATCTACTGCACTGTGGTAATAGTCACTTTATAAAGACAAGGCATGTGTTAAACTGTAGAATCTTGGTAATAGTTTCATCTGCTTGCTGCTCAAATAAAACACTGAGGATTTCATGAGACCAAAAATAGAGAATTAGATGTCCATTTTCCCTTTCTGATTGTTTCTCTTTAGAATAGAAATTACATAAGAATCCAGTATATAAAGATTAATTTTATTTCTACTTTTTATGACATCCAAATTTTCTAAATTTGAAAAACTCCAGAGGATAAATTATTAAAACAATCTGCTTTGTCAAGCAAAACTACTGTTTGCTTTTTATTAAACCATGTATCTTGATTATACCTCAGTAATGTCTCAGTTCTATCTGGAACAGTTTAAGAATATTAATTGAACTTTATTAGTTTCCTGAGATAATACTGAATGCAAAACTAATCCTGCTGATTGACTATTATTGCAAGTTCTGTTGAAACTTAACCGGAGACTTTTTCCTCTTAACATGGCAAACATTAGACAATTCAGGTTTATGGACTGCTGAATTTTAAAGACAAATTACTTTTTGTCTTTTAAATTCCAAAGCACAAAGTGAAGCTTAAAGCAAAACTAATGCCATATCTTTAAAAATTCCACAGTGCACATGCATGGAAAATCGTTATCTTCTCTTCAGGCTGCAAAATTTCAAGTTTTACTTGGGCAAACTTGAAACTGAATGTTGCTATAGTATAAATTCTAAACACATTTGGACACGTTAACCTGATAGCAATTTTTCTGTGTGACTTTTGCTTTGTTTTAGTCAGAGGAATTCCTTCAATCTGTCATAATTAAATTATCATGCATATTCACAAGGCCTAATGGGTCACCGTGATTTTTTTTTCTTAACTTTGAGGCCTTGCTAATTTTTCCTAAAATTAATTTTATTTTGATAGATAGGGGTTCAAAAATATTCTTCTACTGCTACAGGTTTGATAGCTTTTTTAATATAACTAGTGAATAACAATTATTGAATAATCTACATTGATTTACTTTCTTCCAAAAAAATGCTGCTGTGTGTTATGAAGTGCAGCTTTTTTTAAACTGAAGTACATCAAGTAATTGCAATATTTTTGCATTTCATAGTTGTGTACTTCAAGGGATAGCTCAAAACAAATATGAACTCTTATCAAAAGTTTATGACACTTGTGTAAGGGGAAAAAAAAAAGAATGTTTACAAGACCATGCTACATAATATTTTTGAATGCTTTGGATTTCAGTTACTTCTTTTGGTGTAACACATGACTATTTGACCTCTCACTGAAGTATGAATATACATATGAACTACTGGACATACTGAACAATCTGAATGTTAAAACACAAGTATTTTGTAGAATGTAAAATGACTGAAGTATCATCTGTTTCATTGTATGAAGCTGGAATTATTGTTTCCATACGGCACATGATAAAGGGCTGCTGCAAACAAGGGTTTATAACTTACTGCTTGTCTTTCAGATGGTGCCTTTTCTGCATCTGCATTAATATTAAAATTTACGTGTTTTCTTTGAGAGTCAGCTAAACAGTGTCTTGGGAGCCAGAAATGTCTTCTGGGCTAATATTCCTACTGCAGTTTGTATCCTTCTGTCTCCAGAATAATTTTATTATTATTATTTTTTGTAATTTATTTTTTATATGATCCCTCACAGTGTTTAACTCTTAAGTTGAGGAACCATTTGTGAGCAGACATTGAAACAAGAAGTTTACATACAGTTTATATCCAGATTTTGAGTAAAGTTTCATTTTAGGTAAATTTAACCCACTTTATTTCTAGCCAAAAGGAAACATAAAGGCCGAATAAATATTTAATTGAATTCAGTCTTAGTATATAGAAAAAGATATAATTTACTAAGACAAATTGCCTTTGTATTAAACTTCTCTTGCACAAAAATTTTTTGAGAAGCTCATTAAAAATACCTTGTGGGTAAAATTTTTGATAAACCAATATCCTCCAAAGAGCAGCTAAAATAGTCAGTGCTTGAAAAGTTTCCTTTTTTTCCTTGTTAAGAAAAAGCTTCCTTCTCAGAAGAAGAGCTTGTATCTCTTTGTCTATTTCAATAATTTTTTTTATTTACTTAGTATGCTATGAGAAAAATACTGTTGATTGAGCTGCTATGTATCATTTAGAACCACCTCAGGATATTGTCTGGCTCTTTCTAAAGCCTGTAAACTCACAGGATGTTTCTCTCTCGAACCAAAAGCAGCATGTAAAACAGATATTGAAATAATGCCCATAAAAAAGGAAAAATAACTGGATTTTTTTTTCTTATGAGATTTGGGGTCAACAGGCTACTCTTACATCCCTTCTGGTTCTTCTTTTTTTACAAAAAAAAATATTGTAATGTTATTGTTGCTCAGAAATTAAAACAGCAAACATATAAAGTCTGTTTCCCCTACATGATTTTCTGAATATCCCACTGTGTTACCTTGCAGCCTTTTATGAAATAAGACTTGTTCTATTTCTGCTCCCAACTGAAATTAACATTAGATGCAATTTCAATAATTAGGTGTAATTGTTCTTTTTCATGTCTTGCCTTGAAAAAAGTTCTTAAATCTTACTATAGATTATTTGTAAAGTGGTCATGTTACTCAGTTTTAGAAGTTAAGCTCATTAACTAACAAGCTTTTCTTCCACCATCTACTGTTTTTCCCTGAACTGTTCTTCACAAAGGTGAGTGGAGACGAGAAGAGATTATGGTCATTTGAGAACCTTCTGATAAAATGTCTCTGCATAAGAAAAGATAAATGTGTTTATATAAAACACTTTTTCAGTAATGAACACATCACTTTTATGAGGGGTGTTTCTTTGGGATGTATTTGTAGAAGATCTTTAACCAACAGTCTGTCAAGTTTTGCCCTTCCTCTCTAGGATTGTTTTATTTCTGTATCTCAACACTTCTTTTTGAAGTCTTGCTGAAGTCTTAACCTGTATGAAATATGTCTGCAGAAGCTTGCAATTTCTTTGAGAAAAGCAGCTCTAGATCATGACACTTCCAAGCTCCCACTGCACAATGAGCAGTCTCTGTGTCCCATGAGAAAGACAAAACTGTGTTTTTTGAACTTTTGAGTTCTTGCAATATAACTTCCAGCACAGCCAGTGCAGCCTGTACAACCTTTGCAAGCAAGTGTATGGTATACTCCTATGCTTGCAGTTTGACACTGTTTTTTGTATGATGTGACCTAGAAGTAGTGTTTGTGGATGTGTGAAGAAAATTATATCCAATATTGGAGGCTTCACATAAATATTCTAGCATTTAAATGAAATTAATTATGATATACTCACTTTTTTATTGGATACTTAAAATCTGAAGGTAGTCTATTGAAAGGTGTCCCTGCCCATGGCAGGAGGGTTGGAACTAGATGATCTTTAATGTCCCTTCCAACCCAGGCTATTATGGGATTTTATGATTCCCTAGAAATGCCAAATTCGAATTCATGTCTAGGTAAGCAAGGGCATTCTGCTTCCATTATTGCTGTGGCTTAACAGTAGATTTGCATAGTTGACTACCAATTTTATCCCCACTCTCAATATTAACCCCTGAATATGCATTAGAAGAGATGCAGATAAAGTGCAGGCAAATAAGAACAATTCTAAAAATCCTGCAGAGTGAAGCTGTAGGCTGGGTAATCTGTTGAATGTATAGAGCATGTGACGGGGAGACTTACATTAAAATAGTTTACAGGGTGTGGTAGCTGAAAAATCACCCTTTGTGATGACATTAAGATGCAGTGAGGTGCATCTTATTTGAGTGCCAGTGTAAACCTAAAAGAATTCTGATGTAAATTTCTGATGTCTTGATATTCTGTCTTGAGAGAAAAGAAGCAAAGTCTGTGTTCATTTGATTGCACAGCATAAAAAAAAATAAAAATATATATTTAGAGGAGCAGTATTTTCAATCTTGATATCTGATATTTGTTAAAAAGACTTAGAAGCAACTGTTCTGACAGTTTTATTTCTTTTTAGGGTGTATCACGTATCTCTCTAAACTGCTTGTAATATAATCAGAAAGCACTGACCCATAATCTACAAAATCAGCATAAATAAAACACTTCACCTTAGTGAATCTTGTACTGGGCATAAACTCTAGTGATAATTTATGAATTATCTTATTCTGTTCTCTCAGTTACCCTGTCAGTAGGTGTGGCAAGCACTACTTAAAATATTATGGAGACAGATGTCTGGCTTATTAGTGTTTTTAGCTCATTCCCCAAACCAGGGTTTTGTTTTTCTTTTTTTTTTTCTTTTGTTTGTTTGTTTTTAAATTTAAAAGCACAGAGTTGACAGGCTGGTGTGAAACAAAGGCATTTGTGAAGAACAGAAGTTTTCTGATAATCTGTCTTCATCAGTCTGTTTCTTGTTCCATTCAGTGAAATCTTGTCTTGTTAATGAAAGTCATTAGAATCAAATAACTCCATACAGAAAAGAGCAGGAAGTCTACTCTCTGACATTCATTTAGTTCTCTCTTTGCCTCTCGTTGTACTATATCGAAACTCAGGTTTCAAGTTTGTAAGGCTAATGTTTTCCTATAGATGTGTGAAAGGGACAGTTTAATAAAAAATGTAGCTAAAAACTAAACAAAATCCAGATATAATAAACCAGTTATTAACTTCATTAACAATTATAATGGAAATATTATTTCTGTATAAGCAAGCACTGCAAAATATTACTGATCTCTGCGAAAAATACCTCATTTCCAATGTCTTGCCCTTGCCCCTCCATGTTCACTGAAATGTACAAGGTGCACCATTACTTTTATCACACTTCTGCACAAAATACATTTGCCCTAGAAAAATTTGTCATTCCTGAGTAAGATTACTAATTATTTAAAAAGTTAAGATACTTTCACAAAGCTTTGAAGTGGTAGAAAACATGCCTTTTTTCACTTTTAACCAAAAAATTAATAAAACTTTCAAACATATACAGAATAGTTAATAATTATGGTGCCTCTGGGTTTTAAAAATACTGTAATTTTCTAATTACCGAGCTTCCAAAATCATATATTCTGATTTGCTCTGAGACACATGCATATAACTTTACCAAGGTTAAGCGAGGTAACATGTAACTTCAGGAGAGGGAAAATATATCTTAAATGACTTTCGTGTTATACATATAACAGATCGTAATGTATAATAAAATAAAAAAAAATCATTTTTATGATAGATACAGGAATGAAATATTACATACTGTCTGTCTAGACTTTGAAAAAAGCTCCTGTGAATATACCTGAGGAAAGGAAAATGAAGAGACAAGGAGTGAAAAATCTGATCATCCATCTTAAATATAATTTAGAATAGTTTCAAAGTTTTCCTTGTGCTTTATTTGTTGTAATTTCCAAGATAAAGGAAGCTGAGTCCATTTTGGTTTTTTTCTTGTACTAAAATGCTCCAGTCAATTGTGGGGAGGTGACAGAAGGCAAAATTCTGGTGATTTTTCAGGGTTAATGTTTTGAAAGCCACAATATATTTTTTTCCTTCTGTGCTGGCAAAAAAGAAAGGAAGGGTGCAGTGCAAGTAGTTCATATAATAGTTTCAGGAGTTTTAAGAGATATCTGATGGATGATTTCCATTGTAATAAAAAAAATAAAATTATTCCAACTTGTGATAATGCAGAGCTAAATTATTTAATTTTGTGTCATGGCATTAAGGAAAAAAACCCAAACAAACCACTTCTTTATAACTACATCTTATTTTTTTTTAGAGAGTTTGTCAACAACACTAAGTAGTGTTGTTACCTAATCCTGTGTCATCACCTGAAAACTATCCAATTTATTCCCAGATTTCCATGTATTTTAGTAACTCTGTGTAGGCTTTACTTACAGACTCTCTGCCTAAGACCTTTAGTAGGAAATACCATGCCTCCTGCAGAAGTGGAGGAGGCTGTGGCATGTCTCCTGATGATAATCTTGTCTTATGATCTTGTGTATCTAGCCTTCACACTATACTAATATCCATCATCTGTGTAGTCACGGGCAAAATGCAAAATGTAAGTGGGAAGACAGAAGCTCAAATCGCTTTTTAGATGATATGTTAACTGCTTCTGCAGAGTCATGGAGATGTGCTACACAGGCTCCTAGGGAGAACAGCTTTTCATTCAGGAATCCCAGCTAAATTCAAGCATAAGTGAGAGTTGCATGCACAAAACCAGTGCTGTAGGCATCCTACTTCAGAACATAGGGTTTAAAAGCATGAAAGATGCATCATGATCTTCCCCATGAGGTAGAGTTTGATTCTCTGATGACTCCTGCTGTTTTGAAGATTTCTAAGAACTACATCAGAAGGAGGCTAAAAAATCAGACTGCAGTACCTATTTAAAACTTGTTCACAGAATTTGGTGTTGTCTTAATGGTTCTGTACATCTTGCATTTCATAAGGCTCACAGCCTATGGTAGATACCTGCAGGAGTGGTTGCATTTTTAAAGTGCAGCTGACACCTCTGCGATAATCATGCTGCTAATTACCTGATGGGAATGGATGTTCCTAACTTTATGATAAATGAATGAAACTGCTTTGTGGGTAATTCAAATGTTCACGATCTGTTTCTTAAATTTAGAAAGCACTTATCCAGTCATGCTTGATTTGATTCAATGCTATGTTTCAAGTGAGGAACTGCAGTGTATGAAGTTCTATAAACTGAAAAAGTGAGCAAGAACCACTAAGGAAATAAGATGTGTTCAATGAGAATGATCATTTATTATTCATTAGAAAAGGGAAAATTCTATCCTACATGAGCTGGTCCAACTTGTCACAAAGCTGTTTATCATACATCCTTCTTTAATTCTCTAACAAGTTGATTTTTGTTAGTATGTTGTCTCAGTCCATTAGTCCAAGTGAAAAGCCACAGGATAGAGAGATAATATCCAATTACTTTTTTAGCTGAAAATAATTTCTGTTAAAGTTGGAACAAAAGACATAAGAAATATCACATCAATGTTAATAAATCTTACAATATTACAAAGAATATTGGGATGCTATGAACCAGCTTTTAATGTGTGCTTCTCCATTAAGGCAGAAAATTGCACTGGGAAAAAAGTACCCAGCCTGTTTCTGCTCCATTGCAACAGTTTCACAGATGAGTCTTTGATTTGAATTTTTCATTGGGAAAAGTTTAACATTACTAACACTTTGACTGTATGTGAATTCTGATTAAGTATGTTAGTTAAAAATCAGTTTGGTTGGATTTGTATATATGTTCAAGAGAAATCTGATATCTTTATAAATTAAAATTCTGAGACATTTCTGCTTCTTACCAACATCACTGATTTCTTTGCAGGAGTGCAAGTGTAATCTTTAGAGTATGAGAATAGGGGAAAATTGCCATTTTTATTTATTTTTTTTTTCCTTTCCCACTACAATCACCGTAACAGTTTCCTGGTTTACCAATTGTGTTCTTGTTACAGTGTCTGACACAGAAATAAGAATAGAGTTTTAATGCCAGTGCAGCCTGGGAAAGGGTAAGTGGCTGCATGACAGAGTTACTGGAATGTAATGATCCAGAATCCACTTACCAGTTTGCCTACCTAGAGCAGAAAAGAAGAATAGCAATCAAATGAGAAATACTGAATAAGGCAGAACAATATATTTTACTATTGGTAGTGAGTGGGAGCTAAGAAAGCAATTTTTGTGTGGGAAGATTTCCTTGTAAGATTTCCTTCTGTCTGCCCTCTGTCAATTTTATTGTCCAAGCTAATGTATTTGCCAACAAGCCTCATGAAGAATGATAGTAATAATCATGCTACTGCAGTTCAAGAAACAACAGCTAAACCCCCAAATAAATTCATGTCCTGTGCAATTTTTGGTTAGAGAAATTAATGGATTTAGTCCACGAAATGAATTAAACTGCTGCTTTTGTGTCATTTTGTAATCCCTGATCAGTAACATCTGAATCACTTTATTATATAACTTTCTGTATGCTGGGAGATATTGTCAATTAGCTATCATTGCTAATTGAATACTTATGGTCAGTTACTACACAATTATAGATATGTAATCACAATAATTTGGGTTATTTGAGTTATGAGAGTTACTTTAAATTTACAGAATTAAAACTCAGATATGAATTTGACTGTTTAGTGGAATGCTGGTTTTACTCGGTAGGCAACAGTCATTGATTGTTATGAAAGTATCATTTTGTTCCAGGTGCCATAGGCAATTGCTTCATCTAATTTATTGTGCTGAAATGGTTGAAATAGTTCTGCGGGTGTTTCTTGCCTTGTACTTCTCTGTTCTACATTTTACTTAATGTCATTCCTCCAGTTTACACCATGATATCGTCTCAAAGTGTTTCATAAAATACTGTCTTGTCTTAGACATTCTGAATGATTTTATACTGTCAGCAGTTGTTCTTCCTCAGATTTTCTGTCTTCCTAATCTTTTTCTGGCCTTTGTGAGAGAGACTTTATTAATTGCCCATTTTGAAACACATCAGAAGAATGACATACTATAACCTTAATCTTTAAGAGCAATTTTCACTTTGCCTGCCCTGGCCTAGTTCTCCCTATTTTGGATGTTTAAAAGAATTACTGCTAAAGCACTATTGTTACTATTTATATAGTATTATCGACTTCAGTCATGTAACTGTCACAAGGACAATGATCTCAGCAAACACGTTATTCTTCAGCAATGATAAAAGAAAGGAAAAACCATGCACTTAGCAGAGTCCTTTAAGATGAATTATCTATGGATGAACCCTCTGTGATTTCCCCATTCTAATCTAAGGTGAAGATTTAAAAAAAAAAAAAAAAAAGGAATGACATTTTTGCTGTTCAACTCACTACTTTAGTGAAGGTGATTTGACAGCATTTCTATGAAAGACCAGATGGTGGGAGAATACTCTGAGGTGGATTATTTTCTTTCCCTCCAGTAGATTCTTTTATTCCAGTGAATTATTGATGCAAAAGGGTAAGTCATACCATAAACTGCTATCTAGAAACATCAAAATTGTTCAAGAGGGAAACAAAGCTTTATTATTTTTGAAGGGGTTGAATGCACCTTAAAAGGTGTCCAATTTTAGCCATTTTGAAGAACATTTGGGCAAAAGAGCAAAAGCTACTGATATTTATGATTTTTAAATTCAAACTCTAGCTGTCAGCAAAAGTGACATCCTATATATATATATATATGCATATAATGGAACTCAGTGTGTATTGTCTGTCCAGATAGTGCTTTAACAATTGTGAACAATGCATATATTGGAAAAAGGATCTCTCTATTTGGACACCTGAATGTCTTGATACTGCTTTAAACAACTGCAGTTACGTCATTTATGCTTTAAATTAAGTTCATATAACATTCATGACTGAGTATTTTAATGCTACTGAGTACCTCTGTAATTAGGTAGCCAAATTTTACAACTATAATATTCAAAACAGAATACAAGTTTCTGTTTAAAACTACAGTATTATTCTCATTTCTATGTATTTTTATAACTCTAAGAGTAGACCTTTTCTCAAAAGAAACATTTTTTATGTGAAAACCCACAAACCATAAACTAGATAGAACATGAAAGAATGATCAAATTATTCCCCTCTAAAATGAAAATATATGCAAATCAAATGCAATGGTGAATTTAACCAGAAACTATACATAATCTACTCCTCTAAATTAAATGGACTTGATGAAAGAGAATCACTAGCTATGTAGGCCATTTTGGGAGCAAAAAACAGAATCATATTTTCTAGATCACTTAAATGAATATGAGTGAAAAAGACTTTTTGTCTGAACAAGGGGAAAAAAAATATTCTGCAATGAAGTAGCAAATCAGATAAACATTCAGTTGTCTTGAATGCTGATGGATGGTTTCCCATGGTACCAAAAGGATGTGTTTGGGTGTATATTTAGTTCATATCATTATTGTCAATTACTTTTATCAGATGTAAAATAGCATATTGGTTCAATATAAAAATATATGACATTTTAAGGTTGATAAATAAAAAGTAAATTGTAGCATGAATATGTGAAACTATTTCAGAAAAAAAAAAAAAGAAATCACTGAATGTAACAACAAAGATGTTTTCAGTGTATTTCATATGTCTGAGTTTGGCACAGTGTTTTTTGTCTGGAGAAAAAAAAAAAGTATTTTGGCTTTTAACTAGCTCTTTAAGGTTTGGGTCTTTGGGGGTATTTTTGGCATCCAGGTTGAGTGACATTTTTTGTTTTGCTCTTGTCCACACTGAATTGATGGTGAATTTTCTGCTTTTTTATACAAAGTAGTTTCTAAAATGTTCAAAATTGGATGGACTTTTTAAGCATGCACCCTGCTGCTTTATGGGGAAGTGAGGAAAGTTTCATTCTTAATGCTTCTGAAACTCAGTTGGAGCCACTGTCTTTTGCAAGTGGGGGCCGGTGCTGTGTGACCACTGATGCTCAACAGCTCCAACTTGCTGCCAATCAGAACTACGCTGCCATTTTGTTAATGGTAGGCTGGTGCCTACTTTTTTTCAGTCCATTTCTGTATAGTTCTACTCATTAGGCTGCAGTTAGATCTCACTTTAATCAAATGTCATGACCTATGATGCCACAATGTGGTTAAGATATGCAAACATTGCCTTTTTAATTGAGATCACTTTATCAATGTTAAAATATTTATGTGTTTGATTGTTCATTTATCCTCCTGTAGTAGGTCTTGTTTAGGCAAAGCTGTACACAATTATTTCAAGTTTGCTTGATGACTCAGTCCCTCCTAAGTGGTAATTAATTTAGATGGCATTCTCTGAACTCTGAACTACTTGCAATATATCATCTTTTTACTGCTGCATTGCACAGGAAAATGGAGTTTTGGCAATGCCATATTAACAGAAGTCATTAATCATCCCTATGTGATGCCTGTGTATATGCAACCAAACCCAACAGTAGTTTCACTGCCTCTGATAGCATAGAGTAAACGTTAGAAACAAAAGGGTCAACTCAACCGAAATCTAAAGTGTTTTTTTGTCTAGAAAGTAATTGGTCCTGTTTGCAAAAGGAATTATCCTTAAAAATGTGAGGCTCTGCTGACTGATGATAGTTGTATCTAAAAAGGGTAGTGCTCTGAAGTATACTGAGTTTCCAAAGGGTTCCTTAACAACATGCCCTGATTAGGGCCAAGCTGTGATCTCAGTTCCTGCATATACTAAAATATATGTGAAAGGAAAAAGTTGTGAGAATCCCAGCAACAGGAGTGAAATAGATCCTTTTATTCAATTAGCATCTTACCAAAGAAGGATCCAGCTGGAAGACACAGATCTATGGGAATTAGACAAATATAAATGGATCTTTATAGATCAAGTCCATTCTCTTGTCCCAAAGCAGGATGATTTAAATAAATGTTAAATAAATATTGGTTTGCTGGGGTTTTTTTGTGTTTGTTTGTTTGTTTGGGGTTTTTTGTTTGTTTTTTCCCCTCTCAGATATTTGTTTAACCTACTACACCTTTAAAAAACCTCCAAGAATAGAAACTTCACCATTCTCTCTTGTGCTTCACTGTTTCTCAAATGACAAACTTTTAAACTCACAGGCGCCATTAATTCTACTGCTTATAGAAGTAATCTGATAAGCATTTTGGTAATTTTATCTTTCTGTCAATCACTCTTCAGTAAAAGGAAGAGAAATTTTTATTTTTTTTTTCCTCACTATGGATCTCTAATGTACCAAGTCATCTAATCCTTTCTGGTTTCTTCTTGCAAAGAAAAGCCAGTAGAACCCTAAGAAACTATTGCTTCTGTAATAGCTATTTCCATTAAAATAAAGAAACCATTTTCTAGTTGCAAGTGGTTATTAAATTCTGTGAGCTGCAAAGGAGTGAAATAGAAACAGGTGATATCAGTCTTCTCTTCATAAGCTTTTCTTCTGAATCTGATGAGGAAATGAATTGGAAATGCAGAGACAGAGAATGCAGTTTCCTCCATGGTTTCATGTGTCCTGTGACATACCAGTAAGGACACTTGCCCTCACATTTTTGCTGTCTACTAGAAAATGAGAACCCTTTTTGTGCAAAGGGTTTTTCTGCATTCTAAAAATATTGGTTTCTTGAAATATTTTACTGTTTATTGCTTATATTACAATACCATTGAAAACTCTCAGCTGAGCTTTGAATTGTATTGGTTACAATATATATATATTATTGTGGATATATACACAGTATAGCATCAGCTACTTCTTTCTGTGCATAATGTGCAGGTGAGGGAGTGCCCTTATTGTGAACGTTTGACTCATGGCAGAACTTGCTGTCTCCTCTTCTGCCCAAACTATCAACAAACAGGAGTACAAAAATACTGTTGCCATTTTATACACAGTGAACTGAAATTATCAAATGTTTTGCCATGAAAACAATGAGAAGACTCAAATATTGATATTTTATTTTTTTAGTGCTGCAGTGAAATGTTGACATAAGATTATTCTTTTTACATTTATGGTATCTATGTAAAAATACAGAGAAATACATTATCACTTTGCATTTGCTGTTTTCATACATATGCAAGTCTTGTTACAAATTAAATGAGAAATAAATAAACCTACTGTTCTGCAGTCAGCTTACCTGGCTCTCTTATTGTGACAATGTGCCAATCATACTTTGAATATAGTAAAAGTTTAATACTTCAATCTGCTTACACTTGAGGACAGGGAAATCCCACTGACAGACTTACCAGCTGTTTTTGGTGTTATCTTGACTGGTTATAATGCTCAGTAGGGGATATTGCTCCTTCATGAATTATGAAACTCTAATACAGTTTGTTGTATTATGAGATTTTATGAAATCTGACAGATGGCTGTTATGTTCTTGTCTTAGAGCTTTGGTTATCTTTCTAAGAACTCGTAAGTGCCTGCATGTATCTAGACTGCAGTGAATAAAACCACAGAGCCTTATCGTTGGAATAATCTTTACAAACCATGCATGATCTCTTGTGACACATAAACTTGCGTACTGTAAAATAATGCTTTACTGTTAGTTCTCCGTGCAGGTTTTCCTGCAGTTACACTGTGAAAGTGAGATTTTATTTCATATTTGTGCAAGTATCTGCCTGCACAGATGAATGTGTGTGAATAGAAAAGCCATAGAATTAACTAAATGATATTTATCATGTACTTTCAATTGATTTGCTTCCTATTTGCCCATTTTGAGAGGTAACTCTGAGACTCTTTTTGAAGCAACTTATTAATGTGCAGGTTTTTTATGGATGTTAGGCATACTGTCACTGCATTTACACTGAGACAGATGACTGGGAAAAAAACAGTAACAAGGAGGGTTTTGTCTTGATTTTCCAGAGAGATATTTTCAGGCATTGTACCTCTGCATTTTGGGCAGTAAATGAGAAATGAACAGTGTGAACCTTTCTGAGATCAATAACAGTTTTAACATTAAAACATTTGGAATAAGGACCCAAGGTCACAGCAACAATAAAACCTGAGGCACACTAGAGAACCTTGCACAGCAAGGGCCTGGAAAAGCCTTTATAAATGGCTTTATTACATTGCCCTCTGCTGGTATTAGAAAACATTGCAGCCTGATGTTTAAGAGATAAAATACCCATCTGGAAATAGATCCATGACCTAGAAGAATTCAGTAGAATTCTGGGTTTGGAATGCAAACAGGTGTTAAGGTGTTTTTCTCTTTGAAGGGTATGTTCATTTCCTTAGAGAAAAACCTGTATAGAGAGTTAAAGTTGTTATGAATATAGACTTTACAGTGTATTTTTGGAAAGAAATGTATAACAGAAATAGAGGATAGAAAAATGAAGGATCCCTAAGCTATGTAGACAGAGCACTTTATGGCTGATGAGAGAACTGTTGTCTGAAATTAGGAGGGAGAGATCTGCTGGGGCCCTGTCCCATAGATTTTTGTTTGTTTGTTTGTTTACATTCAAAATTAATACATACATGGCGGGGGGGGGGGGGGGGGGAGGAAAAAAGCTTTTCCCCCAGTGAAATATGTTGGAATTTTTTTCATTATTGTACACTATTTAACTCGAATAATTTTTCTCCTTAAACCTTCAGGTGCATATGCATCCTGCTTATATGTATTCTTGTCTTAAAATGAGGCAGGAATTTAAATGTCTGGCTTATCTTAAGTCTAATTTATGTACTACATATTCAGGAACCAAATTCAAGGTATTTGTACCTGAAGCACCTGAAGGGAGCGTACAATAGAGATGGATAGAGACAAGAGCAGGACAGGAGAGAACAGCTTCAAACTGAGAGTGAGTGTAGATTAGATATTAGAAAGAAACTCTTTACTGTGAGAGTGGTGAGGCACTGGGACAGGTTATTCAGAGAAGTTGTGGATGCTGTGGATGCTCCATCCCTGCAAGTGTTCAAGGCCAGGTTTGATGGAGCTGAGCGACTTTGTCTGTGGAAGCTGTCCCTGCCCATGGCAGGGGGTTGGAACTAGATGAACTTTTAAGTCCCTACCAACCCAAACCATTCTATGATTAGGTGCCTAAATTCTGCTGCTTTTGCTTTGTCTAGATGACTCTAAAGGCACAGACATCAACTGATGGGGAAACCAAGAGCCAAGAAAATTACTTAGAATGAAGGTTGACTGAATTTGAGTGGGACACTCTGTACCAATGACAATTCCTTTATCTTTCCACCACCATCTGTTTTACATTCTTAGAAAGTATGCAGACTCAGAGCAAGGCCAAATAAACTCTGTCAGCTCTTTGACAGCATAATAGCCTACCTACTGTCTTCTGTCCATTCCTCAATTCACTGGCTTCACAGGAAGTATCACAGGCAACATAATAAAAAGGGTCTGGGTAGTGAATGGAGCCATAGTGTATTGTAATGCTGACAGCCAACTTCTCTCAGTAGCTCTGTAAGTAGACGCAATCCATATACTACAAGTGAAATTGATGATCCTGCTGGTGCTTATGGGAGTTTAACAATCTTCTATAGTTTCCCTTGTAGTGGGAGTGAACAGCAGAAAAAAATAGGAGAAAGGTAGACAGTGACTAAAGTGATTCTACATTTAAAAACAAAAAAAAACTTACTAGGCAATTCTTTTGTATTTTTAGAACCTGTAGTAGTGCAAGAACTGATGTTAAAGGCAAGCTAAAACTTTGATAATTTTCTTGTGGATCAATTTTAGATTAAAAAAAGTAATGAGCTTAACATAAGCAATGTCAATGTAACAGGCTGTATGCAGGCATGGGAAATTTGATTGAACCAAGAAACATGGCAGTCTTGAGAAAAGATGGACTGGAAGAGACCACTTGGAGCAAAACAAATGCACCTTCTCATATGTTCAGTACCAAGGAAAGATCAGTGATAAATAAATAAATAGTGAAAGTGGTCAGCAAACTAAAAGTTTCCATGACCTGAGGCTGGTTTCTCCTGTTGTCACAGCTTTGGTTGAATGGGGTTTATTTTTGACCTGAAACATCAGTCAGGAAATAACTGACTTTATTGACGTCATTCTGACATGGAGAGATTGACTTAATGTGTTGGTTAAAGGAAGTCTTGAATACAGTTTTGAAAGGACTTGATTACTGTACAGTTGAGTTCACCAATTTTTACATGCTGAAATAATTCCTGAAAGAAAACTTTCTTTCAATAGAAAGAATTGAAGAATGTGTGAATTATTCACGGCAACAAGCTGAAAATCAGATTCATTTTGTGTAAAAGATTAAAGATTAGGTCAGGAGTTCTTGATACTCTAAGATGCACTGGCATTAGTTTTATTCTAGACATTTCATTCGTGATTTTCATGTTGTCCTTCAATAAGGTCATTCACACTTTGCAAATCATAAGGAAAAAATTGAAGTGCTGTTTCTTAAGAACTAAGATGATAGTTCAAGTTAGTTCTTTTATTTGCTGTATTTTCCACAAATAAGTCACCTGAACATTTCTAAATGAAAAAATCTTTTTAAACTATTCTTTCTTCCTAAGAATATTTTATTGTCCTGTACTTCCATTCATACTTGCTTTGTTTTCTAAACTCCACATAGCTATTGAAAGTCAAAATGGGGTTGACAAAATCTGAAATACTGAATTCTGCTTTTATGGCTTGTAATGAATGAAATAGGAGATTTAAAGGACTAACTTGTATTTTTAAGGAAACTGTACTGATGGTCTTTTTATCTTCACATTTCATAAATATAATTTGATTGCTGTGATGTCACTGTCAATAATAGTTATTAATATGAAATCTCTATTTATGCAGTTTGTCAAAACTGACATTGTATTTTGAAAGTTCTTCAGATACCTCTGCCATTAGAAAAATTCAAAATAGACATTGCAAAAAGCTGTGCATAGAAACACAAAGGATTCCTGCAAAATTGTGATTTTAGACAATACACAACTGTTTAGATATCCCTAATGAAATAGTTGGAGATTTTTGTAAGTCATCTTCTCTTCTAAAATGGGGCCAGTGCAGAAACAAAAAAATGTATTCTACCACTGCTACTTGAGTAAGCAATAGGAAGCTGCTGGAAATAAACTGGTGTGGAGAAAAACATTGACCTCAAGTGACTATCAAATGATTTTACTTAATTTTGTATTTTACAAAAAAATGCTTTGTTTTTCTTTGAAAGAGAATGAGAAACATAGAAAGAAGTAATTATCAAGAAAACAAAGTCTATATTTGATGTGACATATAATAAACTCCTATTCTTCATTTGCTTCTTGAGGATGTTGTGGCTGGGGAAAAATCCTGAAAATCCTCTTTTCTCGTGTGAAGTAAGCTTTCTGCCGGAGACTGATAAAATGATACAACAATGTTCTGTATATTTAATAAAGTACTAACTTTCATTTTTTAAATTAATTTTTGTTTTGGAAAATGAAATGTAGTCCTGTTCACCAGTGTGTTTCACTTCAATAGTTTTACAATTTTATCAAAGATTTATATGGATATGTACATTTATAAGTGCCTTCTATTTTTTTAATCTTCCTGCACACCTTGTATTATAATGTCTTGAGTAAAGCACTGCATAATATATCTATGCAGAATTGAAGAACTCTCTAATGATTTCCAGCATCAAAGGTCACTTTTGCTTCTGATAGCCTGGTGACCTTTACATTAATTTTCTATTTTATGAATTTTCATAATTCAGTTGCACAGCTAAATGCTGAGAGCAAAATTAATATAAAAATCTGTTTTTTGTGAAATAAGACTTTGTTTGTGGGAACTAACAAAGCTAGCTTTGTAAATATCTGCTACTAGTGTTCCTAGGAAATAAAAATGACACCTTTTTATTTATCACATACCATAAATACAATGGTATTTTAAAGTGGCACATAATAATGAACAGTAAATTATATGATTATAAACAAGAATAAGAACAGGGTAATTGATCTTCACTATGCGTCTTAGGGCATGGAGAAGGCTAAGAGAAGAAAAAGTGGTAGATCCAATGGTTATTTCATATGCTGAAGGGATTAGACTACGTGAGTGCCAATTAGTGCGTATTTTGGATATGTTCCTAGGTGGATGAGATGAAAGTGTACATTTGTTAACAATATTGTTCTTAAGATTTTTTTTTCCCAGCAATTTTAGGTGGTTGTTTTAGGAGTGATGCACTAATTTTGCAGTATTTTGAACAGTCTAACAGAGATTGTGTAGGCACAGCTAAGAGGAAAATTTGGTGATCTTTTTCATGTGCTTGAAACTAATCTTTTCTATTTCTTATATCTGAATTTGATTCAAGATTTGTTGAGGTCAGTAATAAACTTTCCATATAGTTGAAAGATATTTGGCTTGTAATCTCTTTTTAGGATATTGTTATTATTCATTTATTTGTAGAAAAGAAAAAAATTACATTGTTATTGTTTACAATATACATGAGAGCAATGTGATTATTTTATGAAAATCTGGAATTTAATTGGAGATATCTCAGTCACACTTTTCCCCCCAAACTGAGGTAATTCTTGGGTTTCGTGAATATAAATAAGTGGAAAGTAAGATTCAACACTTTTCTCTGTTATCAAACCTTTATGACTGCAGTTTATAAAAGGCTTCAGATATATATTGAAAGAGAGCTGAGTGGTCTTCAGTGCGAGGTCTAGGCAGAAACTTCAAACTTCAAGCTAGTTGAACACACTTTACTGCAAGGGAATTGTGGCTTAAAAATGTTTCACCAAATATTTTGCTTCCTTTTTCTTCTTCTTTATTTTCAAATTATAAAAATGTGTGTCTGACAGCTTTCACTGGAAAACTTTCTTAATCCAAGATATAATTTCTCATTTAAATGAAAAAGAAGAACCACTCAAAGTTGATCTACATCAGACAGGCATTGAACATGCCTCCAAGATAAGGAACATAGCTACTACACCCTTAGCTGATCTGAAGTAACACCCTAATGAAATTTTTGAGAGATCATGATTTTTCCAGATGCAGAATAGAAACTCTATCCTCATCTACTTTTTCTCCTGCCCCATGTGTCGATGAAACCCTTTGCCACACCACTCTTCTAAGGAAATACAGGATGGAAAAAAGAAAACTGAAAACACTAATTGTTCCCCCTAATTTACCTCTACGTTGTCTTTTCAGTGATTAAAATATTTCATTAAAAGAAATACTAGAGCCTCTTCCTCCCTCTGTATCCTGCCCCCCTTCCCAACAACAGGACATTTCCTGAAGGCAACAGAAGGAACTGCACCCAAGACCATTTTTTTTAACAGAAGTCAAAAAGACCACATGCTAATGAGAGCTTTTCTCTGAAAATGAGCTCATTAGAGTTCATTTTCGTCTGCTTTTAATCTGTTCTTTAAGTATGTGTCATCTTTAAAAGTTTCAAAAGGCATTTTATGAGTCTGGAACAAAAGTAAAGTTACAAAAACGATTTGCTCTAATGAAAAGCCTCGTTGTGCTTCAGTCATGAAGGTGGAAATTTAATTATCAAAGAGAAGAAACAGGGATGGGCCACGGTTCAGAGAACTGAAGTGGGAAAACATACGAAATTATATAAAGGGAGAGAGAAAGGAAAAATGGCAAGCCACAGATATCAAATTTGCCAAATGAAATGCACAAGAACTACAAATTTAGTATAAATTGTGAATATTTATAACTTCCTGATATAGCACTATTATTTTAATGTTAAAATTTACAGATAAAAAATTTGATGCAGGATAGTGGAAGGATAATTTCTAAATAAATATGAACTTCAACTATTCTAGATTTTTCTTGGTCTGACTCCATCCCCACTTTCCACCAGGCTTGGTATTGATAGTAGTACTTTGACTTAAAGTACTTAAATTTAAACCTTTTTATTCACCTATGTACTTTAACAGGATTTGATGGAATGACCTGACCTGTGACTCAGGTTGCTTAGCAAATAGCTTAGTAAATTATTTGCAGAATCAAACATGAAATTCTGAATGATTCTGAATTATTCTCTATGACAGAATACAACTCTTACAGTCTATTTTGTTCTTCTCAATATTCCTCAGTTTTTATATGCTTTCATCAAATTTGTTCTCTACTTTCTCTCCATTTAGCAATACATCCTAAGAAGTTTAAAGATCTTGTAAATACTGAAATTTCTGCTTTCTTAAAAGAATGTTCTTTTGCCAAGCACTGTAAGAAGTCAGAAATAAACATTTTTTTTTCTAGTATTCCCTTTTTTGTTGTGCAGCATTTTTATGTATTATTTCTGTTGACTTGGCATGAGTCATTTTTATGACAGTGGAAGCACCACGTATAATTGAAAAATGGGTTCTCAGTCTGAGCGGTTGGCAAAAATGATGGTCTACAAAGGTACCAGAGCCCTTTAAAAATAGATGCTCTCTAACAGGGCTTTTTGTTTGCACTGTACCTTAACATATAAAACTAGTATAATGGAAACAGGCTTCAATAGGCATTCAGAAATTATCTGTGATAACAGATTTGCAAGTCTCATCAAGAAACACCCTTTCCCCCATTATATTATTATTATATTTATCTAGTAAGTTTTGTATATTGCCTTCAATACACCTTAAAGTGAATGTCCTATTTCAGATGGGCACAGAGAGTGACTGGCCTGATTTTGGTATTCACAGAGACAGATTTATGCTAATCCAAGTAATATGAAATGCAGAACTGTCTTACATAGTTACTTTGTGCTCTATATATGTAATGTAAGTATCCTTACAATAAAAGGCAAGGGCCATACTACCTGCAGGTCAGATATTTCATGCACAAAGAATGTGAATTAATTTTGCTTTTGTGATGTCTGCCAAAAATCTGAGCTTGGCGATTCTCAAGGGTCTCCTCTATGCACTTTTGAGCAAAAGTTGTTAGGCATCACTTGCACACCAGGTAATTTATATATTTGAAAGCCGATTTCCGTATCTATTACAATATAATTATACAAAGTCATGCAAGTACGCTAAGAAATTGGGGTTCTGTTTTCTCAATTATTTCAATTTCTAAAATTTTGAAATGTGGATACCTTGAATTTCTTCTTTTAAAATAATTTTAAAATATTGCCTGCTTCCTCTGAGGTATTTTCAACAGAGAAACTCATCTCTTAATTTGAAAATCATGTCAGATGACAACTAGCCCTGTAAAGGCCTAGAAAATATTAAAAAAACCCAAACAACTTCACTTGCACTTTCATGTGCAGATTAGCTGCCATTGCTGTCTTTTAGCTCATCTTAATGCTAGAGCTTCTGCATACTAAGCATCCACTTAGTTGCTGATTACTGCAAGTGCCTGGAAGTGATGATCTTTTTCCTGTTGTAGAACTGCACAGGGACATATATCCTGCATCATCTAAGTATTTTAATAGCTTCTGCATTTCCAGCGTTCTAAAATAAACTCTTAACTCATTCAAGGGTGATATGGCTTCTCAACACCTTCTATTAAAAGTCATGATGCAATTCAACATTATGGTGATGAAATAGGACAGTATGGCTTTAACAGGGCAATACAAGGGTGATAAGCTTCATTTAGATATTAGATTCTAGTAGATCTTGGGAGGTAATGATTCATGTGATTGATTGTAAACACATTTTATATTGTTTTGCTTTAAATGAAAAGCATGTTTTGCATCCACTCTGCTACAAGTGAGTGTGCAGCATGTTGCAGCCAAAGTTCCCATCACTTGGAATAGTGAATCTCATTTGAGAGCTTTGTCTTCAGCCAGAAAAATAAACATTATTGGAATGCAGAATTTTTCTAAAGGGGATAAAGTAAATTCCCACCTTTCGCTTCTGAAGAGGGGTGAAGTTTTCAGTTTTACACTAGACTGAAAAATCAAGAGAGCAATTCAGTTTAAAATTGACTTTTGAGAGAGATTCCTGTTTTGAACCTTTCAAGCTTTGTATTGAAAGAGGGATAAATGTAGATATAGTTGAATATAAAACTGCCTAGAGGATTTAATAGACATTATGTTTTGTAACCTTTAAAGAAAAGTGAAAAGTTGCTATTCTTACTGGCTTTCATAGAGTAAAATGAAAAATGGTAATAAGGAAGGCTTAGTACTGTGTATTTTTATAAAGAATTATGCATATCCATTTGAATAAATGTTTAAAATAATCTTAATTTGTGGGGAAAAAAAGGTTATGAACTGATTCTAGCCCATTTAAATCAAAAATTACAATAAACATGGACACATGAGGTTTTCAGGCTGAGTAATTAAAGGTCAACATCTGGGTTATAATTTTCTAATGGAGATGTGTTATCCTTTTTGCTTTTTTAAAATTAAGCCTATGTTATTCGAGATACTACAGTATAAATTTAACCTCTAAGCATGCTTTTATTTCCAGATGGTGGTTTGATTTATTTAAATGTGTTAGGTACCTAGTCTGACCTTAGTCTTTCCATTTCCTTTTGTTGTTTTATCATCCATGTTTTCTGTTTCAAGTGATTTTGGCACCAAGGTTGAAATACCTGATGTGTACTACTAGACTGAACAAAATACATGCAAGTTGCTAAAGGAAGAGATATTTACTTCCTTTTGTAAATCTGCTGAGGTGAGCAACAGTGGTGTTTTCTTCTGAGATTTTTCCATTTGGTAGTGCAGCTGATTTCCAGCCATTCACACAATATGAGTGCAGTCCTGAGCTCATACATCACTGACCATGTGTTAAAAATGGAATTCCATTTACATTTAATATATCTTCATCCTATTTCTTCTTTCTGGAAGTCTCGCTCTGCACATATCCTCCTCTTCTTAGCACTCCTTGGACTGGGGTGTGTTTTAAGAGCATGTACATAATTCTTGATGGAATGCTTTCTCTCCATTTCCCCATAAGATATAATTATGTGGTGGGCTGTTGAAGAGATGTAATAGCCCTGTCAATGTGCAGACAAATATTTTAGAGATCTATATTAATGAAAGTCTGGCACTTCAGCATCATGTATCACCTGAGCATCACTCAATTAAAAATAACAAAGAAGACATAAATTGTGATTTCATCTGCCCAATTTTTGTCTGTGATTTTGATATTGGCAGAAGAAATTATCTTTCATTACTTAAAGCTTATTTTAAAAGCATAAAAGAAACTGGGGGACGGGTGGAGGGAAATCTGACACTTTAAAGACTGCATATATTTTAAAGACATACCCATCAGAATATTGACAACTTTAAAGAGGTACACTTTATTATTTCTTTCTTTTCAGATTTCTATGATGCATTTAAATGTGGTTTATTTGTTTTGCCTTCTGGAATCTTACTGGGCTATAGTTGTTTCACAGGCTAATAGTGAATACACAGAGTAATCAAAGGTATGAGTACACTCACTGGCTTTCTCTCAAAAGCTGTTTCTCAAAGTTCATTTTACCTATGCGCTTCTATTTATATACTACTCAAAGCAGTAGATTAAGTTGTATAGTGGATATGGTTGATAGATGATATGTAGCATTTTTAGTTTTGCCTGGACTGTATGTTCTGAGCCAGAGGTAATTTGCACTGCAAGAAACCTTCTAGACCTACTTATATTTAATTATGAAGGTGAACACCACTGTGCATTACTACCTCTAGTATTTTAACCATTTTGGAAATGCAGGCAGTTAAAGGCTCCTTTCACTTGTTGCAGACTATGCATCTTTGGACCAGCTATAATATGTGAGTGAATCTCAGATCCTGTGAAATTGGAAAGAAGTGCATACTTTCAAGTTCCTCTTTTCTTTGCAGTGTAATATGTAGTTTTAGTTTAAAAAAAGAAGCGAAGAAAAAAAAAATACAAAACACCCCCAAAAAAAACAGAACCGCTGAGTTTTGTGCTGTGATTTTGTTTTTAAGGTTCTTTTTCTTATAACTGAACTTATAAGTGGAACTTAGGAAAAATTCATCAGTTTTGAAAATACTGATGCTCACAAGGGATGTTACAAGGGGGTAAGAGACAGTAAATAATTTTGTCTAAAAAATAATGGGATGAATTTAGTAGAATTAGAAAATAGAACACTGTTGTGAAGATACATGCACCATTTATACCCATGTACTCCTTTTTTTTTTTTTTTTTAAGAATTTTGTCTTGAAAAATTTACCAAGGTCCAGTTCAAATCATGTGAACAATTACAAAATATGAGTGAGCCTATTTGCTTGTCATAGCCAAGTTCAATTCTAACTGAAGATACACTAAAGGGTTGAGAAGAGAATTCTGAATCTGTTGTCTGTCAAATGCACAAACCGACTTCAGTCACTTGCAGGGATTTTTGAGGAAAAGAAGGATATAGCTGGAGCAAGGATGATTTGGAGCATGAGAAAGTTCAGGGTATATTGAGGAATGTGGAATAATATGCCTTCAATTAGCCTTTTTAAATTATGCTATTGTACAAGGCACAGTACTAACACAAGAAAAGAAGTACTGTCCTCATTAGATGATGTCTGGTCCCAGTGTTAAGATAAGAGCAGAGAGGAGTCTCTCCATTCAGAACATGAAGAGAAAACCTGAGACCCTTGAAAATGTGTTACAGAAGTGAATATGAGCCCTTTCTCTGATCTCAAGAAGCATCATCTAGGGTTTGCAGATTTCCTTCAAGGGTGGAACCTGTTCCTTGCTCTAAAATTATTTATTAGATCAGGTGTACTAAGGAAGCTTGTCACACAGTGAGGAGTTGCATTCAATCCTGCCTTGCCTCTTGGTGTATCTTTTTCTCTGTGTGCATACTTGTGCTTTTTCTTATAAGGGAATTCCTCTTTGTCTTAAGAAATACAGCTTTTCACCACGTGTATTAAAGAGTGTAGGAAGTATCCCCTAAACACTATGAGTAACAACAACAGGATTTTAGCCAAAAGGAATAAACTACAGAAATTTGAAAGCACCACTGTTGTGCCTGTGGTCTATTGATATCCTCATTTGAAATCACTGTGTTTCAATTGCAGTGACTCTTCATACTTTACTTAAAAATTGTTCATAAGTTCTTGTGGGAAGAGGCTGGATCACAGTCAAAAACACTGGTCTTTCTGGTGAGTATAGAATATTAAGACCTTCCAATTTCAGACTTCTTGTTTTCCATGTTCTGGGAAAAAGTATTAGTTTGTTATGTGTAAGTGAAAGGTGTCTGTGAGAAAGAGAAGATTTCCAGTTGTATGCCACCAGTGAAGTTCCGGTTGCAGCTCTGCATTGTGTGCTCTCTCACTGAAACAGATATTCACCAATGACGCAACTTAAAAGACAAATTCTCATCCACTTATTTAAAAAGAAAAAGACTAATAGCAAAATATATATTGATTTTTATAAGTTTATGGACAGTGGAATCCATTTCTAATATGCAAAATGAACCTGCTCAAATGAGACCTGTTTTGTGACCTATGAATTCATGAAGTAGCATTTAAATTTTCAGCTGTCTTGTTTTACAATGGGTCTTCACCAGAACTGCACATAATTTAATCTGTAACACGCATTTGTGTGGCAAAGTACAGGAAACTTTGTGGTGACTGGAAATCTCCACTGGTGAAGCATGTTCATCTTGTGAGGTATGCAGCTCAGCAAGAACATGAGACATCTATCTCCTGAAATATTCATTCTGTTGAATAAAGCTTTGCAAAAAATCAACAGTTAATGTGTATACAGTAACTTATCCTGGAAGGTGTAGTCATTTGAAACTCTTAAAAGAAGAAATGGATCAACAAAACAGATCTTTGCTACTAAACTATGCAAAACAAAGTAGTGATTTCTGTGTCCTGATTATTTAAGTATGCAAATTGATCTTTCATAGGCATAAAAATTTGAATAGAAAAATATGTACATAAGTTAAAGAACAATCAGCAGGCTGTGCAATTTGGTGTATGCATTATATAACTTGATCACAAAAATAAATGAAATATTAAATTACAAAATACATTATTTAGATAAATCATTAAAGAATGCTAAGAACCACAGAATCACAGAATATGCTGAGTTGGAAGGGACCCACAAGGGTCATCAAGGCCAACTCTTAGCCTTGCCTAGGACCATCCCCAAGAGTCACACTGTGTGCCTGAGAGTATCATCCAAACACTTCTGGAACTCTGTGCTCCCTGGGGAGCCTCCTCCAGTACCCAACCACCGTCTGGGTGAAAAAACTTTTTCTAGTACCCAATCTAAACCTTCCCTGACACAACTTCAGGCCATTCCTTCGAGTCCTGCCACTAGTCACCACAGAGAAGAGATCTGTGTCTTGTTCTTCCTTTTCTCCTCACATGGAACTTGTAGACTTTGATGAAGATTGATGATCTGGTATTCTCAGTGGCATAGTATTTGTTGTGGGCACCAAAACCCTCACACCAGCTCACATTTACTTCCATTGCTATTGTGAGGAACACTGTTTCGTTCTGTACCTATGTAGGAACATTAGAATTTGACAAACTTGATTAATAGCAAGCTCAAGATTTAGTACTAGAGCTTTTCTTAACTTTGTTTTTCAGTCCGTTTTAGTTCTCTTGTCTGCTTTCATGATGTGGCATATGGGTCTGTGAGGACTGTGTACTTACAAAAACAGCTGAGGGTCTCAGGAAACTGCTGAAAGAAATCAACACTCAGTCACAAAAGCAAGGTTTCTGTGCCCTTGGATTGAAAAGGCAAAATGCAATGTGTCTTTTGTTAGCCATTTAGCTGGGGTCACTCCCTCTGATATTCAGTGCCCCTTTGATTTCTACAAAGTCTTCAGGCTGGATTTTTCCCTCTTAGAAGTGAAGAAAGCCAGTACAATAGTAGTAAGCCTGCTTTTGGGAGATTGCTAGTCCCTCCCATGTGAGATGAAGGCCTTTGGAGTCCTTCAAAAGGGCTGTTTGCTGTTTACCAACCTGTTTGAAGAATTTTCTAGGGAAAAAGACAACTTCAGCAAGATTTGCAAAACTCAGATTTCCTTGCTGCTCTTTGGTTTTCTTTTTGTTCTGGGATCGATAGCAAAATCATATGGATTGTATTAGACTTATTTGCTAGTGATAAGAGATTATATATTTTTTCCTAGCGATAAAGATTATATCCATGCTTCCTATGATCTTCTTTGATACCTATGCCCTCCTTTGGATGGTAGGATTATTATTTTTGTATGTTTACAGATCATTCTTCTGTTGGGAGCACAAGGAGTCTTGAATATCCCTTCTTTGCAAATTGTGTACCATCATAGTGCTGAAGTGAAAAGTAAATCAGCAGGCTTATAAAAGATGCCAAGTCAACTCTAATTTTATCTAACTTGGTTTTCTCAGATGCCTGACTGGATGATTTGCCCACAGAGTATCCTTGTGCTCCAGAATGTCCATTCAGCAAGTGTGGTATAGAATCATATAATCAGCTGGGTTGAAAGAGACCTCTGAGATCATCAAGTCCAACCCTTGATCCAACACCACTGTGATTACTAGATCATGGCACTAAGTGCCATGTCCCTATAGGGAGGTAAGGAGCTGTTAACTACTCAGGGCACTTGTCTTGCTATATGAGAAAGTTGTTGCAGTTAAATTTGTAAAGTATAATGAGTTAATTTCATTAGATTTCAAAGCTTGAGAGCAGCACATGGGGTCAATGACTTTCTAGGCCATTCTGGTTCCTGAAGTCACTGATAGCTGTTCAGGAAGCTTAGAGAAGACTGTGAGGACAAGCCAAGCACATAGTGGTGCTTACAGAATATTCCTTCATCTTCTAGGCTTCAGCTGTTAGAGGCGATGTCATTGTCTTAAACACTCTTTCCTAGATAACCATTCTGTTGATTAGTCTAATTGCTTTTTGAATATCTGCTGACTTCCAAAACTGAATCAAGCTCTGCAGTGTAATACTGCCTGATGAAACAGGTCCTTTTTTTTTTTTTTCCTGAACCTACCCCATGTTGTTTTATGCCTCCTATTTTTTTCTAGTAGAGAAAGCAGTCCTTAATTCACATTTTTATGTTGTCTCTAGCCTGACTTGCAGTTATTTCTTCTGTGTCAGGCATTCAAAAATCATTGCAGTAATTTCTTGTATCTACATCTAATTCTAATCTGTCCTTTTTTGGATGTTGGGAACGAAAGTGAGTCACTTAAGTGAGCTCCTGGCAGTAGGCATTACTTCAAAAACTTTTACTGATGATCTCTCACAGAACTGCCTGATATTATTGCTGTTCTCAGAAAGGAGTTGATGAGTGCATCATACTTTGTACACTCTGTTCCTTTTACAGCTGCACAGACAAGTATGTAGAAACTGGTTTTGAAATGTTTTATTGAATTCAAACCTTTTGAGCTTTTACCCTGTCTCAAAAAACTCTCAATTGGTTTCTTCAGCCTTCCTCTTCATCTTCCCTGGAGCCATTCTGGGGATGGGAGATGCTGTTCCACCCTAAGTGTGCAGCACAGACTCTGTCTAGTTGCCATTGTGGTATTTGTCAAAAGTAAGATGGGACTACCTCAAAGGTGACTGGCAGTCTGTGGGATGCTTTTGTCTTATGATTTAGCTGCATTTGCTTCCAGGAGTGTCTAGAACAGATCCTGCCTGTCCAGTGAGGATGGATAAGTGGATTGGTCTGGTTGGGATGACCTTTTAGCACAAGTTGTCAGTCTGACCATTCAACACTCAACCATTCAACACCTGAACAGACAGAAGTACTGATGGAGGATATGGAGAAAGACACTAGATAAGGGAACATGGGAAAGTGAAGGCTGAAGAATGAAACAGTAGAGAAGTAGATTACTGAAGTTAAGAAGATGCAGGTAAAGCAAGAGGGTGAGGAGAGAAGGGCATAGCAGGAGAGAGAGGAAGGACAAATTCAGGTAGTTGTCAGGAAGCTGAAAACGGTATTGAGACTGTAATGCAATTTTCTATATTAATTTTAGTCATTCTAGTGCCAAATATCTCGTTGTGAGAAAAAATACATCCCACAGAATCTTGCAACTGCTTCCACAGAGAACTATAGTAGAAATATAGGACTAAATCTGTTCTATGTCTTCCCCCAGAATAGTTTTTCCTGGCCCTAAATGATTATGTGGTATGTTTAAGAATATAAACCCCATTTTCTATATTTGAAATTAGACCTGAATTAATATAAAACAGAATATGCCTTGTGCTGTATAGTTTATAATTGAGTTTGCTTTTTTTTTTCTCTTGAACATATAACTTATAAATTAGTGGGACAGCAGAGTGAAACAGACTGTAAAAGATTGCAATAAAATTGAACACTCTGTGTCTTCCTCTTTCAGTTATGATCATTACAGAAAATAGTTATTAAATCTCAAAAGATTGCTTTAATTGAATTGCTTGTGTAATGATAGCTTACTGTTTCTAAGACTCCCAACGATTTAAAAAAACCCCTGTAATACTGCTCGTCTTCATTCTGAAGGAAGCTGTGAAGTTGAATTTTCGCATGAATAAACCTTTTATCTGTTAGGCATAAAATAGAAATTCTATTGTTTCACATCTTATATGCAATTTGGATAAAATTTTTTACATATCTATTACATATCTGTAACCTTAATGCTAGTTTTGCAGCTATTAATGAAGTTGCCATTTCTTTGGTGATAGTTTTATGTTTTGCTAAATTGTTTAAAAAGCAGCAAACCTCAAAAAAACATCAGCATGCTTGACATTTGAAGGATAACTGGAGAAACAGACAGTATTAAAATCCTGATCTTTTCTTCCTTCTTTATAAATGCTGTAACTTTTTTTGTTAGCCATGGCTGGTAAGGATATTTTTCTCTTTTTTTGGCATCAGAGGTTGACCAGACAGGTATTGTAGCACTTATATCTGTTACTTTTTTTATCTTTACCCCTACATGCTTATTCATATTCTCTTGATGTATCATATATATCCTACTTGGGTACTGGAACTTGGGCTGCCCAGGGAAATGGTCATAACCCCTAGCCTGACAGGCAACAAGTCTGGAAAGCGAGTGGAAAGGTATCCTGGCATGAAGTGATGCTCTAGTGTCTGTGCTAAATCTGTCTTTCATATATGGAATATTTCAGTCTTTAACAGAATTCATTTATGACCCAGTGGTGACAGTCAGGACTGTGACTCTTAACATTTATTTCCCATCATCAACCACAGTACCCATATATTGCTTCCAGTTCCCTTTGAAATACCTGCCTCATTTTCTGTTTGTGTGGTGAGTTCATGAAGACCTGGATATCACTATGAATGTATTTTGTATCCAGGTTGGCATGTTTTAAAATCCATCTTCTATCTACTAATTAAAATAGCAGTAGATGAAAAAGAAATAGAACTAGATTAACAGCAGCACATGTGACATAAGTAATCAGACACTTACTTAATGACCCATTACAAATATGATCCATAGACACATTATTGGCATACAAACTGGGCACAACAAGGATTTTAATGAGATTTGATAGGCTAATTAATTCAGATTCTTGACAAGATTATCCAAATGTGTTTAGGCTAAAAAAACACAGAAAAACCCCAAAACCACCACCACCAACAAAAGACCCCCTAACAGAAAATAAATAAAGCAATTGCAACATTTGTGTGAGCAAATACTTAGAATTTGAAAAATATAAAAGTAACTAAACCACATGGCTACCAGAACAGTTTTCTGTAATGGGGATAATGCCCTTAATAGGGAAGGATTTTATAAAAATTGCAACTTCTGTGATGAGCATGATGCTTACAATGAACAATTTAGTAGCAAGAGAGGGGAACTAGCATGGTTTGGGTATCTTTATGGATTTGGCAGTCCTTAGTAAGCAGGCATTTTAGACAAAGCTATTATAATGAATTATATCTGTAATGAGCATTTGCTGTGGTGGTAGTGTTTTCCTTTCCTTAAAGGGAGAATTGCTATTTTCATCTTTCCTATTTTTTTTCCCCAAAAGGCAAACAATCTCAACATTTGAGTAAATTTAATAAATTAAAATTTGTATAATATTAAAATCTAAGGCATTTCTTCATTTATGGCATCCTCTCTTTTCAGCTCTCAACTGACATCAATAATTGCTTTCACCATCGCCACTAGTACCAGATTTTTTTAAGTGTTAGTTCTGCTTTTCTGTACCAGTCTGACAACCAAAATAAGTCATTTAATCACCTATCTTTCTTGTTTCTCCAAGTCATACAACTTGTTTCATTATATTTAAGTCTGTTAACAGCTGACTCTGCCTGTATTTTAAACTATAAGAAGTGACAGATACAGAGCATTTAAAAGCAAGTGTTGCTAAGATGGGGTCCAGGAGTTTTTCAGGTTAAGAAGGAATAAAATGTCAAACTTTAGGTCCTTGCCTTTGTGAGCAACAAATCTTTCCACCATTTACATTTCTGTGGATAATATAAATTGTAATTCTGTGTGATTACCAGGAGAGAAAGACAAAATTGATATGCATCTGTCAGAGAAATATTTGCTGGTTTTGTATAATAAAGGCAGAGACAGAATTTTCAAAAATTTTCAAATATTAGTATTCCTCTCAAGTTAATAGATTGCATGTTTATGGTCAGTATATTCACTCAGTTAGAGAAAAGGAAGTTACATATCTTCGATGTGTCCATTTTGGGTCTTCATATGTTGAAGCATTTGGAAATCCATTTGGTGAAAACTAAGAACTCCTTTTTAATGAGTCCACTCTTGCTTCTAAAAAACAGATTTGACCACTCTGACATTTTATTTAATAAAACAAATTTGTAGTTGTTTGGTTTACAGTCACAAAAGCTTTCGGCTCATACTTGCAGCAAGATACTTGTCTGTAGTGTTTGTTTTTTCCTTTACCATTTAAGATGGGGAAAACTAAGTCTCTCCAAGCCAGATGAAACTTTCATCCTTCACTTCTTGTAACATCCATAATGGAAAAATTTAAGGTCTTAAATTTGAAATGAGCTTTTAAAATTTTGTAGACAAAACTTTTTCCTGAAATTTGCACGTAATTAATGATAATGTAAAGATACTGTAAATATTCTTTCTACTTAAAGATAAATATCTGCCCTTTTTCATTGTTACTCACTTTCTGAAGATTAAAAAACCAAAAAGAATTAGAAAACTGGAATTTCTGGAGCCCCTACAGCATTGTCTATCAGACATATTTTTAAGTGTTTGGCAGTGGCCAATGGAAAGATGCATTATGTTTCTGGTATCTGCTTAATATCTGCTTGATAACCTCAGAGTAAAATACATTGTAGAGATTGTATAGAAATACAAACAACAACAAAAGAAAGGGAGGTTTTAAATTAAACAAAACAGCATGATGTCTCTCAGCATGTGCAGAAGAGTTTGATGTCATAGTTCCTAAGAGAAAAGTGTTTTTGTTTTTTTTAAAAAAAACGTATTTATTAGACAGGCTGAAATAAATGGTATTTCAGTTTGAAGTTTAGCAGAGTGAATACTTTAATCTATTGAAACTTTTGTGACATCCAGATGAATAAAACAGTTACACTTTTTTCTTGAAATTAAATACTTCACCTGCACTCGCAATGGAGATCTTAGTATTTTGGCTTAATCAATGTCCCATTGAGCTCACTAAGAAATTTCCTCCTTCACTTGTTTCTTACAATTAGCCAAGAAGTTTAATGTCTCTTAATGGAACATCAAGCATCGCCTCCTGCTGCAGGTAAATTGTCCATTCATCTTTTGCTTTTGTGGTAATTGTGTAATCATTTCCAACCCCTTCCCTCAAAAAATATTACTTAATTAGTATTTATAACAATGACTTATTTTGAGATAGGGTTCAAAGGTTTGAGAGTAGTTTAATAAAATGTTTCAACTGCTGACTGGTAAAGCCATTATTGCTCTCCAGAGGGGAGCTGTAGACTTTATGTGATTCACTTAACAAAATGGACCAAAGGTGAGTGTGAGGTGATCCTTAACAGGGTTTTTGGTAATATTGCAATGAAAATAACATGTCCAGGAAACAGGATTGTCTACAGAATAACAAGATTATCCCCTGCCAAATTCACCCTGTAAAGTAACAGGCATAATAGGCAGTAAAGAAAAAGAATGGGACCACTACAGATGCAAAGCAGATCTTTGACTGCAGCAGTGCTGCCTTTTGAGCAAAGTGGAATTTGAAAAGTTAGGGAGTAAGAGGTCAGAAAATTTGTAAATATTAATTAAGATTAATATTTAAAAAAGGGGTTGCTATATACCAGGTAAGGTGCAGCTAATATTAACCCTTATTCAGCCATATTTATTTTGAATGCTTTCTTTTGTTTGTTTGTTTTTGGTTTTGTTTTTTTTGGGGGTTGTTTGTGTTTGTTTGTTTGTTTTGGTTGTTGTTTTTTTTTTCCTGCACTCTGTTATTGCCAAACAAAAGCTTTGGAAATATTCTCTTGATGCATTACAGGGTGAGGACACATTCATAAGAATTTCTGGTCTGTGCCAGCCTTAGAGAAGGGCCATTGTCAGGAATCAAGGCTTTTGGTTCATGAAGCATGTGTCTTCATTTTGTTCAGCATTTACATTGTCCAAGAAGTAGCTCAGGGTATCTTATGCTTCACTCAGGAGGTGCACAGAGGGACAGGTTTGATACATGAAAAGCAAGAATTGGAGATATGGCTTTATTAATTTTTGTGAAAGTTTATAAATGAGATTAAATTTGCTTGTGTGTATCACTTAATACATCAGTATGAGATCCAGCTAACAGCTAGCACTCCTTCCAGAAATTATTTATGTTTTCAAATACTGCCATTCTTACTAGTACTATTTTTTTCTTGAGCTGCAGTGTTATTGACAGTGGCAAGCCAGTCAAGTACAATTTTCCTTGGCTGATTTGTCCCACTTTAGTACTGAACAGTTCAGTGTAATCAAAGAAACAACGGCACCTGCAGTTGCTGTCTAAATAATGCTGTTTCATTTTTTAATTGTGTATAATGTCTTAACAGAGGACTGCAAAGGGATTTAGTCATCAAAGCAAGAGAAGTAAACACCTGAAGACAAGATTAAAGCAATTACACGTATCCAGCAGTCAATACATACCGTCATTTCTCCATGGGCCAAACGCTAGGATTAGAGTCAGCAGGTTAATCTGTGTGTTGAGGTGAGTGGGTGGTGAGGAAGGAAAAAAAATATGGGGAATTGGTCAAGGCTACAGCAAGAAAGCTGAAGAAATTGATGGCAAAGGAAGTGAATGAAATCTGAGACTATGAGAAATGAGCCACTGGGATGGAGATAAGGAGTTATTTAAATGAGCCAAGGGAGGAGCAGAAACAGCCTGGGGGCTTTGACAGCACCTTTCTTTAATACTGAGTCATTTACAAGACAAAAAAAAAAAAAAAAGAAAAAGAAAAATCCTTTGGCACTTCTGTCTCCTTTTATGTTCTCTGTGCAGGGTTCATCCTCACATTACCAGACATGGGAGAGGAAATGATGCTTGTACCAAAGAGAAATGGCCCATAGCTCTTCAGTTCAGACATGGTCTGTGTGGGTAGGAAGCTGGCAGGGCATGAGCTACCAAGATCTTTACACTTCCAAAATTTGCCAAGCTCTAGCTGCCTGTACTTAAAGCAGGAGATTTGCTTTGCTTCTAGTGACAGAATTACCTTTTGTTTACCTCAGGAACCTTTTCACTTATTTGACTGGCTTTGTCTTATAACTATGTCTCAACTAGTAAGACATCTGCCTGGGAATTAATCCTGTGTTTTTGATTAAGCATCACTCTTTGTTTTTCCATCCTCATTCTTCTTTCATCCTGTTTTTCAAAGAAGGAAAAGAAACTCCTGGCAGAACCCATCCAAACCTTGTAAAACCTCAGTGAACTCTAAACAGACAATCTTTCATGTCACTTAGCAATATAAATGAGTATTAGATGCAACAGAAGTTATATTTAACTGTATCATTAAGCTCTTTACATCTGAAAGAACGTTGAAAAGGGCAGATGATAAGACTTTTGTCTTACAGCTCTCCTATAATTAATTACATGAGTGAAACAAACAGAAGGCCTGTCAGTTCCCAATTAGGATATTCCCCCCATTTGGATTATAAAATCCTTCAGGATTAATGAATTTATGGGCCATATCCTCTGCAGCAGTTGTAGTCTCCATACCTTCATTATGGCCAGTGGAGGCAGAACAATTTACAAGGGTAGAAGATCTGACCTGATGTCAATGTGATGGATAAAACGATATTTTATTCTTATTATCCTTAGTGTCAGCACATACGGGACTTTGATGTGATACAATTCCCTTAACACATGGCAAATATTTGCTCAGCTCCTCTGTTTGCTTGAGCTGGACCACAGGTGACCAGCTGTCATCATCAATCAATTCATCAAGTGAAAGAATTTGATCCTTACTTTATAAGAGCCCCTGATCAAATAGGTTTCTTCCTGAGAGAGTGTCCAAATTCAACAAACAGATGATTCTTATGCCACTTGTAGTACTTGGCAGTAATATTTTATAGTCTTTTGGAAAAACACTTGCTGCTATGAACCCCATTAAAAATTTCAGTTTATTTTGGAGGAAGAAACAGCACTGAAGAATACCTTGCTGTATGTAGGGTCTGTATGCTTTTGAATTTTAATATAAAAAAAAACATTATTACTGTCATTACTATTTGAAATAAACATTGAATGACAAGTATACCAAGGTGCTGTTGCTGAGATATGAGAGCCTCCATTTGGATGACAGTAACAAAGGCTATTCTGAAATCTGAAAAGCCTTGAAATATTAATTCTCTCAGAGTTTTGTTTTATAAAACATATATAATTCAAAGGCACTGGATGGCAAAACTACAGTGGCAAATTACAAGAGTTATTAAAAATTCTCTTTCAAGCTAATATCAAGTCATCAAAAAAATTGAATACTCCTGACCCTTTCACCAAAGTGTAAATTAGCAGCGTAATGGTAATATTCAGATGTATGCTTCTTTTGATGAAAATAATATAAGAAAGTGCTGTCCTACTGTGAATCATCTTAATATGTGAAATAGCATTTTGGTACTATGATCTCTAAAAAGGACACAGCAAACTGAAAAATATGGAAACAAAAGATGAAAGCAATTTTGTACATCTCTTGCCAATGTTTTATTCCCTTTTTAGTTATTATATAAAATCCAAATATCTCAAAGCACTTCTTTATGTTGCTTAAAAACAAATTACTCACCATCAATAAAATGCTTTCCTTACAAAAACACTAGTTATGTAAATTAGGGCTAAAACATGCAATATACTGACCATGCTTAAGAATGTTTCTTATAAATATTTTCATCTACCCCTAATAGCTGCTTCTACAGCTGCATTAATATTTACATGTTTAAAAAATAAGAAAGGCAGTGCATTTGAAACAGGACTGTTACAAAACTGTAGAGATGTTATATTTTTTTTCTTACATAATTTTGTATTGTAGAAAAGAGCTTCTAAAGAATTCTCAAGCATAGAGAAAGCAGATTTTTTTGATTCCTCACACCCAGCCATGCTATTTGCTAAGGCCACTCAGGGCAAAGGTTGTATCCTAATATTCATCAGTGGTGGGAAATCCCTTTTCTGGTAGTAAAAGCTTTATTGTACTATGCTAGTTACTTTTGCTCTTTCTGTGATGGAAATTAGACTACTCTTTGTCATATATCTTAATATCTTTCCTGGGCATGCAGATAGTTTCTGTGTATAAAATAGACAGCTGCGCCCTTCCCATCATTAATTTTACTGTCTTTCTTTCATGGTCTTTAGGTGGATACAGCTCATGTAGAGCCACTCTGCCCACAGGCCTTAATCCAACAAAACACTTGACCGTGTCCTTAACATTAAGTAAATGACTGGAGTCACTGAACTGTGCTGCCGTACTTATGAGCTAAGGTGCTGTAATGAATCAGAGCTAGAGATTCTGGACCAGCTCTCATGGAAATCAGTGACGTGGGCAGCATTTGTGTCACTGAGAGCCTTGAACTAGTCTCAAAGAGCCAAGTTGTGTGCTGATGAAAGCTCTACTCTCTCATTCAGTACTTTTTTTGACTATGTCCTTCATAATATACTGTAACATATTATAACTTACTATGAAATCATTAATTGCAGTGCCTTCTGATTTTTAAACACTTTAGGTCTACTAAAACGTATACTTTTCTTCATATGTTGCCTCAGGTTGCCTTCCAAGATTTCTGGTAATACTGAAAAGAATTGCAATAAACAAAAAATGAATATTCATTTTTACATTTTTATCTTGGCAATTACAAGAGAGAGGTGATAGTATTCTTGGTGATTCATTTCATTACCTCTGCAGAATCTTTAAGTTAAAATTTTTTTCTCCTGAGGACAGATCTTTCCACCTACAGGTCTCTCCACTCATACCCAGAAGTGCTCCTGAAATCAAGGACATTCTGCTTCTCACTGAAACTCACTTTGTTTGTCACTGCTAATATTTAATAAATAACCTTATATAGGTTGTGAATTATATAGGTATATGAATTATATAGGTATAGGAATTGTTAAAAATGAGAGTTCACAGTGATCAATAAAATATGTGTTGTTTGTTATTGAAAGCTGTTTTATAGCTCTTAAAAATTTTCAGGTTTTTTTTGTCCAATATATTCTGTCCAGCAGCATATTTGAGTCGGGGGCTGTAACTAGCTATAGGCTGTGATCCACAATAAAAGCAGAGAAGGTGAAGCCAAGAGACAAAAAAGAGGAGAACTTGAACTCTAAATCAACTATAAAGTTTGGTTGTTGGCAAATGGAAGTAACTTAGGATAGATGCAGAACTGAACGGGTATTTCTCCATTTCACCTAATGTTTTTGCACTCATGTTTCACAAATTCCAGTTGAAGTGCTTTGGTAGTCCAGAAGTTGCTAAGTTTGGTAAGATCCCTGAAGACTTAACTTGTCATTACTGTTGAGAACAACCCTGCAGAATATTCTAGGCTGTATCTATGCTTATGAGTAAGTGGTCTCTGTCTCCTTAATAATGGGGAGTAAACACCTTATTTTTAGTCAAAGTTTTGCAACTTAGATCTCTCTGAGCCATTATATGTCACCACACTTAAATGATGGTTAAGGTGCTTGTGCGCATATATTTTGGGGTATAATGAACATATAATGTGGGTTATAATACCTTACAGGTATTGTACTGCTAAGGGCACTGTGGATGTTTACACATTAATTATCTGTGCATTAAGGTTATGTAGTTGACTGCACTGGCAGATTTTTCTTATGGTTTAGTGCATTGTAGTGATAAAATCTTCTGAATGGTAAAGATTGCAAAAGGTCATGTATCCCAGAGATCTGTATAATTCAGCTTCATACTAAAAATAACGGACTTGTCGTGTATTTTGTGTTGTCCATGTAAGAAGGCTAGGCCATAAGCAATTTCCATGAGAGCACAAAGAGGAGCGAGAAAGCCTGAGAAAAAGTGCAAACACAATTTAGGCACAGATTTATAGTGATTGGTTCAAAACCAGGCATACTGGCCTATATCTGGCTGTCACTTGTAATATTAGAATCATTCTCCTTCCTTCCCACTTAAAACAGCTTCTTCCACAAAACTACATCTTTGATCTTCATTATCAATCTTTTTTCTTTATTTACTGCAACTTTCCTTTGGACTTTAAGTTCATTTGTAGGTAAGGGACACCTCTTACATATTAGAAATGACAAACTTTGTACAGTGAGACAAACAGCGTACAGTGAGAACATATCGGTCATAAGGTTTCAGAGAACAATTTCACCTCTACTGTAGTACAAGACGGGAGGGCAAAGTCCAGAAGGAAGTATCCTGCTCTGAAACCTTTCCTGCATGAACTCATTGGTCATTATGATAATTAGATCATCTGTCTAAATAGAGTCCATATGGTGATTTTTCTGTAAATGTTTTCTTTATTTGAACACAGTGTATTACTCTATTTACAGTTTCACATTGAATTTAACCTTGGCGACTGAATAATTAGAATCTGGGCTGAGTAGCAGCATAGTTTTTTTATTACTCAGGGCAGGGATGATGGAAATATTATATTGTCTCTTATTCTGAAGTATAGGAAACAAGTTAGAGATAAATGACATGAAGTTGGCAAAAGAGTCATATTCTTGTATTTGTTCTATTTGAATTTCTCTGAGTACAACAAAAAAATGTAAGGTAGTTTGGGTAATCATCCTTTATTAAACCTACAGACTGTTCTGAAAAGTCAGTTGTGTTTGAATGAGCAGCAGTTCAGAGTAGAAAACAGTTATAATTTCAACTTGAAAGGATACAAGTATTGCTTCATTTTTTTCAATGCTTTTTGAAAATTTTTTTCTTAGTAACAGATTATTGTGGATTTGAGACTGAAAAAAAAATTTTTGAACATATAAATAGTAGTCAGATTATAAATTAGAAATGTTTTACATTTATTTGATTCTTTGTGTTGTATTTTTTACTTTTTCTATGGCATGCATATCAACAAGGCTGCACCAAAATGTTTGAGCAAATTATAAATGTCCCATTTTGTATAATGGACCAGATTCTCAAAATATTGCTTACAAACACTGTGGCTGTTTGACCCTAGCTGAACGCCCAGTGTCCGCTCAAACCTCTTTAAGGCCTACCCCCACCCCCTTCGCCTTCCAGAGGGAAAATAAAAAAATACAAACAGCCAAGCTAGGAATTTACAAATAGAGATAACGGATGGGAGAAAGGTCTGATTAATTAATACGGACAAGACAGACTCAAAATAATGCTTAAATTTATTACTAACAGTCTAAAACTAAAGTAAGGAATAAAAACAGAAACGTTTTTCCAACACCTCCCCTGCCCCCACTCCCAGAGTCAGTTACTGCTTCAGCTGCTTCAGTCCAAGACTTTTAAGCAGCAGTTCTTCACAATCTGCTGTTCTGTGGACTTCAGGGAGAGAGCCCGTATCACCACAGACCTCACCATGGCTTCAGGGTGGCGGGTCTCTAGCTCGGAGTCCTTCCCCTGCTTTTCTGTGAGGTCCCTCCCACGAGAGATAGTTTTCTGCTCTCCCATAATCATTCCATCGAGTGCAGTCTCTTATGGATAAGCTGGCTGTACTTGTTTCAGCTGTCTCTCTCTCTCGGCCATGGCCACAAGTCTCTTGCAGGACTCTACTCCATCTTTGGATCTCCCATGAGGTAACAGCCTCCTTTATGTATTCTCCTGCTCTGGCGGGGGAGATCTTTGCACCCCAATGGCCTCCCATGGACCTCGAGGGGACAGCTCATTTCACCATGGTCTGCACCACAATCTCAGGGAATCATAGCTTTCCCTTTCCCTGCTCCCGTGGGGTCCCTCCTCCTCCTCCTCCTGCACTGACCTTGATGTCAGCATTGTTAATTCATGGCTGCAAATTTCAACTGCACAACAACTCCTTAATTCTTAAACGTGTTCTCATGCAGGGGCAAACCAAAAGCAGGAAGTTTTTCCTAGACCCAACTATCACTGGCTCCATAGAATAGGGGAAAACTTCTAGGAGCTGCTAACAGAAGCCACTCTTCCTCTTAACAAAAAACGTCATCAGAGAAACCCACAACAAACACGTATCAAAATTTTCTGCACCTGCATATGTAAAATACTGTGCTGAATTACAGCCTTTTTTTGCACAATGACTGATTGTGTTTCCAGTGTCTGACTTGCACAAATAATTGTGCAGTTAATACTCCAGCTAATCTTGACAGCCCCAGATACCACAGTTACTGCAACAGCCTCTCCAGAAGAGGATGGTCACTGAAGACAGAGTCCTTGGTGGTGGCCAGCACCAGGCCTGCCTCAAAGCAAAGACACTGACAACAGAGGAACATATATTTTGTGAAACCAAAATGGACATTTTCAGAGGGCTTTCCTGCTAGCTTCTTCTTCTGGTAAGGAAAATCAGCTGGCTTGATGCTTTCCCACTGGGACACTCCCTGCAGTTCAGGCACACCCAGATCATCTCAGAAAGACTGGTATTGGAAAATCCTGGAGAATTTTGCCAACAGTGGTGCAATATTTTGTTTAAAATTTCAGCAAATCCACAAAACACCCTAGTCCCTTAGTCCACAGGCTGTAAAGTGTGCAGATCTTAGTTATGGCTCTGTACAAGCAGCTGGCTCAAAACAAATACCACAAAATAACAACATCTCACCATGATTTCAGCAGAGAGCAGTTTAATGAGATTGTTATTAATAGTTATCACCTTATATATAGCTAGACCATAAAAATGAGAGAGAAATCTCCTTCATTTGCCCCAAGATGGTCACAGCATGAATAAGTCAAAGTGTTCAATGATCATCTGGGAGTGAAGATGCCTGACCAGGCTGTTTCATCTATCCTCAGCATCTGGTGGCTGTGGTGGTGGCCCTGTCAGGTGTGATGAGCCACTGTTCCTGGGCCCTCCAAGGTGGAGCATCTCCAGTCTGGTTTGCACTGCATGTCTGAGGCAATGTTACTGTGCCAATTAACACCAGGAGTTTCCTCATTTTGATCAGGCGTTAATGAAGATCATCTCATTCACTCGTGAGAAGGCTGAGATCTTTTGGGACATTTGCCCCACTTCTGAAGGGGTGAATTGATTAAAAGAGGGAGCAGGGGCTCTGTGGGCAACAAGCAATGATTTAACATAAAATTAATGAGAAAGTTTAATTACTGGCATATCTCAACACAAGATCTCTTTAAGATGTATTTAATTGTTTGAGTTTTATATGCCTTCCTTGCCCAAGATACACATATTTCGGATGAATTCAGACCACTACTGTGCTTGACTACGTTAACTTCTTCTCTGCATGATTTTGCTTTTTAAGAAAAATGAAATGGTAAAGCTACTAGCCTGGCTCTTTCATGGACTTGTTAAATCTGCCATTCCATCTTTTCTGTTGTCTCTCAAAATACCTTATTTGTAAATCTTACATTCTTTTTTCTAACTGAAGTCTGTTGAATAATTGTATTGCCTGCTCAGTAGAGAACTGATTATGTCTCCACCTATTGCTTTATGATGATTTCTTCAAGAGAATTAAAAAGAATAGAGTTATGAAACCAAGCTTATGGCTCCATTTTCCACCAAAGAGTGCTTTTCTTCTCAGTATCCTGTGTTATTTGTTTAGCTAACATTTTATTTTCATCTTCCCTTAAAAATATTTAGCACTTTTGATTGACCTAAGCAGTGCTGTAGTTTCCTTCTTTGTAGATATTCTATTGCTGGTTTCCTTCACATGAAAGAAAAAGACAGGAAATTTTGTAGCTGAGGAATCAACACAGTTGCATATATACATATAAAATCCTGAATTCACCACTTATTTTTGTGGCTTTACATTGTTTCTGCCACTACTTTAGGTTATGCCCCAGGGTTCATTCAACTTGAAGATTTAAATATGCATTTGCTTCCAGACTAATAGGTAAGTCATCCTCTGCTGTAGGTGCTTGCTTCCTCAGGAGGGATGGGGGGGAGGTGGGTAGGAAAATCCTCAGAATAAAAGATCACCCTTTTTGTCCATATTGTAGTATTTAATGACTTGGTCTTCCTTTTAAGTCTAAGATGCTCTGTAAGATCATGAGTATCAAAACACTGTCAGTTTGGATTGGGTGATACTATGGTGAAGTCAGTTATGCATGTTTTCTATTTTAGTAAAATGTTACTGATATACACAGAGCAGAAGCCATTTCTGTGTCTATAGTGGACTTTAAACTCCCAAAAAGTATTTAATAGGTTTCAGGAGTACATGGAGAAAAAGAGCTGTGAAGATTTAGACTAAAGGTAACTCCTACTTTTGTGTCTGAGACTGTATGAAAGAGTGGCATAGATATTCCAGATGGACCAGAATAAAATTAAATAGCTCAACTCTGAAGAGTGGAGATATGGGGAAATAAATGGAAGGAAGAGAATGGTGAAGAGCAGGGGAGAAAATTACCCATTTTGCATATAAATGATGTCATTACCCCCTCAGCTTCTCAGGCAGAAGTTGACATTCCTAATTAAAATAATTTTACAATCTTCTGGGGACAGATATACAAAAGCATAAAGAGAGGGAAAAATAACAAATACAAAACAAACCACATCACTGGTCATTTTTACAAAATTATTTTGCAACAGAACTGATGATGTACATGCAGTCTCAGCTTTATAACAAGTTACCATGTTTGTATTTTATTTCAGATAATTCACAGAGCTTGATATAAAAGGCAGGGGATGAATAAAACCTTTTCAGAGAAGAGAATGATAAAACCACAATACAAGGACAGGGAATTGAAAGCCTATTGGACTGAATTTCATTGTTTTCTTCTGATTAATACTGCAAATTGAAAGCCGCTGAGTTTAACCTGTGCTGATGCTACAGTTGCTGTAATTAAGCATGAGAATATGGTCTTACAACTTCTGCATGCAGATTGTTTCATACAAAGCATGTAGCAAATTTGTCAGTCCATAACTATTAAATCTGCAACAGAGGCATCCAGCCACCAAAGGCTGGCATTGTTACTTGTTTAATTGATCTACAATACTCTACCGCACCTTTACATCACAATTCCTGGGCAAAAAAGCAGTAATGGAACCTTTTCTAGATGGTGATGTAGCAAGGGGATGTGTTGTTTTAGCCACGTGGGAAGGAAACGGTTGTGCTAAAAAAAAAAAAAAAGCAACACAGTGAGTGTAACAAATCTGTAAAATTCCATTATCATATGCCTCGTCTTTTCACTCTTACCATCTGACTGACTGATTTAATATTGCTAAGAGACTTGACAGACAAACTTGTTAGCATTAGATACTGCACACCATAGTTATTGATAGATCAATTGTTACCACTAATTTTACTTCAATAGGATGATATTTCAGTAGTCAGGAGTTGGCTGAAGGCTGTTTGTGTTCATGCATTTCTTTTCTTTTCTCCTCACATAACTGGTTGTCTTTTGCATTTCCTAAGTACTTTTGGTGATTTCATGGTAAGAAGACAAACTAGAAGCCAAGAGAATAAAATTATCCTCAGGCACAAATGCAGAAAATCAGGCTTGAAATCTCACAGGAACTGATATTCTTGTCCTATAACCATTACTTACAGTAGTGACTAAGCTTTGAATAATTTAGAAAAATTAAAATCTTTCTTGAGGTATTTTCATGTCTAGTCCTGATTGATTCATTAATAAAAGCTAACAAAGCATTTTAAGCCTCAGAAAACTTTGGATGTTGTTCTGCTCAGAGGATGGGCATGTTGTCAAGTCCATTAGTTCTGAGCTGATTCATCCTCCCCTAATTAATATGATTCATTCATAGACCACAAAATCTGGAATAACCACTGCGGTTTTTGAATGAATTAAATATTATCTATCGCACCACGTGCTTAGTTCTTCAACTCCATTTACATAGATTAGAAGGGTAAACATACTCCAGTTATTTTATCCAGCAAATAAGTCTCAAATGTTATAAAGATGAATCCTTCCTTTCCCAATGACTGTTCTTTTGTTTGTGTTTGTTTTGCAAGATGAAGAAAGACTGGATAAAATGACAGCAGGGGTTCAAGGCATCTCTCAGGGAGTGCTTTTGCACAGGGGGCACTGATGGGGTAGTCAGTAGGGCATAGGGGTCTTCTGTATTATCCCAGCATGAGTCTTGGCTGCTCTGCAAAGTGGCACCTCCCAAATTCATGTCTATCAAGGTTGGAATTAAAAAAGATTTGTCAGAAAACCAGAGTGCTGAGTGAATATTCCTGAGTGAGAAGGCCTTTTCCAAAATACCCTTCTGTACAAGGCTGTCAAGGAGCTCAGCAAAGGTGTCAGGGAGCTGAAACAGAATTGTGGGTTTAGAGGCAAATAATGGCCTTTGGTTGTTGTGATGTGAATGAGAGAACACTACTCAGAAAATCAAAGGTAGAAAAGTGTGATATATTGTACAGAAATTATCTATAGCACAAATAGCACACTATACACAAAGTGCAAGAAAGCTGGCAGAGAGGGGCTTTGGTGTATATCATGGATATGATGATCCTCAAAACACTTAAGCATAAAGGATTGATTCTTGAAAATAGGTTGAGGCATTGAAAAGCATGTGGAATGATTCAGCCTTGGTTCAGTTTCTCCTGCCAGTAAGGGAAAGTTGCTCAGTGTTCACCCTCCTGATGGAGCTTCTTTCACTCAGAGAATCAAGATTTTCTTGCTGAATGCTTGACTCAAAAACAAATCTATGGCTTTCTAACGTCTTCTTTTGTAAAGGTGTATATACATCCTGCCAAAAGTAGCATGACATCTGTATCAGGTATAATTTTTTTTTTTTGGATTTTAGCATGCATATATATTAATGTGTCTTTATCCTTATTTCACAAGAGATGTGCATAGCTCTCCATATACCAGCATTTATCTTTCTGGTTTGTGCCATGGTGTGGAAAATACATCACAAGAGCAGTGGTACTAGTGATGACATGTGATACCAACATATCATAAAAGAGTTGCCACTCCTCTGATGTATTATTCAAAACATGGAATTAAACAGAGAGATCAATATAATACAGGCCCTTAATTTTTTAAGGTAGGTTAGAAGGTTTTAGATTAAAAAGAAATGGGCTCCAGAGAGTTTACCTAGAGTCTCGGCAGACAACAGAGAGAAATGAGAATAACTGTGATTTCATATATGACCCAGATTTTACCAAAATGTATTCAGTTTGTGGCCAGTGGAACTTTTTAAGTTCCCTACATGTTTCAAGTCCTATCTGTATTTGGCTGTGATACAGCCAGCTTCCATCACCATACCATCCACAAAATACAATCTTCACTGTCTCCACATTAGCCAGTTCTCTCTCTTCTCTGGACCACTACCTGGCAGCTCCGGCTGCTCTCAGCCCAACTTTCTGAGCATTACCAACCCCCTCATTCCTGTTGATTAGCAACCAGGCATGCTGAGTGGAGCTTAAATGGTGAATTTATTTTCCTGTTTTTTGCACAATGAGGGCACTTATTTGAGCACTCTTCTCTACTTGAGAGCTGATTATCACTAAACTTACTGAAAGTTAGTTCCTATTGAACTTACCTATTTGTAAAATGTCAGAATTCTCCCTCATTTTGTAAAACTAATAGAGAGATGATGGGGTAGGGGATAGAAAAAAATATCTCAGACATTAATCTTATTTCCTTTGTGGCTAACTTAAGTAATTTTGCTAAGTATCTTGATTTTCATTAACATTGTCTTCATTATAAAAATTGTATTTAGTATCATTCATCTTTCCCAACATGTTCAATAATCACAGAATTTGAATAAGAAATTATTTTGGGTTTGTGTTTCTAATTTAATCTCAGTTCTGCAGCTCCTTCAAAAATGCTTAGACAGTATTTTTCATTTTTTGCTCAGAAAGGTGGAATGGCAAAAGAGACCACCAGGTCTTCACATACATGAACTTTAAGAAGAAACACTAGATATTGCAAAATATGAGCAAATCTAACAGTTGGCACTTCTGGGCTTGTCCATATTTCACACAAAAAAAAGAAATCCCTCAGCAAGCCAGAAAAAACTTTCTTAGGTTCAGAAGGCACTGACCCTAATTATGTTAACAGAATAGAAATTTGTTATTAATATAAATTGTATTTTTATTGGACAGTTGCAAGTAGTCTCTACATTCTTCAGTTTTCTTGAGGTTTTGGTCCAGACATGTGACTTGTCTTCTCTACTAGAGTATTCCATTTATCAATCTCATTAGCCATTTTTTTTGTGTGCTCTCTAACAAAAATTTTATAATTTTGGGATAATAAACTTTGCTAAGGTAGCGTATATCCTTTTTTTCCTCCATTGATATTATTTCCTTGAATCCTTGAAGATATTTATATCCTGTTAATCTCTTCTTCTCTAAACTGTGTAAATTAAGTTCCCTTCCTTGCTCTTCCTCTGTAATGTCCCCTAATCCTTGAATCATTTCAGTTGTCCAGACTACCAGCATATATGTTTTCTGGGGGCCTGGAACATAAAAAGAAATTAAGAGACCACTGTCTGTCATAACATGCTGCTGTGAGCATGCCTGTTATGGCTGACCTTAACCAAAAGGAATTGCAATTCTTCTTGCACAGTGTGGCCCATTCGATTTATTATGTATTTTTATCAAGTTTTGGTGTTATTTTCTGTGCCAGACACTGTTTGTGCATTAGATACTATATTTCCCTGCCCAAAGACCTTAAAACAGAAGATTTTAATTGTGTGAGAACCTACTAGTGGAGACCCCTACAGAAAGAATTACACATTAAAACCTCTGTGTTATTTCTGTTCCTTTAGAATCCATGTTTAAAACATATAATGTTATGTGATAAATGGGGTTTATATTTTTAAGGTATTTTGTCCTAAAAATAATATTTTCATAGGAGCATTTTGGAAAGAGTGAGAGAAGAGAGAAGTAAGTTTGGATTGCACAACATCCAAAACTACTGCAGTTTATAAAGGTCATGGCAATTTACATCTCTTATCCCCAGATTATACACAGATGTTCATGCAGATCATTTGGATGTAGATATAGATAATATTATCTAAGCCAGATCAAGATTATAACATCGGTCCCCTAGTCAGTGATTTACGGTAACTGTCTTCTCTCTGAGGCAAGACACTAAATGGTTTTCTCTGTCTTCAGGTTTGAGACTAAACAAATCCATACATGTGATCAAAGTACTAGCAATATCAAAGAGAAATATGGATGCACAGATAGGCAGCAGAAGATGCCCATCTCTTTCCAACTTCCTCTTGTCTCTTGATACTGCCCTTGTAAATGAATTAGCACAAATGAAGTGCTTGATTATATTCATTCTGTGTGATGTCAGAGGAATTCGGTATTAATAGATGAAGAATTTTTCCACTAATCACCTATAGAAAACATGCTAGTTTGGACAGAGAACAGAATTCTATATTGCTGTAGCATAAAAGAGAATGACTTAATATAGTGAAAAATAATTGTGGTAGAGTTGATTATGCTTTTGAATATGTGTTCATGTGATTACAAATGTAAATGAGCAGTGTGACTGACACTTCCATTTCTAAGTTTCCTGTATGTATACTGAAGTACATATATACTCTAGAAATTTTTATGTTTGTGTACTTGAGAATACCACCACCTCTAGGAAAAGATGCCCTTTGGAAGTTGAGCCATATGAAGCTCAACAAGAATATTGTCCCTTCTTAGAAAACTTGTAATTTTTCTCAGCGTTAATCTGTGAGTTTATGTACTGTGTTAATAAAAAGTCAAGAGCAGTGGAACAGTCTTCTATGATAGTAAACAAACATTAACTTTTCAGCATTGTTTAATGCAAAATTTCTCTGTAACATCATGTATCTGTCTCTCTACCTTATTTTAGGTCTCATCATTCCCCTTTTCTGCAGTTATAGAGACTATCCCTTACCTTTCATGCAATGACCAACTGTTGCTACAAAAAATACTTTCTTACTGAGAATCCATGTAGGATTTAGTTAGAGATATACTGGCTGCAATGAAGACATTACTTATGGTAATATCATGAGGATTCCAAATCATAGCTTTTAAAGAGAAATACAAATATGTATTATGTCCAGAAATACTGAATCTATTGAAAGATGGATGCTGCAATTATTGAAATACATAAAAGGTACAAAGAGAGATGAATGCAGCAAAACTGACAATCATTAAGTAGAAAGTCCTTTTCCTTTTTTAGAGCTGTGTTGAAAATAAAAAGGTAGATGGGAGCCATTTCCTTTTAATGATTTATAATGCTTTTAAAGAGCTTCCATACAATGAGCAAAGAAAATCGTATTGGCCTGTAATTTGCAGGAGGTCATTTAGGCACAGAAAACATACCCTTTGAGGTGTTTATGTATGAACCCTTTACAATACAAATTGAAATTTGATAAAAGGAGTAGAAACATGAAGCAGTTACGGAAGGCACACAGTTAAATCCTGTGTTTTTCTTTCAGAAAAAAATCAGTAAATATCAGCATGTTGATTTACAGAAATGCATTTTTAGAAAGACTCATGTGTTTCATTTGAGAATTTTGTCATTAGCACTTAGTGCTATCAAATTAAATCTGAAGTAAAGTAAACCAAATTAGTACATACATTGTTAAATTTCAAAAGAACAGTAATATATAGAATATATAGAGGTCTAGAACTAAAATGTATCTAAATTCAGCCTAGCTCAGAAATAAACTTAGTACATAATATTCTTTTATAAAGGTGAGTGGTAGGAATGATAAAGATGAGTGGTAGGAATTTCTACTAAGCTTTTAAAGTACTTTTATTTGCTTTAAACTGCATTCTTGTATCCAAATAATGTTGTTATCTAAGATAACAAGACAAAAGGGCATTTGGTTGCAGGTTCCCTCCTATCCAGGGAATCCCTAAAGCAATTGATGAAACCAGGCCAGCTCTAGTCATGTTTTCTTATTAGCAGTTAAAGAGAGAACTAGAATAACCTACAACTACACCTACAATGTGCAGCCATCAGCACCAATTAACCATTGCAGGTGGTGGTTTGACCAGCACAAAGTCCTTCCCAAGAAGGGGCCACCTGGCCCTGGAGCCAGGAGTGACTCATGGCATCTGATGGGTATTTTGTGCCTTTCAGGTTGAATTTGGGTAATTGGATGGCTGAGAAAACCAGCATCAAAGGTTGGTTAGGTAAGGAAGGGCTTAGCAGCTGGTGCACTTGAACATTCCCAATAAGAAGAACAGGCTGGAAGTGGGCTTCAAGTGTGTTTGGACAGAAGAGAGCTTGTACCCATTTTTATTCTACTTTCTGTAAAAGAACTTGCTGCTAAATCAGAAAAGAAAATTAATTTGTATTGTAATTTATAATTTATGATTATTTATAGTTATTTCAATTTTGGGAAGAGAAAAAAAAATGGCAGTCAACTCTTGGAAGAGGCTGGGAAAGTTGTTTCAGCCAGAAACTTCATTTTTCAGTGAGCAGCATGGGCAAAATAAACACAGGCCCTTTTCCCCACAGATATTTCCTAGCACCCATTACAGCAAGTACTCCATTGCCATGTAAAAGGTGAATTGTATTTCCACAGATGTCATGATCTTATATTTGGTCCATTTAACTGGGCTTGATCTGTCCCTGTTTAAAAGCTCAAGCTTCTTAAGGTATCTTTGGCTAGTGTTTAGGTACATGCTGGTATGTCCCAAATGTAAGTGATTCTGGGAGCAAGTAGGTCAAGTTAGAATGATTCTGAGAGTACAAAGAATTTTTGACTACATTGAGCTGGTGATTTGCTTAAACTTTGGTTGTCCAGTTTTGAATATCAGGCACCCTTCTTGGATGTGAATTAATACTTCTCGAGGAAGTGATTTGTGTCCTGGAACATTCAATTTAGTTAATGCCTTTTGAATGACAATTTCCCTTACTCTGTCTGGCTTTGGTGTCCCAGCAGGCTGGCTATTGTGAACACCCTTCTTAGGCATCTAATTCTCTGTATTAACGTGCATGATTTAAGGACCTTATTCTGTTTCATCATTTTTAGCACTGAAGCACTGGTCTGGCTCTCATTGATTCCTGAAGTTAGGCAATTACCAGCTTGAGATGCTGTCAATGACTTTTATGTTGAGGAATGTAATTCAAATAGGGAAAACTACATAATGCAATGCCATGCACCTTGAAGAAAACTCTTACATGACTTTGGGTGGAATTCTGGAATTTGACAACTATATGGCCTTGTTCCAAAAAATTAAATGAATCTCTCTTCAGAGCATATGGTGTAGAGAACATGTCATGTTTGAGAAATGTGGTTGGCTTGTAATCTTGATTTTTAATTTTGCAAAAGAACAATAATTTGTCACAGGATAAAAACTTCTTTTTTTCCCCCTGTTGAGTGCAAATGTGTTTTCTTCAGACAGAAGAAAAAAATCTTTTTGGGAAAATCCAGTTTTGCCTTGCATTCTCTCATAGATATTAATTGTCTCAGTTCTTTTGAACAACAGTGTGGAATTAATGTGGCTGTTTTTATTTCATATTGATACTAAAGGTTTGTGATGGAAATTAAAAATCCAAAGACTCAGCTATTGAAGACCTATTGTTGGTCTGTATGAAGAATCTGGTTGGTATACTTGTTACTAAAAAGGGGGTACTCAAGAGAAAGGATTCTTTTTTTGATACACCAGAAATTTATCAACCTTCTCCTCTTCCCCTGCCTGAGTTGTATAATGATGTGAATAATTGTACTATAGTGCAGACTGGGTGGTGGAGAGGCACTGTTTGAGCTACACAAAAAAGCAGCCATCCCATTCTGATCAGGCTCCTGGAAACATCTCAGATGAGATCTGGATCCCACCACATCAGGAAGGATCTGCCACTGGTTTTAGTGGGGTACTGAGCAGAGAGCAGTGGCATTATACTCAAGTCATCTGCCTGCTCCTTTCTTCTATTCCTGAATCATGGACTAGTTTCAGATTCCCTGAGCTGGTCTGAGAGAGGTGTGGATCAGAAGGCTCCCCTCTACCTGGCACAGAGTCTGGCCAGGTGTCTCAGCTCTGTTGTACACTGTGCCACAGGCTCTCCCAGCCAGCATTTTTCTCTAAGGAACTAGGGGGATTAGGCTTTTCTGGGGAAATCTAAGAGGATTGCAGATTCAAGCGATGGCCAAAGGGGCACTTCTATAGCTTTTTAATTAAAAGATATTTTGACGAGGACCAGAAGGATTAAGGAATTAGTAAAACCAAGTTAAATGTCAAATGCCGGGTTAAACCACAAAGTAGTCATATTCCTAATGGCTCTTTAGCTTCTGACTTATTTTCTTCCTGAGATTAAACAATCTGTAAAGCTTATTAAGGTCATTTTCTATCAATCTTCTTCTTTCACCACTCCTCCCTTCCTCCATATTTATGGCATTACAAATACATTTAAATCCAACACAAGGATTTGGATGGTTTGTAGTATAAAAAGGGAGACCTTTAACAGACCATGTCATGCTTAAATTTTTAAAGAAAAATCTCGTATTTTATGAAAGTAATAACCAAGTCTACATTTTCTACGCATAGAAATGTTTGAACATTTAAATACATCAGTCTTTTCATTATTACTTTTACGTCTACTTATTTTAAGTGCTCTACTGCATATGAAAGTCAAAGGGAGAGGCAAAGTATGGATCAGATTATACGACGGAAATTCTCACAGTTCTAATTCTAATGCAAAAAACCTGTTCCTAATTTTATGTATAAAACTTTTCTTTTTATACTATTGAGTAATGTAACATTATTTTGAAGCTAAAGTGAAGGTGTTAAGTCAAAAGAAGTAATTTTAAGTTTTTAATTATTCTACAAGTTTTGCCCTACAGCACATTTTCTTAAAACAGTATCTTTTGTTCAGCACTAAACTGCATGAATTACTTATAAGGCAGGCAGATAAATATCTCAGAATGTCTTACAAATAATAATTTAGTTCAGCTAGGATTTTTTGTGTTGCTGATGTTCATTCACCAACTCACATCATTAATAGCAAAAGTCAGCTAGTGAAAGGAAAAAATCTGTCAGTTCAAGGACACAAATTATAATAAAAAAAATATTTAACAGTTGCTAGCATTCTGACACTCAAAATATGAAGGGGGATGAGTGAATATTGCTGAAAATTAATATTTCACGTAAATGTTTATGGTAATTCACTGAAAACAGGAAAAATTTCCTGTGTATGACAGATGTCTGTATCTGCTTGTGGCTTCAGTAAACTATATTATGTTAAGATAAATTTGTTGGACTGTACTTAGTCAGGAGCATCTGTAAAATCATCTGCTTTGAATATCTTTTGAAAGTCTCATCACAAGATTAAAAGGTGCAAAAAAAGCCAGAACCGGAAGATGTAAAGCACTGCAAACCAGTCCCAAAATCCTTTGCTTTTCTGAAGTCCAAGCTGAAGATAAAATACAGTGTGGCATGCTTCCTTAAATTTTCACCAAGGGATTTCTATCAGGATACTGCCATACCTTTAGCGCTTTAATGTCTGCTGACATACCATTTGATCCAGCACTTATATTAACTCCCTGGAACTGACTTTAATCCATACATCCCCACAGCTTGCTGCATGGCAGAGGGTAAGTCACTCAGAGCTGGGCAGAGTGCTGCTCTGTCCTTTATGACATTGTCCGTATATCCAGAGCAATGCTGGGATTTACCCTGCTGTAAAAGACAGTCACTTTTGACCCTCTCTATTCACATGTCTCTCTTTGTAAAAATCTCATCTCAATCTTCAAGGCAAAATATTATTGGAATCCTTTATTTGTGAAATTTTTGACCTTATGGAATGAAAACATCTAAAAATATATCCATCCACTATTTGTTGTCTCTGATATTTTGAATATATGGTGCAGTCAAGCTCACGGTGTTTTGCTTTTTGTTTTAATGTATAGTTAGTTCATATTTCTGTGTACTGCTTACAGTCAAAGGTTCTGGCATTTCAAACATGGGTGTTTCCAGTGTTTTAGTATTAGCATTTTCATGTGGACTGAAAGAGCTGGACTGAGATGATACTGAAGTGTTGAAAAGCTGTTATAGTTTCAATACTCAGTTGGAATTCCTTCCAAAGCTTGGAGGCAACGCCTTAGAACCGATAAAAGGTTTTAA
>JAWWEE010000122.1:7612851-7628835 GCA_035221455.1 Xenops minutus
AATGGTCCATTGTTCTTGGGGAATGAATAGAGGGGGTAGAATACATAGCTTTTATCACTCCCACCCAGTGATAACTGCTCCCTCCTGCTGAACTAGGACAGTTGTCTGGAATGGTACAGAGCACAATGCTGGCCCAGATTACGTGAGGGTGAATTTGGAGGATTATGCAGGACTTCTTCTGCATGAATAAAAATATTGCAACAGTTTATCAGAGCAATAACGATCCTGATTATTTGAAAGGTCAATACTCAGCGGAAAAATGACAAAACCTTCTTTAGAACTGTACTATTTCTTTGTTTGCTCTTTAAGCAAAGTCTATGTCCTGAATGTATTTTCTGTGTATAAGGTGTTTACGTAAAGGTATCTAATAGATAAAAGCCAGATATTTATATTCACATTCAGATATTACCTGAACCAATGTCAGGTTTTTATGGGTCTCTGACAAATCTTACTGTAAAAATAATATTGGACATTTAATGGGGAGGGGAACTGAAGACACCGTGAGACCTTGCACTTATGTCAATTTTCAATACTTTTGTAAGTTACTTCCTGGATGTCCTCAGAATTTGCATGTAAATACTCCAGTGATTAGCTAGGTTGTAGTCACAACTTGTTTATAGAAACTTTCAGTTAAACTAAAGAAAATCTGCTGGAAAGGTCATATCTTCTTTATATCTATTTCCTATAAATCCAAGAATTTGTTGTTAGTATAATTAAAAACTCACCAGTCTTATAATTATTAGTTCATATCTAATTACTACAAGAAAAGATAAAGAATATTTTTTGTGCAAGAAAATTCAACAGTAATGATAATAAACCTTCAACATTGCAAAACACTTAGGTTTTACTTCTTTTTATGGTGCTGTGTTGACCCATCTACTGTTCCTAATGGTCTCACAGTTACTGGCTTCATTCAGTTACAGTAGGGATGTTGTGATGATTTTTCAGGATCAGGAGTCCTTTGTTGTTTATTACTGTCATTTATATAAAACTATGGTTTTATAGTAAAAATCAAACAAACAAAAACAAAACAAACAAAAAACCAAACCAAAATAAAAAAAAAAAAACAACAAAAAACCCCAGTAAAAACACTATTTGTTAAATACAAAATAACAACTAAAACTCAGTGTATCCTACTGGCTAGTGGAATTTTTTCCTGATTTATTGGAAAAAGGGAGCAGATTTTCTAATAAAAATCTAATCATATATAGTTAATTTCTTTACAGTGTTTTAGGCACTCTACAGCTGCCGATCCTACTAGTAGATTAAGCTGGTTATTCAGTGTTGAGACAAATATTCAGGCATGGTTTCTGCTTCAAAGAGCTTACTGTCTAAGTTTAGATACATGACATGGAAATGAGAAGTGACAAGTGAACAAAAGAAACAGCGGGGGAGAGAGTGAGCACAAAAGGATACGTTTACAGAATTATCATAGTTTCTTGAAGGCATGTTTCATCTTACCTAAATTTAGTCATCAAAGTTATATATCTAGCATTAGCAAATAGAAGACTATTCCCACATGTGGTCAATGGAGCTAATTGGTTGCCTCTAGAAAATTATTTAATTTAGAAATTTATTTTAAAGTGGATGAATAAGTTTCTGGATGTTAGTATTTCCCTCCTCCAATAATTGAAAGACCCTTAGCTTGCCCTGCTCACCTGGCTTTCAATTTGTGATGTTTTATTACAAATCTTTTTAAGAAGACCATATTACTCACTAAGAAAAGATGATAAAATGACTAGGCAATGGTGAGGAATTACCAGAGTGAAAGATCATTGAGCATCATCTTATCCTTTACACCATTTTAAGGGTCTTTTAAAGAATGACACAGATCGATCCCATTCTCCTCTCTTAATATACTTAAATTTAGGACTCTGTCAGCAGTGACTTTTCTATGGTGAGATACTTCTTGCCTCAGAGCTGCATGCAGTGAGGGAAGTCTTACTCCTGCTCATCCATTTGCATTGACAGATTTCATAGGCAGAGTGTCTCATGCTCCTGAGTAACAGCACAACCATACAACAAAATCATTTAGTAAAAAGGTAAAGGTAAAAAAAAAAATCTCATAAATACTTTAATATCCAGCGGTAAGCAGCCTTAGAGACCTGGCACAATGCAGATTTTCAGATGTCAGAGGACTCAACTGCTATAATTTTTTGTGTACTATTTTTTTTTTTTTTTTTTTTTATTATTCAGCTCTTACAAGCTAAACAGAGTAGGTGTGGCATTGCAAGAAACCTTGAAAATTAAGCCACTATGTTGAATCAAATCTGATTCCAGGGCTGGGCAGAAGAAAGAAAAATGTGACAGATGCCAAAACTGAAATTTCAATTGCACTTCTAGACCATGTGTTAGAAGTAATTACTGGCTTAATATATGAGACTGTTTTACTTTTTATAGACATTTTGACATGAAAAAAAATCTTGTATTCATCAAGGAGTCTACAAGATAAATTAGGATTAAGAGGAAAAAAAAAAATATTAGCAGCCTATTCAGATACTGCAGCCTTTAAAATGCAGACACCATACAGGTAATTCAGATCTCTTGGCTAAGATATTTAGTTCTTTCTATTGGCTATCTAAGGAGTACAGAAACTTCTAGGCACCTGGATACTGCATAGGAAGATACTTAAGGCCTAGGAGTGTCTGAGACAGAGGTTGAATTGCCCGCCTTGTGGACACACCTATCTTTTGAGAAGGTAACAACTGTTTCCAAGGTTTTATGCTCTTGTATAGAAGGGGACTTGGATCGAAATTGAATTTAGATGGTCTGGATGTGATCTGTAGGGACTTCAGAATGGAAGAATGTCTTCCAACATAAAAGTTTGATCTATGGCTGAAACACCTTTCTTCATTAAATGTCACCATTTTTTAGACTGCAAATATCACCTGTATCACATATAAAGACAGGTTTTAAAATGGACAGATTTAATGCTTCTTTCGAACACAGGGAGCTTATTATCATCTAAAGGAAAATCTGTCTTTATTTTTTTATTCCTTTATACTGCAATGAAAAGGTAGGTGTAAAGCAATACTATGCCAACATCATTTACACAGCACATGTAGATGAATTAAAAATAATTACCGGAAAATCCTTTACTCTCATACAGAGAATTCAAAATTAAATCTGTCCACTCAAACCTCAGATCCAAATGTCTCCACAAAGATGTAGTTTATTCATCAGAAATTACATGTGCTGAGGTTCTATGCCTTAGCCTCTAAGAGATCTTTCTCCCCACCCTGTAAGCACTGTCAGTCTCCACCTCACAAACTGCATCTACATCTGTGATGGACAAAGAACAATCTCAGATTAAATGTGAACTCTCTCAGCTAGACTCTGCATACAATACATGTTTTGCATGTCAGAGACATGCAGTAAAATATTAATACAAACTTTGCTGCTTGTATTCAACATAGATTCATCTTACAGAAATATGTTTAAAGAGTACAGTTGTATATAATTTAAAATTAAAGAAGTGCTGGCCACACTCTTCCCAATGCAACCCAGGATCCCAATGGCCCTTCTGGCCCATAGGGCACACTGCTGCCTCATGGTCAGCTTTTAAAGTCCAAGACTTTCAGGTCCTTTTCTACAGTTTTTTAAAAATGTGATAAGCTATCCTATTTACAGATGCTGGAACTAGTTTATCACTGTAAGCGTATAAGAAAAACTGTGTATTCTACACCGTCTGTGTCATTTCTGATGAACTGTTAATAATGGATCATTTGCAGCAGCTGCCCAGGGAACACCTGACCCTTCAGGCTACAAACTGGGCATTAAAGAACTATGTGAGATAGGAGGGTGTTTGTGTCTTCACACTAATGACTCAGGTGTGATAACTCCCCTCCAAGGACAAATTAGTACCTTCACACCCAGCCTGAGGGGTCATGTCCGCTAATAGTCCATCAAAGATTCCAAAAATGTCCCAGGACTCACGGAGTTAAATCACCCATTGTGGAAGTTCCCACCCTGGGGGAAGCAATGGGCATTACCTCCTGAACCTATTTAATCTTGAGGTTTGAGGACTTCTGGTACAACTCACTGGATCTAGAGGAGGACCAGAACCTCAATAGGGCTGTGACTTCCACTCTTGACAAGACTGTGATCATTACTTTGACAGAACTGCAGTGACCATCCTCACCAACGGGTTTCCTTTCCTTTTTACTCAGGGGGACCACATGGTGCTCAGCACGGGCTAACAAACAGCATTCTTTTCGTGTCCTATGGGGCTGGGTTATACGTCTGTTTTTTGTGGGTTAAAACCAGTTTTTCTCTGTATCATTTGATTTATTGTAATCTTTTTAGTGAATTGTGACTCTGACTTGTAATGTCTCTTGAGTTGGGTTCATTTCTCTCCACTGGTTTACCTTTAAACCAGCACATAAACTTGTCCCATCAGATCAATGTGGATCAGAATTCTGCTATTGAAACTGCTAGATCATCTCAAAATAGCTTCTACTGCATGTTTCAGTTGATGATCTCAAATGTACAGAGAAGTAATGATTTTAAGTCCTGCAGGCTTAGGAATATAGCTGAAAATATTCAGATTAAATTGTGTTTTCACTTAAAAATACTCATATGTCAACTTGAAAACCTTGCAGTTCTCTTAGTTTCTTTTGCTCTCGTCCTCTTTGTTCCAGACAGAATTTAACTGGACTTTCATTCTTGGACATATTAGATCCATTTTTTAAAATTTGGGCTGCTAGAGGGTCTGAATTACATACATTTAGTGAAGCATTAAGTAATAAATAGATAGATAAATAATTATTGGTTTTATTGCTATGGGTTGAAAGAAAAATATTTTAAATTTGGGCAAAAAAGGTCTGTATATAAAGATAACCCCTGGATGTTAGTTCTATTCAGAACTAGAATTTCTACCTCCAGATCTGCCAACATTTATTTTCTGAGCTCTAGTTCTTCTCTTTTTCATGACTCAAATTTCTCATTTGTAAAACAAGAATAAGAATACTTGCTCTGGTTATACAGAAGATGTAATTACAACTTAATGAAAACTGACAGAATTGCCAATTTCAGCTTTATATGGCTTGAAAGGAGAACTGAAATTGTTAGTTTCTCATCAAGAAAAAAATTTAGTTTATATCCTTACGACACATTTGAAGCATTTCAATTGACATTTTATCATTTGTATTATGATGTAGGATGTTATGGGATGGTATTGTATGGTGTGTTATGCAATACTAAAACACAGAATTGGAAAGTAATTTAAGAAGAAAGAGCAAAAAAAGAAAGAAATAGCTTATTTCAAACAGTGTCAAAATGTAGTATTTTGAATTGTGAGAGCTTTTATTCCATTTTTCTTCTGAACAATATTATATTGAATCTGACCCAATTTTTAAAGTGTTTAATTTTTGAGTGAACTGTTCCTGGTTGATGGGAATGTGATTTTGTCAAAGACTCTTCTACTTGCTTGAAAAGTGCTGTGAAATGTAAGAGTGAAAAGTGCTATATAAAGACCAAAAATTGCTGTAATGGGTCTGATCCCAAGCAGGCTAAAAAAAGATGACAGCTCAGATAACTTGCTCATCTCCCTTTACACAGCTATGCAAGTACCATCCACACACCTGTTTCCTGATCCCTGAGCGAAGGGTGCAAAGATCTGGTCTTGAATGTTGTGTCTGTTGATACAGAAGAAAGGTGGACAGCATAAGTAACAAGGCTTTATGTTTCATGGTTAAACTTTCTGAAGTCTTTTAGAGTATAAACATCAATTGCAGTATTTCTTGTTTCTGGGTTTTACTGTTATGGGTTGCAAGAAAACGCTCTGTATTTTGGAAAAAGGCTTCATAGCTCCTCTTTCCCATGTAAGCTCTAGTGTGACTATTAAGGACAGATTTCATGATCTTACCCTCAGATGATGATCTGAACTAGTAAGATGTCTTTTTTTTTTCCCAACATTATTTTCATAGAACATATAAGAACTTAATAGTTGTAAACATCTGCTCTATTAGTTGTACACAAAACCGAGTAACAGGTTCACAAGCTGTAGAAGAACAAGCACTTACACATAGAGAAACAACCACATCTGCACACATTGACATAAATACTGAATCTTATTTTATATCCATTTACATAGAAAAGCAGACTAGAATATATACAAAGAAAGAATTATACATGCAGACCAAGGCTGATAGATGAGAATGTGTGACTTTTCCAAGATCCAATATTCAAGTTAAATGAAGCCACAGACCAAGGTAATATTCAGAAAAATCTGAAAAGAATAAAACTTTCTCAGTTTAAGTTTCATGAGAAATGTCTGCATGTGGTTGGAATAAGGCATATTTGGATCAATGCTTGCGTGAGAGCCTGGGTCACCTGCAATAAAGCCATTGCCCGAGAGCTCAATCAATCACCTGACTCTGCCAAAATAGGATGTATGTTCTAGGAAGTGCAATCTCACAGGGTGAAGCATCATGAAAAATCCAGTAGCTATGAATGAGTGACACCAGCAAGGATAAAACAACAGGAGACCTCAACCCTCTTGTTTCAGGGCATGAATTGTTTAAGAAAGATGAAAGGAATTTTCACCCCTTTTCCCCCTGAAGTATAATACTGAACAATTGGTTCTTCTGGCTGCATGTCAGAGTCACTTGTTCTCAAGTATCAAACACTGACCATCACTGATGAGAGGGCAGTAGGAGAGTGAGACTCTTGGGTATTAATTCTGATTTGTGTAGAAAAACGAGGCATATAGGAAGAGAAATGTCTTAAAGCTGAAAAAAAAACCTCTGTGGCTTCTTCTTAGAGTTAGAGGTTGAGACACGCAGATCCCTGTGCCTCTAGGTTAAATAAAGTTTTGTCATCCTCGGCCTCTGAAGTGATTAAATTTGTCCCAGTATCATTACAAAATGGAATTAGCAGCAACTCGTGAAGCCAGAGTAGCCTGGGGGTGGTTTCAGCAGATACAGCAACACCACTCTAATAACAAGGGCTGAGAATGACATGTCACAATTACTGTTGGTGCTGCTGTTGATTTATGTCAATGCAACACTTCTGGGGCAGCCATTATTCAGCTTTATGCTGATTTCCTGGTAAATATCTCAGGGTATGTAAAAGATACCAAGGGTTTGATAACTTTGGGATGTGCTCGTGGGTCATGGAGAGACATCCATCATTTTCTGAAGATAATAATGCACTGAAATTGGACATTAGAAGCTTTCCAACAATCAGCTTTCAAAAAGAAATGAGGATACAAAAGAATGATAAAACACATAATCACTTTTAAAAGAAAAGTAAACCGATTTTCAAAGGATTGTGTAATGTTATATTTATAGTAGGAAAAGATAGTATTTTATGATTTTATGTCATCTTCAAGTTTCTGTGTTTCTGAGAAGAAAGACCTGAAACACTTTCATTTTGGTGCTGTTGAAGTGAGTCAGTCATAAACTGACCCTCTTCATGCTTTATTTTCTTTCTTTGATGATAGGAAATGGGAAGTATTGAGATGATGTTTTTTGTGGGGTTTTTTGATGCCCTAAACCATAAAATCCATCAAATTTATTGAAAGCCACAACAAAATACTTTTTTGATGCAATTCAAAGCCAAGTTCATAGTGAACCTGAAATGAGCTTTAGTTAGTCTTTGGGCTTATACAGTAACAGTACAAACATAGGTTTAATTTCCCCAACACAAGGTAAACACCTATCCAGGCATTGTGGCAGCTAAGAAAAAGGTGGTGGTGTTAGAGACAAAGTCTGTGGCTGGTATCCATGTCAACAGACAAAGGGATCATAAATCTTAAATTCAAATGCATTTAATACCAAAAAATAATCAAAATGATCAAGCATGAAGACTAAAAGAGGCATGAAGACTAAAAGAGGCATAGATTCTTAATTTTCAGTAAGATTTGAATTAAAACAAAAAAATACCTCCAATTCTTCCCACCTGTCTTTCTTCTGTTCTGTTTCTTCATACACTTGAAAGTAGATGGTTCTGTTAATCTCCAGATTCACTGTATCTATGCAGAGTACAGGAAAGTGAAAAAATCTGTTAGATATCCCAGGCCTTTTATGTCATACTCTGAAGAACAAAATCAAATGTGGCATTTGAAATGTTTGGATAATTCATTGTGTAGAAGCCATTTTTCTTCCTATGAAATAGCCTGAAAAACCTAACTCTTCTGCAGGAAGTAAAATCTTGCTGACCAAAATTAAGTGAAATGACCCTTCTTTTAGCAAAAAAAATAGTTTCAGATTGGCCAAGAAACAGGGTTGCAGACTTGAGAATTAAAACTGTTCTTAGCATAGAAATACCAATCTATTTAATTTACATTTATAATTCAATCTGTATTATTTAACAGCCTCCCTACTGCTTTCCTACCCCATTTCTGAATTTAAACTTACTTGGGAAAAGTGTTACAAAAACACAGCAGCTTAAGGTTCTTTGTAAGACCCCGTGTAACCTCTCAAGTCCAATGTTATAATTGTCTGAGCACTTATAGATTTATTTTTTCTTTGCAACATTCTTGAGCTGACATAAAGGTTGACAAGCGTGGTGACATAATGGCTATTATTTCAAGTAGTTTCTAAACAATATCATTTTTGTGCCCTTCTGCTTTCAATAAAATTATAGGTTTCTTTATTTTTTATGAAACAATGGCTCTCAGCTCCATGCTACAGTTCCTGGGCAAAATACCAATGAGACCACCACGACTTGCTATTAATGCAATTATCGCTGTTGACGTCAATGGAAATATTGGCTGTGCTGAGGTCTCCATCCATGGTGTCACTCCTGAGAACAGGGTTATAAACACTATCTTGTTATTTATCCTGCCTGTGTAAAGCAAATAAATACAAATACCACAAATAAATACAAATACTATGAAAAAAAATAAACTGCTAATTCAAAATACACCCAGATAAGTAAGAGAAATATTTATAGAAATGCGCTGGTGAGAGGTCTGTTGTAAACGTGAATGAAGAGCTGATAAATTCTCATTACCTGTTTGGGGCTGACAACTGAAATGACCTGCTAGGCATCCACTGGAAATTCAATCAGGTACCTGCAAATAACAGGTATCCCCTGCAAAAATCCAACATGTGTAGGGTTTCACTTACTGTTTAGGTGTTCCATCCCTGTGCAGTCAGGAGTGGAGGAAGCCTGTCAAGATTTCAAGTTTGTCTGAGGCATGAGGAAACTTTAAAGGGCTTGCTTCATCCATTTTCCTCTTACATCATTCCTCTGTGAGGTTTGTTTTTAGTAAGGGAATCAAAACTTACCTTCTTTTTCCTTTTTCTTTTCCTTGAAAAAACTTTCATTTTAATATCCTTTAATGTCAGCCAAAAAGAGCAGGGCAGGACGATATTGGCTCTAAAGCAGGGCAGGAGGATATTTGCTCTAATTGCAAGTCTCTAAGCACTAAACTGAAGGAGGGAGCAATAACTATGTGGGTGATAAGCTTGACATTTTAGGTAGCCTCTGGAACTTTTTATTGGCCCTACCAACCCTCTGGAACTTTTTATTGGTCCTACCAACCCTCTGGAACTTTTTATTGGCCCTACCAACCCTCTGGAACTTTTTATTGGGCTCACCAACACTGGAAGAACTGTCTGTCCAGTGACAGATCTCTAGCCCTCATTCTGAAATCCCTCAAATGCATTAATATAATTCTTCCCAGTCTTAAAAACTGAGCCCATATTCCCAATAAACTTACTTCTCTCACTGATAAGTCAATGTTTTTCTTTTATTGTATTGCATCACAAATCAGCTAAACCAGACTTCTTTGAGGGAAGAGAGGACTAATACACTCTATGTCTGCATCAGATGAAATCAAACTAAAGTATTAATGCAACTCATACAGCATTTGGTAGTACTGTCCACAAATGACACCACACTTGTCCATGGAATATGAATGCCAGATTGGATTGAGCTGTTTAAAAGCTCCAGGAATGATCTAGAACTGAAGTACTTATTTTATGAAATTAATTTGATTGGTTTAGATCAGAAAAAAACATAGATAGGGAGGATATTAACTGCTTCCTGTTCAAGAAATAAACACCAGCATAGAGCTTCATTCACTTTTACTAATGTCCTGGTGAATGGAGGTACATAATACAAATAATTATCCAAAGGTATTTCTGCTGGAAATTAAAGGAATTACTAACCAACAGAGAAGTTTCATACTGGAAGAGCCTTCTAGCAGGAACAGTGAGTGCAAATGACATAGGTAATCTGAGATTTCTGGTTTTGCTCTCCATTTTTTACTTGTTTTTTGGTTGATTGGTTGGGTTTTTTTGTTTCTTTTTTTGTGTGTTTTTGGTTGTTTTTTTGTGTTTTTTGTTTGGTTGGTTGTGTGGGGTTTTTTGGGGGTTTTTTATGCTTGATTTTTTTTTAAAGATTAACTGTGATAATTTTGTTGGTTGCATTATATACCTTAGATTCCTATGACATCAGGTGACTGAGTTCTGTGACAGAGATCCCTTTTCATGAAGTGTGGTCATATGCATTATAGTGATTCAGACCATTACAACAAACAAACAAGAAACGTAAGTAGCTCCTTGATAGACTAAATATATTTACATATTCTGAAGTAGCTGAAACACTCAAAATTTTGCAGGTGAGGCAAATCCAAACATACACAATTAACATCCTGCAGTACCTTCCACCTGATTAAACCAGCTATATATAGCAGAACCCTGAGTTCATTCAGGCAAGAAAAATGGCGCTTATGAATTTTATTTGAATTTTATGCTCCAAATCCTTACTCTTGAACATATCTTAATAATTTAGTTGAACAACAGATTTTTCTGCGTAAGACTGTTTGGTAATGCATTCTATTCTACTAAGTAGTCATTAGGCTGCCTGCCCTAATGACTATGATACAGATGTTGAATTCAAGGAACCTGGGTTTTATTTTGTCATTAATACAATGCACGATTTTTTTAACAAGTCACTCTCTTACAATGAAAACTTGCATAAACTTTGGGTTATTCTGTGAAGCATGTGGATGACAGCTGTCATGGATATCCAGCCACTATTACCCTTGAAAAGTGCTGATTTCTCTCCATTGGATATAACTGGAGCATAAACTGCTGCTCAGATTTACACATCTAACTTTTAGACCCTTAAATTAGATTGATAATCCTGGCTGCTTCATGTTTCAAAGTGGATATTGCCTTAAGATACATTAATTCATAACTTCAATTTTTTTAAAAAAACAACAAACCAAAACACAAAACCCAAAAACCAACCAAACAAAATCCCCCCCCCAAAAAAACCCAAAACAACCAACAAACAAAACCAAACCAAAAGACCCCAACAAAACCAAAACCACACACACCGCAAAAAAAAAGCAAAACCAAAAACCATCCCAAACCTAAACCCCCTCACCAACAACAAAAGATCCAAAACAAAACAATGAAACCCAACACCACAAAAACCAGATATTCAACCAAGTAAGAAAACTTTGAAGCAAAGTAATTCCAAAGTTAAGGAGTTTACCTAGAATAACATCCATCATGATGAATGATCTGTAACATTACTAATGACAGATACAGATAAATTTTGATTTTTCACAGAATTAGAGTGTTGGGAAAGGCTTCTGCCACAGCATACATGGAGCAGAGACAGAGGATTATCCAGACTGCACATCGTGGAGGAAGAAGCCCCTGAAGACAGAACCAGTGCTGTGACAACTCCCAAAGGACCAGAGACTTTATAATTCCACATTACCTGCGTCTTTTATGTACGGGTTTTCCCCCATTTAGATTGTAACCCCTAGAAACCCCTGCGCACATTTGATGAGTGTTCCTTTTTCCTGGGTATCCAGCCCCGCTCCCCTCCCGACCTTATTGAATGTATCACCTGTCACCCCCCAGTCCTGGGTTTCCACTGGGTTTTGGTCCTCCTGCTCCCTTATTGACCCCTGTGCCCCCCAAACCACACCACTGCCCCTGAACCCTTACCCAATCACATCCTACCTCCCAGACCCTGCCCGAAGGGTTTAAATACCCTGGACACAGGTAATTAAAAGCTTTTCTACGACCGCTCAATCTGGAATTGCTGGATCAGTTTACTCCTGCCCACGTGGGGATTTGGCAATTCCCTCCGGACCCCGGGAGGCCATGGGATAGTAGAGGAGCTGGCTCCCCATCACAGCTGTTAGAACTGGAGCACAGGAGATTGGGCCTGCATGAACATTTTCCAGGGCAAATAATCTGTTGTTTGGGGTATCCTAAGCAATGCAGTCTCTGTGTTTCATTCCCGCACATACTCTACTTATTGCTGACAACTGAGTGGCATACTTCAGTATATAAATGAGGTGTTACCCTTATGGCAAAGCTGGTACTGGATGTTCCTTTTCCCCCTTCTACCTAGCATCCAGGAAATGCAACAAAGGATTTTTAGCTATGAATATATTTTTGGTTTATCTGGTTGCTGGACTTCTAAATAACTAACTGGCTTGGCTACTGCACAGTGAGAAGGCGTGCTTCTACAAATTCCATAGTGGTAAAACGTGTGTGGTTTTCAGACTAAAGCTCCTCCTATCTTTAGCATGAGCTGGATTCTGGTTTTTCTGCACTGACCTTGGCCAATCATGTTTAGAAAGGATGTGGTTCCCCCCACACTCATACTCTAAGTGTTATACACTCTAACTGTATAAGTGGACTTTGTTTTCTGTTATTTACTTTTTACATTGCCCTAAAATGTCAGTTTCCATAACAGCAAATTGCACTTTAAGTATTTATTTCTTTAGGTGATTTCTTTCTCTCTCTGGATATACACCACCACTCTTTTCTCTGAAGACTATCACAGATGGAAATGAGATGACATGGTGTTTTGTCTCAGGTGGAAATTAGATGGTATAGTGTTTTTTACTACTCACGTGGGTTCAGAGTAGGAGTCAATTGCTCTCATACCTTTTCTGAAATATGAGTAGGAAATTTCTAAGTCCAAATTAATTATGTATTAATAAAATTAAAAGAGAAAAGGCAAAGGGAGGAGAGCTAGGTTGAAATAAGTATTTTATGACACTTGACTGAGTAGCTAATAGTCTGAAAGAGAAGAAAAAAAGAAATCAGCTAAGTGTCAAATAGAGACTTCTGATAGAAAATTAGAATAGACACAACTGTTGTAACCTGTTTGGGGAAAATAAACACAAAAACATTAAAAAAAATAAAATACAAATCCATTTCCACCTACAGTTAGTTATGTATGTAAAGTTCTGCTGCTTCTTATACTGAGTATTTTCCTCATTTGTTGAAGCTAAGTATCTTGTAAATAGAGGAAAGTCTGGCAAAAAATTATTTGAATAAATCTGGTTTAGCTCTCATGGAATTACATGAGATACTTGATAATACCTCAGATATTGGAGGAATAATTTTTCAAATTTTAAAAGTTCCTTCTTCATTTACCATACGACTATCTCCCATATCAGCTCCTATATTCAACAATTTTCAAACAATAAATAGATTTGGGATACCTTAATTAGACCTATATCTGAAATTTTTAAGAGGACGATCTGGTTGGTGTACTTTCTGGTGTATCAAGAGACTTTTGTACAGAACCGCAGCTTACGATGGTCTGCCTTTCAGACAGCAATTCAGTGATATTCAGTGCCTGCTCTATGGGCAGGAGGACTTATCACCTGCAAGTGGAAGGCACCAAACTTTGATAGATGCTTTCCATGTTTAGCCAGATGCTTACAAATTAGAGCAGGTGGTTGTATTTAAGCTGAATAAAAATTGTTTTGTATAAAGGTGAAAGTTACTTAACCAACATAAATCATAAGAATCAAGCTATAGATGGATGAAGGCTGGATTGCATGAAGTGCATGCCCTTGCCTCTACATCTGCTCTATCTCATAATAATGACACAGTCACTCCACATTGCCGGAGAAATAAGCTCAAAGCAGGATCTTGAACGGTCTGCTTGGGGCTGTAGGAGACTTCAGTAACCCTCAGCAGGCCTGGTCCTATTCTTTCATGCTTGACAAGTCATCTGCAAAATAGAAAACCTTTCATAATGATCAAGGGATGTGAGAGTAACAGAACCTAATTCTCAACAACGTACTGAAGTATTTTAAGCAGTGTGAAGAGCTCCTTTGTATTTTCAGTTACCCTTGTTACCACCCCCATAAACTATAGAAATCAGAGAAAGAAATCCATTTGGTATTTCTCATGTATGTTCTGCAGATGACATGGTTCCATTATTGACCGTTAATTCATTCACTTGGATTCATTCATCATTATCTAAAGAGCTTCCCTTTTTCTTTCTCATTTTACTTCTTTTTAAGTATTTATTTGGCACTAAAGAGGAATTTACTAAAATCTGATCCTTCTTTTGACTTTTTTACAATGATAGTTTGAACTCAGATACCAGAATTTTTCATTTTTCCTGTCTCTCTTATTACCTGAACTCTCTACCAGAATATTTTTTGTCTCTAGGAGCAGCATATTTGTCAATATGTATTTCATATTATACTAGTCACTTTTTGCTGAGTTAACAAGGTATTTATCTGCTATTTTGATTAATTAAAGTACTTTTCAAATTTTATTTGCAAGGCAAGAGTCTCTGAGTTCTGAAGGGCCAAATTTTACATAAACAAGCTAGCACAGGTGTGTTAGCACCTGCACAGGCAGGCGTGTTCACATTATAGCTTGCAATCATCTTGCAAAGGAGTTACATAGAGATGAGGTTGGTTAACTTGTTTAGCACTAGTTCATTTATGAATTCAACTGCAAACTGAGTTATTTAGCAAGACGGAATATCAGGCATATTTCATTTGAATGTTATGTTTCAGTAGTTTTACTGAATAGGAGATTATATCAGTAAACAACACAGTCAAATACTTAACAGTATGGCATTTTGAAAATTAAAATGACTTTCTTTGCATTCTCTGTATAAACATCTTTTCAAAAGGATTTTTTATGGTTCATCTTCATTATTTTTTGTTTCAGTCATGCCTTTTGAGGTTACAGTTCAGTTCCTGTAGGGCTACTTGTAAAAGACTGCCATTATTTACAATGGCTCATTTAATTAAGCTACCACAGTGTCTGTAAGCAAAATTAATCAGTGTAGTTATAGTGCTTGTATGAGTCACAATTACTAGGCAAATAAGTTACTGTCCAATAGAATTGCTGTAATCCTACTGTACACAGCCTTGTAGAATTTAGGGACAAGCTTTGTTTACTCTTAATTATGCCTAATGCCATTTAGTCCAGCTAGGTTGTAGCCTTTGTTGCTATTAATTAATTTATGTAGTGGGTAAAATACTTTATTTTCATACTAGTGTGTGACCCTATCTGAGAGGAAGCTGTCTGTCCTATGACTGGAGGGAGTAACTACAGAGAAAATATATCAATTAAAATGAGCTTTATTTAACTATATTTGTATCATGAACATGGTTACTAAAACCTCCAAAGATCTGATCTCTGTGCTTGGCCTTGGAGCACTTAATAAAAGCTTAATAGAACATCTTCAGTGACTCATATATTATGTGACAATTGGATCATCAGGAAAAGAAAAAATATTGATCCTTCATGTCAGATACGTGGAGGAAAGATTTTAAAAGAAAAAAAAAAGTTTCATTTGATATGATCAAATCAGATTTGTTATCCTTCCAAAAAAACCCCAAAACCTGATGTATAGTTAGACAAACAGAAAAAATGTTCCAGCAGTCAAAATAAATTGAGCTGAAGCAGACCAAACCTTAGTGTAGTTGCTGTTTCAAGTGTGGCCAGAGAGGTTTTGTAAGACATTTAAACTTTAGATCTTTAGATTGCTAATTTCAAAGTAGCAAATAACATAAACTTAAGGTGCAAATGCACTGGTAAGTGCTACCAATGCGACTTTTTTTTTTCCCCAAAATATGTAAAATACTACTTTAAGCTATCAAAAATTTTGCTGTTTCTGTGTTTTAATTACACCAGCGCTCAAGCCCTTTCTCCCATCTCACCCTATGCCCTATGTGCAAAGGTCGGGGGCGGGGGGGGGGGGGGGGACTCCAGAGATCCTTTCTCAGCAGCG
>JAWWEE010000122.1:7628845-7653400 GCA_035221455.1 Xenops minutus
CCCCCCCCCCCCCCCCCCCCCCCCCCCCCCCCCCCCCCCACTCCAGAGATGCTTTCTCAGCAGAGTGCAATCAGCAGACTTCAGGAAGCTGCACAAGTGCACGTAGAGCTGGAGTGTCCACACCTCCAGCACAAGGGGTGTGCAGATGAGGGAAGTAGAGCTCCCAGAAAAGTTGGTGTAGGTGCTTGCGAGAGACAAGGTTTTGCACATCACTGTGTGACTGTTTATAACTTTAGCATTGTGGTATTATAGAAATGGGTTTAAATATTTTTAGCTGTTTATTGATTTCAATATTTATTTTTTTTTATGCATCTGCTATTGTGGTTTATCTGTTGCATGCCTGATACTGATCTTGGGTGTGTAGGTCAGTGGTTGCCAGTTAATTATCCATCTTTACTAAACAGATCCAAGCCCGTTGAGCTGAATAATTTTCCCCTACAGCATATCTCTGCACTGGATTTGCCTTCCACCAGAATGTGTCTCTCATCACTGCCAAAACACTGTTCACTGGAACAGCAGTGCAGCATCCCTGCAGAGCCTGTCCAGGATTGGAGATTAAACCACTGAATGATGGTGTTTCTCAGTTTCTCTTATATCAGTATAGGACAGTAGCAACCTACAGCAACCATGTACTACTTGGAAAAGGAGCAAGATGTACAGACTACTACTAGATGCTACACATCTTATACTGATGGCAATTCCAGTGCAGGTAATTAGGAAACGAATATTAAAAACCTGAAGAGTTTAATGGGCTCGTTTTATGCAGCTGTATTTGAGAATTACTTTGTGTATTTGAACATTATGAGAGAAAAGCCTAAATTAACCAGCTACTCTTCAATCTTCAGTACGATTTTCCTTGAGTTTGAAAGTTGTCATCAGCCTCTGGATATTGTGCATGCATTTATCCCATAACTGATAGTGTTTAGTTCTGTATTTTACATCTTTTCTTGTAAGAGTGTGAAGCCCCCAGGCTTTTGGATAAGGCTTTATGCTGAAGCGAAAAACTATTTAACATGTTAACTATTCATCAGACCCAGTTCATCTAAAATTTGCAAACTTAGCAAAGAAAATTTGTTCAGATTTCTGGGATTCACATAACTGTGAACTGTGAAAGAAATACATTTTTTGACAGCTCAAAATAGATTTTACACAATTTAGGACTAGAAAGCATCTTCAGAATGCTTCAATAATATTTAGTGTTTGCTTTAATGTTTTAATGATTTATTATTTGCTGCAGTTTTTGGAGTTTTGACTTGTGCTGAAGAAATAACTTCATGGGTTAGAGCTTGTTAGTGTTGGCAAAATTAATGGAGCTAATTTGCCACTGAAAGTTTCTGATCAATCCAATGGGCTCATCGTGACACATGAAATTGTAAGAAATACACACTAAATTATTTTTCCTTTTCATTGCAGCATGTATGGCATATAAATTGGTAAAATTCAAGATTGGTATCTTCAATACAGAGTGTTTTCAGGAAGTAGTTCATTTTAATGCATAGACTAACAGTCAAGACATTTTGTGATGTTTTCTTAAAGTACAGTTTTGTTAGCATGAAGTGCTTCAATCTGAAACCCAAAGATTTATCAAAAAACAGTATGCCTAGGGGAAAAGTGACAATTTTCCACAGGAAGAAAAAGCATATACCACAGGTAAGCAAATCATTCATTTCTTAGAAGGTCATTGATTTTTAGTTGTAATTGATTGAAAATGCTGTATACGACTAAGAGAAAAAAATCCAAATTTTTTTGGACAACTTCTAATTCTAGCACCTACACTATTTGTGGAGAAAACATCTGTTGTTTTTAGAATTTGACTATATTTGAGAATATTGCACTATTCACATTAATAACATTTTTGGTTTCCTATATTGTTTTATATCTCACCTCATCAAAAACTTCCTTACAATTATTTATAACATTTACTTAATCAAACAAACAATTTACAGTGGATTTACAAAAATTAGCAGCTGATTTTACCTAAAAACACTTGGCCACCTAAGCCACTACTAAATTGAAACAACAACTTTAAGATTAATAATTTTGACTTTTAATAGTACATAATTTTCCATTTATTTTCTTTTACTCTGCTCAGCTATTTTGTTCTAATTACAGTAATTTTTAAGTCTAGTTTTTAATAGTTACCATAAAATGTTTTTGTATCCTTAGAAATCTGTAAATACACTTGTGGTGGATGCAGAAGGTATCCATTCTTCACTAGTGAAAACACTCATCTAGAGGTATTGGACAGTGTGCTTGGCAGCCCTGGAAGGCACAGCTAGATACTCCATCCTGCAGTCACAGTTATGGTGTTCTGCAGATGCTCCTCTGCTCTGTCTTGACTTTTCTCCTGAGGCCTCCTGATGGAGTACTGTGTTTTACAAATATACATGGTATAAAACACTAATATCAATTTAGGAAGCCAAACTTAGAATTTACTGAATTTCAGTTAGAATTTTCCAAAACTAGAACTCTGATTCCTGTTTTATATTGCATTTTCTTAACTTCCATATCTTACTGTGGGCTCATGTTCTACTTTGCTAGATTGAAAGGTCATCCTAAATAGGGATTTACAGAACATGTGTCCTTTTTAACTTGAGGAATAACATGATTTTTCAGAGTTCAATTCATTCTTGAAGAATGTTTCTGAAAGCTCTTCAGTTTTCGCTTTCTGAAGTGTAGACAGAGGAAATGGACACAGCAGTTATCTCATCAGTGTTGCCCAGAGATGTCTTCTCACAGCACAGTGTTTTACTTGGATATTCGGAAAATATTAAGGTCACAGGGTCATATTGGAAATTCACAGTAATTCTTTACTAGGGTTTTCTTTTCCAAAATACCCTCTTTTAACCTGATAAGGCTTAGATTAATTTTCTGTCTTGATAAAATTAAATGTGCACTCACACATTTCCCTAAAGCTTAAAATAGATTTAGCAGCACAATAAAACCCCTCTGTTATCCCACCTTAGCATCCTAGGGAGGTTTTATGCAGTGAGTGAGAGAACTGTGCTTTGAGAGTGGTCAAAGAGAAATAGACTAGTAAAGGGTTGGAGAAGGAATCCTCAAAGATGTGTTTTCTTGTTGTTTTCTTTTTCTACATCTTAGCAGTTTCTTTTTTTAACTAGATCCAGTTAGATCCTATAGCTGATGGTGGGTGGAATGGCATTGTGTTTTTAACATCTCTATGGAAATAGAGTGAACCAAGAAAATATTTTCTTTAAGCCAGAAATAAAGCTAACTGTAGTAGTTTTCCACTTAAATCACAGAGCAGATTTTGTTTTGTAGCTTCAACAGATCTCTTCAGGAGCAAAATGGTTTTTCAGGCACAATTTACTTAATGTTATAGTAGAAGGTGTCACAATCTATACCAAGATCTTAACATAACACATATTTTGATATTGGAAAAGAATCAAGTAGAACCAGAAGTGGCTGCAGGAAGGACAAGTTTCATAGACAGAAATGTATATAGGTTTTTGGTGTTTTAGAACGACTGATGATATGATGTTCATGGTGAAATCAACTCCTGCAGGAGCAGAAAACATAAAATTCCTCATGCAAATTTTAACTGCATACAATTCACAAGCATTCAAATGCAGTTGCTAAGTTAGAATTTTTATTACATGGCCAGGATGTTACCCGAAGGTGTTCTTCTAACCACAGTTTACAATGTCAGAAGTTTCCTGTGTTGTCAAATAGTATAGACAGAATACCTGGATGTTACAATATGCTTATCATTTTGACATTTTTCAACTAATTTAGAGTCTGAGGAATTCACATAACAACCGACTCTGCTATTATTTCACTTATATGTGCATACTGATAGACAGCTAGCTACGTTATTCTTCCCAAAAGGTTGTCTGGCAAAAAATTGCTCATGGCTTTCCTCCTTTTCCTTGGTATTGTTCCTTTTTCTTGAAATCTGCAATTCTGCAACCAAAAACACACACATTTTAAGATGCATAAAATGTAGCATAGCAGTATTTATGTGGTCAGATAGTATTTTTTCCTCATTTAAAGAATTAACTCTCTGATCTGTGTGATTGTAGCCTTCTAGTTTATCTGCTTAGTAAATAAAATTACAAGGTCACAGCATCCCCATAACAAAGAATATAAAAATAAAGTAGCAAATCTGTTTTAAGATTTAAAATGTTTTATTTACTTCCCAAAAAACTCCCTAGCATTTTCCACTTGGGTATGAAATATCCGCTAAGTCTGATATTTTCTTTTGTTAATTAGTTTATAGATTGTGTTCCATTTCCATGGAGTTCAAAAGAAAATTGACACAGAATTCTTTGGGCATCAGTCTTCAAAAGATATTTTACCTTAACTGCAAAGTAGCTGGAAGAGGATTCTCTTCAGTAACATTTTTCTCACACTCAGGAATTAGTTCAGGTTGAAGCCTGTGTATCCACAGTTATGAAAGGACCATTTTGATAATCAAATGTGACTCCTTAGCCTAGTCCAGTATCAGGCATCTGAGCTACAACATTATTTCAATGTTGTAATGTGTGGGATGAAAAAGAGAGAATCTATTGAAATCTTATGAATAACCCAAAATATACAGTAGTAAATCCTTTATTTTTCGTGAATACTTAGTCCCATGTCCAAAGAGTTTGGAGCACCCCAAAAGTATAAGTTCTGTAGCATCAAGATAGCTTAACATCTCAGGCTCTGAAAAATTTGTCATTGTAAATCATTTCCAGTTCCAGTAGTTTGTATCCTGAAAAGAAAAGTGTTCAAAATGTACTACTTGGGCTTTTGGTAGGGTGTTTTTTCAGTTTGGTGAAAACTGGCTAATATTTGATGGCCTGCAAGACCATCCAAGATTGCACAAAGTGACTTTAAGGTCACATGTAGAGGTAAAGACAAAGGAAAAAAATCCATCAGCACTGAGAAGTGTCCAAATAAGAGATGATAAAGGTCATAAATCAGACATCACTATCGCCTTGAAGTCAGCAACTGTCAAAATTAATGTCCTTAACCAGAAACATGCTCTGCATTTATTGGTGCTCTCCATGCGTGGGACAAATGCAGCTCAGGGAAAGGAGCAACCAGAAGCCAGAGACTCTCCAAAGAGAAGCTGTGAGAAAAAAGACACAATCTTGCCCATGGAGCATATCCAGAATAATTTCATAAAATAAGAATATATTGGATTGGAAACAACCATTAAGGAAAAACTATTTTAAAGCTATCCACTTAGAACTGCTTGCAATTTTCCTAATAGAAATGTGTTTTTTTAAAATACTAATTTGATATGTTAATTTGTTATAGATGTCCTGAATCATCCTGTTAAATGGAACTTTTTGTGAAATTAGGAGCAGGAGAGTTTTGTCAGAGTTGCCCTTCCTGTCACTGAATAAAAAGAACGGGGGCAACTGTGTAGATGGGGGTGTTTCTGTCTTCTAGAAAATGGAAATAAATCCTTGGCATGATTTGTCCCAGGGAAACACAGACGAACCTCTGTGATTCTTCAGGGGTTTTTTGAGACCTAAAGCAATGGATAGCCATGGCTATCTTAAATTTGCATTTTCCTGTTACTCATAGCTAAGAATTAGCTGAACAAAATGACATTGAGAAGAATGAAACATTGGATCTGAAATACAGCACAAGTGACTTAGCAAAGTCATAATAGTTTTTTTGTCTGACTGGGACTGGTTTATAGGAACAGGAACTTTCCAGTGAAAAGTTTGGAGACATGTTTACTCTGCAAGCCTCATCTTTCTTCTGTTAGGTAGCTCTCCGGCAATATACTGCCCATTTCTGCTCTTGCAAAGTGCTGCTCCTAGTCCCATGCCTCTTTTAATCTTTTCCTTCAGAGGTTTTAATGCATATATGAGGGTGTCAAGTTCGAGGCTACTTTTTGCTGGCTGTCATCTGAATGAGCTTCATGGATCTTTTTTTGTTTGTTTGTTTGTTTGTTTTTTTCTTTTGCAGCTGAAGATCTGTGAGCAGATTCAAGTGACTATTTCAATTTGCCTTAGTCTCAACACGGTTTTCTCTGGTTGCTTTTTAAGTTCAACGGAGCAAGGAAAGAATGGGAAGCACACTGTGTGCACTTGAAGTCACAAGACGTGGAAGAGAGGAGGGGAAAGTTGTAGGAGGCACGTTTCAGGGACGTCACTACAATGGAGGAGAGATACATCCAAATGTTAAAATCGTTTGCTGGTGAGCTACTGCTGCTCTGTTGTCTCTTTCTCCTCAAAGCACTTAAGTTATTTTAATCCATGATGCCTTTGAAGCACTGACTGTCCTCCAGCTGACCAGTCTACTACACTATCTTTATTGAAGTCCTGACTAGAACTACAACTCAAGTTTTGCAAGAGTACTGTGGAAGTGGAAGCAAGCACCTGGTCTTTATTAAAATACTAGAAGCAGGGCAGCTTGTAAACTGTTGAGAAGCATCAGATTTCCAAGAAGAATACATTTCAGGCAAAACTGCATTTTTCTGCCTAGTTACTTCTGTTCTTTTGCTTAAAATCTTACTTATTTTCAAATAGGAATTTTACTATTAGAAGTCAAAGATAATATTCAGAATGCATAATTTTGCAATGTAAAGAAGATTGCTAAGATAACCTTTCCAATATTTTTGAAAGATGAGGACTCATATTTGCTGTAATCCTATTGACTTCATTTTATTCATGTACATTTTCCTCATAATGTTGAATTCAGTTCGGAAAAAAAAAAAAATCCCAAATGTAAATGAAGGCAGCATCACTGAAATTCACTATCAAGAAGCTACACTAAAATATATCTCTGAATGCAAAGCCCTTGAGTTATTTGGAAAGACTATTATCACCTTCAGGGTGTTTGGGCCAGATCCTTTTTCAGCAATTGAAGGTAAATCTCTGACTTTTCATGTTACTTCAGTGCAGTAACAAACAAAATCCTCTCCCTTACATTGCAGGAGCCTCCCATTATAACACGATGGAGCAGTCAGGCAGGATACAGTAACATAACTTACTAGTCTTTAAGTTCAGCAATCATTTATTTATTATGCTCTAAGTATTTACAGAAGCTGTATCTGATTTATATAAATTTCCAAATGTACACTCCTTTATGAGATTTTTCCTGGTTATAAATTCTGTATCCCTCTGATTTTGTTTTAATTTTTAATTTACTACATTCCCCCAAAGGCTTTCCTTTAACTAGTTTGCTTGTTGTAAATTCAGCAGTAATATTCTTTAAATAAACAGAAGCACAGAACATAATTTTCTGGTAACACTGTTCAGAAAATGGATCAGAATAAAGCCCCAAAGCTATTCTGATGATGAATTAATTATAAGATTCCAGGGAAAACACAGCATTGACATTTTACAAGTTTTGGCATGCAGCCCTGTATAATGCTGCACACTTAATAAAGTTGTTTTGAGGCTTATAGTACGAACAAAGACTTAACTCTCTAAGAATCAAAACTTATTTTGTCATAATGTAAACTTAGATGGTATTCTCCTATTTTTATTTCTCCATTTAAAGTGTGGAAATCTATCTTTAGTATGCAAACAGACCAAAAGTGTGGCGCTTAAATTTTGAGCCTATGTTACAGTATCATGACTGGTCTTTTCTATAAAATTTCAGAAGCTATTTCTTTAACAATAAACATTTTTTTAGTCTTTCATTATAAGAATGATCAAGACAAAAACATACAGTAGTAAAAGTTTTTAATGTTTTTCCTCCCTATTATTTCAGTAGCAGTTTGTTCCTTTTCTGCTTTACATTTATGCATTTTCAAGTAGTCTGTCTGTAATAATCATATACTTCTGTATCTTCAGCTGAGCGACTCTCCAATATTTAAAACTCTCAAAAGTCCTGTAAAACCAAGGTAAGATATACCTGTTTTGGGGTATTCACACAAATATGCTCAAACCTGTAATATGCATAGGAATGCAAATATCATTCCAATTAATAGAAATTAGATCTCTAATACATCTTTCAATATTTTGCCTAAAGAAATAAAGCCACTGTCCATTCTTGGTAGGAGAAGGAGAAAATGCCAATGAGTTACTGTGTGATTTGGATGCTTGCTTTCTGCTTTCTCTGAAGAGAGAAAGTTGGAGCAGTCACAGCTATTTTTGTCACCTTTGTTAGTGTAGGAAACATTTCTCACACTTTCTCAAGTTTTAGGAGTTGCACAGATTCATTAATACTACACTTTGCCTCACTTAATTAGCTCTTTTGAGAGCTGGAACATGATCTACTAGGATGATTGCTGTGATATTCTGCAGTTAGTTCTCATGTCAATTTGTTTAATCCTAGCTTGATTGTCTCTGCTGGATTTGGTCCTCCACAGGCCGAAAACCTTGACCATATATAGACTGGTCAGAGAAATCCTGGTCTTGTTGAAGTCTTTGTAAAATGAGGGAGCCAAATCACTTGAGTGTGATGGTCTAACACCTGTCTGAACCTTACTGATATTCAGCACCATAGGAAAGGGAGCTTTATAGTAGCTCAGTACTCTGGCGTTTCTGCATCTACCCTGGCCAAGGAAGCACCACAGATTGTGAATAATAAAAATTATTTTTCTAAATTGTTTAGTCATCTCATAAAATGTAAATGATGTTGAGACAAGGGTTTGAATTAGTTCTTATTTTAATTTAACTGCTTTATCCAGCTCTGATATTACTTAGCCTTGAAAATTACCTTGATTCTGATGAAGCTGATTTTCAGTGATAATGCTTTCTACACAAAGCCAAGATGCTACATTCTATATTGAGTTGCTACAGAAACTAGCTGGATAAAGGACCTCTTTTCAGACAAAAACATAGATTATGGTAGCCTGTGCAGAAATTAATAATTCTGTTTTCTTCTCCCTCTTGAATGCTGGATAACTTGGACTGTTAATTAAGACAAAATAGTAAAAACTCACATAGATCAAGGATGCAGATATTTTTGCCTTCTTAGGAATGCCCTGTTTAAAATATCTCAAAGTTCACTGTGAATTTCTAGAGCTCTTTTAACTTATGTTATCTGTAGAGTAGCTTGGAAAGACTTGAGTATTTGGCTTCAAAATCTAAATCAGATTGCTAACCTGCTAACTGCAGGTTTTCCTGATGAACCTGTTTCTCTACCATGTGATTTATTTTCTGATGATGCTGTAAACAAGAACTGAACAGCACATTCACTCTGAGACAATTCTCTGAGCATCAGTCAATCCTCCAAGAAGTAAATAAAAAAAAAGAGATTTTTTCACTTACAGTAGAATTGAATTAGTCTCAAACATCAATACAAACAATTCCTCATTACAACTGTACCCCTGTCAAGCTCTCATTAAATTTGTAATCCAAATTTCTGTCCCATGGGGTTTGAATCCAACCATTCCATCACCATTACAAGCATTTATTCCAGGGAGTGTTGCATATATAGACTGTCACATCTTATTTACTCAACTTCTTCCCAATCCCTTCTGTTGTTTTCAAAATCTTATTCATTTCCATATTTTTCAGTGTCTAACTTTTCTCACTGCTGTTTATCAATAAGAATCTCAGAAGGAATGCTGTTGCCTGGTGACCTCAAAGAACAGATGGGTTTCGGTCTCCTACTCCTTTTATCAGTCTCAATATTTATATTTCTTAGCATGCTTAAACACACACCCTTGCACACATACATTCTATCTCTTTCATGTCTTGGGTTTTCTCATGACCTTTAGCCTTCCACATGGTTACCTGATGCATATTGGCCTTGGCCAAGAAGAAAATGGGAACTCGTTTCCTGCAGTAGCAGCTTAGGTTTACTTAAGTACTTGTAAGTAAACAGTGGTTTATCCTGTTTGCTGAATATAAACTCCAAGTACAAGAGTAATGTTGTTATTAGATTAATAAAAATAAACCCTGGCTAAAGATTTTCTTTTTTAGAAAAATTAGTATTATTAAGAAGCTATCAATATATTTCCATTCATTAAAAACAATGTTCTCTTGCACTACTGCCAGACAGCTATTAGTTCAAGTAAAAGAATAAAAATGAAACAGCTCTAGGGGTCTGGGCAGTACATTTATTTCTCATTCAAGGTTCTCAGCGTGTTCCATTTACACAAGAGAAAACCCTTCAATTATAAGATCCTTAATTTACCCAGGAAATTTCATAAGCAAAATGATTAATTACTTTAAGCAATCAGTTTTACAGATAATCACAGTTCTTTATTTAAACTGAAAAAGCAAAAGGAGATCTTATGAATAAAACATAAAGGAAAAAATGGAAAAAAGCTTTTAGTTTAATAAATAGGAGTTCAGCATTGAAATGTTTCTTCAAATAGACAAATCTTGTTAAAATTATACCTCTGTTCATATTAATAGTTGAAATATATGGGTTCGAAACACATGCTTTAGCACAAACTGTAAACAAAGTCTCTCTTAAAATGACCCATTACTAGACATTTCTGCATATTTTTATTCAGTTCAGTTGACCCTAGCAACCAGAAACACATTGCACATGGAAATAGACAACCAGAACTGAGACGCAGAGTTCCTGTGTTTAGGTGTCCTTGACCTATTCAATGACCTGTTGTTTCTTGATACTGCCCAAAACAGCAGTGGGAAAGACTTAAACATCCTGAGAGAACCACAACCTTCAAGTGAGACATGTGAGTTGCATCCGCTGAAACATATAGCATTTTCTGTAGCTCTCAGCCCAGTACCTTTTTCAGAGTTTGCATGCTAAAGCAGGCTAACAAAAACATGCAGAGGAATGCCTTACTATTGCCTCCTGTTCAGGCTGCTCAAGAACTTTGTGTTACAAACACCATCATAGTAATTCTACTGCGAAAACGCAGAGCACTTATGGTATTGGATGGCAAATAGGCATCCTGCTTTTGAAGTTCTATTTAGTACTTGAGTGCCTAAATTCTTCTTCAGGTTTAGCCTGAATAACATTTGGGTGAAGTACTCTAGGCACTAGAAGAAAATGAGAAAGAAATTCTGACCATCTGAAATTCTCAAATTCTGACCATCAAATTCTCATACTGTCTGTGATTTTATCTGATGCAGATGAGTTGTTCATCCCATACAGAATGTATTTGGTATTATTATTACTAGTGGACCAAAATCTGTGTGGCCGTGGGAAGAACAAAATGTCCTCCTCAGCACTGAAATTCAAATTTTATAATTATTAGTTCTTACTGGAACAGATGTGTAAGAAACACCAGCTCTTGTCTGAGAGGTTGATATTGCTACCTGTTTATATTGAGTAATATGCAGAAAAAACATAGTTTTGGTTGTGTGTAGAGGTGCTACACAGGGAAAAATTTGGAGAAATGTGATAGGGTAGGAAAAATAGCATTCATAGATACTCAAATCATCATTACACGTGTTGCATTTAACACATAGGGCTCTTCTTTTTAGGACATAACAGAAAGCAATGTAGCTTCTTAGAGTGGTAGATGGTGCTGCCATTCTGCTGCAGTGGTGTCCCGCTTGAAAAATATTCTGAATGTCTTGGTAAAGCAGTTAGCTCTCGGCATCTCCCTTGTGACATAAGCATTTGTCATCCCGCAGCTCTGATGGACAGATAATGTTTTGCCTTTACTCAAAATTTTCATCTACAGTGCAATAGCATCAGTGGATGAGATTTCTTTTTGGAACTGTGGACTCCTAAGATTTTTTTTTTTTTTTTTTTTTTTTTTTTTTTTAGTAAGAAATGATTCTTCTTCTAGCTTTTCCTAGAAAGAGATACTCATGTTTAAAATCTTTCTTACCAGAACAGGTATCTCCTCTGAGGAATACTTTCATTTTTATGATTTTTGGTATTGAGTCACCCCACTAGGATAACACACCTATTTGGAGCTACAGTTTGAGTGGGTTTTTAGGCCAAAGTTAAACATCAGATTTGAGTTAAGGGGGATACCAATATAGAGACTAGCAAAAAAAAAAAAAAAAAAAAAAAAAAAGAAAAATTGTCTGAACACTATTAAATTTTCTTCATGGTAATTACCTTTGTCCTTAAAAGAGAAGGAAAACTAGCTGCATTACCTTAAAGCAAGCAAACAAACAAACCAAAACAAAAAATAATAAAAAAAATACCCTTCCCACCCCTATTCCATGAATTATGCACAATTTTGCATCTATCCATTACTCTTTCCATTCCGTGAACATATGTAAAAAGAGCATGTGCTATTGGTTATTAATTGCATAGTCACTGTACCTAGAAGTCCTCATTTTTTTTCCCCAGTCCCTAGCACACAGAATACATTTGATCATTTGCTGCTCACTTTTCTTTCTGTTCTAGCTTGAGAAATCCTTTATAAATGCTAGAGAAGAAAAAGGTGCTTGGGGAGTTAATATGCCTCTTGCTTCTAAAGGAAAGATGTGTGTTACTTTGCAAGAAGTGGTCTGCCAACAAGTTTTTGGTGGGAGCTGTTTCAGTCTTTGCCTTGCTTTCCTTCAGTTTGCCTGTGACCTTGAGTCAAAACCATTTTGTTTCCAGAACAAGTCCCTGTCTGTCACAGATCTGCAAAAGAGCTGAAGCTTGAAGCTCCTTCCAGATGCCTGAAGACCTCATCTGCCTTTTCTTACCAATGATGCAATTTCTAACCGGTGATACTACACAGACGTGTAGCGTTATCTCCCATGTATCCTGACTTCCTGTGTTTTCCAAGGATGTGGTGTGGTAACCTGAGTCTTAACAAAGCCTGATTCATGTTAGCTCCAACCAGCCGAGCTCTCCTGAAGCACCTGTGCTCCATCTGGATTATGTGCCATGTGCCCTTATTCTCACATCACTGCCTTAAGCATTGCCTCCTCTAGGGCAAGGATTTTAGAAGTCCCAGTTCTGCCTAAAGAGATGCTCTTAAAGCAACAGGTAAAGTGTGTGGATGTAAGTCACTGTGAGTCTGAATGTGATGTTTGTGGAATGAGAAGTATGAAGCTTAATGATTCTGTGTGATCTCTCTTTGCTGAGTTCTTGTTTTGATTTTTGTTACTGGTGCTCAAAGACTTTGCCATATATATACTTTAAAAAAAAAAAAACACCACAAAAATGACTTTAATGATTTTTGTCACTCATGACTAGGTGATGCTGCTAAAAACAAAACAAGATGCTAGATAGCATAGGTTTAAAATTTCTGTTTTCTACTAACTATTTTATTTTTCTTTCTATGCTTTTTGTTGATGGAGGAAAGATAATAGATGAAAACCATAAAAACTTGTATACTAACACTTTAATTTAGAGAACGTGCCTCCATACAGCCTGAAACTATATTATGAGATGCAGTTTTGGATGCTTTATGCATTAACACTCCACCTGCTCTTCATAGAATAAAAAGGAAGTTTTTCTGTAGCAATAATTTTTTTGAACAAAACATGCATATAGAGCCATTATTAAGTTCAAAAAAAATTCTTTCCTGCTGCTGAAAAAATCTGCTGTATAAAGTTTTTGGGGAGAAACATAATGTAATGTAAATGTGCCAGGGGCTCTTCAAATGATCCTAACGGTCATATTAAATGTAAAAATCTGGCTCTTTTGTGATGTTTAAGTCCCAAAAGATCTTTTTGAAAAGTCATGTTCAAGTGAGGCCATTTTAAGAATACATATTACCCCATGTGACAAGTTAAAATAGCAGAGGAAGTGTAATATTGGGTTTTTTTGAATACCAGAATTATGAAGTTCCAAATCCCCATGTCAGAGTATGTAAGTGACACTGTATACATGACAGTAGTTATTTCATTAGCGTCAGAATCTCAGTCATCAGTGATGTATAATAGTTTCTGAAAGGTTGCATGAGGTGATCACTATTCTGGCTTCCAAAGGTAACAAAGACAGTAACAGACACACTGTCATAGTAGTGGAATGACACAGTCCGCCGGGAAGGAAGAAGAGGTCCACACTTGAGGGTAGTTGGAACAGAGTGGAACATTTATTCAGAGAGCAGGGGGCTTATATAGGGTTTGGGGTGGAAGCTTCTAGAATGAGGGCGGAGCATGACAAGTAAGGGAAAGATGGGGTGGAGCTGGTCCAAATATGGGGGAACAGGGAGTGGCCAGCCTTATGTGGTAGTGCTGCAATGCACCACCAGCTAGCCAATAGGAACTGGGGAAGGAAGTTACCAATGGGAAAGGGATAACCGGGAACCGAACAGCCAATAGGGACAATCGTACAAACAAAGGTAATTATTACCTATCTTATACAACCAATAATTGACTATTAAAAAACTTTAAAAACATGGGAATCGCATTAACATTCTGAAAACGGCACGCAGATTAAAGTTGTCAGGTGTTTTCATTTCGGTGACAACTCCATCCACTCGTAGAAGTTCTCATAGTCGCTCTGCTGTCCTCCTACAGGGGAACAGTAGGTGACCACATTTATTATGTTCTGCTGTGAAAGCAGAGACATGTTAAGATTATGTATCTAAAAAGGGAATGATCACTAAAGGCTTTACTTAGGATGTTGTGACAACTGGCTAAGTGTTGTGAAATATGGGCAGACACAGAAGAATGAATTAGGGATGCATTGGTAGTTGCCCAGAATACAATCTGATAGCAAAGGGAGCTATTAATATAGCTTGTCACACGCAGTTCATTAGGAAGCAAAATACTGAGCCAGAGTGGACATGAGGTCATAAGAGTGGACATGTTTGTTCACAGTAAGGGAAAAAAAAAAAAGTATAAAAAGTATAACACATCAAGAAAAGGGAGGTAAGAGTGCAGTGTCACAACATAAAAATCAAATTTGTTTTTATCCAGACAGCAGAATTAGAGGAAAATCCAGCATACATGAAGCAGAACATGCAGCAAGCAAGTTGTTCGTATGTCAAAATACAAGGAAAAGGGCATTTTGAAGCATTAAATTGTATATTAAAAATAGCATGAGACTACAGCAGCATGCCAGGCTAGAAAACACCGAGATTAAAATCATGCTGCTGTAACTCCATTTGACTTCAGAGGACCTATGATAGTTTACGCTGTCTGTAGTCTGGCATTTTACATGGTGGTCTGAAACGTACCACAGGGTTTCAAACAGCTTTATAGAAACACACAATTACCACTCCTATTCTTGTGTCCCTCATGCAAACATACCTTTCATAGATCTCTGAAAAAAAAGTGAGTTACACAATTAGTCGCTGTTACATCAGCATCACCAGATATTTAGGAGTTTCCTTGTTTGACTTTTGAAGTTCCTTAATAAAAAGATACCTGTTTTGGCAATATTTCTTTTGCTGGTCATTGGCCTTATTCACCTTTCTACTGTTTACACTTAAATTGCTCTTTTGAAAACAACATTTCAAGCATGGAAACTATTGCATTTTTCTCCATTACACTGTGGATTGCACACACTCACTGTGTGAGTTATAAAGGGAATAATTATACAATTTATATTCTTTCTGGGCCCAAATTAGCAGGTGCTTTGAGGTAGAACACAGATGACTCTCCCATAACCAGATTGATGTTGCAAACAAGATAGCTAAAAAGTGCCTGCAGTTATCTTCAAATGAATTTATATTAGAATTGTGTCCAATTAGAATTGTGTTCTTTATAACATGGTGAAGCCACTTGGAGCAAATAGAAAGTGATGGGTTTTTTTATTTTCCATAGCCTTTGTTCAAACGTTCTTTGTAATCTTATTTATATTTATTTTTTTAATCAAATTTAACTTCTGAGAGTGATATATCAAACTGCTTATAGCCTTGTTCTTTCGTAACAGAGTTAGTCCACATTTTAAAAGTACAAGACTATGTCTGGTGAGATCTTTTAGCTCTGAGTTCCTTCCATGGGCCCTATAGTCAGTCAAACCATATTGCACATCATTCATGTCATATAGGCTATATCTATAATTACCTGCTTGATTGCATTTACAAGTTCTCAAGATCCAAGCCAACCACTTATTGCTGTGTTCTCAGTTTGCTTTCCAAAATGGGAATGGAGCTGTTTATTCTCTTACGGTCTTTTTTTTTTTTTTTCTTTTTTCTGTATGACTGAAATATGATCAAGCCGAACAGTTGGTTTAAAAATGCAGAGATTTGGGAATTATTTTGACCAGTATAATAACTTCATTGCTTTAGAAACTATACTATACAAACCATGTTTTTTTCATGGATATTTTTTCCATTTGTGTGTGTATTTAATTTTCCACACTGGACATATTGTGTCATTCATAGTATTTTACTTTATCCCTTTCATTTTACTTAGCTCAAACCGCAGTTGGGACAAAGTGATGGTTTACTTCACAAATCTTCTCCAAATGAGTGAATTAGATGCTTGCCAAATACATTATTAAAGTAACCTGAACATGAAATATATTGAAAATGTCAATGCTACCTGAAATTGAAAGACAGTATTAAAATCAGGTTAGATGTGAGTGCTATACATGCTGTAGTCTGTACATAAAATTATTTTTAAAAAGCAGATGGAAGTATTTAGTATGTCTAAATTACTCTAGTCAGAATCAAAATAATTTAGACAGCTCTCCCTCAACGATTTCAATAACATGAGCTTCTCTCTGAAAGTGATAATACCACCTTTTAGCAAAAAAGTTACACTCTCCCCATTTGGGTGCTTATGTAAGAGATGCTGTGTCTTCATGCTGCCCACATTATTTGATCTTACTGGTAAAAGTGGCTTGGCTTCATTAAGGACAGTGGAATAGAATAATAATTATTTTAGTAGCTCCTGAACTATTTCTCTGTAAGTTAACCTGGGACCAGAGGCATTTTTTCACAGTTTCTGATAGCATGTGCTGCTTTTCTTCATCTTGCTACTGACAATGCATCACTGTTCTTTGCTTCACTGATTTTTTTTTCTTTATCTTTGGATTTCTAAGGATTTCTGTCTTTGAACAAAAATACAGCAGTTTTTGAAATATATCTGATTAGTCAGTATTTGTCATACAGTATTTACCAAAAGACCACTAAGTCTTCTTTGTACAGCTGTTTGCCCCATTCATTCAAATTTGCATTTGTCTAATAGCAACAGAAGATAGTCAGTGCTCCTTCTGCAAACTTTTGATAAGATTATTAACAAACTAGCAAACTCAATATCAGAACTTTCTCCAGATTTTATAGAGGATTTTTCTTCCTAGAAAATGATAAAGAAATATCATTTTTCTTACATCACATGCCATTTCATGACCAATCTGCAATCTCAGTGCTGTCCAGAATTCTTACTTCTTGTGTATCTTCAGTGCTTGTTTCATAGTCTAATGCATGTCTGAGGAGGAGGAGGAAAATCATTGCTTGCATGAAGAAGCCTTGGTATATTGAGAAGAAAAATGAGTAATCTTGTTTGATGGAGTTCCCATGTTGAATTGTACAACACTTAAATGTGTATTAGGTAAAAGCATAATCTATATACAAAAACCATAAACATATAATTTCATTGTTTGATTCATTAATTTCTATATTTTTTGGAAATAATAATGGTTTCAGTGACATCACATCAGAAATATGATAGAAACATTAAACAACTTTAATAGACAGAAGTAAGACTGAGAGGAAAGCTCATGAAGGTAGAAAATATATATTGAAAAAATCTCATTCTTCTAGGGAAGAAAATGAAGCTCAAAATCAGAACTTTTTTTTTTTTTTCATAATGATGTCTACTCTTTTTCCTTGCTATTGCTTTGCTACAAAGTAAGTGTGCTGAAAATGAAATTAAATTTCACATGCTCCTCTCATATCACCTGAATACAGGTTGACATGAAATAGCCTATAGAATCAATTGAATCAGTAGTCTTTCTAGAAAAGCAGTGAAGAAAACTGATAAGCTGTATAATGAAAAGGAATATCAGCAATTGAGGAATAAAGCCTATTTCTGACTGATGTCTGAAAAGGCTTCATTAGGTGCTTCATTTATGCACATGTTTATTTATATTTATGTTTACTATGAAGGATATTCTAATTTCTATTTGATATTCTAATTCTATATCACTTTCAAGGCAGAGAATTTATAGTAAAACCAACCAGAGCACACATTGACATGATGCAGTACAAACCACAAATGGTGCAAGATACCCATCCCTTCTGCTTTCTTGGCCTGTAATAGTCCTGCAAGCTATTTTGTCATCTCATCTCATTCTGCTGTCCACAAACATGTTGTTTGAAACAGCCGTGCCAAAATGGAAGCAAAAATGTACATTGTAAAATGTGTACATAACATTATGGTACTTTTCCTAGCTAGTTCATCTAGCAACAGGAAGACAGCCTTGGACTGTCTAGTCAAAAAGGGATAGGTAGAAAGAAATGCTGGCTCAGAATTCAGTAGCCTAAGTTACATTACCCTACTTTAAAAATAGTTGGGGTTTTTGTTTGTTTTTTTTTGTTTGGTTGGTTGGTTTTGGTTTTGTTTGTTTGTTTGTTTGTTTGTTTGTTTTACAAAGATTTGAGTGTGTTTTCACACTTTCATATATTAGGGTAACTACATGCTTTCTAAATTGTAAGTGTTTCACTGTACACACGGTCTGTAAAGTTACTCCTTAATCTTGCTCTATTTTTCACCTCAGTAGACCCATTTTTTCTACAATTACTTTCTTTCAGGTAAGGTCTGCTTCAATGCAGAGGAAAACTACTGCTAAAGATAGTCTAATAATCATAATTCTAGCTATGCTTGCTGTGTTTTTCTGTATTTTAGCAGTAAGGCTATTTGTAGTCCTTCAAAAACATGATTTGTTTTAAAAAGTTTACACATTTCAGAAAAGTGGAGATGAACAGAAGCCTTTGATATTAATCCCTTTTTAAAACCTGATCTCCTTGTTATTTTTTTTTTTTTTTGTACAGTCTAGCGGAAAATATGCCATTTTGACTATAAAACAAAGGACATTTTTGTAGTTTTCTGAAGTGTTCAACAGTTCTTGCCTTCTTAGTGAAATTAAGCTGATCTGACTTGGACTTAAGAAGAGACTGAGTGTTTTCTTATTCCGAATGACAGTACAGTTGTCCCTTGCAGAGAGCTAGGCAGAGTGGCCAAAGAAGGAAGCAAACTTAGAGCTGCTTAGCTCACAACTGTTTCATAGCTGCTGTCAGTGGATGTGGTGGGTTTTTCCTCTTTTATACAGTTCCTTGTTTTCTTTTAAAGTTTTTGTGTAATGCCCAAAACAAAGCAAAACTTGTATTAAGGTTGATTAAATGTATAGGAAGCATTACCATTTTATTTACAGGTGAAAAACAAGCAAAACACCCCAAAAATGCTGTAATACTCATGGTTCCTTTATCATATATGCCAAAGAAACATTTAATTGTAACAGGAGACCCAGAGACAATGACAACAAGCACTTTTTCCCCCCGAAGGCTGTGGCACAGATGATGTCTGTTATTATTAAGGTCTATCTGTAACCCATCCATCTGTTAATCTTCTTGTGTGTGCCATAGCAGGTTATTTGTAACTGAAGGCTGAATCAAAAACAAAAAAAAAAATACTTTACTTCTTTATAATAACCTTCCAAGACCACAGGATTGTCTATTTATTATTGCCTTCTATTTTTTGAAAATGAAAGGTTTTGTACATTTATGTGACCTTTAGAGAAACAGCCTTGTATTTTCAATGGATTTTTGCATTTACTGAGTCCTAAAAGAATTTAGTTAAAATGAAACATTGTGGTTAATGTCTGTAAAATGGATCCTTTAAAATTTATTTTAGTCACTCTTAATGACTTGTATCTCAGGCATCTGAAGGGGGGGGGGGGAAACCCCAACAAAATAAGTCATGAGAAACAAGCCATAATCTTTCAACGTATTTTGCATCCCATTCTGGCAGATGTTTGGCCTTAAGACATGTAAAGCAGATGGATCTGATCCTCTCTTATCTCCCTGCAATTTGATCTGGGGAGATGGGAGAAGCTCAACAGGAAATTAGCTAAATATGGGAACTAGATGAGCTAATGCAAAATGCTGTAGAATATTGTAATATGTATATCTAAGACTAAATATATATTTTCACCAATTGTATAAATTCTACTAAAACATAGATAGTAACAGTTTGTGTCTAAATGGATATGATAACTCTATCAGGATATAATAAGAATAAGGTTTTCTTTAATTTGTTTACAAACCTAAGACTAGAGTCTAGTTTTAGACTAGATTGAAGAAGTCCTTTCTTCCATGTTGCACTGCACTGGATATATTGTTTAATTGCAACATGTGTTTTATTACCTTAACAAAAAGCAACTGTTTTAAGCAGTAGGTTGAACCTGACAGCTGGTTTGCAGACCCAGAGCAAAATCTGAAGCATCTTAATGAATTCTCCCAATGCAATTGTTGCAGTGCCTTTAAGTTGTGCTGTCTACATCAGGCGCAGCTGTTGGGGGCAAGAACCAAGATTCTTTTCCTCCTTGCAACTTTCAAATTATATAATACAAAGGATCAAAAGAAGTATTTTTTTCCCCTTAGATAATTATTATTGACAAATTTTCATTTTAGATTATAAAAATATTTTTAATAGAATTTTTAGTGTATTTTTTATTTATGTAATAACAGCAATAGAGAAACCTGGAAGACAAATTAAAAGCACTATAGAAGGTGAGAATTGCTTTTTTTGGCGCTAGAGCCAAGAATGGCACACAGACCATGAAAGTTGCCAGCAGAGCCCATCTGTTAAGCAATAGAGTAAATCAGATGCTTCAAGTTTTCAGTGATTGCATGAAAAGCAAACACTGAGAAGACACAAACACAGGCAGGAAGGTCGTTTTCACCTCAAAGGTCTAGCAGAGTTTCTTTATAATCTGCTCTTAAGTTGGTCCTTTGCTGCACAGGACTGTGATTGATCAGTCTACTTAAAATAGACCCAGTCTTTTTGTCCCTGGCTGTGTCTGGAACTTTAAGGGCAATACCATCTTGGATGCAACCTTTGTTGGAGAATGGTTCTTGACAGATTTCAGTGTCTGGGATCTTCTGAATGTTTATTCAAATGCACAGATGCTGCTTTAGTACTCTGAAGAGCTAGAAACTTCAGGTCTTTAGTTCACTTATTTGGACAGAATTTTTTGTAAAAAAGAGTCTTGAGCAGATACCTTACTTCATACACGCGAGAGATCTTCGAATGGCACAAGTCCTTAGAAAACATTTTCTTTCTAGGAAACTCTTATTAATCCAGTCTCTGTCACTTTCATATCTTACGTTTACAATAAGCATTTATGTGTGTGTTGACTGAAGACTCAAGTCCTTGTTTGGCTTTTCTGTATATTGTCTCTATTATTCAGACCTCTGCAAAATATTGTGCAGGAGAGGTGCTGCTGTATCCTACAGCACTGCATTGCTTAGGTACTTCTTAACTTTGGTAAATTTTAAGACAATAAATGTTCTTTTTACAGTAAAACAGCACACTGGAGTCGGGAATCAAGCCCACAATCGCAGGATTTTGAAGAGTTATAGATCTTCACTTTTAAGACTGTCATTGCTGTCCTGTTCTTTTATTCTGACACCTCTTATCCACAACACAAACATCCACTGTCAAAAGCACACAAGATTTTCCATTCTCAAGACTTTACTATGGGACTTTGTAAGCTTTTTCTGGCATGCACTTTAGGCTATTAATTGTCCTGAAGAATTGTAGTCCGACATATAATGTATTAAAATTCAAAAGAAAAAAAAAAAAGAAAACAAAAATATCAACCCTGCTTGATCAAGTCACAGCAAACAGCCAAGCAGAAAATTTCAGTGTAGAAGAGAGTGAACTGCAATTTCCCCAATGCAGTGCATACCTGAGCCTCACAAAATCTTGGAGTTACATTTGGAATTAGATTCCTTATCTTAATATCTACCAAATTTAAAAAGTTATATTACTGCCTTTTGTATGAAAAACAGTAGCAAGGAAAAAAATATGATGTGTATGTGGTCTCCCCAGTGGAGAAAAAAGTAATAATATAGTAGAGCCCTTTTCTATTGAATTGTCTGACAAAATAAATGTTTCTAAAACCCTGGACACTTTTATTTAATTTTTCTCTGCCTTTCAATAGAAAAGAAATTCCTATTGCAGATTGTGAACAATAATTTTACAAATCCTACTCTAAAGCACATATAATTCTATGCATTCATTACCTTCTAATTCTCTTTGCAAATGTAATTCTGTAATTCACAAGTGCATCAAGTGAAACATAAAAGTAAAAATGTGTAGTTTTCACCGCAAGTGTGTGGATTTTTTTCTTTTTTTTGCATGGGTTTCTCTTTCCACGATAAGCTATGCTGGCATGTACTTGTTCTGGAGCATGTTCTCAGAAAATGGTGACCACAAAAATGTGGTGCAGTTGTAAGTTATTCTGATTTTACTAAGCCATAGTTGAGGACAGCTATTCTGCAGAGAAATTTAGAATGAAACTAATTTGACTGCCTGTCATTTTGTTCAGGTCTTCAAAACATGACCAGCTTTTTACAGAAATAACAAAACACTTGTTTCATTCCGTGAATTAAATTAAAATATTGGAACGAATGCTTTGTAAAACCCAAATGTCTAGTTTCAGTCTGGCTGAAGTGACCACAGATGTCAAAGCTCAGTTCTGAATCTCTGTGGCACATTTATCTACGTTGAGAGCCCACAGCATGGAGTAGAGTGTGGTTATCAAATGTCTGGTAAAATACTGACTATCTTTACCTTTCTTTTGCTTTTTATAAGAAGTGGAAGACTTACTTAGCTCACAAAATGTGTATCAGTCCCACATTGCTTATGTGTCCTGAAAACACTGGTATCAAATACTGAAGTAATATTAAAGGAATATTATGATGCCACATTGCCAATTTCTGCCCTAATGGTATCTTGTTTCGTGAGGATTTTATTATTCAGTAAATGAACAATATAAACATACAATGTCAAGTGTCTTATAATTTGAAATCAGAGAGAGTGGAGATCCACTTACTTGCCATGCTTGTCACATTTACCCATTCTAGAAGTTTACAGTTCAGTGCACCTACCATTTATTTCTCTGACTATGAAGTGTAATTTTTAGCTGTTTTTCAGGAATGTGTACCCATCATACATTTAGAAAATTGCTACTGGAATGAAGTCCAAGCCGATACGGTTTAACATTGAGCGTATTATTTAGATATTTGTAAGAAAATTAGAAATTATCTCAGCCTAGATGTTCTGGAGCAGCTGCTTGTATGTGTCTGGCACTAATAGAAGTTGTACTAGTTTATGGGAAAAAGGCTTGAGTAAATGAAAGGTGAAATTAAAAGAGTATTGTTTAGACTGTATCCACTATATTGAAGTGTGTAAAGCTGGATTAGCAGTGTATGTTACCAGTCTCTGTTCATATTGTTTGACATTTTGCTAGAAAATGCTTTTCCAGTCTTAAATCACTAAAGTAATCCTTTAATGATGAGATATTGAAGGATATTTTAGAAAAAAAGATAAATATTTAAAATCTTTTCAGTAAGCAGAAGGGTTTCTAAATTTTTCTTAGAGCTCAAAAAGTTTCTATTAAAATACACTGCAGTAAAATGAGAAAGGTCATATACATATATGTGCATTTCAAGTATGATTTAAAATGTATGTATTTTAAAACGAACCTAGAAAAAGCAATTAGAAATATTTAGAAGACTAAAAATTAACATCTGTGAAGCTTTTTTAAGCAGTTTTTCTTTCACAGGTGGTTTTTGGGCATTTGTTGAATAAGTAAAGAGAGGAGGAAAAACTGAACAGTGAAGCTTTCCTCCCTCTTTTCTAGGAACATTTTTTTCCTCTGTAGCATTATCCAGCTCTTTTACGAGGTTTCCATGGCTTCTGTGACACTTGTCCAGGAGTGAAAGGTATAGCTCTCATATCTATCTATGTGGAAAAATCAAGTAAAATTTCCTAATCAGCTGTCACTCTGCATCTCTCATCCCCGAGCACTGAGAATCCTTTTAGAAGATGGAGTACAGTCTGTGTGGTTTTGTGGGATACCCTTTGCAAACTCTGTGACAGCAAATTGAAGGGGTCAAGTACAGTCATAAATAAAGCTGAATTGTAAATAGAATTGTCTGAAGTATCCAAGGCATGCATGGAGATGCTCGTATGGTAACAGACATGAATCAGGGCTATTACATATGGTTAGAAGTTCTTCCCTGTTGTAAGGGATCTCCAGAGAGAATCTCTTTGAATGCTGCTAGTTCTATCCTAGTTCTGTGATTTTGTTAGAAGTGGTTGCAAACAGGATCTGTGTGCATTTCCAGCCTCACACCTCTGAACAGCATCCATTTCAGTCCAGTTCTGTCTCATGAATTCAGACTGAACTGCAGAGCTGAAGTGCCCAGCATGATGTGCTCCCTGCCTTGGCTTGGGTTCATGCTTCTGAATAGGACATCAATAATAGCAGTTCTGTCAGGATGTCTGCCCTAATTATCTTCTGAGAGACCCCCAGTATCTTAGCGATTGGTTTGTATTCATGGCTGATGTCATGGCAAAAAAATCCTTTCCCTGGAGCAAGATTTACGTATAGTGATGTTTCCACCACCTAAGAATTTTTACATGTATAAGAACCAATCTTGAAGAAAAGACTGCAAAATAGTGCATATAATAATAACACCTTTAAACATAAATATCCAGAGAGAAAAGCTAATCATTAAATCCCCAAAAGATTTTCTCACTTTACAATACATCATCATGGCTAGGCTTCGCGAACAAAGATTTACAAGGGCTCTACCCACGCTTGCTACAAGCACGCTGGTGGCTA
>JAWWEE010000122.1:7666377-7699754 GCA_035221455.1 Xenops minutus
AATAGAATTAGTGTATTTCTAACCCCAAAGGGAAGATTAGACATGGATTCCAGCTATTTCATGTAATAATCCTTAACAGTGGAGAGTTGAGATGCTAGCATTCATTTCTGAAGGTGAGGAGTTCTGCTTTTGGGATTGTTACTAACTGTGAATGGTGGCATTCTGTGCTGGTGCCCAAAGTCTACCAGTAAAACTCTGAGAAACAGCATAAATATCTATTTAGTTTTTATAATACATTTCAGAGTGAGGGAATGAAAGAAATGTACCCCCAGTCCTGAATAAGGTGTTTGCATTGAAACTGCTCTCAAATGGAATACCTATTGCAAAAGTTTCCCTCACTGCAGCCAGGGATGCTCTTTGATAATGAAGCATTTTCTTCTACAGGTGTCTAAAAGCTATTGTGAGACAAGAGCTGGACAAGGTAAAATTTAGACATCCGGTTATTTGGCCAGAGTTTTCTTTTTTTTTTAAAAAAAAAAAAAGAGAGAGAGAGGGAAAAGATTAAAGGATTTGATTCTGTTGGGAGTAATATGTTCTGAACTTTCCCAGTTATCAGTTATCTCTCCATTAAAGGTGAACATGATCTAAAAAGCCTTTTCTGAGGACTTCTCTTCCTGGGTCTTTCTGTGAAAGACAATTTGTTACCTTTACAGCTCCACATTTCAAGAACTCACAGGAATACCCCAAGAAAGTCCATGATCTAGCTAACTGTGCTGATTATATTTGTTCCTTGGTTTTACTATTACTGAAGAGGTTTTATCAACATGAAAACTTACAGTATTTGAATGGTCAGTTTATAAAAATTCACTTTACATGAAATACTAAAGAATTTGCATATAAATAGATTTTTATATTTAAATGCCCTGTGGGTGAATGTGATCCAATACCCCTCAGAAATCAAAATCCTGAACTGTCTCATTTAAAGTTTTCCTGCTGAAGATAAGGTGAAGTTGGACAACTTTTGATTAGCATGACATTCCTTTCTGGAGAGTGCTTACAAGACCAGCAAATCACAATTTAATTAAACTGTGCCCCATGTAGTACTTTCAATGTATTCTTTGTGATTTCTTTTTCCAGCATTCACAGTCACCCTTTTTTTTTTAAAATTCATTTGGCAAGACTTCACATGTAAACTCCCACGAGAGAGACAAATGAGGAATATTTCAAAAACCTGATTGCAAATCTTGTTGCTTAAGACAGAGGCATAACCCATGTCTGCCGTTATGTTTGCTGGCTCTTTAACAGTGAAATAAAGGAGAAACTATTAGGCTTTATTTTCATTTCTCCAGTGGCTTTGTTTGCTCCCCTATTATTAAAGGATCTGCCAACTTTTTCATTATGACCTCCTACTTTTAGGGCAGCAAAAACTTAACACAAAGCCATGCCAAGGTTTTCCAAGAAGCAAAACCCAGCCTACTTTGTGCAGATGATAAACTGATTAAAGCCAGGGCGATGTGACTGCGAAACCAGGAAGCTGTGGTAGCTCCAGACCCTGCTCCAACCACGAGGGAAGCACTTGGGTACTGCTGCCCTATTTTTCCACAGCCAAAAATGCACTTAAGGTAATATTGTCCTCACTCTTCTGGGGCCTTTGGTTAAAATCAGCCATCTCTCTTGCAGCTTGTGCCTTTCCACATTAAACTGTGAATTCTTCAGTATATTTTTGCAAGGTATGTACATGCACTCACATAGATGCCCTGAATAGATGATCTAGTGTCATCTCCTTAAAGAGAGATCTTTGCAGCAGCTGCCCATTTCCCCCATTCCCCATCCCAAAGCTGCCAGTGGATGTGTTCCAGTAAGCCTCCGCATGCTGAGCTGCTGCGTGTTCTGCAGGATCTTCTCTGGCTCTGCCTGGCCCTTTTTTAAGATCTGAAGATAATTTGAGAAAAGTATGATGAGAAAACTAACTTCTCTAGAGCAAGTGATTTAACATGGCATGATAATTTCCTTTAACTTTTAACAGTAAACAAATTCTTATCAGTTGGATTAACACATTGAACATTTTTAGGTGTTGTAAAGTAAATCTAAGTAGAAAACCAGCAGTCAAGGGGAGATTGCAGGAAATTTCCATAGAAGTGTTTTCTGAGAGGAGGGGCTCTCATTATTTTTGTTGATAATCTCGAGGATATATGCTTTTTCAATTAGAAGGTGAGAGATTTCCTGTATACTGTAAACACATGAAGTGCTCACAGTATATAGGTGAATGGAATTGGGCGTCCCAGGTGCTCTGGTTCTGAGAGCCATTCTCACTAGTTCCAGGACTCGTTAAAACCATAAAACAGTACCAATACTAGCAGGGAATCAGTGGTGGAAAGCACCCTTCCTTCTGCCAGCTTAAGTGCTAAATGCATCTGAAGTGACCTTAGGTCCAATAAAGCAGAAAATGCTGCAGGAGCAGGATGCAGAAGCTTGTTGCCATCAGGGAGGAGCCTGGCAAACAGCAGCAGGGTGAGGGTCAAGCATCTCCCCAGTACATGTTAGTCTGTGAGAGGAATGATTGCAGAAAGAAGCAGGAAAAATGAATTAATATATATTAATTTGGAAGTTAATAAATTGTATGCAATTATTTTTAATTCAGCTCCATTAGTCTGCTTGGTATGAGTGTCTGTGATGCACCCTGGATGGACTCCTTTAAATGGATGCAAAGCACGATATTCATCTTTAATCTTTGGGTCTGTATTAATGCTTTTTCACTGGGTATGTGCTGTGTACACTGGGAGCACTCAAGCTTTGATTAAACTAAATTCAATCCCTGAGTCTTTCTAATAAACTGTAGAAACTCACTCTATTTTACATTCAAATATCACTCTGCTCTCCATACTGTAATTATATTAGTAATGATCTATCTGAAGGTTTCTTAAGTTTTATAGGACTTTTACTTGCAATTATAAAAAATATGTAACAGATAGGGGAGAGAAAATAAGGGAATAAGGAAGGAAGGAAAATAAAAGAAGGGAGCTAGCAGGGTAGAAGAGAAAAGAATCTGGAAGGACAGAAAGAGCAGAAGAAAATGTAGTACCATGGAAGTGTAATTATAAAGCCTTGTCAGAATCACTTTCTTGGATGAAAAGAAATCAGAAGAAAAATTCTATTGTTTTATTAGGGTAGTGGCCTTTCCATTTAAAGTTCAGGTGGTTAGAGAATAAATATATTTAGTATTTTTTTCTTCTGTGAGCAGTATGAGAACAGCCATTTAGAATCTACAAGGAGTTAAATTCTAGCTGGCTATGAAATTACCTCAATTGTAAGTCAAGCTCCTGGGACAGGTTTTAAAATGCTAATCCTTTTTTTTTTCCTCTCTGCTTTTGATGAACAATTTCTCATGCTCATTTCAATGAGAAATAATGTCAAAGTGTTCAAAAAACAAGCATTTCTATTATAAGCATATCCCCAGAGATAGCACCAATATAAAAGTAATTTTTTATCCAGTTAGGATTTGAAATTTTAACTCCTTGTGGTTTTAAGATCAAAGTTGAGAGCACATCGTAATAGTTATTATGATATCTTGGCAAGGTATTTGTGTCCTATGGCATGACATACAATACACACAGAATTTCATTGTTATTTAAAATAGTTGTGGTGCTTTGTGATGTACACGCCATTGCAGAAATGAGAGTTACACATTAACAAAATTGCAAGAATAGGGTTCTTTTCTGTCCCATTGTAAATTTATATGATAAAAATTCAAAATATAATATTATTTTTCTGTCTTTGTTTTTTTGGTGGCCTTTTTCTTCTCTATAGAATGTCCTCTCTTAATGTTTATTTAAACACAGACAAAGATAGATTAGACATTATTTTGAAATGGATTTCCTTCTTCTGCAGCTCCCTCATTCTTTTTCTTGAGTAGGTGTTTGAAAATTCTTTTCCTGAACTAAAATTTGGGTTTTGTTTCCCTGTAAGCACTTTGCAAGCATAACATGCCAAAAGAAAACTGAATTGGTGAGAAAAACCAAAAAAATGTTGCCTTGTTTTGATGACAATTTTTTTCTGAAGTACAATACAAACCTTTCATTATCATTGATATTATTGCGCTTCCACTGATTTGCTCTGTCATCTTAATTCCTGTTGCCCATCACTAAGAGACAAAGCAGCTCTTGAGGATCAACACAGCATACTTCCTCAAATTATTAGTCTTATTTTCTTCTTTATTACTTTCTTATTCTCCTAAACCCTACCATGAAAAGAGTTACTATTGTTGTGACAGTAAGATAAGATAAGGAAAAATATTCAAAGTTTAAGGAAGGGGCTGTCACAATAAGAGGCTGTCACAGCCAAAGGGACTGACAAGGGAAACGAACCTAGTAACAAGAGTGTTGGATGGACAGGAAGTTGAACATAAAAAATGGGAAGACTAAACATATAATTAACAATAATAACTTGTGTAAATAATGTTTGACTGAAATGTAAGACAGGTCTTTACCCGCAGGCACTGACAAGCTTTTAGACATAGGACAGCAATAATGGTAAATAACTTGCTACTCTGGGAGACTGATTATCACTGTGTGATGTTTAATGCGAGCCTGGCATGTTGAAAATACCCTGTTAAGTTTTTAGATGTATTTAAAAAATAACTGAATAAAATGTGAAAAAAAAATGCACAGGAAAAGATAGGAGGCGGACAGCAGTGTTAAAAGATCAGTCATAAATGTATACAGGAAAAGAAGGATTTGGTGCTAGACAAGGAAGGTAGTTGTGGAGGTTTGGGTTGGCTCTGTGCCAAACCCGGCTGCTGGCCACACAGATTCCCCCCCTCCCGAGAGAGAAGGGAAAAAAGTACCCAAAGACAATTGTAGTAAAAGTTTATTTATATTCACATATGTTACAATTATATACAATCAAGCACTATGAATATACAGAATAAGAACCCCAAACAACTCCAAAAGCGGAAAGGGGAGAAATGGGAAAGGGAAATGGGACAAAAAATGGGTAAAACCGAAACAAAACAGATACACACACCCTTGTAAACTCAGGGAGAATCTCAATAAGTAACTAGCACAATAAATTCTCACCAAATTCCCCTCAAAAGAAGCAGGTCCTTCCCCTCTATGCGACTGGGACAACTGCTTCTCAGATAGGCCTCAGCTCATATAGATAAGAGCTAAGCCAACATAGAGACCTGATGTCATCCAAGCCCACGAAAGGAAGGCAGAGAGAAGAAACTTTCATCCTCTTCTTATGTACAGCTGATTACGTGAAGGAATGATGTGGAATACTTCCTTCGTTATGACCCTGTTACCAGGGAAAACCTAAACCAAAACCAAGAAAACTAAACCACCACAGTAGTGCCAGCATAGGCGGATGATACTAAGGCTACCCAGGATTGTTTTTCAATTTGGGAATTTTATGGTTATGTGAACTGACAGATGGCCAAGAGTGGACAAGAGCAGCATTAGAAATTAGTAATTTTGGAAACAGTGATCTTTACTCATTTCTTTGTCACTTGTACAACTCCAGAGTATCTTCACTGACATAGTGGAAGAAACAGATTAACTAAACATTGCACAAAGGCAAAGAAATCTGATTCAAAATGTTTGGACTAGGCTGCTTCTATGAATACTGGAGTGCAAAAAAAAAAAAAAAAAAAGAGCCAATTATTCTGTTATGCTCTGAGTATACATTTTTCTTTCATGGACAGTTAAAAAAAAAAAAGAAATTATATATAAATATATAAATGTTAAATATTTTTATGAATTAAAAAACCCCCTTAATGTGTTTCAACATTAATTTAGCTTAATGTTGGGAATTTACATATTAAACTGAGGTAGAGAAACTAAAGCAGTGGAGGCTGTCTTCAGTGCTACTGAAGTCATTCACTGCTGTCTTGGCAATTGTCTTCATTTTTTTAAGATGACAGAGTGACAGAATGTCCTTTTTATAACTATTATCATATATCATTATGCAAATTCACAATGCCATATAGAAGGAAAATGACAAAATACACTTTCATTTAAGCCAATATAAATACTAGTTATTGGCAAATTCATTTTGTTCATCCCTGATCTCACCTCTCTCTAGCAATAAAGAAAAGATGAGACTACTTCTCTAAACAGTTAATACATAATTTAAAAGCAGAATAACAAGAACATTATCAAAAAATCCACATACAAATTGGAAATCACATTTTTGTACAAATACAAATTAACTTTGGAGGCACCCATATTTTGTGAACAAATAGTATTTGTTTATACTGACAAGTAGTTGTTTGTAGCTTGAATTATAGGAGCAGACAAATAATTTGAATTGGCAGCAACACATTTTGCCCTCAACTTGAGTGGATTTGGTAAAGCCTCAAAGTTCAGCTATGATTTTCTTAGGAGCTTAGAGGCATTGCTTAAGAGTCCAAGAACTGACATCAAGATTTAGCACACTATTTGGAGGTGCCAGAATATGTCAATGGAAAAGAAATCAATGCCTTAAGTAAAGGGTTTTTTTAAAAAAAAAATCCAATACTTAATAGATGGAGTTAGAAAAAGCTTAGGTATCTCATTAAGTAAGTACAGGTTCATGGCAGGTTGCTAGAGTCTTCTAGATCTTTATGCTTGAAAGGAAAATGTATTAACTTGGGGTCAAATTTGATGTTTGTTACTGTAAAAAGCAGTAGGAGAATGCTTATATTTCAGTAACAAGCTTAATATGCCTTATTGCATAGAACTTTGTACTGGAGCCAGATTTCCAAAGCAGTAAGATTAAAGCAGCTGCTCTGTCAGCTAGTGTGTAAACAAACCAATGAGATCCTCTTTTACATTTTTTCATCGCTCTTCCATCTACAGACAAATTCAACAGAGATTTAGAGATCTCAAAGATACTCAATTCCTTAAGTTTCCATGAAAAATGATAGGTACATAGAAGTGAGGGCCCACAGGCTGGAAGACTGTCTTGCAAGACAAACTTGTTTCTTCCATGTGGTGCACTGGTTCTTCAGACAGCAAGCGAAGTGATATATTGAGGAATGCTGCACTTTACAGAGGAATGGAATATGTGTGAGAATTCAGAGCTTGAATTCAGTCATTCAAAGCTGAAGGTAATGTCCTTTTCTGGTGTTGTGTTCCAAAGTGTATAACTGAGATATGGGATCAACCAGCTGAGGGAGAGAGAAAGACTAAAGGAAAATAATGATTGATGTCCTACAAAAGCAGTTTTAGTTTGCCCAAAAAATTCCCCCAAATCACTGAGGCCACAGAAATGCACAGGGAGGTTGACATGTGGGTGATTTTATGAAGGGTAGATCCCAGACCTCCAACATGGTGCATTGCATCACTGAGGATTCAGAGTGCTTTCTGTTCTTAGGACATTGCACAGCAATATATGGGACTTTAGAATAGAGTTCTTAAAAATTAACTTAGAGAAGCTCAAGCACTGTAGCAAAGGTAAGACTTGCATGGAAAGGAAGAAATAAGAACTGTGGTGGATTGTATGTTGTACAAACATTTGCAAGTTTTCTGAAATAACAAAAGCAGTGCTTTAAGAATGGCTGATATGTGTGAGTTAAAGATCATTAAGTCACTTGTCAGATCATAAATCACAATAAACAGTAATTTTTCATTTTTGATTCTTAGCCTATTGTACCATTTCCTTGTGTTTAATGCTGACTGCCTGTGTACTTAAAACTGGGGTTATTCGTGTTAAGTAATGGGACCTCAGACAGACGCTTTCTCTTTATTCTGAAACTGAGCTAACAAAAAAATTTCAGTCTTAGGCAGGTACCTTTATGTCAGAATACAAGCCTGGCCATGCAGTGGAGCCAGAAAGACTTATTCCTCAGTAAGCTACACCATTGAGAGTCACATGGTGCTTTAAATATGTATCTCAGGAGTGCTGGTGGGGCAAATGGATCATAATATGGTTTTTATGCTTTCTTTTGTTGGTTTATGAATTTGTTCTAGAGCAAACCACCTGTACTATAAGTCAAATTATCTTATTAACAGAGAGCTCCAAATGGCTTTGCAGGACTAGGTTCAAAAAAGATTCTCATATGATTTGGATATAATTGTCCAGGTGGAACATATACTAAAAGAATCCTGCCTTTGAGGTTTGATTTTGTAGATTGAAGCTAAAGAAAATTCTGCATATGAAAAAGCTGGTATATAATAAATAGCATAATATTTGTGTAAATTAGTTTTTGTTAGGTATATTTTTGTAACTTCAACTTCAGATATTATGTGAAATCTTTGCCCTAGCTTGAAACTAATTATTAAACCTTGCACAAATGGTAGCAGGAGTAGTTTAAAATCAAAAAGACATTTTATTTGTATCTGTGCAGCAGTGACTGAATAACAACATGGAAAGCATAAAATCAGAAAGACATTACATCTTTGCAGGTTATATGTTACTAACATCTCTGTGTGACTAATTTGATGTGACTCAGACTCCTCAGAACAAGATTTGTCATTCTGTCAATCAAATTCAGTTGCATTAGGTGACAGAGCTGGTAAGCTGTCTGTTAATGCATGGAAAGAACATGTCATGATGGTGTGATTGAATTCTGGAAATACTGACTAAACAGTTTTTCATATTTTCCTAGCTGGTTAACTGGAGTGATAAATGTCTCTAATTTCAGAGCTGCAGTTTCAGGAAGATTAAAACGATAGCAATACTCCATCAGTTATCATATTATAAAATAAGTGGTGTGTAGAATAACTTTGTGACCTGAAGGCTGTAAAACTGAAATGCAGAATAAATATTAGATTCTACCTCCTTTAAACAAGAAGGCATGCAAAAGACAAACAATTAAACGACAGCTACTTTGTTTGAGGCTAATTTCAGATTTTTAGTCAATTTTCTGCTGAATTTATTCAAGGTAGAAATTATATTTAAAGCCAAAATCTTGTCACTTTATGCATCTCCCCAATTCAGTTTAAAAGTAATATAACGAAACTACTGTTTTCTACCATGATTGCTAATTACAAATTATTTCCATAGTGTTTAGCTGGAATAACTGGAGTTTAACTTATGTGGCTGTATGAAAAAACAGGTTTGCAGTATAGAGAGGGATAGGCTGGAGAGATCTAACCTAAGATGAAGAAAGATACTGTGGTTTTGTAATCCATGTGTGAAGTACTTATTTAGAATTACAGTAATTGTACAATACGAATAAATATTATTCAAATGAAAAATACCATAAAACTGAAAATAAGGGCATGATCATGCAAAGATTGGGAAGTGACTGAGCTCTCACAACTAACCTAACTAGTTTCTTTACTAAAAAAAAAAAGCTCATGTGAAAAATTGCTTATTAGAAGTGAAAACAGGAATTATTAAGAAAAAAACAGTGATCTTTTGTGCAATAAAGAAGAGGAACATTTCTCCTCTTGCTCCACTTCTGTACTTCTGGAGGGATTTTGCGCTAGATATCCCTACTTATGATAGGATGGCACTTTGAGCATAATATTGTACTGCTTTGCTGTAATATGAGACCGAGAAAAGTTTTTGTATTGTGAAATGCTAGATTTTTATGGCTTTTGATGGTAAGTCTGGCTTTTTTGCCATCATTTCTATCTCTAGCAATGTTATACATGTATTCCCTAACTTTACAGTTTTTACATCTAGGAGTTGAGCTCTTATTCAAGACTTCTGCTTGCTCTCACTTACTAATTGCAGGAGTTGTAAAAACCTCTTACTGACTGAAAATTACCTATCATTATAGTAAGTTGTTTGAAATTACTGAAGCTTTTCTCAGTTTATGAGATCTGCAAGGATATAAGCTCAAATAAAGAAGTTATAATCAGTCCAGTAGGGTTCATCATAACTTGTTCATCATTTGGCTTATTTCACCACCTGTTACATTTATTCCACTTTTATAAATCTACATAAATAACTATTGTGTCTTTATGCCATGGTATGTATCGTTTCATAGCAGCTCATTTTTCTTGGAAAACCAAATAGCATCAGTCACACATTTGTACTGTTCTAAGAGAAAAAGGGCTATAGGTATGGAATTATGATTTATAATGTCAGTCCTCTCAAACTCTGGTTGCAATGGCATTATGGTTCAATTAAAATTCACCTATCAAAACAAAAGTTGGCATGTTAAAAAGGACAAACACTTGTCCTGACAACATGAACTGCATGGCAAAATGATGAATTGCTGCTGTGAGGAGCAGTGCTACAGCCTGGAGTTCACTGATTGCAGTTTAATTAGGCAGGCAGAGATCCATCAGTGAACTAGGACTCCGATTCTACTGAAGGGAACTTATCTCAGGTTACTGGTGGGTGTTAGGCTTTGGGAGCAAGGCATTTATTTGTTTTGATTTCCCCAAGCAAAGGATCAATTCAGAAAAATTGAAAGGTTTTCTTATAAAGCACAGGAGAGAAATAGATAAAAGGGATTGGGAGAAATTTTCCTTTACTGCCTGAATGATTATATGAGAAAGATGAAAGCTTCCCTGCTCTAAGACTTTGTGTTAGGGGGGATAAAGCTCTTGAGTTTGTGAGAAACATGAAAACCAGTAAGTCAGCAAATACATCACACACAGACATTGAGACTGGACTGATGAGTTATTATATGATTAGTTTTAATAACATATTTAAGAATGTGCCATAAGGTGGGGTTAGAACAGGCTGCTTGTGAGTGTTTTAAGTGATTTCTAGTTTAAAAGTACTTGGACATAAAACAGACTTTGGGCTTCTAGCAACTTCAAGGTACTTCAAAATTTTTCCCAGAGCAATGGCTGAAGGAGACAACAATCTTGACCATAACAGTGCTGAATTCTATTCTTTCTAAAGGCCTTTTGTTTTTTATGTCACTGCAATGTGTAGTACAGGTAGAGGAAGGAAAAATGTCACCTAAAGTTGTGAAACCTTAATTAAGATACTCTTTGCAGGGTGTTCTTTAAAGTAAGAATTGCAAATGAATGTCTGTTGCGTGTTTCCTGAGTTCTGAGGGCATTCTGATATGGGAATGGTGTAATCCTCATACTCACCATGAGTTTGCAAATGCTCAGCTCCTTTTCATGGGAATGGTGTGGCTACTGTCTACTTGGAATAGCAGAGAGTAAAAGCCAACATCAGATGGAATCAATACATTTATATTCTTTTACAACAGATTTAAATGTAGTCCTAAGATTTAATGAGTTTGAAGATTAATAGACTTCTCTCTTCTACTTCCCTCTGCTTAGAATCTGCAGAATTATATTCTCTTCTGGCTCACCACAGTCCGCCATTTGATATCTGTTCTGTTTCTGTATCCTTTCCCATACATTTTTATCAAATATTTCTCATATTATAACAGTTTATAGTTTGTTCCTAATCTATGTTTGCTTTTAGATAGTGGTCAATGTGGAATGTTTCTCCACACTTGGCAGCTCGGTTGTTAGGACAGCCAACACCTCAGTAGAACAAGTCCTGTTCCAGGGAAAGCTTTTGACTGGTGTTGAATCTTTACAAAAAAAGGCACTTCTCCCTGCCAACCCCTCTTCTGACTGCTTTTGTGCTGTTCATCCTTAGAGTCTTCCAGTGCCTTTCTTTTGGGTGACAAAGGGAGGGGACACTAAAATGACAGGTGAAGAGTGGAAGACAGACAGTGAGTGGAAAGCCTGGCTCAGCTCCGGTACTGTTGGCTGCTTGATGGAGTTCACTACAGTGATTTGATTGCATTTGATGGCAATCCCTGTTAAATAGTTAAAAGATTTTCTCCCTTGTTGTTCTGAGAAGAGCTGACCAGAATTTTTTGGATAGAGTATGTCTGAGTTAGAAAATGCTTATTCATTTAAAGTGAAATCTTTTGTGGAAATGTGACAATCTGAAGAGAAATTTCATTAAAAAGTTAGACTGCTCCATTTTGAATTTTTAGGAAGGAACAGTAGAATTTTCAATTTTAAAAAATGCAATAGGAACTATATATAGCACTAACAATACACCTGCAATCAGAAGCTTAATATCCCAAGTAAATACTTAGTGTAGCTGAGGGCACAAGGCTTACCAAAAGGTTTCCCTTCTGGGGAGGGCAAGGAGAACAAACTTGTCAATTTGTCCCTGCAATTCCATGTTGAAATCCCCTAGTTACGTGCAAAATTAGGGTACTTTTTATACCTCATTAACCATTATTGTGCAAAGTGCTGTGGGTGGAACTGGGGTAAAATCTTGTTGGGCACATGGTACAGATCACTTTTTGCTAGGAGGTTGTCACACAGCAGATGAGTTATTATTGGATCAGAACCTGATGGGGGTGCGCCTCTGTGAGTCTGTGTGTGCAGGGGAAGGGCTGGGCCTGCAGAGAGTTCATGGGCTGCAGCCACATGGCCATGGAGCCACATGCCTGGGCTATCAGTCAAAGAAGGACCCCCTAGTAGTCTGCCCACACCAGATTCCCTGGAGCCTCTAATCGGCTGTGGCACCCTTCACTTTGACAGTGAATGGTCGATGAACCAAAGGTCCCACCTGGAGGAAGTGGCCACAGTGACCAAAGCAGATAAGGAGCCAGCATGAAGTCTCCATTGTGGGCTGCTCTCTTTGAAGCCATCATCATGTGACCTTCTGAGTGATAACTATGTTCTTTCTCTCCTCTTTTTCTCTCTTTACTTTTTCTTCTCTTAATCTCTCTTTCTTTATTGTTTTCTTCCTCTTGTGGATAACTTAAATACTTATTTTCTGTGAGTTACAGATACCTAATTTAACTTGCATAGAGTTTGTGTTTGCTAAGTGTAAAAAAGGTTCCTTACTACAACAATGCTTGTTAGTCCTAATAATCTGCTGTAATGTTTTTGTGAAGTTGCATGTTATCTTTGTAAAACCTTTTTTGCCATAATTTTCTCACTGTCCTAGTTACAGCAGCCAGGGCCAGTTTATCACTGTGGGGTTGTAACCAAAATTGTGCATTCTACACCCTCTGTGTCATTTCTGATGAACTATTAATAATGGATCATTTGAAGCAGCTGCCCAAGGTACACCTGACACCTCAGGCTCCAAGCTGGGTGTTAAAGAACTCTGTGAGATAAGGAAGTAATTCTATCTTCACACCAATGGCTCAGCTGTGATAACGCCCTTCCAGGGAGGCATTAGCACCTTCACACCCAGTCTGAGGGGTCATGTCTGCTAATGATCCATTAGGGAGTGGCATAATAGGCAGCTGCAGCAACCATCAAAAATTCCAAAAATATACCACGACTTACAGAGTTAAATTACCTATTGTGGAACTCCCCACCCTGGGGGAGGTACTAGGCATTCCCACCTGAACCTGAGTATATATAATCATCGAGTTTTGGGACTACTGATACCACTCATCAGACCCGGATGAGGACCAGAACCTCAACAGGACTGTGACTGCCACTCTCAACCAGACTGCAATGATCATCCTCACCAAATGATTTCTTTTCCTTCTACCTTTGCACTTGGGACGATCATTTAGTGCTCAATACAGAGGCTAACAAACATCTTTTTTGAGTTAAAACTTATTTTTCTCTGTATCATTGTATTTATTGTAATCTTTTTAAGTAAGTTGCAACTTTGACTTGTACCCTCTCTTGAGTCAGGTTCATTTCCCCACCAGTTTGCCTTTAAACCACCACATTCACCAAATTAAAAGAAATCTCTTAGAGAAAAATGTGTAGTTCTTCTCTGGACGTTAACTCAAGGTACCAAAGAACTATAGTTTTTACAAGGGTTTGCGTGAGTGAAATCTATTGTAGCCTAAAATTATGATGTGCACCCAGTAAAGCTAGACTGGAGTGTAACAGGTTTGTACAGAATGTTTCTGCATATCAGGTAGGAGAATGAGACTGCACAGCCTATGCCTTACTCCGCATTCCCTCCTCCTTATGCCATGGCAACCCAAACCACAGGATCACCATCCAATTTCCGTGCTTGCATCTGTGGGTCCCACAGCCTACTGGGCTTCTTTCAACAGTGTCTAACAAAGTAGTTTAGGTCAAGGGATAATTTCATGATTCATTTTGTATTTTTCCCCTTTGATGGTGATCTGCAAAAGGATTTCTAGCTTTTTTTATAATCTCCAGCTTCTTAACTGAAATGACTTCCCAGTAGTTTCAAACCAGAAGTTTCTTTAGGGTTTATTTTCATTTCTATGAGACAGGAGCCCTCCTCACAGGAGTCTCTCCTCACAGGCGTTCTGTTGAGAAGCTCTAGTGTGTCTAACCCCACATCCCATTGTTCTTGGGGAGATGCTTTTAGAGGGGAGAATCTCTAATAGACTTAATGTGGCTGCATGTTAAAAGTATTTTCTCCACAAAGAACAAGATTAAGGGCATATCTAGTGAAAACAGAAGGGAATGTTCAGCTTATTGAGCACACACCATGGTCTTGACTATGACACTAAAGCAGAAGTCATTGCAAAGTCAGTGTTTGCTGGTTGTTGCTGAGTTGCAGACATCAGCAGTAGCTGACCTTATGATAGTGAATATAAACTGAAGCATGTTTTTTCCATGGTGTAAAAATCTAGAAGGATAATGAGAGTTATTAATTGTTTTTGCACAAGAAAACAAATTACAATGGAAGGTACAGATACTTCTCCCATACCTCCCTTGTGCTAGCATATTGCTTCGAAGAACATTAGAGAGATGGGCTCCATGAGCCATGATAGCAAATGCCAGACATGCTGGGGAGGAATTGAATGCATCATTTGCTTACTTCTGGCACCTATTTGGATGCCTGGAGAGGAGCTGTGCTGTTCCCAGTTTTCTCAGGAGAACTGTAGATCTGGTCTCTCTGAGCAGGAAAATGTAGCCCTGACTTTAATATTAAAAGAACTCTTCCAAAAAAAAAAAAAAAAAAAAAAAAAAAAAAAAAAAAAAAAAAAAAAAATAAATTAAGAGACTCTCAGAAATAAAGCTAGAGTCAAAAACAACCATTTCTCTTAAATTAAGAATTTTCAAAGGTAATTCTTGTTCTTGCTATACCTATATTTTTCATCTCTTTTAACTTTGAGAAAATACAGCTGAAAACAGGAAATACCCTTATTGAAGACAATTTTTCAAGAAGGATTGGTGGTCTTTTCAACATTTTCATTTATCCATGAGGTAAACATTTTTTTTTGACTGACAGCATTTCAAGAGAATGACATCTCTAGCCTTTTCCACATACTCTACATAACCTACTGTTCTACTTCTCAGGGTATTCTTTTATTAAGGACACTAGTAACAAGAATAGAAGACACACATTTAGCTTAAGGTTTCATTTCAAATATGATAGTTTCTTTTCTTTCCCCTCCCCTTAAAGTGTCATTGCATTTTAACAAATGCATTGCATAGTGATATTGCTGTTTGGTCATCTCAAAAATACTGGCTTGATGGACTTTCCATTGGCCAGGTACAAAGAGGAAATACTGCATATCTATTTTTAAAGTTGGGATGATTCTTAAAATGGCATTATTATATTTTCTTACATCTAAGTAGAGAGGCAAATGAATTAGCTGAAAACACAGTTTAGCTTGCATAGCCATATTGAAATAATGCTAAAGCCTGGAAATGCTCAAGACTTTTTGCAAGTTTAGGCTATGATAATATGGTCTATGTTTGTGTTTGTAAGCATTTGAAAAAGCTGGTTCTAATTCTGAGCCTCTAGATTTTCCGTGGCATTTTAATTTGCTTCTTGTATTTCTTTCCATATATTTCTGGAACGTTTATAGAATGTGATTTTGTTCTTGCTTAAGGTGGCTTGAATGCATGAGGCTAGACCATCCAACCTGCTCATGTAAGACAACATTTGCTTTGAATTTGCCTATTATAGAGTGCAGTTTTTCTGTGTGTTTGAACCAAAGAAAATTATTTCCCTTTATTGATAGATGAAAATGACTGCACGGATAATATCTTCTAAAGTTGCATTTATGGTCTTGTTGTTTTCAAATGTATTTGTGCCACTATCTTTTCTTGTATGGTTATAAACAATGCAATGAAGCTAAATTAGGAAATTAACAGGGCAATTCCCTGCAATTAGATCCATGGTGGGACAAATTTATATCAGTGTTTTGCAAGGAAGTGGTGGTGTAAAGTCCATAGAAAAGCAACATAGCTAATGGTGCCTAATTCAAGATGGGGAGTTATATGATACAATTCTTAATTGCTTTATTTAATGAGTTAATAATAAAAAAGACACTATAAGCTAATAGATGAAATATGTTTATTTAAATATGTTTGTTTGCATATGTTGTGCTTTGCTTAAATATGAAATTTCATGTCATATTATGGGTTATGTTCTTCAAAACATGGTAAAAAAAAAAACTAACTCCTTGAGCTGAATGCAGGATTTAAGTACAAGTCAAATACTCTGGAAAAAGGTACATCTCTGGTGATTTAGAAATACTTAGAAATGCTGACTTCAAAATAACTTTTACAGTGAGTGAATAATAAAGTATATGAAATAAAAATGATTAACAGTAAAAATACACAAATCTATTTTAAATATCAGGAGATATTTTCTAAGACAATTAGCAAAGCATCTAAATATCTCTACCAAGAAAAAGAAGTCTTTTTTCTCAGTTGTATTGCATAATTCTCTATGATGTGTTCAATATTGGGCTCAATTATCTTAACCGTCTTCTTGAATCTAAATAATTTCATTATTCGACATAGAATTTTTGTTGAATAAGAAAATCATCAAAGTCTATACAGTCTAATTTGTGAAGGCCAAAATATTCCTGTCACAGCATATTTGGGTGATTAAAGTTGTGTATATGTTTTAGTACCTTGTGAATTAGGATGTGTGAAGACAGAATTTATCATAGAGCATGGCAGGAAGAATTGAGCAGCTGAGTTATATGAACCCGGTATGATTTAATCACTGCTCTGATGCAAGAAAAGATTATTTTTAGCAGATTACTCTGTTCCCCTATAGATCTGAATTTGCCTGTGAGCTGGGACGAATGGTCTTGTTTTGGAAATCCAGATGACAGTAAACAGCTGTTCAGCCCCCCACTACAATTTTGCAACAAACCACACAGGACTTTATTGTTCTTTCAAGGCTTCTTAGCTGGGTGAATTTATGCCATAAATTAATAACTGCAGGCATCCAAGCTTGTACCACAGTCACTGTGAATAATTGATAGTGCTTACAAGTTTTGATGATTTAGTATCTGGGTAAGCAAATATGACGAATGTCATGGTTTTTAGGCAAAGATTTATTTAAAGACTGAAATTTATCTGGATCTTCAAAGTGATGAATTTGATACAGAAGTATTTTAACAAAGCATTGTTTGTCCTTCTCTGTATCAAGTGTACCTATCGTATTATAAAAGCATGGTCATTCCAGGAACAGAAAGCACTATTAAAATGATATATCTTTTAAAAGGATCTCCTATGAAACAGCTCCAGTGTTCAATTGGTGTTGTGGGGTTTAAGGTCCAAGCAGTTTGTGTTGCTTTCTAGCTGACTCCACAAACTGTATGCCATTTGATGCACACTACTATTATCTGCAGAAATACATATTCAGATACAACTACCCTGCAGTTATTTTCCAAGGGAGAAGGATTCCACTCAATAATGCAATAATAACTAGCTCTTTTGAACACACCAAAACCGCTGTTATTAAGTGTTTTCATTTGCAGTTTAAAGATAAACTTGACCTGTTGAGCAGAGATAGCTGTTCAGTATTACTTAGTCAGGGTACCCAGTAACAGTCTGGGTTAGTTTGGGAAACTAAAGATTGCCTAACAATGTGGATTCACCTAGGCTGCATCTCCCACAATTTCTTGGTATGTCCTCTGTGCCTGGCTGTTTTTATCTATAGGAACGATCTCCCTTTATTTTATTTTTTTGCTTTGTATTGTTTTTCTATAATTAATTTTTGTGTCTTGCATATAAATGTCTCTGAAGATGAAAGAGAGGGATTTTCTGGGTGTGGTTTTCTGATTGTATGAAATAAAAAAAACCAAAAAAACAAAAAACAAAAAAAAAAAAAAAAACAAAAAAAAAAAAGAAAAAGAAAAAAAAAAAACAAACACAAAAAACTAATCAAGGTGACTTAGTCTTCTTCCTTCCCATTCCTGCAAATATTCAAGGCCAGGTTGGATGGAACTCTGAGCACCCTGGTCTAGTGAAAGGTGTCCTGGCCCATGGCAGGGCAGTTGGAACTCGATGGTCCTTAAGGTCCTCCTTCCAACTCAAATAATTTTATGATTCTATCTGACCTAAATCCAACCTGTCCCATAGGTTTGCTGAGATGGAATGAATTTTCATTTTCAACTCTCAGCTTTTTATTTCCATTCTGGCCATGATTCTGCTAGCAGTAGTCTAAGGCATTGAAAGCATGGCATCACAAAAAAATATGCTGGTTAAAGTCCAAGGATTACTTGTCCGCTTATGCTTCAGTACTTTTTCTGATGAAAAGAGCTAATAAAACATTAACTTTTTAAATAAAAAGTTTCCTGATTAAAGAAGTGATAGTATCGTTTTCAAGGGAAGAAGTTACTGTTCTCTGTCAGCATTTCTACTTGAAAGACATTACGATAATCAGTGTTTCTCATCCGTACCACACATCATGTTTCTGACTGTAAGTATTCTCCAGAGAGGATATTTCCATATAATGTGTATGTTGTTTTGCAACAGTGGCAAAAAAATTGAAGGAATTTGCCTTAATTTATTTTGCTTGTGTTTGCTTAGTATGTTAGATGAACAGTTCAGGGGTTTGTTGTTGTTGTGTTGGGGTTTTTTTTGTTTGTTTGTGGTTTTTTGTTTGTTTTTTTATGCTATTGCTTTCCAAAGAGAAAAAACTCATGGTGGTAATGTCTAGTCATCTCTGATTTGTCAGAGAGCCAGAAAGAAAAAATTGCCTATTTCAGTACGCAAAATCATTCTGGCTTTGAGGAAGCAACAAAGACTACACATGAAAAATGATTAAAACAGATTTTGAAAGCAAACAAACTGAAGGAAGGCTTAAAAAAAAAAAAAAAAAGTGTTATGGTTACTAGGTAGCCTGAGTTAATTTGTTAAAATACTTTCTAGCACAAGGATAGCACATAGTAACTAAGTAAATATTCTAATTAAACATTCATCCCCTACCTCGGAAAAAGCATCTTTCACTTGAAAGATGATTTCATGACCAGAAGGTACATCCAGGTTAAAAGCCATCCAGATCTGCAGAACTTTCCTTCTGTTTACAGGCTTGATGCTCAGCTCAAGCAAGTGAGGAGAGATCAACATTAATAAGTATTATTTTTTTAATAAGAAACTGTAAGTTACTGATGCAAGTCAAGATTTGGTTTATACAAAAACACTGAAGAATCAGAAATATTTTTAAATGGTGACCAAAAAAAATAAAATCAAAACAGAGTAATGTGTCATCCTGTGTCCCAGTTCTCATGAATGGTTCTAATATTGTGTTTAGGAATCTATAAGTACCTCTAGAATAAGATAACAGCACATAGCCAACAGCCAAAAGGGAAAAAGATAATTGATTTTACTGCCTTTTGGAAAAACTTTCCTGTGGGAGTACGGTCAGAGGACTACTGGCTCTCCTTCTCTACGCAGTCCTGGCTTTCCCATTGCACTTCTCATGTAACAGCAGTGGATGTGTGGATGTATCAGAGAATGACAGAGTTGTTTGGGTGGGAAGGAAACTTTAAAGATTGTCTATTACAAACCTCTGCCATGGTCAGGGATGTATTTCCCCAGATCAGGTTGGTCAAATCCCCATTCAGCCTGGCCTTGAACACTTGCAATGATAGAGTATCTGGAGCTCATCATGATGAAAAGCCGATGTAAATCTATCCTCTTTCAGTTTAAAAGAGTTACTCCTTGTCCTATCACTACAGACCTTGTTGAAAAGTCTTATCTTAAATATTGAAAGGTTGATAAATGGTCTCCTCAGAGCCTTCTCTTCTCCAGGATAAACAACCCCAACTCTCTCAGCCTGTCTTGACAGGAGACATGCCTTCTGACCATTCCTGTGACCCTCCTCTGGACCTGTTCTAACAAGTTCCAGCTTTTCTTGTGCTGGGTGACCCCAGAGCTGGATGTAGTACTCCAGGTGGGTTCTCATGAGAGCAGAGTAGTGGTGAAGAATCACATATTTACAGAAGTGCTAGGACTAAGTCTGAGGTATGATTTTGATTGAAACTTTATATATATCACAGGTGAATATACAGAGAGATTAGGTAGGAATGGGGATTATCTGCAATAATGAAGAAATCTGGCTGTGTTGTCACACAGCTGCTGCTCTCAAATGTTTCTCTGAAACTTTAAAGAGGCAAAATGTTTAAAGGTGTTTGGTACCAGATAACTCATTCTCCTAATCACCCACTTTTCCTCATCCCTTCAGTGGTAATGTTAGAGACTTGTTTAAAAGAGAAAAAAGTAAATATTAAATATTTTTATAATGAATATAAAGTATATATGCTAATACAGAGCTCTAATAGTGAAAGACTCAAAATGGAAATAAAGGGTTTAGAGAAATATTTTAAAGAGCAATTTAAACAGCAGCTACTAGGGATGTGCCTCCACAGTGGAAGAGAGCAGAGAAATCAGCAAAGCAGTAAAACAGAGCAGCTGGAGAAAGAAGTATATTTTTTTGAAATAAATTTACTTTGTGGATATCGCAAAGTAAAGAGCTTACTTATATTTATGGACTGCAGAAAGGTTCTCAATTTGAGCTGATCAAGAGCTAATCAGACCAACGAGCCAGTTCAAGAACTGCATACTGAATTGAACTGGCTGCTCTAGCCAGCAGCTGTGTATATTATACTACAAGAGCTATATACTTCAGTAAGAACCTTTCCAACCCCATCTGACATTAGCCAAGTACCCTATTTCAGGAGAAGAGTCTGTTATCTACAATCCATAGAGAGGTAAAGGAGTTAGCTCTGTCGCTCACAGTAAATAGGCTGCACCACTTTTATGGGCACCTGCAAAGATCTTTTACAATGGCACAGAAAGCAGATCATATTTTCATATCAAAAGGAGAAAATAACGCTTATCTGGTCATAAATTGATACCTAAATGCACAGATACTTGTGTTTCTATGTTTGTCAAAGTATACAAAGCTCCTATATTTGATTCAGTCAAATCAAGAGCCTGTATTAGAAAATTCTCTGATACACTTTTACTAACACACACACACACACACACACACACACACATACACACGTCTTATTATAATAAGTCAATGAAAGTTACTCTTTTGTACAGATGGCTGCTTTAAGTAATTATGTGTCATACATAATAAAGTGTTGCTGAAAGTTGTTCTCATGAAGTAATTTCTGTTATCTTTATTTCACTGGTTACCAAAAAGGTTATAAATGTGCTTTGGCTCAAGGTCTGTAGACCACAAAATTTCTAGGTATGTGGGGCAACTCTCCAATGCTTATGAATTTCAAGGGGAAAAAACTACTTAAACTTTAATCTACAGCCCTTCAGATAAGCCTAAGATGGTATATAATTGTTCTTACATAAAGGTGGCACAGTAGTGTTGTTGGAGAAGAAATGCATATAGTTTGCATGTACCTATGCATGTAAAGTTACATATGCATGTTGATGTGTGGATATTTTGAAGGAAGAATGGTTGTTGAAGCTAGAGTTCTGGTATGTGTCTAGTCAAGAGAAAAGCAAACAGAAGCTGAGTACCTGCATTGTATATACCCTAAAATGATTTGGTTTGCAATAACCCTGTGAAATTAACATAGCCTTCCTTCTTCTTTAATAGGGCTGTTATTAATACTGAGTTATCTCAGCCATTGTTGTGCAGTGGGTACAGCACCAGTGATTTAGTCAGTGGGAATCCTAGAAAGATGTTTGTAAGGCAAACGATATATCTACAAGCTCCTTGCATTTCTGCCCAGGTAGGGTACTGTAGTGTGAATGATGGCTTAACATTTTAGAGATGGAGGATTAAGGACTCTGTAGAGCTTCTGTTCCTCAGTATAGTTTGCAACTCTACATTTAGAAAATTTTCTGATAAATTATCAGATCATAATTGTTTGGGAAATACAATCTTGCAAATGTTAAAACCCAGCAGAAGGATTTTTTTACTAGGTTAGTCCAAGTTGCAGTGCAAAAAGAATAGGAAAGTTTAAAAGATGCAGCACTTGGAAAGAAGTGGCTGAGAGTACCTGTGAGAGAGATTTCCAGGACTGTGTACATGAAACCTTCAAGATAAGCACTTCTTTTTTCAGAATTTCAAATATAATATTTTTTTTTAAAAAATTGAAGAAAAAATCCAGTTAGAGAGGCAAACTTCCTCTCAGAGAGCTCTCTACTAAACCTACCAACTTTTCTCTCCTATCTTGATATCTTTAAATCTGTTCCTTTGACTCAGTAAAATCCTACAAAAGACTTCAGCCTTTTTGCAGAAGTTCAAAGGAGCCTTTGCTAAGCCAGTGTCATAAATGAGTCTTGGAGGCTCTGAATATGATTTAGGTAGTCCTCTCTTTAGGCTGCATTTTTCTCTACTGGAATTTCATATTATATTGGGTTAACTGGGATGAATCACTCTTGGCAATGTTCACCCTGCCAATTCTGCTAAGCTATGAAATGTGAGTTATTATGTGAAAGCACTAGTCTATAATGAACTTATTATGTTATTATGTCTTTTTGTTTGTTTGTTTGTTTTTAGTAGTAAAATGCTAACAAATATATCAGGGTCTTTGCATCAGAAACTAGTATTTGTAGAAACGATAAAGGAGGGAATACTTTTAATATTTAATGAACAAAGACAATTTAAACAAGAAAGCAATATAGCTGCACTGTTTGGAGATACACTTTCATTTAGTTAAAAAACCTCTATGCTGAGGAAGAAAGAAAACATTCTACTTAGGAGAAAAAAATCTCAATTTTTACATGCTTGGTTCAGCTCAGGTTAATCTTTTTAGCAAGATGTGTTATATTTCAGACACTGAGAGCATTGTAACTGTGTCATAAGCCATGCTACCCTAGTAATTACATTATAGAATAGTAGGATGTGCTTCCCTAAGGTTTTGAAGAAAAGCTTCTCAGCGGAGCATCCACAATGGAGGAAAATGCTCAATACTGTAATCACAATGGAGTTACAGGTGGTGACACACTCCAGTGTGAACTGTGGCCTGTTTGCTTACCTCAGCCTTTAAAGCAAGCAGATCTTCAGTACCTGTCTTCAGAACTAAATCAATTCCTTGTGAAATACCTATTTCTGATGTTCTGAGTGTAAGGGCACAATATTTATGGCTCTGGTTTCGAGATCTCAAGCTACACAGTGGTTCCCCAAGGCATCTTTTCAGCAACAAAATACTGCTTTGTGGCTCTGGTTCCCATTGGGTTTGTGAAAGGGGAAGGAAAAGAGATTTATTACAGTTACACTAACTTACATCAATACAAAGATGCCTTTTTAAGTGATCTTGGGTACTGTGTTGTGTCCCCTGAGATACTGAAAACACAGCAATAGCTCTGTATGAAAGTATGGATTTTTAAAGAAAACTCTGTAGAGAAAGGAAGTGAAATGACTTCAAAATCAGATTGATATTTGCGGTTTTGCATCTTCATTTTCTACTTCTGCATAAATTGCAACCCTTAGTTAAAGTTGGTATTCACGTTAGCAGTTTAAATCCCTTTACAGAAAACCACAAAACTTACATTAGTGCCCTTCCTTTCTCAGTCTCACTGTTACATGGTCAAGGTCAGCTTCTGCCCTCATCCTAGTCTGGGTGTCTATTATTCCACGAGTGGCATTTGGTATTTTTCACATGTATCACATACCTTTCTTGTTGCCTTTTTTCGTCTCTCTGTCATCACTCTAGGACTCAATGCATACAGCTTATTGTCTCTGAAATGAGGCCATCAGCCTTTCCCTAATTTTCAGCTGGGACTTCTCACATGAGTTTTTCTAAAGAACTCTAAACGATGCTTTCTAATCCAAATTTCATCCAAATTTAGTTTTCAATTTCTTGACTCTGTCACTCTTTAATTTCTAGTTAAGCAATTTTTAGTTCTGATGCACACACCAGCTTGATGGGGCCAAGGTCCCTTGGGACCCAGAGGTCAGATGCTGGCTTTGGTGGCTTACAGGCTCTGGTCTGAAATGTTCCTTTGACTTCGCAGAAACTGTTGATGGAAACTCAGTCTTACAAAACCAGGTCTAAATTACAGATTTACACTTGTGTAGCCTGATTCACTTTATTTTCATTATTTTGGCGTTCCCCAATCTTGGTTCTGTCTGCAGCTTATGCTGAGGATTAATAGTTTTCATTTTTAAGGGATAAAATTATTGTTGATGGATAATAATGTATAAAATAATGAGCTACTTAATAGATGCTGTCTTTTAATAGTATTCTTGAATCAGGTATGGAACAAAAATTAAAACCCACAGCATTTCCAATAGAAGATCCAAGAATTTTAGTTTCATGTGCTAACTGTGGTTAATATTTTTTGCTTGGTAATGGACTACATATTGTATTAAATGTTTTAATCTATTAATGGATAAATTACAGGTACTGTAGAGTTCCTCTTCCACTCATTTTAATTGCAGGTTGCAGACATTTAAAAAATATAAGTGGATGTAAATAACAGGTAAAAGATAAGTCAAAGCAAATTTACAGAGGCAAGGTAAAGTCAAACTTAGATTTTGTGTCATAATGTGGTAGATTTTACCATAAGAAATCATTCACTGATCTCTATATACTTAGTATGTATGGATATACTTATAAGTTTAAATTTGCATACCCAGATAAAGCTCACAGAAGATAATATCCTTACAGCATCCAAAGGGGGCTACAAGAGAGCTTCAAAGGTACATTTTACAAGGGCATGTAGTGATAAGAGAAAGGGGAACAGCTTTAAGAAAGCGGACAGGTTTAGATTAGATCCTAGGAATAAATTCTTCACTATGAGGGTGGTGAAGCACTGGCACAGATGGCCCAGAGAAGCTGTTTATGACCCTGGAAATGTTCAAGGCCAAGTTATGTGGGGCTTTGAGAAGCCTCATTTAGTGGACAGTGTCCCTGACCATGGCATGGGGGTTGGAACTAGATCATCTGGAAGGTCCCTTCTAAGTCAAAGTGTTCTGTGAATCTGTGTACATTTGTAAATGTACAGGCATATATTTAGGACATATAACTAACTTGCATTCAGGTAACAGGCACATGCCCAGCTCCTAAGTAGTATCAGTGAGCTGGCAGCACAGCATTGGCCATGAATATATTAGCTACGTTGAAAGCACTATGCTGCACCTGGCAGTCAGAGATGCTTGTGGGGTACCTTCTCAAACTTGGGGTTTTTGCTTGCCTGTTCATGTCCAGATGAATGATTTTTTTCTTCTCCTACTCTAGTATTCATGACAGATGGCTTGTTTGCTCATCTTGCCTTTGTATTGATATACTTCCCAATCAATGAGCATTTTAGGAGGGAAGGAGAGAATATGCTTTTTCTAATGGCAGTGTTTCATAAACAAAATGAACAGATGGAGGATCACTGTAGTGTATTGACGTGCAGTTGTACCATGCACTGTACAGATGTGCAGATACATGTCCATGACTCCACCAACTCTCCAAGCCAGCTGTGAGACAGTGGCACTCCAGAGGCTGTGCATATATTTGATTAAAAGTAAATGCACTTTGCATTACTGTCCAAGGGAAAGGGAAAACCTACTGATCTTTTTAAAAGAGAATATACCCTGAGTTTCCTTTTCAAGAAAAGCACTGTTTTATGAGAAAAAAAAGCCACGGATGATTCTTTTGTTAGTCACATTATAAAAGCGGTTCTTAATAGTGTATTTCTTCTGGCTGTCACTAAGGGAAGACATATATAAGTATGAATACTGCTGTGCTGGCACTCAGCAGCACCAGTCTGGAAAAACACTCAGGCCTTGTTTCAATCTTCACTCTTCTAGTGTTATTTAGTTCATTTATTCAGATAGTTGAAGTCCAGATACCTAACACTACTTGCAGCTAATATATTTGGCAAAATACTGCAACAGCCTGTTCCAAGTGTTTTAAGCAGTTAAGCACTCAAAGGCTATATGAAAGGACATATACTTAAATGGGTACATAAATTGGATTTAAGAACATGTAGCTCTACAGGTTTTGGAATGCTTGTTAAACTGCTGCTTTATCTGTTAATTAAAAGATCCCACTGCCAGTTCTGTCCCTGTTTTATTAAAATGCTTGAGTGATGGAAACCTCTCCATGAACAAATAAATATAAGCAATGTTCACATATAAAAATGTTTGTATATATATATATATATATATATATATTAAAAATTATCTTTGCTTACTAATCTGCCACCAAGTACTAATCTACCAGAATGTAGTTGTTTCTGCTCATAAATTGCTTTCTTATACAATCTTACCAGTATAGTCTGATGCAGGATTCCCTATACAGATATGAAGTTACACACGTTTTAGCTGAGAATTTTGTATCAAGTATTTTAGAACTGTGAGATGCTTTAAGCATTTTTAAAGTGCACATAATTTGTATATCACAAATATAAGCAATATACTTATTTTCTTGCAGAGTACAGACATATAAAAGTGGACTGTTACTCACAGGAACAACCTACTGTGTTACACACAAACAGTCTAGGCTCCAGAGCTCATCTTTCCAGCTACATTCATAAAAGTATGACAGCTGGGGGATCTGGTTTATGTTTAGCAAAACACACAAAGACAACAAGCCTTTTTGGCAATATGTATGATTTGTGTTTCATATTCAAAAGAATAGGAAAATGCTTAGTTGCAGAGCAAAGGCTATGGTGCATTGTACTTCATATGTGGTGGAACAGGGTGATCCAAAGATGGTGTTTATTGTAACATAATGGTGTTATTTATGAATATTAGAACTCTCTATCTTGTGGAGATAACAAGAACACTGATATTGCGAGTATATACTAAAGTATTAGCTAGAAACATGCTGTAAGCTTAGGACTGTCCTTGTTCAATTACAGGAAAGGTGCTATGGATGAGCCCATGTAAACACAGTGATCCTGATGCCATTTTATCTGCCTATTAATATTTTTTAATGCTTTCAGAATTTATTAAAAAAAAAAAAAGAAAAAAAAAAGAATGTATAATAACATCTTCCTGCACTCAGAAAATAGAAAATACATTGCTTATATCTTACCACTATGGGGAACTAGTATTAGTGATTACAACTTCGCAATTCAAAACCTGAATTAAGGAGGTCTCTGCCAAAATATGTGCAATATGATGTGAACAGCACAGAGGCACCTCCTTAGACTTAAGAGAAGACACTTCACATAGTTACCTTAAATACAATGACATAGAGATTAGTTGGGCATTTTTAACTTTCCTGGTGAAATTCACCTACCACATTTAAGATTTTCAAGCTGAGGATTTTGCCATTTGCAGAGTTCTTCAACTGAGTAAGTTGAAGCCTGCCTCTTAAAAAAGCTGAATTCCTTAGTGGAATTACTGTCTGATTTTCTTTCTCTCCAGATTTATTAATAAAACCAACAGTCAAAGTAATTTAAGGTAACAGATCAATCTCAGCTACACCTCAAGAAAAATGCTATAATTTTTTAGATGGGAATATAAAGTCTAGTTCTGGTCTGATGTATTCAGACTTTCAAATGGAAGTGAAATTTCTGTGAATTAGGCATGCATAAACAAAGGGTAGAACTTGGTCCCATATATTTCAAGACAGAGTTTACAAGAATAACACAGGGATTTGCCATCTGCTTGTTAATAGTGAGCACAGAACCCCTCTCCCTCTAATCTCAGGTGTGTCCTCTATGTTTAGTTGTTATTTAATGGTATCCTTGAAGGCTCAGGTACCTTAATAACTGGCTGACATATAAATGTCTTGACATCTCCCTTGTAAGAGGGAGATAAAATCAAGCCTTTGTTTTACAGGATTAGTCCTGATTATCACACATGCCAAATCTAATATTATAGCATGGAGAAAAGCAAATAATGTTGCCTTAAAAATCCTGAAACTTTAAAACAATAAAACATATATTTCCACATATGTGCATCTGAAGAAAACACCTCATAACTGACAAAAAATAAATACCCATTCAATGTAAAAGTTATCATCCACAGTCTCCTGTTACATCCCAAGCCCTGTTCTCACACTTTGAGCACAGTCTAGCCCTGTTCCCAGCCACTGGTGGCACATGAGTGGCAGAGGATTGAAATAAGGGGCCTCTTGGAGGGAGAGGAAGAAAGGTTTTGAAGTAGCTGTGGAAACTGGTAGGAGAAAACCAAGAAATCTTATATGGAGGCATTTTTGTGTCATACTGCTTTCTCAAATTTCCTAAGTCATATTTTTCAGGAGAAGACGAGATGTGTTTTTGTAAGAATTAGTTATTTAGGAAAGTAAGTCCACTTAATGAAAATATGATGGACAGTCCTTGTGGCATAGCTGTTTCAAATTACTCTGAAGGTCATATTTTTTTCTTTTCTTCATAGATTCTCTCTGTTCTGTTTCCATTTTTCACTCACTTTGTTGTAGGAAGTGTTAAGCAACTCCCCAGTTCTATTACAATTAATAGTTTGTGCAAAAACCCCACAGATATCATCACAACTCCAGTGTGGGAATCATAAAAAAAACCTCTACAACTCAACCACAAATTTTCAAAGGGGCCTTGGCTGGAAAAAGAACAGGAATAAAGAGAAATTTATGAGAAATTCATAATCTTCTGGGACCTGACATCCCTTTACATGTACTTGACTCTGGTTTACACATTTTTGGACAGTTAATTTTGAGAAGTTTCTATGTAAAACATTAACATAATTACTGTCTCTTTTCTTCTTGTTGGTAAAATGGCACTTTTAAAAAATGTAGTACATGAAATCAGTTTTTAATAATAACTGGAAAAGCCTTGAAAAAGACTTTAATGAAAATTTGTGCTGTCAAGAAGTATTGTCAATTTCGGATTGACTTCTGTCACATCTCTTTAGTTACACACACTTTGAATGCCTCTTATGGGTGTCTGAGGGAATTTAGATTTTGCTTTTAGTTTATTCTCACAGACAAATATTTTTAGTATTTAAATCTATTCTAAGAATATAATTCACATAAAAATAGCTTTACTATCTTGTGTTGTAAACCTTATTCAGAAAATGCTATCTATAGTGTCACAGATGTGTCTACTGTAAATAATAATTTTCATCTGCCAACAGAAGAAATTTTAGTTTCCAGGTAAACCAGCTCATGTAAAACATTTATTTGCTGTAAGAAACATGGAGAAAGCCAAATTTCTTCACAAAATTTGATGGAAAAAAACCCCAAAACACTTAGGAATCAAGGAAACAAGTCCATAAAAATTAGAAGTTTATGTCCAGGATCTTTCTGAACTTTCGTTCCAGAGATCTGATTTTCTTTGAAATTATACATCACTGTCCAGGATCTTAATTATATTGTTTCATAATCTTGTGTGTCTCCTGTCATCTTTTTTTACAGGCTGTGCCCTCGAACACAATGGTGTAAATTCTTCTGTGAAATAGAAATCAAAAACAGTGATTCACTAAGTAGAAAAGAATACTGGAGAAAGTTTCCTGTAATAAGAACTACATCAATCAGTGCAATTTTCTCTGACACAACAAAGATGATATATTTGGACAAAACTGTTCCTGCTGAGATCCACTTCCACATAAATTCCCAATAATTTCTCTGAGAGTACCTAAGGCCTTTCCTCAGTAGGTTACAGTATTTTCCATCTCTTGTAAGCCCTTTTGTAAGCCCTTAATACATAAATAGCTGGTTATCATAACTAAGTGAGATGAAGAATTGTTTGGAAAAAAGATTTAAATTCACATTTTTCAAATATATAGTTTTTTCCCCCTGTAAATATTCTAGTGAGAAACTCATAGTAAAGGGGAGTTTTTCAATTGATTTTTCTTTGTCTAAGAGTCATACTTTGAATTCTGTGGTGCAGTAAGACATTACTTAACATTGGTGAATTACTGGTATACAAACTTGCAGCTCTTGTAGGGTATTCTTTAGGAGCTGTATAGATATATTTAGTAGCAGAAAGATGGGCAATTTAGCCAGTTCTGAGACACAAACTAGAAAGGAGGAAAACTGGAGTAGTACTCACTATCATTATTTAAATCATAAAAGTCTGAAAAGACTTCTGAAATCGAGTCCAGCTGTTGTCTAAACACCACCCTCTCAACTAAACCACAGCACCAAGTGTCACATCCAGTCATTTCCTGAACATCTCCAGGGATAGTGACTCCACCATGTCCTGGGAAGCCCATTCCAATGCTTAACCACCCTTTCAGTAAAGAAATACTACCTGATGTCCAACCTAAACGTCCCCTGGCATAGTTTGAAGCCATTTCCTCTTGTCTTGTTCCTTGTTACCTGGGAGAAAAGACTGATCCCGACCATACTACTACCTTTGAGGTAGTTGCAGGTCAGAACAGCCCCAACTCCCTCAGCTGTTAGGACTGCAATAGGACTTGCTCTTTAGACCCTTTTCCAGCTCTGTTGCCCTTCTCTGGACATGTTCCAGCACCTCAATATCTTTCTTGTATTGAGGGGCCCAGAACTGGTCACAGCACTTGAAGTGTCGCCTGACCAGTGCTGAGTATAGAAGGACAATCATTTCCTTGGTCCTGCTGGCCACACTATTCCTGATACAGGCCAGGATGCCTTTGGCCTTTTCGGCCACCTGGGCATGCTTCTGGTTTGTATTCAGCTGGCTGTCAACCAGCAGCCCCAGGTCCTTTTCCACCAGGCAGCTTTCAATGCCAGACTAACACCAAATAACTTCAGTAGACCATGATGTCTCCTTCCAAATACTCTGGTCCCATTGACTTATTTTCAAAAATTACCAGATCCATATCAAACTAATTCCAGTGTTGAAGATAACTGGCTGTGTACCCTGCCTGCCTTCTCTGTGTTCGTTCATATCTCCTGTTTGCTGCGTTGTTTCGTGGTTTTGGTTCCTTTGGTGTTCTAATTTGGGAAAATACAACTGGTTCATAAGCAAGTGCTACAGTCCTCCAGTTCAGAAAATAAACACTTTTTTCTTCAAAGAAGTACATGCAGTAGGTTTGTATCAAACTCCTAGGTATATGCATTTAGTTCTTATGTGGATATGTATAAATATGTACCCACAGGACTCAGGAACTAAACTGGATAAACACGAGTCTGTCTCATAAGTGTCAAAAATCCCTTTAATATTCTCCCTTCATTTGACTCCTGATTTGTCTCTGCCTTCCAACCCTTTTACATCTGTTTCTCCATCTGCCAGTGCTCTTATGGCAATGAAAGCCCAGTCATCTGACTTCAAATGCCATGGAGAGATCAGACAAAATGGAAGTTGGACAAAACTTGGGTGCTGGCTGCAGTTGCAGGTCAGGAGATATGAGGCCTTGTGCTGAGTACTAACTCCCCAGCACTGGTCTCAGGACTTGCTGAGTCTTGCTTTGGCTAGAGTTCATTGTAGCTTGTTCCCTACTGTGATAGCAATTGTTTGTCACTCAGAAGACCTTGTTTAAACTTATCTTTGTGCATACCAAATGGAGTTAAGGCCTAACAAATTTGTACAGTCTCTAGAGAACAAGTGAAAAAAACCTTTTCTGATATCTGGAGCTGTAGGACACGGTTGTGTATTTGTAACAGGAAAGTGGTGAGGATCCTCAAGCTGTATGTAGCTGGCATCCAGTGGGGAGAAAAGGACAAGTGAGCAAGCTTCCTGAAGAAAGCATGAAAAAAACAGCATTGGACAGATCCAATACTGAAGAGAAAGAAACCCCACCATAAATGTCACGCTCCTCCCAGCAAAACCCTTGGGATGCTACTAATAAGTTGATGTAATACCTTCCCCTCCAAATTTCCTGATGGGCACTGTGGATTTTAGGACCCAGAGGGTAACTTTCAAGGGTGAGTATAACAGTGAAGAAAAAGGTTAGGTACTTGAAAGTTAGTGTATTTGCTAAATTAAAAAATCTCAATAATGAGGGTTTTCTTTTCTGTAGTCATTTGGACAGGAACTTAGCAGCACTGCAAGAGGGTTAATAACAAATGCACATTGCATTTTAACTAGACAGTCAAGACCTTAGGGTATCCATGAGTACTTGGATCCACTTAAAATTTATGTTCCCTTTCTTCCATAACAAGATCTTTTAGTGTAATACTGTTCTGTTTTGAATTCATGCAATCAAACAAACTTTGGGGGTTTGATTGAGTTGTCTAAACATAAGATGTCTTAGATCTTTTCACATGCCATGCTGTATCTGAGATATACACTGTAGAACACTGACATGGCCCTCAAAATAGATTCAGGCTGTACTAGAACTTGATGAGGAAGCCGAGTGGGAAACTCAAGGATGTCTAAAATGGAATTAGGCACAGCTGTCTCAGGAACTGCAATGCACTCTTTGTGGCACGTTACATAAAGGCACAATCAGGAAAGCAAATTCTTGGAAAGACATAATATGGGTTTTTAACATCCCATAGTCCTTGCTGCACTGTGCATTTCAATGGGGAGCTTTATAAAGTATGGCATCAGTCACCAGCTTTCCTGATCTGGCTCTTTGGAGCTGGCCAAAGATCAAGGAATTATAGAGGGGAAAGAATGGAACTGACAAAAATATCCCAAAGGCATAGACCTGCAGTTCTGACTTTTAGCAGGACACTAAATTAACTCCTGAAAAATCTGGTAGGAAAAAAATCCTAATTTTTTTTTCCTTTTCTTTAAAACTTTGAACTAACTAGCTCTACTAAAATTGAGAAATCAGGGAATGTATTAGCTCTGCAACACTTTCTAATAAAGTTCATTTGCAACAAGACTGCTTTCCCTGTGCAGTGCAGAAACCACCTAAATCTAGCTTAGTGGCATCACGGTAGAAGCTAAGTCAAGAAGAGCTTGCAGTCTTTGAACTGGATAACCAGACTGTAGGGTAATTCCACCCCTAAACAAGAGGGCATGCAAAAGAACTGGTGCATTAGGACAGGAAGAATGATATTAACAGTAAAAGTGAAGGATATAGGTTTTTGAAACAACAAAGGAAATTGTTTAAAACTCAGGGTTAAAGAATTATTGTATTTTCCTAAGTTTTAAACATTTTAACTTTCAAGTACAATTATTTAGTTTAGATTCAAGTACCCTAGTGTTTATTTTGGGAAAACTGAATAAAAAAATGCATAAGGTCTAAGCACCTTTAATTGGGTTGAGGAGGGGGAACATGGAAGATGTCTGATGAACCTGAGTTATTTTCCTGAGGCCAGTACAAATGCCAATAATAGTAAATTTTTCAAGATTCACATTATCTGCTGTGCTGTTGCAGTGGCATGGCAAGGAAATAATTAACAATATCATCTCAGATTCAATGTGAATTATCCATTTCTGTAGTGTTTCCTTTAGTTCTTATCATTACGGCTATCAAAGCACTATGGAATTATTCCAAAGTGTGGAGGTTTGAGTTGGCACCCTGCCAAGCCCAACTGCTGGCCACACGGATTCCCACCCCCTCCCTGAGAAAGAAGGGAAAAAAGTACCAAAAAGACAATTGTATTAAAAGTATATATATATATATTCACATATATTACA
>JAWWEE010000122.1:7699854-7712916 GCA_035221455.1 Xenops minutus
TGTGGAATACTTCCTTAGTTATGACATTGTTACCAAGGAAGGCCTAAACCAGAACCAAGAAAACTAAACCACCACACAAAGTAACTGTGCATAAACTCTAGGGGGTTTTAATATTAAGTGGTATCTTTATTTTATCTGGGGAAGCATAACCCTAGATTGTGCCCAGTCCCAGGGTTCTCAGTGAGAGTGTCTCTTTATCTATGTACTTCTCAAGATGTTTTCTTTCCTTGCTGAGGATCCAGCCTGCACTGATTCAACCAGCATGCTCAGCCTATACAGCAATGGATGGGCACAGGGGAGATGTCACTCTCCAGTTCTGGTTCCTGCCAGTTTCCCTGCAGCTGATCAGCCTAAAGGCATAACCACATCTCCCTGCTTTATTTCTGTCTGCACACAGATAACAGGCTCTGGATCACAGGGCATTTAACAACTAAGGGTCAATAAATTTTATAAACCATAAGCTATGACAGTAAGAGGGATACTGCCTGTGTATATCTTTTCCAAGAGCTGCCTATACAAAGCCCTTTGGCGATTAACAACCACCCTAACATCCCTTGTTGGGAATTTTACAACTTTGATATTGAGCACTTTGGCCTTCAAATAATTCTGCAAAAAAGATTTAGAGCAAAGTTAGCTCTATCAAAGAGTGAATAATTTTCTGATTTGTGTCACAATGTCTCATTCTTCCCTTCTTGATGCCTTCCATTCTCTGAAGAAGATTGTGGAGCCATTTAAGCACTAGTTTATCAGTGTAGAGAGGAAATGAGGGTGTTTCAGGGAGAGCATCGGCATCATTCTGCATGGATTCTTCAGAGGAAGCTCCAACAACAAAATCAGTTGCTAGACACATTGTTTTTCCCACAGCATCTGCATTTCTGTTTCTCTTCATCTATCTATTTTCTTTTTTTTTTTTTTTTTAAATAAACTGCACTAATTCAAAGAGCCTCAAAACTTTAAGTAACTCAGAAATAAAAAAAATAAAAATAATAATAATAATAAAAAAAACCCCAACCAAACAAAAAAACTAAAACCAAACGAAAACAAAGTAATCAGGTTTGGGAGAAAGAAATTTTCTGAATTTTACTACAGCCAGAATAAAATAACCAGAAATTTCTGTGGGCAATTTATCTTGAAGAGCAGAAAAAATAATGTTTTTTCCTTTGAGAAGTATGTTCATGACTCAAAAAAAAAAAGTCATACTGGGCTTCAATATTGTATGAAGACACTTGAAAAATCTCAGCTTGGTCTTCTGCTGAATGAAAGCTATTCATGATTTGCATCTTCAGATTATATTTTCTTCTTCCAACAAAACATTATTTTCTTTGAGAACTTTAAAATATCTCTTTAAAACACTATATTAATTTCCATATCTCCCAGCAATAAAGCTGGAGAGATCTATATCCCTGGAAATACATGTCTGAAAGTTTTGCTTAAGCATTCTGTGAATTTTAATGCAATATTTTATAAATAGATTTCTGTAACTGAAAAAATAATGCAGTTCTTTCTAAAATGGTTGAACAGTTCATGAATAAAAACACTTTTGTGGACAACTTGGTGCAATTTGCAGCCTGTGGTTCACAGTGTTAGTTACTCTCTTCCACTATTTTATTGAAAGAACAGTTGTGAATTGGACTTCGAAAGATAGTTCATGTGCTTGCAAAATTAAAACTATATGTCAAGAATTTTTTAATATCTAATTTGGAATGGCTGACCATGGACAGATGTCAGAAGAGATGAGCAAAGCAGGCAAAACGTAGTTCAAAATGAGAACTAGGAAGATAACAGAGGGCAGTTATTTGCCCAGAAATGCAGCTTGAAGGCAGAGATTGGTATATACCACAAATTTCAGAATTCTTTGCCATCAAATGGACATGCTGCTTTGTGTAATAAAAAATACTGTTTCTCATTTACACATTCTGAAATATTAGTTCCTAGGGTGAAAAATGTGCATCTTAAATGCTCCCACCATTTACTGGTTATCTAATATATATAAAATGTACAGTTGCATGTATTTATATGAATTAGATATTGACTTTAATTCTGGTTTTGAATAAAAACAAAACAAAAAAATATTTGGATTAATATTAGTGGTTGATATTCATGTACTATCTGACAAAAAATGGGGCAGTTCCTTTAGATTCCCTTTGTTGAACTGGATTCTGTCTGAAGACCAGACATTAACACCTCATTTCATAAACTTGGAAAATGCAAGTGTGTCCATCATTCTACAACATTTTTGCAATTAGGGCTTTAATATTTTGCTCATGATTTTTAATATTATGAACAAAAGAAAAAGATCATGCAGTCATCATCTTTGGTGATGTCAGGAGATGCTGGAAAACTGGAACCCATAGCAGACATGGAATTTAAAGGCGCTGGTCTCAGGAATAGTGGTAAATCAATATAATGCTGCTATACAACCATCTCTTGACTATGCTGCTGCAGCAAAATAACAACAGAATTTCTTTAAGATTCTTTAAGAAATATCACTGTAGTTGGAACCAGATAGTAACAGAGGGGGTTGCAGGGGACCTTAAAGATCATGTAGTTGCAACCCCCCTGCCACAGCAGGGACACTTGATAATTGTGAGGTGTTGTTGCTAAAGAATGTATTATATTTCAGCTGCCCCTCAGCCAATCTTCTAACATTCGGTTTTCTACAAGCTGAGGTCCTAGTTTGCCAAATCCCTCTTTTTTTCCAGATGAATTGTCAATATCTGTAAATAATGCAAAAGGCGGCACTTGCAAAATTCAGAGGCTATCACATCACAATTGCTTGTGGAACTTATTTATCTGAAATACATTTTCCTTTACAACTGGAATTGGAAATGGTCTTCAGATTTATGAGGCAACAGGTGATGAGGCAACAGGCTTTTACTTATTCTTTCCCAATTTCATAGTTGGACCAGACACTTGCTTTCAAAAATAGAATTAAGAAATTTTCTTATTTCATGCTGATCATTCACTTTTAACAAAACAAGACTGACGTGAGTTGGCTGCTCTTAGCATCACATTATGCCCGGGACGGGGGATGAGATTGACTTCATGTGTCAGACTTAACGATGCATTCAGCTTAGATATATGCTGTAAGTTGTCAGAGGACTAGTAGAACAGTAATGGTAATGTTCCAGTATTTAATTCAGGGTTTTTTTAAACATTTAATCTGCTTAATCAGTTTTCCATAAATTAGGAGGAAATTCTGCTTTTGGTTTTTTTTAATCTACTTGACTTATTGAAAATATATGTTGATATGTTGTCCTGTAAACAGCTTGTACTGCCGGTGAGGGTTTTGTGGCACACACAAAGTTGCTCATTTTTGAACATCAGTGTACCACAAATAATAAATGAAATACCCTACACTAAAACATAATGCAGATAAGTCATCTGAGCCCAAAAATTAAATGTGAACCAGATGCTTTAATGTTTTAAAGAGCTGGGAGGATGTCATCACATAAGTACAAGGGCACTGTCAGGACAGCTGCTCTACATGCTGGATCCCAGCTGCAAATATGATGTACCTTTCTGAAAGCAATTCAGAATTGCCATAGTTGGTTTGCTAATAAGTTTCGCTAAGGCTTCAAAAGGACTGTGGTAATGATTAGATTTCTGATATAACAAGTTTTACCTACTGTCAAGGTCTAATATACAACATATAAGAAAAATTAAATTTATAGAGAATGGTCACTCTTAAAAAAAAATATTTCATTTGTCATTGGCTTGGTCACCAGGCTATCACATTACTTCTGTATCATTTATTTTTAGTAGAAATAGTACTGTAGTAATTGTGTCTAGTGATTGAAGATAAGGCCACACAATAACTCCTTTGAACCAGAGCATAGAACAGCAATGAAAAAAAAGACCAAAATTTTTTAACTTTTGAGATGAGATTTTTATAGCACTGAGAAAGTCACATGTGGATCTTTAAGCATTTCTGATACTGCTAAAATATCTTACTGAACGGGACCAATAACAGATTTAAAGTCTTACATTTCATAGACTAAACCTTATACAAAAGAATATAAAATATCTCATAGAGTTCTTCCTTTTTTAGTTTGTTTGTTTGTTTTGGGGGCGTTTAGTTTTGGTTTGTTTTGTTGGGTTTTTTAAAATACAAATTATACTCTGTCTGTTTGTTATTTTAGCTTAAGTATTTGTTTGCAGAATCTTTTCTTCTAAATAATTCTGTTTGGGGAGGTTTTTGGCATCCATCATTGCAAAAATAACCAGCAGCAGATGACAATGACTGCCATTCATCATCTGAAATAAAAAATTTCGAGTCTGTCAAAGGCCAAACTCTAAACTTGCATTCTTTCATCAGAAAAATCATAACCAAAATAGATTAATTTTAAAAGTGTACTGTAGGGAATTTGCAAAGTACACAGACCAATAGAAAATAAGATTCATTTATTCCCCAAGGGGAGATGCTTTGTATGCTGCTTTGTTACACTAGATAGCTCATTGCTCATGTGAATGAAGAAGGAAAAGAGCAGAAGCAGTGAAAAAGGGGACAATAGGAATTAAGGATGAACAAGATGGATTTCTGAAATAATACCTGAAATTCCCATGCCAGATCTATCAAGGCATGCAATGTTTGTGGTCATCCACATTTTCAAAATAAATGTGTCATAAGTATCTAAAGATATGTTTACAGACATGCCAAGAATGCAAATGCTTTTTAAAACATTTGCCATTTATGTGTCAATACTTAATCCAGGGAGAAGTTCTTTGTGAATATCTGTCACAGTTAGTGCAGATTTCAGCTCAATTACCTTGTTTTCTGGGAAGAAGTGGAAAGTTTTTATTTTAGGCTGGATTAACAAAGTAATGATGGAAGATAATGCTTACAGTCACTTCACCTGTAGCTGTTCTCTGTTGTATGGAGTAGGAACATACTCTTTGAATTTGAGCATTTCTGAGGTCAAGCCGGAGTGAGATGTTAAGGTTGTTCATGTGAATGTTCTATAAAGAATAAAGTTATGGCTTTCTGCTCTTCAAATAATCAGTATAAACTACCAAAAACATGTCCTCTGCCATTATATCTGTGCAGTGATGGACTAAAGTGTGCAAGCCTAGGAAGAGGTTTGCAGTATAAAATTTTAGCTGAAGAGGCACCACTCTCACAGAACACAATTCAATACAGGAACTTTCATGCCAGATTTCTTTTATATTTCCTGTAAGTAAAATCCCAAATGGATTACAATATATTATGTTAGTGGCAAAAAAAACACATGTAATTTCATGAAAATTGATATCTGAAGGAAAAAAATCATGAAAGAATGGTTCTAAATTCTTTTATGAGTGACATTAAAAAAAAAAAACAAACACCAAAATGGAGGGGTTAATTGCTGCAAATTCACAGTTCTACAAATATGTGAGTATGAAAGTAACTTTGTCTCAGTTTTCATGTAATCCTATTATTTAAAAATAAACACTCAAGCTGGAGCTAAATACAAGCTGGTATGCAGCCTAACTGGCTTCTTAGTGTCATTAAGGAGAATACTTTCTTAAGACAAAGCTTATTATTATTATAAGAATCATATTGTGCACATATATGAGGCCCAAGTATTGTTGCAATGTTAAACTGAGAAGCTTTATTATATACTGAGTCAATAACTTTTGTGTTATTTCAAGGGCCAGTGGAATATCGTAGTAAACATGAAAGTAATAAGTGTAAGACTACTATGGATTTTTGGTTGGTTGGTTTGGTTTTTTGTTTGTTTGTTTGTTTGCTTGTTTTTAAGCAGCACTACAGTCTTCATTAATGTAGTGAAAAAGCAATTCCAGAAGTTCCCAAAGCAGTTTTTACCACCGTTGTACAGCATTGCCTGGTTGGATGAAAAACATGAATGCAGAGTTCTAATTTTCCTTCCCAGCTTTTGTCAGGGGCCTGAGGAATTTATGGTGTTGACTTTTTGGGGTGTTTCTCTCTCTGCAGTATCTCATGCTTTCTACTCACAAGTAGGGAGTAACAATAAATGTTATGACTGTTTATGAATATTTATTTTTACTTTTTTTTCTTTTCAGAATTCTGAAAGAACACTGCTTAGCATGCTGAGTAACCAAATAAAACTGTTTTTTTCTCACCTTTTTACAGTGCTGCATTAGATGATGCTGCAACATTAGCAAAAAGAGAAAAAAAGCCCAGAGGCTGTATGTAAACATATCATACATACCATCTTGATATTAAACTGCACTCTACGCATTGATTTTTTTTAGTTTTATCCACAATATTTCTTCCTGATCAAAGCAAAAGTGTATCTAAAGAGTGTATTTTTATGTTCAGAAAGCTGAAAAGTATATCAGAAAGTTTAAATGAAAAAAAAAAACAACACAACAATTGTGCTGATTTTATCTTTTACTAGGCATGCTTCTATTCTGCTTATTAGGCAAATGATTTTTTTTTTTTAAGTAAAGTATTTGATTATCTTCAAGTAAATAGTTTCAGATTACTTCATAGATCAGTATTTAGTAATTCAGATTGTAATGTTACATGTATACTGAAATGATGGAAGTAAGATGCAAAAGGATGCAGCGGAGCCCACTAACTACTGTCATCAAGTTTGAGATTTTGTGTGTGCATGTATCTGGCACAGACAGATAGCTAAATTTTCAAGTGAGGTATTCCAGCTGTGAACTAAGGGGGAGGTGGAAGAAAATAGGTGTTTTCTGTGTTATAGACCTACCACTTAAGCATGTACCTTTAATTTAGTATTTTATAGCTGTATAAAAGGTGATAAGTTGTGGCACTTTAAATCCAGGTGTAACAGTTTTCAAATGTTTTCTGCCTGTCATCTTACTCTGATGGCCCTCTTCATTAATAGCTTTACACTGTACCTTGCTATATTGTATTTGGATTAGAGATGTCCCACACTGAAACATTCATGGATTCAACATGGTTGTGCTGAAAAAGAACATTCTTCTAGAGGAGGAAGCTTTTTTTATTTGGAAGTACTTTACTGACAGGGGTTTTTTTACACAAATAATGCTCTTTATATTAGAATTCTTCAGTCATAATGCATTTTAAGTACCATATTTTGTCCTCAGAGAGACTACAGATTTCCAAAAGTTAAACCTTTTATTTGGGGCTGAATTACAGCGTTCAGTTGTTCAAACTGAATGATAATTTTACTTTTAGATCTTAATATTGCTTTCAAAAGAAGTGTATCTTTCAGTGTTTTCCTTGTCTATTTGTGCTTTTTTTTTTTTTTTCCCTTTTCTTTTCCCCTTCAACTTAAATCAAGGACAAAATTGCTTAGCTTCTGTTATAACAGCATCTGTGCTAAATGTGTTTGACTTCCACTCTGCTTTCTTTTTTCTCAAGGAAGTGAAAAATGGGAATAAGCAGAATTTTAAAATTATTCTTCAAGCATATTTGTGTGTGAGGTAGAGAAGGAATGAACAGGAAGGATCTGAGGAATGATAACCACTAAACAACGAGGCTAAACCAAAACATAATATATGAATAACTGCTTTAGTCCAGACACAATCATTGTTCCCATATCATGTCTCAAAATACAGCCAAAAGAGTAGAATAACATTTAAAATTTATATGAAAATCTCCCAAAAATACTCTCCCAGAGTCCTATAATTTGTTGCCCAGGACTTTCAGGATCACATTTTGATTTGAATTTGCCCGAATACTCCTTGGATCCATGTAATCTCTCAGCATTCACCTCATCTTGTCATGATTGTCATAAAAAACTCGTTATTATGCTTTTGATGTTGATTATCCATGAAAACTTCCAGAATTCAATTCCCTGTCAGAGCAGAATTAAAAGCCCTGCAGGCTTCTGGTGCAGTCTCAGCAGTTCTGTAAGGTAGTAATTGTTCTGTAGCTATGCCTATGCATTATTTGCTTGGGTTCACCATGGTCACTGTGAACATCCCAGCTCTGATGTGCCTTGGGTTCCCCAAGAGCCTTGCATCCACAAAGAGAAAGGGGACTGTGATGCTTTCAGTTGTGTCTGCAGCATGGAAAGGCATCCTTCTCTCTTTACGGCTTTTGGTGGGCTAAAACATTACTGTCTGCAGGGACTGGTGTTGCCAGAAGTTGCTGGAACTCATCACAGATATGCATAGTAGCCATAAACAAAGCCAGGGGGGAAAAAAAAAATAACAGTTGGCCCTGAAATAACAATTTTGTACTGTTTGTGGTGGAAGCTTCACCTAAAATGAACTAAACTGATGTAGTGGCAGAGGGAGGTCTTTCCCACCCTGGTTTGCTCTGCCTTATGGGCTGGTTGGTAGGAGCACTCCCACAGCCAGTCCAACTCAGCGGCTCTGAAGCAGCTGTGATGGCTGGTAAGCGGATGGAGGGAATTACAGATTTGTCAAAGAAAAACCAGTTGTGCTCCCAGTTGCTCCAACAATCTTTGGCCAAATTTCTATCTGCAAATTTAGAATAATAATTTCTTATGCATTTTGAGGCTTCTAAACACTATACAGCTCAGCACTGCAAAAGGACATAATTTATGCTTTTCTGCCTTGTCACTTTTTTTTTTTTTTTTACATTTGCACTCTATTTAAATGGAAGGCATCTCAGGAGTTTAAATCATCAGTAAATGTTGTCTTATTCAAGTTTAACAACTTTTTTTTTTTTTCTTCCTAAATTGCCTATAAATTACCATGAGAAACAAGCAATACTTATACCAAGTCCTATGATATTTATGAGTAGGAGTCAACTAATTTTGTGGAATTGGCAGTTCTAATCAGTGCTGTCCTGCTGTATGAGTGAATTATCACAAGGCTCAACACTTCATATAAATTTATCTTTACAAGGCATTATCAGTGACAAAATTGTAAAAAGAACAGAAAATGACACAAACTCATTTCACTTTGTGCCAAAAATATAATGAGACCTGAAAATGGCAACAAAAATTAATCCATTTTGTGACAAATCTAAGATTTTAATCTTATGGAAGGATCTCCTTAGAGCCATATATAAATGCTATTAAAATACTGTTGAAAGGAACAGATGGCGCTTTTTTTTTTTCCAGAGGGTGATCTGCATGTGGATGAAGTGTAGAGTTATTAATGGCTTATAAAATAATTTGAAAATATTTTAAACACAAGTATTAGCGTATCTCAAACTTGGCAAATGTCCTCCTTTGAAGGAAATTGAATTCTGGAAATATGGTTTCCTGATACTACATGTACTACTGTAATTAATGAATTGCTTGGTCAGTTCAACTGAATATTCAGGTAGCACTGTGATACTGGTGAAAAGTCAGGAAATGCAGAAAAGGAATGATAAGATTTTTAAGGGCATTGTGCATTTATACATTGGCCTTTAACATGCCACACTGTTTTTGATGAACGCCCTGCACTGAGAGTTTTCCTGGAATTTCCTTTATTGCTTATATAATGAATACTAATTATCAAAATGATAATGAAAAGGCATAAAGATATAGCACTATGACCCTATCTTTGATATTTTTCATCCTTTTTCTTTGTTGCTATTCCTTTAATAGGTATGGGATACTGATTATAGTGATGGATAGTATTTAAAGTTCAAATACCAAGTACTGTTAAGTATCATTGACATAAAGAAATCAACATGTTTACTGCATGTTTCTGTTTTCCTCTTATGAAGAGTAGTCCTATACTATTATTGTTACTGTCCTGATGTTCCAGGTAAGCAAAAGAGAAGCAGTCAATCCCTGCAATGTCACTCGGTGTTATGGGAGAAATATACACATAAATTAAGCTTCTTATTTTCAAAAGATATGTAAATTTAACTTTGCAATTGATTTTCTCATAAGACTGACCTCACCTTGCTGTGGATTACTTTTTGTCTGTGTCCTGTTCAAAATTGTCCAGATAAAGTTGCTGCTATTTTCTCTTCTTTCCCTAGCCTTAGTACTTAAACTCTAAACCTCCTAAAGGACTGGTGGAAATTGATCAAGTGCATACAACTAGAACTTTACTCCTCCTTTTCTACCTAAACAACTGTGGTTTTTTTTTCCCTAACTCTAAACTTTAATTAGCACAGTGTGTCTGTTACAGATCTTTCTCTCTGGCACTGTTTACTTCTCCCTACTTTTAAAGTATAACTTCTTTCTAACAAAAAATTACCATTTTTAGCTTTCTGTTAACAGTCTTTCACAGGAAATCCATCAGTGAGAAATCTGATTGACACCAGGAGAAGGAACAAGATCCCTGTAATTGTCTTGTTGCACAGATTAGTCTTTTAATGGGCTAGAAGCTTTTAATCTCTTGGCTGACCAGGTTGTTAAGGTCCCAAGGCTGTCAGTGGGCATCTCCAAAGCCTTCTGCATGAAGCGGAATTTGTAGCTCTAAAGAACCTGACTAAACAGGTATTGGGATACTGAGACTTCTGATTTTAGTTTTGTTTTTATTCATCTGACCATGAGATGCTTGGTAACATGACAACCTTTTGCCAGTGATACAGAAAAACTGTTAAATAAACATGCACAGTATACTATTTGAGAAGGTGTATTAAATTCAGCAGGACTAGGGCTGCTAACTGTTAAGTACTTTCAGTCCTGAGAGGGAATATACGCGCTATGTACAGATAGGTAGAAATAGATACATGCTAATGAAGATTTCTTTTGTTCTGCTCTGAAGAGAATAAACTCAGTGTCTGGAGACTGCCTAAAGAAGTTGGCAATGATTTCCAACTGGCTCCATGCTATTCATCATTAATCTTATGGGCATTTTTTATCTTTCATAGCTACACTTGGTACTAAAACCTAACAAATGAGATAGACCAGGTCATGGTTATGATGCTGCAGGGACATCAGTAAGAATTTGTATGGACCAGGTCTTTTGGTCTAGTAAGGGTACAGGAAGTGAATCCTAAATTTTTTCAGAAGATTAATTTGTTCTGAAATAGCATCATTCACAAGAATAACACAATGGGCTCACCCAATAATGTATTTGTACCAATTATATTTTCTCTTTCTCTGTGTAACTGCAGTCAAATTGCACTTCGTTTTTGTGACCTGTCTTATCCTTCACCACCGACTCAGAAGTCACTGAAGTCTCAACACTACTGTCCTGAGGTCCTTGTACCCCTGGTATCTACTTTCAGCACTTTGTAAGCCTTCTGTGTTAATGATGTTAATGATTATATTTACATCACAGAAGTGGTACTATTTTATTTTATTAATCCACAAGTTTGTGGGAAAAAGAGTCTGAAAATATACCCCACTTTTGATTTTGGGTACCTGTTTTTCAGAGGCATCATGAGTTAGACTTCTGCCCTTAACCTGAATCAGGAAAACTCCTCTGATATTTAGCATAAATTTTCCTACAAATTTCTATGATATTTTTCAGAAGGAAAAAGCAAACAAACAAGCAAACAAAAACAAAACAAAACCAACCAAATCAACCACAAAAAAAAACCCAAAAATACTACTAACTAATAAAATAGTTTTTTCTGGATTTAAATCATTCAGCCCTTGAAATCTCATTCAAATATATTCAGCAAATGCCCCAGTTTATAATTCTTGAAATGAAAGATCATAGGAAAAAAGCATTAAATAAAGCATCAAGAAACAAGGTTGAGGTCAGAGTCTCAATGCTAACAGTGGAAACTGGTAACTAAAATACAAGAAAAAATGTCAAAAGACTTGACCATGCACAATTTTGCACAGTTATAAAAACATCCAAGTCTGAAGTTTCACATGGCCTTATTTATGGCTAATAACATTGCAAGTGCTTACAGAGAATCACAGCTAGATAATTCTCCCTCATTTTTAGCACCAGTCAGCTTCTCAGGCTTGGTTTGTGGTGTCAGTGCTGAAGTCTGAGAAAAGGGAATATCCAGAATAAGAATCTTTATAAACTTTCCTGAGCCTTACTGATGAAACTAAGCAAATGAAGCATTTCCTGAAGAGGCAGATGTTAGCATTCTTATCAGTGTTATTTAATACTGGTGGCACTTGCTGGCTTCAGTTACTTCATGTGGCTTATTAGCAAGGTTGTGTGCTGTGGCATTATAGTGAACAGTGATGCCATGGGATTAGTTCATGGACTTCTACCTTTCCCAGTGAGCTGACCATATGATGCCACCATATGAGATTCCTGCCCAGCCAGCCAGAGGCAGCCTGAGATGGTCAGCATGCCAGCAAATCCCCGCTCTGATATTTAGGCTCCCCTAGAAAAGTCTTTGAACTGATTTCTCTGTCACCATCCAAGACAGATATTGCAGATATTGATTAAATATGGAAAAATACTTCCCTGCTGAAAAAAACTTATTTAACATAGTTAGAAAGATTTTGTAGAATATCCTTGAATGAATGAAGGCTCTATACTAACAAAACTTACTCTATTCACATTGTATGATATACTTAAAATTTTCTTTTGTAATGTGAATTTAATGTAATTTTTAAATTTTTAGGATATATTACATATTTTATATTTAATGCTGGAATTATTTGTGAATTGATTTTATTTTTTTCTAGATGTCTTTTCAAGCCCTTTTGGCCTCCTTGGCATGTCAGAATTTAGAATCTGGTTTCCATGGATTTTGTATGTTGGGATTTTAATGCAATTTTTCTCAATGCTCATATCATTAAAATTAGATAAATATTTGTGAAAACAAATAAACAAGCAAACAAAGCAATTGTCAATCAGTATTATTTTAAGCAACTTCAATTTTCTGTGAACCAGACTAAAGAAGTTAATCAGCTATGGATGAGGAATAAAAATCTGTGACCTTTCAGTGGATTCTGCATAAAAGCACCTGAAAATTCCAGGTAGGTTTACTTAAGCAGTGCAGATTGTAGAAATGTATTAAGTTAATTATAACCTTGACTCAGTTCCAGTTCTAATATATCTAAGCCAAGTACATAGCTTGGGGTAAGCAGACAAGACATGGGAAGTGGCTGGCTCTCTGCTGAGCTCTGGAAAGACTCTGTCAGGGGGCAGGTACAGACATTGAAAGTGTCATCCTTAGAAGTGATTTTTCTGCTCCCAGCTGCCCGCATCCTACCACTACCAAGCCATATGTCAACAAATCGCTGTGCTGGTTTGAAGGTAAACCAGCAGAAGAAATGGACCCACTACCAGAGAGATTATGAGTCAGAGTTACAATTT
>JAWWEE010000122.1:7722653-7806011 GCA_035221455.1 Xenops minutus
AATGGAGACACACCATCCATAACACTGCTGCTTCCTTTGAGTACACACGCAGAATCAGCCTGGAGGAAAAAAGGCAATGCAGGAAGAACCGTGCCTCACCAGTAGTGCCAATGGAGACTTTCTACTGTGCCTTTTGTGATTGGACTTGCCTATCTCACATTGGCCTTTTTAGCCACCAGTGCTTGTAACAAGCGTGGGTAGAGCCCTTGTAAATCTTCATTCACAAAGCCTAGCCATGACGGTGGATTATGACGCATATCACCTTTTTCTATTATGTGGTCAGTTGTAAAAAAGCAGCCTGTGTTTATCTTCAAAAGCTTTTGTTCACTGAAGAATTTCTGCAGAATGAAATCAACTCTATATCTTTTTATGGAATAAGAACCTTATCTGGTTTGATATTTATCAATATTTTTATTCATTGAAGGTCCTCTTTTCTCTTATGCACACTCTCATGTATTGCAATCAAAAAATATAAAATTTAGTTTACTGGTAAAAAGAAATAAGCTTTCTTACATTTTCTTCATCCCTATAGTTTGGGATTTTTTAGTGTTGTTCCAAGGATTTCCTAAAATCATGACTCAGGTTACAGACAATTAAGTAATTTAGCTCAGTTATTTCTCCTTGGCCAATGGCATCTTAAAAAAAAAAATATTTTAAATATCAAGCCAACTTTATCTTTTTTTTTCTTCTTTTTTTTTTTTTCAGTTCAGTTTATATCCTAAATTTTTCTTCAGTTTGTCAAATATTTTCATCTCATTCATTCTCTCAATATCTGCTTATATACTCCAATACCAGCTGTCCTTCAGGGCCACTACAAGCTTCTTCACAGCAGCATCTTATCACCTCTAGCAGAGTCCTCAGTAGCAGAAGCTAAAAAAAAAAAAAAATAAAACACTACACTGCTGACTCCTTTTTGGCTGCAATGTCTCTCAATATGCAAAAGGCTTTGAGGGCTGCCTTAGCATTTTTGACTCCTAAGAAGATCTCAACAATACTATACATAACAATCAAGCATGTTTCAATGCATTCAGAAATAAGAATATCTAGCATCCACAGTGTAAATTATGATTTCTCAGTGTACAGCACTTTAGATGGAAGCATAATTGCATGCCAAGTCCAGCAGAAAACACGTAAAACAAAAAAACAAAACAAACAAACAAAAACAACAAAACCAACCAACCAAACAAAACCAGTCATCTAAGAGATGATGTCAATACGAGACTTTTTCAAACACCAGCTATGCGGACTAATGTTCAGTCAGTCACGGACCTTGTTTTTTTTTTCATCTGGTGCATTTTTACTTTTGCTATGCTAATGATGCCAGTTACTGTCAAAAGCAAAACCTACTTGATTTGGGGAAATTAGCTTAATTTATTTTTAATCTAATCAGAGTAGGGTAATAAGAGTCAAAACGAAATCTTTAAAACACCTACCCCCTCCCCCCCTTCTTCCTGGGCTCCACTTCTCTCCCAGTTATCTCTACCTTCTCCCTTCTGAGTTGTGCAGGGAGCCATGGAATGCAAATCGAGGTCAGTTCATCACACATTCTCTCTTCCTCTGCTTCCTCCTCAGGAGGAGTACTCCTCACACTCTTCCCGAGTTTTAATATGGGGCTCTTCCCATGGCAGATGGTTCTCCACAAATTCTCCACTGGCATTCTTCCCATGGACTGCAGTTCTTCACAAGTTGCCCCAGTGTAGGTCCCTTCCACAGTCCTTCAAGAACAGACCGCTCCAGGGTGTGGGTCTCCTGTGGTGTCATAGGCCCTGTCAGCAGACCTGCTCCAGTGTATGCTCCTCTCACCACGAGTCCACAGATTGTGTCAGGAACCTGTTCCAGTGCAGGCTTTCCCTTGGGTCACACCTGCCTGTGGACATCCCCTTGCTCTAGCTTGGGTCCTCCAAAGGCTGCAGCTGGATCTCTGCTCCTCCATGGGCCTCTATGGGCTGCAGGGGACAGCCTGCCTCACCATGATCTTCATCACAGACTGCAGGGGAATTTCCACTCTGGAGCCTGGAGCACCTCCTACCCCCCCTTCTTCACTGAACTTGGTTTCTGCACAGATTTTTCTCTCACATATTCTCACTCCGCTCTCCAGCTGCAAATGCTGTCCTGCAGTAACTCTTTCTCCTTAGATCCATTATCACAGAGCTTTTACCACAGTCACTGACAGACTCAGCCTTGGCCAGTGGTGAGTCTGTCTTGGAGCCATCTGACACAGGTTCTGTTGGACATGGGAAGCTTATAGCAGCCTCTCACAGAAGCCACCCCTGTAGCCCCTCTACTGTCAAAATCTTGCCATGCAAACACAAGGCAAATAGAAGTAAAGCAGAAATGAACCAATTTGTACCAACATGGTTTTTGTACTCCTCATAGCTAGACCATCTGCTTAGCTGTTTCCTGTGCATTTCTTCTCCTGACCATATCCTGCAGATATATACAAATCCCTAGAAAATTAGTCAGGTGTTCACCAGCACTGCAGTCTCTCAGCAAGCTGTTTATTAACCTGGTAGGTAAATGGCTACATTTATAATCATCTCCATGCAATTGATACATTGTGGATTTTATGGAGAACAAAAGTCTGTGCAGATCTAATCCAAAGGCTTTTAATTTTGCAAACCTTGGTTTCAAATTTATGTTTCTCAGTCTTTTTTCCAGTCTGTTTTAGAGGCATAAACTAACTAATAAATAGTCTTCAGTAAAAAAAAAGTTAAAAAAAAGTTAAAAAAAACCCCACTAAACTTTGTGCATCACAAAATTTTCTAGCAGTCAAACTAATTTTTGAAATCTTACCGAAAGATATATATATACAGCTATGTAAAGGCAGATATTCCTCTTAAGAGTAATTCCATTTTGCTTGCTAGAGGAGTAAGAAAAATCTTTTGAAGAGCTGTGAGAGGTGCATGCAGGGTCAGCAAAAAGATTCACATGATATTTTTGGTTTCAAATTATCCTGAATACTGTCAGACTAAAATTAATCAGTGTGTGGTCCCTTGTGTAGGTCCTCCTGACCAGAACCACTTAGTTTTAATTTTTACTCAGCTTTAATTAGCATTTGTTTTTTATTGTAAACACAGGCATGTGTGATAGTCTTCTGGATGCAAAGGACAAGGACACCAGTGGGGGAATTCTCAACTGTGTTAATTCATGATGCTTCCAAAATTTGACCACAGGTGTTTGAATTGAAATGGCAATGGGACTAAAAACTATGACAGTGACAAAATTCTTGGAGTTGAAGAGCAGCTGTGATAATTAGTATTCTTTGGATGTGTAAGAAATAAGCAAGCGGTACAAGCTGGAAACTGAGGAACTCAAAGTGTAAAGCACTTCCACAAGGAAATTTTAGTTACACGAGTTTAGTTTTATCTCAGTTAATGAATCAACTAAATCCCTAATAATGAAGTAGTTTCTCTTACGTTCCTCAACACTGAGAGTTTACCATTCAGAAACAATACTGTGATAGTAACTTCAGCAGTTAATAACTTTTTGACAACTTCTAAATATGGAGAGCACAGCTGGTGGAAGTTCAGACTATTTTCTTCTGCGTTTTTAAGCAGTGACACCAGCAGGAAGACAAAACAGCTAATGTTATTTTTGCAGCAGTTTATTATGGATTTATATTTGTGGGGTTTTTTTTCCTTTCCTTCAAAATATTAATTTAATTCAAGCACAGGAGACATTGCTAGAATCTGAGTGCTACAGAACTGTAGGAATCATTGTTTGTGATCAATTCATGTTTTTTTCAACAGGGATACAGAAATGAATCATAAAGCAATCTGTCCCAGACATAAGACTGAAGCATGAGTCTCATTGAATTTGGGAGTTTAAATAGCAGATCAGATTATAATGCAACAAAACACTCAAAGTCATATGAGAGACCCAGACTTACCTCTTTAAAATTGAACTTGCCAACCAAAGAAGTCATGCAGTCTGGACTGAAGTATATGTAGTGTCTATGATACTCTGGTCCTGTAGCAATAATGATAATTCCAAATTACTAAAGGAAGAGAGAATCAGAGTTCAGAGTTGAAGTCACATAGATAAATAGCAAGACAAAACAAAGGCCATGTGCAGTGCTGTATAAAACAAGATATGCAGTGTTTTGGAGAAGACAAGAGAATTATAATGCATTTTGTTAGCATTTGCAAGAGCAAGAAGAATTTGGACAGCACAGACAGCAACAAAGTTTTAGCACAAATGCAGTATTTGTAACACTGAATAAAGAACTGCAGTTCTTTATTCGCTGTAGTTCACTGAATAAAGTACAGGAGACATTTACTAGTTGTAAGTGGAAAAGTCAATGGGCTAGAAGGTTGAATTGAAAAAAAATCAAACATACAAGAATCATTAATATCATGAAATTCAAGGTTGACAGACATCTTTTTGGCACTAAAAATGTATTAATATGTCATTTTTAATGAATTAGAAAAAATAAAATTATTAAATTATGTGGTTGCAAAAGAAAGTTAAAATATGTTAGGGCACATGTCTCACTAAATAGATTTATGTTTTACTGTGAGAATTAAATAGTCTGTGGACATTCATAAATAACTCAGAAAACACCAATTAACAATAGCACATGTATTTCCAAACCTGGAAAACAAAAAGATAATCTTAATATGCTAGAAAACATACAGCAAAGGCAAGCGTTATGTTAATTAGTCATTACATGCTAAAAATACATAGAATGCTTGCACAAAAGAAATCTCTTCACCTTTATAGGCTCTGATATGCTAAAATGCCTTGCAAAATGAAAGATTTCACATTGTAGACAGAGGCAGACATTTTGAAAGATGATTGTCTGCAAATACTTTTCTACAGTTGATAAGTAAGCAAGCAAATTTCCATGTAGTTCCCTAAGAAATACATATCATTTAAGGTGATTGTCATTTCATTAGCATTTTTTAAGCAAATTACTTGAAGAAATATGGTAACATTTTCTGTCACAAGGGATGTACTACCATTTCTAGAAAAATGTTCTCATCTGAGTAAGTGAGAAAGTATTCAGAATGCTTTTGAGAAGGGTCACTCAGTGTTGTTAAGGTGAAATACACAAGAATATTCATTTCACATAGTAAAAATTATTGTTGTTCCAGGTGGAAAAAGATTCTTCTTCATGAGAATAACTAGTAGAATATCAGTGTCTCATGGTCTTTCAGCAAGACTTTTCAAAGGGGCTACAAGAAGCAGATGTCTGGAGAAATCTTACTGGGACAAGTATGAGTTCATGTCATCAAACATCCACTGTGGGTTTTGTAGTGTGAGAAGTGCACATCTAATTGACAAATAACAATTTTATTCTTTCTGAAGTATCTGCACAGTTATGCTACAGAGCTCAGGCAATTTCATCTAAAACATTATGTGTTTTTATAAATATTTAGCATTTCTAACTTAAGGTAACCGCTGTATTTCAACTACTGTATTCACAAAAATATCTCTTATGATTTAGACTACTTTACCCCAGTGACAGAGAACTTTGATTTAGACAGTGTATTGCTTCTTTTAGAAAATGTTCTGGGAGGTATTAGTAGCACTTTGTAGAATACAAACCAAAGACTCCTAATGAGCCCAGATTATGTGCATTTAGTAGGCTGTTTATTTTGAAATAAGCCTACATTTCCTCAGTGGGAAAAGGTCAGTGCCTTTGAAAGCATCTCAGTAAAAATCTTGCCCACCTAAATGTTTTCCAGTAGTGAATGACTTTCCAAGCAAATACTATCTTAGTAAGCCCTAATTATACATTTTATGTATAGTGTTCGAAATCCACAAAATTCAATTAAAATACTATTCTTTCAACAGACTCATTCTCTATTGATAGACATTGTTATATGTGTTTGACAAGCAAGAACAGTTTATGATGTTCTACTTTATTTCCAACTGTTTCCTTCTAGACAGAGGTTGTTACATTTAGCTATCTGATGTGCCAACAATCCAAAATACAAAATCATGTTCATCTACCGCTGGTAAAAGCAAAATTTTGCCTTTCTGCTCTTTCTTTTGTGGAGGACATAAGGAAGTAAGCACATGCCATCCAGTTCTGAGCACAGAAAAAAAACTATGTAGTCAACTTTTTATTTCATAAGTGGCACATAATCTCCCATACCTGAAATGTCAATATTTTTTGGAACAAAAGGACACTTTCAGTATGTAAAGAAAGGTATAAAAATTCAAGTGCACTTTATTTTTTTCTCAAAATATGTCTGTTTTACTTTCTTCAAAGAACACTTGGTTCTGTAGTGTTTTCTATTGTAGTAATTGGTTTTGATTTTGTTCTGTCTAATCAGTTAACAACTGATATGCCATGTTTACCTAGTAGTGTTCTGATGGTGTTGTCCAGACAATTAAATTGTTTTCAGGGTTGTTTGCTTTGATATCTCTAATCATGGTTGCTCTTTATAATTGCTCTCATAACAGACCATTTCACATTCAAATTAACTGTCTTTTATAGCAGTCTTATTGAAAATTATTATTCCCTCAGTGGGCTGATACAGCATGGAGGTGACATATGTGTTCTCTAGGGGAAGGAAGGGAACATCTGAACGTATGACAAGTCCTTGCTTGAGGAAAATAAATGCATCTTTGTGACTAAAGTGAAATTAAGTGAATTTTATTTTGGTCTCATTTTGAAGAGGTGTCTTGGAGTACATTCATGAATACAACACAAAGATACAGTATTAATCCTTCAGAGATGGCAGCTGGGTTTCTGACTCATCTTCTTTGCACTGTGAGTATAAAACTCTAGAATGACAGAATTATATTTTTTTTATCCATAAAAATATCAACAATGAGGTTTATCAATACAAAAAGTTTTATTTTTATTTTTGTGCATACATATTGTTTTCCCCATTAATTAATTCCTAATTAATGGGAATTAAAAAATGAGCTTGGAGATGAAAATAATTTCCTAAATACTTCAATTATTTAAAAAAAAAAAAAAAAAGTAAGACAAATACTTACAGTTCATTATGAAAACCTGGCTATTCTAGGGTAGAATTTTTTTTTCCCCTTAATTTTTGTTAAAACAAAACCAATATTATACACAAGGTATAATATTTGTAAATAAAAATACACAATTTTCTTAATTTGCCATTTTATTGATATTTATTCTCAAAATAAATGAGAATTTCACATCTATTCAGAATGCAGTCCTCAAGATGCATTTCTAATGACAAAAATGATTTGATTTCAAAATTAATTATACAGGGAGTCCAAATTTTTGATGATTTAACAAACATACATCTGTACTTTCCTCTCAGTGTTTTCATAGCTGTAGTCATTCTGCACTGAGCCTCCCCCCTACAAGGAAGTGCCACTGTTCCTACAATAGTACATCTCATTCCCAGTCAAGATTTAAATTCATTCTCTCTGTCTTTGCTATTTTTGAGAAAATAAGTTTGATTTATTACATTCTTGACCCTTTCAACCTTTCTAATTCTTCTGAGTTGCCTTGCAATAAATAAAATGAATAAAGACAGGAAGAAGGCGGGAAGGTGGGCAGGCGGGTGGGCAGGTGGGTGGGAGGGCAGGAGGGCGGAATTTGGAAGGAAGGAACGAAGGAAGGAATTCGGAAGGAATTTGGAAGGAAGGAAGGAATTCGGAAGGAAGGAATTCAGAAGGAAGGAATTCGGAAGGAATTCGGAAGGAAGGAATTCGGAAGGAAGGAATTCGGAAGGAAGGAATTCGGAAGGAAGGAAGGAAGGCAGGACGGAAGGAAGGAAGGAAGGAAGGAAGGAAGGAAGGAAGGAAGGAAGGAAGGAAGGAAGGAATTCAGAAGGAATTCAGAAGGAATTCAGAAGGAATTCAGAATGAATTCAGAAGGACGGGAGGGAGGGGGGAACTGCTGATTCACACTAATTCACTTCTTTCCCAAGTAACTAAAGTACACACAGTGAAAATTTACAGTGGGTAAGGATACATATTTTGCAAAATAAATACTTCAGAAAAGAGTATTTTTCCTTTCACAGCAAGGGATAATAAAATTTTAAATACCTATAGCTCTGCATTTTCTCCTCTTACTCCGGGTAGGGAAGATACTATTCTACTAGCTTCTTTTTCTTCTTGAGCCCCACCGTTCTTTAACATTAGGAGCATAACTATCTGCAAGTTTTAAAGGAGGAATATAGGGCACAATCACAGGGGAAACTCATCTTCTTTGTCAAGCAGGTCTTCATGTCAGTTCAGGGATCAGGGACACAAACAGTGGAGGTGACTTACAGCGAAAAATGACAGCTCTAAAGCAACCCCTGCTTTCCTTAGAAGACTTAATCTCAATCTATAGCTCAGAGCCCATCTAAATGATTAAGAAAAATGATGCATCAGTCTTCAAATATTTTGTGAAAATTTAGCTTTCATATTAAGGCTTATATCATGGTTAAATATACAGATTGTATTGAACCAAGAATTCCAGTAGCACAGGTAAAATATTGAAGCTGACAAATACATTAGCTTTGTGTTATTGATGTTGTGGCTCTTATTTCTTTGCACCTTGAATGTAATGTGAATATCAAATAGAAATTCCGCTGGCATCAAGTTTTCCAAATTGATCACAAGTAAAAAATCTAAATCTTAATTTATTTTTCTAGGTTTTCTCTCTTTGTGAGTAAGACAGGCTGCTCTTTAGAAAGACATTATATATGAAGGTGGATGTATTCACAATATCTTTGGAGGCAAGTAAAGCAACCTCATTTTACTCATGGTTCCCAAACATGGATGGAAGCTCCTGTAATTCAAAATAGTCAAAATATGATTAAAATACATCACATTTCCTTTACATTATATATTTATATATGCAATTTCTGTCCAAAGTGCCGTGCATTTGGAGAAGATAGAAGGAGAAATTCAGTGTGTGGTGCACATGGATGGAAACAGAAATCCTACTACAGCCTAATAAACATAAGTTCAGGATATCAATTGTATCCTCTAATTGTTAACTCCTAAAATAATCTATCATAGGCCAACTATGCTCATGTGCATACACACACACACATATATATGTATTCATGTATAAAATTAGATATATAATTATGAAATTCTGTATAGATTTTTCCCTTTTCATGTGTACTTCCTGTAGTGTCTAACAAAAAAAAAAAAAAAATAAATTAAATGAAAATAAAATAAAAAATTGAAATAAAAGTGTCTTAACATGTGTCTGACATTATAAGACCCTAAATTTCCTAGGTATATTATTCATATTGAAAAAATTTGATTCTCTGATGACAATAGTAATACAATAATGATAATAACCTTGCAAGGTTTCACATAATGTTTTTTTTCCGGTCCTAAATCTGTATAGTCTCGCTTATGGGTTATTAGTAAAAGCCCAGAATTATGAAGAACTCAATTTTTACTAATAAAACTGCAAATGTAATATCAAAAGCATCTTCCCAAACATCAAGGACATGTTTGCTTAAAAATAATCTTTTCCCCTTAAAAGCCTGAAACCCACAATTATGTTTGATATTCACTTTACACAAAACATCAAGATGTGCACAAGTGAGAAGCATTTAATTTCATTTTGCTCCTTTGGGTTAAGCAAGTTTCACAGTTTCAGATTTCTTTGTCAAAGACATCTGATTTAATAAGGAGCAGCTTCCTAGGGTCCCAGACACTTAGAATATCTCATTCTGTCCAGACGAAAAAAAAAAAGATTAATTAAATTTGCACTGAGTGTTGGAAACTGATATTAAACTCTTCAACAGAGCAAAAATCCATCTGTAATTACCTTTTTCCTAATTTGCCTGTTCACCCTTCTGTTTTTACTGTTGTTAAAAAAACCCCAACCAACAAAAACAAACAAAACAACAACAAAAGAAACAAAAAACCCAAACAAAACCACCAAACCCAGATCAAAATTTTATCTAATTTAGTTGTTTCATAGATTGCATTGTCTATATATAATCATTGTTCACATTTGGTTAGGTTTTGCAAAAATCTACCTACCATTCACACATCATATTTGAAACAAACATACATTTCAGATACATGCTTACAAATATTCTTCCTTTTTCCTACATACTTCTGCCTTGGGGTACAGGGCTTGTTCACAAAAAGGGGTTTTCTATTTTGATGAAGTTGAATGTGTTCCCTTTTTGTATTATAAGAGTTACTATTCTTTTCTCATTGCAATCTGTAATCTGACGTGTTTATAAATACCCTGTCACACACTCTTCTGTTCACATTCCTAATCTTGGTAGTCGTATTTACTTCCATTTACACTGCTTCACTCATGCCCATTCATACTGAATCAGACCTTGTTCTTGGCTGATCACACTGAATAAAAAGCATTTTTGGCTCTCAGATTTTTATATTCTTAACCATTGGTATTTCTTTACTCATATTCTCTGCTTCACATATCCTTCATGTATTACCTCAAGATATTTCCAGCCTGTGTAGCCTTAGAAGTTTAAGATCTGATTTAGGAAAAAAAAAGAATCCATGAAACTGATATTCTTAAGAAAACATCCACTTTCTGGATTTTCTTCTTTCTTGAGAAGAAAAATGGAATGTTTTAATGAACTGGGAAATGTGTGGGAAAATACTGGAGTGGGATGTTTGTTATGCTGCTCACCAAGGGCCAGTTTCTGACACCCTTATAATGAATAGTTCACCCTCTGGATGGGTATTCACTGAGCTGGTCCACTCACAGTACTTTGCATTACTGTATGTGGGTAAGGATGGCACAGGCCGCTGCCCAGATCTGTGGCTGAGGTTATTCTCTGTCATCTGGACTATCCAGCCTCTGGATATTTCTCAGTTCTCAGCTGGCAAAGGGGATGAGGTGTTCAGTTTTGTCTGATAAAAAATGAGTGCAACAATGTAGATGATCTAGTTAATAGGAGGTTTTGTATTCTTTAAGTGTGTTCAGCAACATAGTTTTCTAGCAAATGTTAAGATTGAATAACATATCCTCATCTCAACTTCTCTGAAGTAAGAAAATTTGATCCCTACCTCACACAAGTTGCTCTAAATATATTTCGAACTTCATACTTGCAGTCTGTCTTAGCTAACTCCAAAACAGTCCTTTTCTCTCCTGCTCCATGTTATGCTATCCTTTGATGACTTACTGTTCTACCTTCCATCTTTATTTTTGACTGCAGTTTATCTATTACTCCTCTCTTGTTAATCTGATAGTTGAGAATATACTACACTATTGAAAAGGACTAAATATATAAATACATATTTATTTTCTTCATTTATCAGATGTTAAATACTGTATCAATATTATATTTTTAGTACTTTGGACTTTATTTATTTTAAAATTAATTAAGCATTCCTCTATATGGTCATTTAAAATAAATTCCATTGCAAGCATTTTAGTAAAAAATATTTGAGCACTGAAGATTATGTTTCATGAATATTTGACACAGCAATTCACAGAATATCTCATTATGGAACCTAAATGTGGCATTAATGAGGTTCCCAATTATAAACAGGTTCAGTTAATGGACAGACATAAATATGCACATATGTATTTATAACATTAACAAAAGAAGTTAATATATGTATATATATGAAAAATTTCTTTGTACCTTTATATATATTCAATATATTTTCAATATAGTTTTATATCTAGTATACATTATGAGTACTATGCAGCAATAAATACAGTACATAAATAAGTAAACTCTATGTATATAGAAATACATCTTATATGTGCCCCCCACATGCGTTATACAAATGTATATACTTACATGTATTCATACACATTAAAATGAGTGCAACTTTTCTGTCATTGCTAATTAGGATTTATAGTGATAATATTGACAGATCCTTAACAAATAAAACATGACAGGCATTGAAGTTTTGGATAATTATACTACACCTCAGGTGGTGTTAACTGGCACTAAGCCAATCACTATAATCACTCAAAAACTCCAATAATCTCTCTGTGAAATTTTATTTTTAGTGTCTTGTTGCTCTTTTGAAATGCTATATGATACATGAAAATAAGAAAGAGAAATGGTTCTGTCCAAAGATACTGGGCATGTGGTCATGGGAATGACATCAATGTCAAACAGTACAAAAGACAAAAAAAAGTCTTCTGAGCTGTAAGTTTTTCAATTACTCATAGCAGTATTAGTAGATGTGACTGTAGTTTATATTTTTTTCAGTATGAGCTCTGCAACAGAATAGATTGCCTTAAAAGGAGATTATTTCTTCTCCTTACAGACAAAAGTAAATTCAGATGAGGTTTGGAAGAGCTCTTTTACCAGATCAAAACATCAGTGAAGTTAGCAGCAATCAGGCACAATTCCCACAAATGCCCCTGTCATTCCTGTTCATGGATGCCAGATCACTGCACTTTCTTAGGGAAACAGCTGTATTCTAAAATCCAGCTGTAATCATGTGTATAAAAGACACTGATGAAATTGCGAGTTAGAACTAGGCCAAGGAAGATATCAATCAAATTAGTTATTAAGTGCCAATTATTTTGTTTGGTAATTAACTAACACCTAATGAATATTGTCATAGTTGTTTTCTTTAAAGCCAATTAAATGCTTGAACAGACCTTCCATGTTTAATAAACTAAGAAATATTCATTTAGAGCATATATATTTTTTAATAATTACCACACAGCTGTTCTTATCACTATTTTTTTATTAAACCTCAGCAATCAGTTTTAACAAAAATTTAGTATTTAAAATGCATTATCTTGAAAACTTGGTTATATTAATTTGTGTTGCTCTTTTTGAATAATTTTATTTCAGTACACAGTTAGGGATTTGTCAACACACATAGAATTTAATTTTAATTCCTGGCAATGGGTTACTTCAAACTTCAAATTCCTTTGTCCAGTGAAATATCTGTAAAATATTTCCAGTTGATTAAATATGAGACACAAACACCACAAAAGTGGTGCTAATTCTGCACAAGGGTTCATCCAGCCTAGTATTATTTTCCAAGTGTGGTCATGAGCAGATACCTAGAAAGAAAACTGTGTTCTAATTTCCACAAGAGCAAGATATGCATCCATTCAGACACACAGCACCCCTTCTTTGGGGCTCAGCTCCCCCACATATCTGTGTTAAAGGGGTTTTGATTCCAGTTTCAAAAGGGACATTTTACCTTTAATCTTAAGCCACTTTCTTGTCACACATGATATGGTTGATCTCTGCCCTCTCCTCTTCCAGCCTTTACCCTTTCAGGATGAACGTGTGAAGCCAAACCACCTATTCAAACGAGCACTTTAAGGTGCACAAAATGCACAGCCACACCCCATGTACGACTAAGTGTCCTTGTTTCTGAGGGGACAACAACAGTATTTATCCACCTTTTCCAAGCCCTTTGATATGTATGATAGGATACTAATCTGATCCACTTACACTTTCAAATGCAAAATTAATGCTAAATTGAAAACGAGACAATGTATTTCTACTTCTTTGGATCATTTAATTAGTATGGTAATCAGATAAAAAAAATCAATATAGATTCCTATAATAGATATTAAATGTTGCATTTGTCTTAAAACTAACATTTCAAAAAGCTAATTTGGGAAAAAAATAGGTGTGCAAAGCATGAAAATACACAGAAAATAATGAAAATGCATACAAAATGATATGATTTAGGGCAGATACAGGATCATAACATCAAGCACTAGAGAGTGCATGTTTACTCTTTTCAAAATAAAAACTCTAGCTTTGCTAGAACTAAAAATTAATGTGTGAGATATTCTACTTTCTATTAAGATGTTGTGCTTCCTGAAGGCAAAAGATAGTTTTCGGTGGATATGCTCAAATAAATAAATAAGGGGAAATTAAGTAAGAAAAAGATCAGCTCAGGTCCCTTTCTTATTAAAATCAAATTAATTTGGATAATGTGTTTTCCTTCTTGCTAGACAGTCAGTGTTGTGCGGTCTGTGATCTGTCCTCTGAAAGCAGGATCACTAACAGGAGCCCATCAGGTCACCGCCAATCTGTTCGCAGCGAAGTTCAGAGCTGGGAACTAACCTGAGCTGACACAGGAACAGCTGTGGGTCTGAACAAGTGGATGGCATGCACAGACTGTCTTGAGCAGGGACAAAAACACAGGCATTGTGTATTTCTAATCAGATGGCATATTATTCCTCTTGTATAGACATGCAGGATAACAAATAGCAATATACACTTTGAAAGTACTTGCTGAGATGTAAAATGGAGCAATGACTGACAGAAGCTAGAGTTAAAAAGTAAGTCAAGTTATCATTATTTTTCTTCCTTTTCCCTAACTAGACTATGTAGTAATGCAGAAAGACTAATTGAGTCAATGCACAGTGTCCAGGCCATCTCAGATACTGCGGATGCCAAAGTTTGTCCTTCATTATATGATTCAGGATTTGAAGGATGTGTCCTATGTTATAGGGTTGATCTAGTCATTTTTAGCCTTGCAAATCTAACATTCCTAAAAAATGCATTTTGACCGTGATAGCAAATTGTTTTATGATTTATTTAGTCTATGGCTGAGTGAGATATGCTGTTTAAGGTAGTTACCAGGTTTTAAATACATGTTTGGTACTGCACAAACAGAATGTGCATGGCCTGATTTCTACTGAAGAGAGTTTATTTTGCAAACTAAATTATTATCTTAAATATCGTTCTTTCCAGTTTTCCAAGTCTAACTCTCATTTCTTCAATCTTATTTTCCTCTAACTATAAATTAATATACCTACAAAAATTATTAAGTTGCAACCTTATATTGTCAGTGAAAACACATAGGAACCTCCAGGAGAAAATTTGTCCCATTCACTTTTAAAATTAGTGTCTTTAAGTGATATTTAACCCTTCCTCACTTGATCAGTCTCAACTTTTCTGTGTATGCAAATTGGACCACCATAGACAAATGGCTCAGAGAACAACATCTAACTTTCAGAAAGAAATCAGTTGAATCATTTCTCATTTGTCCCCTTTTCCTATGCAAAGGACAAGGACTGGTCTTTTGTTAAGGTCAGTTCAAGCAATGAATACATGACACCCTTGGACTCACTAGTCTTTCTGCTGGAATGGTTGTCTGCTCCCCCTCAGAGACATGACATTTTGTTGAAGAAGGTTCCCAAGGTGTCAATGTAAATAACCTCTTTATCAGTAAGTTTTGGTTCTGCTGGCAAAAGGAATCCAAATGGTCAAGTATCCCATTCTTCATTTCTTCTCTCCTTTGAAGAGGAGAAGAGGGCAGAGGGGTTATAAAGGGCAAACTTCTGCATCTCTCTGATCATCCCAGAGCACACAGATAGAGATTTTATCTATCCATGTGGAACAACTCTAAGAAAGGAGGTAGAAAGAACAATTGTTCCTTAGTTTTGTAATGTTTTAAAACAAAAAAAATTGGTCCCTATTTGGAATGTATTGTCACTTCATAACAAATGAAGAATGAAATGTCTATCCAGGCACTTTCAATCAAATCTATACAGTACATATTAGTATAAGATATATGGAGCAAAAAATTAATAACTTTCATGTAATTTGTATATGCTCTTAATCTATTTTTTGCTAATATCATTCTAAAATGTGTGCCTGATATTTCAGGAAAAATGGATGCATCTAAAACAGATATTTATATTGTTTTATGTTTTGTAACAATTCTTTCCACTACTGTTTTTGGTATTTCATGGGAAATTAGTATAAATCCATTAGAAAGCACAATGGATGGAGGTCTAATAAAGCCAATTCTCAACTTACGTCTTTGAGGCAGCATTACTTTAAAAGTTAATAATCAAGCAATGACAACAACAATGAGCAGTATGTTAACTACAATAGGAGCCCTGAGCTTCTTACATGCTTTCTCTAATCAAAAGGAGCCAATTATTTTTCAAGTTGTGAAAAAAAAGTCATCTAATGGGCTGCTTAAAAGTTGTGGAGATTGAGAGAAATGTAAAATTAATCAAAATTCTGTTTAAAAAAATGTACAAAGAACATAATACATTGTTATTTTTCCTGAGTGATGAAGTTCAAAACTGTCTTTTTTATAGTTGGTACTTAGAGAAAATATGTTTGCAGTTATTACACATAGAAACACTCAAACTTGTTCTTTTCTTGGCTCACTGACTAAATGGAGAAGTACACTGTTATGGCCCCTCTGGTGGTTCATCTCCTGATCACTTAGACTGAGTCCTCATCCAGACAGGCATAGGCATCCCAGTTTCTTGTATGCCAGATATAACAAAGAGCAGGTTTAAGCACAGATCTTGTCTCAGGTTGGAGTTAAGATGAAATAGGCTTGGAGCTCTAAGCTGAGATCCTTTTGGTCCTCCAATTTAGAATTTTATCTCTGTGGTCACTCATGGGCAATTCAGAAACAGGAGAATGCTGAAAAACATCAGTGCTTCTTGCCTAGCAACAATTCTTATCATAGGCTGGTGTTTCAGGAGCAAAGTGAGGACTACACATGGTTTTATCTGGGTTTCTCACATACATACATGCACACACAATGTAAATTTCTTAATCTAGGTTTTTGCCAGCAAGAAGACTAAAGAAGCCACTCATTTATTACTTGATCTTCCCTAGCATTTTTATTGGCAAAGTAATGAAACACAAACCAAAGAAAAATGTCATCATTTAAAACCATGGTTTGAGAACCAACACTTCAACTTTGATCAACAGGAGTGTTCTGTATGTCCCTCAAGCATTAGTCATTCCAGGAAGATTAAAATAACTCCACTGTAGTGAAAGAATTTGCAAACTTCTACAATTAGTATAAGAACAGAAGTAACAGCTGTGGTGGGGGGAATCGGCTCCTCTACTGTCCCATGGCCTCCCGGGGTCTGGAGGGAATTGCCAAATCCCCACGTGGGCAGGAGTAAACTGATGCAGCAACTCCAGATTGAGTGGTCATAGAAAAAGCCTTTAATTACCTGTGTCCAGGGTATTTAAACCCTTCGGGCGGGGTCTGGGAAGTAGGATGTGATTGGGTAAGGGTTCAGGGGCAGTGGTGTGGTTTGGGGAGCACAGGGGCCAATAAGGGAGCAGGAGGACCAAAACCCAGTGGGAACCCAGGACTGGGGAGTGACAGGTGATACATCCAATAAGGTCAGGAGGGGGGCGGGGCTGGATACCCGGGGGAAAGGAACACTCATCAAAAGTGTGCAGGGGTTTCTAGGGGTTACAATCTAAACAGGGGAAAGCCTGTACATAAAAGACGCAGGTAATGTGGAATTATAAAGTCTCTGGTCCTTTGGAAGTTGTCACACCACTGGTCCTGTCTTCAGGGGCTTCTTTTTCCACGATGTCCAGTCTGGATAATCCTCTGTCTCTGCTCCATGTATGCTGTGGAGCAGAAGCTTTTCCCAACACCTTTCCATTCCCCATCCAACTTGACCATGAACACTCCCCATGTTGGGGCAACAGCTTCTCTAGGCAACCTCTTCCATTGTTTTACCCCTTTCATCACAAAAAAACCCATTTATTTCTTATGTCCAATCCAAACCTACCCTGTTTCAGTTTAAAACCATTGTCCTTTGACCTAGCACTAGAGGATGGTAAAAAGTCTGCTTTTCTTCTAAACTATATTTGTTGTACAGACAGCCTTTTTTAAAAAAATAAACTTATTCCTACTTATGGCTAGAATTCTGTATTGGTAAAAGGCCTTCAGCATGAAGAAGCAAAAAGAACAGAGGCTACTGTTTCTTGCAAAGGCACTGTGTGAGCCTCAGAAACTTCTCTACATTGCTACGCCTCCTCCTGTCCCATAGGATTTTGCAATCTAATTTCATGGATCTTCTGGTCACCCTGGTGGTATTGTGACATTTAAAAAGCGGCTAAGAAAGCGTAACAAAAAAACCCAGAAAATTTTGTTCACCCCTGTACCTTCAGTTGTACACCACGGATAGTTGCCTGGAGAAATGACAGTGGCACTGTGATCTAGGAAACGCGAGTCCTGGTTTCTGCGCCAGATGTCACAAACATTTATACAGCTGTCAGAGCCCTCTCAGCCTGTCATCAAGCCTGACCTTAAACTCAGTTTAGTTCTTAAATGTTAGGGGGGGAAAAAAGTGGAAAAAAATTTCAAAATCCCCAACAGGGTAAAGTTACACAGCTGCCTGAAATATTAAATGAAAGAACTGAACATCTGTTCGCTTGCTTTTCAAACTTTAATGGTTTGGAGAGATATTCTGTTGTCTTAGATCCTTAAGAACATCTGAGTCCCATGCAGCTTCAGCACCTGTGAAAAATCCTCTTTCAAAACATGCAGACACTTCAAAGCTTATTGCTCCTGCTCTTTGCCAAACATATGTTGCCAAACACCACAACAAATTATTAGTAATATTTAGGTCATACTTGACTTTTGTGCAGTGTATTTCCTTAGTGAACACCAAAATGCTGCTTAAACATCAACAAGCTTTTAATGCTCGGAGTCAGAAAAGACCATGAAATGGACCAAAGAAACCCCTGGAGAACTGGCTACTAGGAAGTAAGCAAAGTATTAGATTGATCTAGTTTTGGTTTGCCTTTTTCTTTTTTTTTTTTAGTTACTCTTTCCTTTTAATTTTAAAATCTAAACTACGAATTGTTTGCCACAATCAGGCATAGTATATAATAAACTTGTTATCTTCCTGTCACAGGATACTATTGACATAGTTAAGGGAATTACAAGTGGGTATGGGAGGGAAGTATTAGGTGTTTATATGAATGAGAATAGCTTCTGCAGTTAAACTATGTTGTTTATATTTATATCAGCCATCAAGCCCCGTGTTCCAGGACATAGGATATAAAATAGAGATTAGAGAAATCTGTACTATAAACATCATTGTAATTTTAAGCCTTGATGCTTGCACTGTGCTTCTCAGACCAGATGTAAAGCACAAAGTTACACTTTGCACGTTTTTGCAATACCAGACTTCAAGAGAAGGCAGAAAGTGAAAAAAAAAAAAGGTCAGCAAAGTTTCTGTTTACATTTCTGTTCTCATTTCTAATGAGTCTCCACTGAATGTAATTTTTAACACTCTATAGGTTTTCCTTTGGTTCCCACAACTTACAGCCTTGATGCTCTGAAATTTCAGATTTAATTCCACATCTGGAATATTAAGGTTTTGTTTAAAGATGATCTAAATATTGCTGATATTTCTCTCCAGTGAAAATACCTAAAAATATGTTGGCTATAAGTGAAGCTAGACTGACTTTCTTGCCACTCATGCATTGCTAAGTAGTTTTAATGTTTTATAAGACAATGATTCAAATGAAAATATGTATACCAGAAAAAGTAAACAGGTACAATTAATAATAATGGCAATGATAATAAAAGCATTAATAATGTAAATCCATATAAGTCTTTTCAAATTATGTGAGAAATAAAATGCCATTTCTAAAAACCCCTAAATCTATTAATAAATTTCCATTAAAAATTAAAACAATAGACTCAAAGCAAAAGAGTAGAAGAGTAAAAAACTATTTCACTTATAAAAAAGTATTTTATCAGACCAAAGTGGCAGCATTTTCAAAACAAATACAATCTGAAGAAAGTTCAGATTTGGGGACAGGAAACTGTTAAAAATGCAAGAAATTATATGAATGAAAAGCACAGTAGAAAATATTACACATTATTAGGAATTCATTGTTTTCCACTAATGGAAATAAATTAATTCCTGGGTACTTATTCAAAGGAAGTAACATCACTAGGTGCTGTTTTATGAAAGGAAAGCTAAATCGTGAATAGAAGGCAGATTCTGTCACCTTGCATTATTTTTGAATTGTCATGTCTTGCATGCTCTTAAGCTGTCACACACACACCATGTACAGAATACTACAGGATGAAAATTTTTTTAAACTCTCATTTCCTACTTTGAATCAATTCAAAACCAAAAAGTCAGAAAGTATGGCTTAATAATCGAGTCTTAGGTACACACTGTGAAAATAGTCCAGCAAAGAAGAAGAAAATTGATTTAGGAAGACATCTGTTTGGAGAGTAATCCCTTGCTGTCTGAAACCCAAGGCTTAGGTGCAGTAAATTTCAGATATTAGAAATATTTTGGCCTCATATATGTACACAGCTCTGTGACTAGAGACAGGGTGCCCTAATTACAGATATGGTCTATATAATGACCATTTGTTGAGCTGTGCAGTTTTAGATGCCATTCCACATTTAAGAGTTGTGATGGAAGACTTTTGTGATACTCATTCCAACAATGGCACCCTCAAGTCATATTTCTTCCCCTGTCACAAAGTATTTATTTTTATCAGCAGCTTGTCATTCAAGTATATTTAAAAAAAAAAAAAATGGAGAAATGGGCAGTGGCAGAGCCTCTATGTCAACCATGAAGATAATGTCTCTCAATTTAATGCCACTATTTGATTATTATACATTCATAAATAATCAAACATCAGTTCAAAGACACCAGGCTTCAGAACAGAGAAGAGGGACAGAAAGCATAGGTGGTACTGAATTTTTCACTTAGTCTCACAAAACAATTCACCCTGTTACTAATCTGGCTTTCATTGCAGCCAGACACAGCACATTTTGAACCTGTCTTTCTCCCTGTCTGTGTCAGCTTTGTCATCTATAACAAAATTTGGCTGAAATAGATTGAAACAAGGTGAACAGGCTTAATGACATGGGAGATCTTGAAGTCTGAATCCTAAAACAATAAAACTAAAGTAATTTTAAATTAATTCCTCCTCTGATTTGTGTAAACATCAAGGCAGGAAACAGAAGCTGCTACAGGAAAAATAACATTTGTCTTTCCATGTTATATTAATATATATATATATGTATATATGAAATTTCTAATGGGAACTGGAGCAGAAGGGAATTCTGGGCAAGAGAGCCCTGGGATGATGATAAAGTCAAACTTCTTTCTGATTTGCTGCTAAACATTCTGTAGTGTAGCCTACATTTCTATATTTTCTACTCACAGAAATTCAAATCCATCATACACGTAATGTAAACATTTGGTTCTTCTCACTCCTGTAATCAGGCAGTGGTGGGGTTTAATATAGGCAATGGTGATGGGCACCAGAGCTTCACAGCATCCCTAGCAAAGCTCGGGGATGCTGGAACTCCTATTGTACCCCTTCACTTTTGTCCTCATGCTGCAGGGATATGGCTTGAGATTTTCCATAGCTATACCTGTGGATGTTTCACTTTCATTTGTGTATGTCTATATACCTCTGTCAGTTTTTCACGGGTGTCTAAAAGGAAAGTTAGCAATATAAGTCAGAATTCTGCCATCAGTCTCACAGAGGCATTTCATTGCATATTTAATATACAGCATCTTCATATTCTTTAGCTGAAGTAAAAAGTTTGCTTTAACAGTGTCACACATTTCTTCAGGAGGCTGATGCTGAAGGCTTATCTGAAAAGGAGTACATACTCTACAAGTAATACATTTACCGCAAGTATGTAAGATCAGCAAGTGCATACCAAACTGAGGTTTCCTGATTTACTATGTGTTGTAACTCCTGCCCCATTCTATGAAAAAAAAAATCAATTAATTTTATCTCTTTTTTTCTGCATAGTGTGGCTTTGTTGTGCACATTGAGCATATGAAACCTTGTTTTATACTGTAAGTGATGATATAATTTATTTTTTTTTAAGCGTTAATCTTTCTTCATTAGAGAGTGCTTGATTTGATCAATCATGCCGCGATCTAAGCCAAAACCTGCTGGTTTTAAGCCTTCTAACAAACTGCTGCCCAGTTCTGCCAGCCAAAGTTGGAAAATGCCATATTGCTAAATTGAGAGACGTTATCTGACAAGAACATTGAACAGGAGTCTGTGAGTTTCTGCTTCTGCTGTGCATGAGCTGTGCCTGCTGCCTTGCCTGAGCCTCAAAATCAGGCACTGCTCTGCCTTTTCGCACCTGAAAGCCCCAAATCAAGGACTAAGGAAGCAGACCCCTGGAGAAGCCCACGGTGGTAGCTGGCGTTCTTCAATGCAGAGACTAGGATGGGCTGGGTGCCACCCTCAGCTGCTTCTGCTGCTGGGGGAGATGCAAAAATGCAGATTTCACTTACTCCAGAGCAAGGCCTGGGTTGGGTGCAAACAGTGGCATACTTTTTCCACCCCCAAATTGTCATACCCCATAAAAGAGTTACAGAGGAACGAATGGGAATGAGGTAAGAAATTCACTCCTCTTTTGCAGTTCTGAGTTTGACATGCTAAATTCTGATAATTCTATCCTAGGATGCCTACCTACTTTAGGACATTGCGTAGGAGCTGTAGGTATCTAATTCAGAGACAGTTGATGCTATGGTGATGAAAGCCACAATGTGCTGTTGGGATTTTTTTGGGGGCGGTAGGTTGGTAGACTGCCTGTTTCTGAAGTAGCAAGTGGCAAGAACACCCCAATTAAGAAATTATGTTCATCCTTCCTTTATAATTTCCCCTGACTTCGCTGTCCCATCTGGCATCCTCCAAATACACCCTGCCTACATTTTCTTTCCATAGAAAATCCCAAAGTATCCCACAACATCCTGAGATAGAGAAGAATGCAAGTATTTGTTTAGCACAACTCCCTAACAGTACAGTACAAGAGGCATTTACAGTGCTGTAAAACTCAACTAATGTGTTTAGTAAATCTGTTTCAGGAAAGGTTACAAAATGTGTGGCTTTTACCATTACAGGTGAAGCATGGCTGCTATGCATTTGACATTTTGGAGTGTGTTTTCTTAGATCCTAAAAGGTCTTATTGTCAAGTAATTATCTAAAACTCATTCCCTTAGGAGACTTAAAAATTAACTGCTTCTCTGTTCATATGCATCAATTTGCTCACATAGAATATTGACCTTTACGAGGCTTTTCTTATCCTACTTCCTGCTAGAAGGGCTCAAACATATATATGTATATATGTATGTGTGTGTGTGTGTGTGTGTGTCTGAGCATGATCTTTTCCCACCTCACAAAGGTGATAAGAAGGATTGTAAATGACTTTATTTCAATTTATTCTGAAATGTAAATTTTTGTGAATGCATTTGTATTTTTGCTCCCTCCCAATACATCATAAAGTTGTAAGGGTTTCACAGCTATCACTCAGATTTTATTTGTGTCTTTTTGGAAATGTCAGGGGCAAGTAATATCATGCACTGCAGTCTGAGCATGCATCTACATGTGCAATGTTATATTCATGTTTGAATAATGTAGTAATCAACACAATTTTGAGAAACAAGCTTTGATCTTTATTGTTGCAATCAACAACTAATGCATAGTATTCTTAACAAAGTGTATCACAGGGCATTTTGCAATTCAAACATGATCAAAAGCAACATCAAATGAATGTTTTATTTTGATTTAAGATATGAGACATCCAGCTCTCTAAATATGCAACCAAATTAAGAATATTAGAAAACAAATTCCAAATTGCCCTCTCAGTGAGCAGGGCTTTCTGCAGCTTACAGATGACTGAGGTTCTCCCCGGGTTGTGAAATGAGGATGGAGTTCAGCTTATGAACTCTGAAGCTGCTGACAAAGCTCAGGGCCACCCCATTACCCTCACAGCACCGAACTGCTTTGTTACATGACTTCTCAATCAAAATAGAGTTTTCAGGGTCCATCAGCTCCACCTTGAAGACTGTGAGGTTACCCTGACAGTAAGGGCTTTGCCTGATAGTAGAGGATGCTCAGGTGAGACTGAACGCCACTGAATATCCTCTTCAAAAATCTTACATAAAAAGTATGAAGCCAATTGGAATGAAAAGCTGTTAAAGAGTACAAGAGTACAAGAAAACTAATGTTTATTTACAAACTGAGTATATTATGCAGACAGTCCCTGCAAAGCAATCGCTGAAACACATAACAGCACTCTGAATGGTACTCTGAGTACCACTGTAGTTTGAAATACTGCTTTGTAAATGTTTTTCTTGCTTCCTTAATTCACACATACGTGGAGAAACTCACTTTCCTTAAGTCTATTATTTGACCCTGCTCTAACAGAGGGTCCAGCTGAAGTCTCTGCACTTTGCATATCCATTTTATTTCTTAAAATCAGTTCATTTTTTTATAAAAATGAAGACTTCAGAGTATTACATATATATATATCTCAGATGAAAAATTTAAAGCTGCTTCATCCTAGTTGATAAATTACACATTATGATATGCTGTAACCCCTCCCAGTAGTACTCCAAATATTATATATTGGTTTTACATAACATCTCCTCTTGGGAATCATGCTTTCCATTTGTGAGTTTAGTCACTGCCTCCAGCATAAGTTGAAGAAGATTAGAAGAATACTAGGAAAGAAGAGGAAAAAAAATCTGATGAAATGCTTGCATACCAGAAGAAATGAATGGAATAAACTTACCAACAGGAATTTGCCCAGCAGACTCATACAAAACTTTTGCTGTGGACCACTTCCAGGCATGAGGAAGCTGTCAGCCTAAATGAAGGCATGAAAAGCCTTTAAACATGTATCTCATATCACAGACTACCTGTTCCTGGGATCACTGAGTTAAGATACTGGTAACACTTTGAAAACTTTTTTCTGACCTCTAGTTTTAAATTCAGTTTCCACCTTGGATTGATAGACTTATGTTTAGCATATTCAAATTTGTTCAGAAACAGAGTTAAATTCCTTCAGTGATAACTAAAATGCTTAAGGAACACATATGTGCTTCTCTGGTCCTGGTCCATAAAAATATGTAATAAGGGAAGGTTTGGCACTGTTTACTTCAATTATTCCATATTCCCACTGAAGCAGGACTTAACATGCCACATGCAGTGGAAAATAAGCCTAATGGAAGGAAAAGGGGCTTTGTTAGCTCATTACGGGTAAAAGGGAAATGCAGTTCTCCAGTACCTGAAAACTGCTCTTGGCAATTTGTTTCTCTGTCCTAATTTACCCACAATTAAATGTATTAATGTGTCCAGAATGACATTGTTCCTAGATAATGCAGTGGTAAAGACTATTATTTGGTAAACTTTCAGGTCTTATGATGTGAGTGAAGAGGTTTCAAACTTTTTGTGTTAAAAATAGAAAATCTACTGTCTGGTGAATATACAGAAGGGTTAAGTTCGTTGTAACGCTAACCATAGCCATCCATGTTATGGCAACTATTCTGAATTTCTGCATGCCCTACATAATTTTTCCTTGTCCTCTTTAACAGCCTAGAATTGCTAATGGGTTTGCAGGATGGTGTAGAGAACTTAAGATGACCTGTGTGTAAAGAATTTTGAGACCCAGCAATGTGGGCCTGCTATTATGTGTTATTCACTTAAGGGAATTATGCCTCTTTTGGAAGAATGGTAAAAATATTTTCTACCTAAGTAATGAAAAAAAATATTGTAGAATAATATGCTTTTTTTTTTCTTTCTTTTGCGTCTTCTGTGTGTGCAGTAGGTACACAACTGTTAGTGGATGTAGGTGAAAACCCAAATTTTAGCCTCTCAAGAGCTGGCATTCACTTAAAGAAGTCTAAATTTTTCCCATTACATTATACATGGGCTGTCACTTGATGGTGGTCAGTATGAGTTTTTTTTTTTTTCAAGAATCTTTTTTATTTGTATGTCTAACACACTGCATGCCTCAGCAAGGTAGCAAAAAAATTGAGAAAAGAATTTAGTATTACATCTCCAGGGGGTTGACACATTTTGAGGCTTACAAATGCAAATAATGCCAATTGCTGGTTGAGGCAGGATTAAATAATATTCTGCTTAAATTGATTCTAGCAACAGTGAAATTAGTATGCTGGAAAAAAATGGGAGAGGGGAGAAGAAAGTCTGGCGTAATTTTGGTCAACAATTGGATTGTGGTGATGTTAACTCAAAAAATGTCTCTGGAGAGCCACAAAAGGCACATAGATTACTTGATTAAGATCAAAACAGATAGGAAATGTTGCCTGTGAGTGCTATTTGGCTTCAGCAGTACTACCAATATATAACTTGAATGATTATTTACTGTTGTACTGTCCCAAAGGTCTTTAGAAGATACATTTATACAGTACAGTCATCACATCCGTATTAAATCATGGGTGAAGATCTATTCAACTTCTTTTTCACTTTCAGCTGTTTGAGCACAAACCATACAGACATGATTTAGAAATCTATCAGCTACTCCTTATATCACAAGGGTCAGACTAGTCCCTTGCTGAAATGAATAATATAGACTTCAAAACTAGTCTAATTTTTCTCATTAACCCATTAGGCTATCCCTGCTGCATTTCCGCTTCCATTTTATATGTACTAAAATGCTACAAATACCATAAAAAAAATTAATTCTCTTTGCATGATAAAGGGATTTTTCTTTTCTTCTGAATTCAATTTACTTGTTAAAAGAGCTGAAAAACTGTATCAAACATTGTCCTTCCACCCCATTCTGCTGCCACCAAATAAAAATAAAGCATTTGCTTCTAGCACTCTTAAATGATGTTTGATGCTCCAGAGAGCCTTCAGCATTCATTATAGAGTCAACCAGAGCTTCATTAAATATCAGTCTAGCATGTGTATATGTGGTACTGAGTGCTGGCCTCAGGAGCTCCCTTAGGCGACGTTCTATAGGTTTCTTTCATCTGTCATTTTGCTTTGACTTGGGGAGATTATCACTTTTATCATTGACAATAGAAAACTCATTCCTCTGTGCATTTCATTTTCATTATTCCTTGCCCTGTGAGGATGACTGACACACACAGATTCTTTTTCATCCTTTAAAGCATTGTAATTAATCATTTTAAATTCTCGCCTTGGAGTGTTCTTTTATTAGCACTGGTGGATGAAATAAAATTAAAACTGTGTATTGGTGCTAAGATAACTTGTTGGGTTATTCTGGCCTAGTAGCAAAAGACAAGCTCTCACAGAATCACACAGAATGGGTAAGGTTTGAAGGGACCACAGTGGGTCAACTGGTCCAACCTCCCTGCTCAAGCCGGGTCATCCCTGAGCACATGGCACAGGATTGTGTCCAAGGGATGAAGTCCCTTCTCAGTTGTCTCTTCTCGAGGTTGAACAGGCCTAACTCTCTCATCCTTTCCTTGTAAAAGAGATGCTTCAGTCTGTTAATCATCTTCATAGACCTCTGCTGGACCTGCTCCAGGAGCATCATGTCTCTGTTGTCCTGAGGAGCTCAGAACTGAACAGACTCCAGGTGAGGCCTCACCACAGCTGAGGGGCAGGATCACGTCACTGGATCTGCTGGCAATGCTCTTCTCAATGCACCCCAGGATTGGCCTTCTTGGCCACAAAGGCACACAGCTGGTTCATGAACTGCTAGTTATCCACCAGGACCCCCAGGTCCTTCTCCAGAGAGCTGCTTTCCAGGAGGTCAGCCCTCTGCCTGTCCTGGTGCCTGGGGTTATTCTTCCCCAGGTGCAAGACCCTGCATTTGCCTTTTTTGAACTCCAACCTGTCAAGGTCCTTCTGAAGGGCAGCACAGAACTCTGGGGTATCAGCCACTCCTCCCGCTTTGTCATTGGTGAACTTGCTGAGGAGGCATCTGCCCCTTCATCCAAGTCATTGATATATAAGTTAAACAATACTGTGCCTATTATTGAACCTCGGGGGACACCACTAGTGACAGACCTCCAACTTTCACACATTTTACACTGGTTTAACTTGGCTGCCCTGCATTTGATTTATTCTTGATATCCATTAGCATGAACAGGGTGTGAGTATGGGCTAGGGAGTGCCTAATGTGTTGAAACATGAAACACAAAAAGCTGAAAAAGACAGCCTTTTTTCTCCATGGGAACATCACTGGGGATTTTTGAATCTGAAAGTTAGCAAAGGCAGCTCTGAAACAATTTTGTCAATGAGAAAGAAGGATCTTAAATGTACAGTGCTGATCGAAGATGGAGGAGACCTGGGTTACTGCTGCTGCCACGAGCTTCAGAAGTTATCTTGAACAAGTGACAAGCTTTTTTCATGTATTCTACCTGCAAAATTAAGATATGAGTGTTCCTTCATCTCTCTTGGCTTCATTGTTTAGGCTCCTCAGTACAGAAAGAGCCTCTTATAATTGCCACGGACTGAATCTATCACAACCTCACTTAGGCACTTACGTCAACTACATAATAATTGTGTGCCAATGCTGTAATGGTTACTGTCTGTGCGTTACATTACCAGGGAGAGACAACACTGACAGAAGCACAGAGGATTCTTATTGCTGCTGGAACAGTGCTGGTCCCCTCCTCTCTGCACATCAGGACAAATTACCACAGAAACATCTGCCAGCCCCCAAAAAGTGACAGACCTCTCCTGAATAGGGGGGCAGAGGTAACATGAATATAACAGCAACAGTTTTCTTTCTTCCTCTGCAATGTGTGTTTGCCTCAGAAGTTTAAAACCTACTTAGAAAAAAACAGAAAAAAAAACACCATAAAAAAACGAAAAAAACAAAACCCCCAAAGAAAAATAATCAACAAACCACATAATATAGAAGTAACATTTGACCCAAATTCCAGCAGTAATATTTGGCATTCTTTTAAATTTACTGAAAATGCAGAATGTGCTGCATTTTACTATATCTCTTTTAAACAGTGCATATTCTAGCTCATATTGCTTTATTTTAATGCTTAATTTTAAAGAAAATGTGTAGAACATTAATCAGTCATTTTCCTACAATAACCTGCAGCACAATTCTGTTTTAGGATTAAGCCAATTTTCTTTCTTCTCTTTGTAATTCCTGAGGTGATGTGGAGATGCTAAACTTCTTAGTACATGGCATCTTATCTTGCATTTTTTTGGACTACTTATATTTCAAATCTTTCCTATATAATATTAATTTTGGCCATCTCCTCTATATCAAGACTTGCAGAGAAGCCCTGAGAACACAAACTACTCTCTTTTTTCAGAGCCAATCTGGGGAAGTCTCCCTTGAGGCAGCTTTCTGCCTCTTCTTACACGTGCAACAGGGATGAATGGTGTCCAGACATTCCAGAGGTTCTGTTTCTGTATCAGTCCAGTGCTGTTTGAGTGTAATTGTTTCAGTCAGAAGTGTTTTGCTGTAGATAAAATAATACATGAATTTCACTAAGTTTTCCTTCCCATTATATACGAGATTAAAATATATTTTCATTGTTGGCACTGATGATGTATCAGAATGTACAAGGATATATATATAATGTCAATATCATCTTGAGCTATATTCCTTTTACTTTACAAAGCAAAACCTTTGTCCTTAAGACCCAGTGACAGCCATCCTGCCATCTACTCCCTCTTTAGATAACAAACTGCTTCAATATGTGTAACCAGGTGTCTGAGGGTAAACTTATGTGAAGAAATATTTTGAACCTTTATTCCAATTTATTCTTGCCTGTACTCAGAATAAAACTGCTCTGAAATATTATGTGACTCATTCTCAAGTATCTCCTATTAGAGCTCCAGATTCTTTATTATAAAGAAATAGGAAAAAGTCCGGGCCATGCAAAGATTTAAAGCATATTTCATAGAAGTTATCCATCTTAAATAGAGATGCATTAACATTTTAGACTACCTGAAAGAGAATATGTAAAATACTTGCTGTTGGGTGGCAGAAATCTAAATTCTTAAACTTACAGTCTAGCCAAAAAGACAGTAGAATTTGAAATAAATCCTTCAATAAAGGTAAAATATCAAAAAAGTTGTTTGCCATTTGGAATTATTTCCTTGAAAGAAATGGACACTAAAGTTGTAAAACCTCTTTCTAACCAAGCACTGAAAACAAAATCTGTATCTTCTTAGTACAAAAAAGAATCTCAGTTTTGTACCAAGTCTCATCTAAACTACCAATGTGATAATGAAAGATTTTTTAGAGGCTGATTGGATAAATTTTATTCAAGGAAAATCTCACTTCTGAAGATTTGTGTAGCCAGATGGTGTCCCATGAAGCTGCCTTGGGGCAAAGTAGTTCTCTTATCATTTGAGAAATGCCCAGTTTTTGTAGTTACATATGGAATTCTTTTTGCTTTAAGGACAGCACTTGACAAACACAGTACTCCATGTCTATTTGGTGATGTCCACTGCCACAATTATTTCTGTGAGTCACCAGAAGAACTAGAATCCAGCAAGGAAAGTGCCAAAGATAAAGCATATATTAGTTTTAAAAGAGCCTATTAATTAAACTTTTTACAGAGTTCAGATTTCATTTGAAATTCTGGAAAATATAACCCATACAGTGAGTGGCCCATGTCATCTTTAAGTGGCTAAATTTCATGCTTTTGAATAAAACAAAGGAATTTAAATATTTAATGTTTTTAGCAACAAAATGCATGACATCTACTGTGCCATTACTTTCTTCATAGTATATGCCAATCAGTTGAGATGTGCATATAGTAAGATATCAGTTCACTGGAGACCTTGCATCAGTAGCACTTCAGTGGAAATACATATATCTTACAGAAGAGTCAAGAAGAACTTATAATGTCATGTAATTTTGGCCTGATGCCTTGAAAACACAACCTGTTTTATTTAAATAGGTCAGCACTGCCAGACTTATAGTGTAATTAATGTTGATTAGATCTATGTAGGACTGAGAAAATATGAAGCAACAACTGGTTCGGAACTATTTTGTATATGACATACGTAATTAAATCACAGAAATGTAAATGTCTTGTGGATGGCCAGGTTCTGACTCAACCCTGATTGAATTTTAATTAATTGTTTGAATATTTAAACATTTTAATTATGGGCTTTTAGTTTTGATGTGAGGAAGGATTTTTTGGTTTTTGTTGTTTGGATTTTTTTTAATTAAACGTGACTTATAGTGGTAACTGTCATTAGCTAAGAATTAACTGTTCAACAAATAAAATACGTTAAATGAATATGAGAAAAGGTTCCTAATATTAAATATGTAGAATCAACTTAGAATGAAGCAAGAAAAATAACACCAAACTTCTTCCCAAGTATCCAACCAAATGCAAGCTGGTAAATAGGCTAAATATTTGGAATATATTCTAGGAGAAAAGCTCATCAAACAGAATATTAATGCAACAGGAATGATTTTGTGCAGACAGTTCTACATAGCAAACAGGCAAAAGGTAATTTTCAACACTGCTGGCATTGGTGTTATGTAGGAACTTTCAGGACTTATCTTCCACAATAAGAGCTAATAAACCAAAATTAATTTGTTCCCTTTTATGCTCCGTTGTCTCTTGTTACACGAACACTCAAAACCACTGTGAGTCTGCATCCCAAAATTTTCAATAATCAGGAATTATTTTCCTATTAACTGTCTTCCAGGACTTTTTATCTCTGTCTAAATATGTCTCTTGTCCTTTTATTTTCTCTGTTGTCACTGAACAGAGATAGGATCTACTAATTTCCCTATTTCATCTTATCTGCATCATTATGATACAGAAAAGATGCATAAAATTACATGCTTTCCCACTGAAGAGACTGTCAGTGAAGGTCAGTAGAATTTCTGTTCACCTGCATCAGAGGAGAAAAAGGACCTTCTGCTACAACTTACTTTTCCTCAGGTCTGCCATAAAGTGGAATTAAGATTTAAAATGATGCAAAATTGTGAGTTAAATTGAACCAGGTAGGGTAATACGCACTGAAAGCAGGGTCACGATGAATCACACCCACTTCAAATATGTGGGAGGTGGTTGTCTGGTGCACAAGGTGCCACATGTTATACTCAAAACATGACTTCTTTGTTAGCTTTGGCTTAAGTAAACCTCTCTAGGCCAGTTAAGACTATCTATCATGGACTGATTTGGAGGTGAGCTCATTTTATTTGCAGTCCAAAGAGCAGACATTTATTGGATTTATTTTCCGTTATTTACAATGGAAATGAGCTCATCACTATTCCATTTTACATTTCATATTAATCAATTCATTTTTCTAGCTTGCAATCAGTTTATTAGTTCCAATAAGTGCTTCATGAATTGTTAATGATAACATAAAACAACAAAATCCAGAATCTGGTTAAAAATAACACCCTTTGAACATTTTGGCCTGCAGCCCCTATTCTGTGTGACTGGTGTGGAGTGGAACAAACATCACTTTCGGCACAATTATTTGTGAGGGTCAACTTGGCACCATGGATTACAGCTTCAGGATGTGACTGTAATAAATATTGTATGAGAAAATATCCATAACCTTTTGAAGAGTAACAGTTCCATAATTTTCTAGATGTGTGTGGCAAAGATTGTATTTTCTTAGATCCATCTACCAGAGGTGCTAAGGGGAGCTGTCAGTTGTTCTTAATTAAGGCCTTAAACTGAAAAGAAGAATATCTCAAATATACACATAATAGTGCCATGAAAATACATATGAAATAGGGTCAGAAAGGAAAAATAGTCATAAGGATTCTCACTAATCATGAACTATTTCAATAATTTATAAATTTAATTTGATCTTCCAAAAGTATTAACTATTTGTATATAGTAAGATGATTAATCTTTTCCAAGGTGCCATTTGCACACATACATAGAGTTTGGTGATCAAAACACCTATTTCAGAATGAGTTCTGAAGCTGTCCTCTATAAACCTGACGAAAAAATAGTATCTTTGTTTTTCTAGTGAATTTATTTAAAAATTCCAACATTCCTAAGGACTTTAGTGTTAAATAAAAAGAAGTACATCCTATAGGAAATGCTCTCTACACTGAGAACCATTGCTGTTATAGGTATGCAAATAGTTTGTGATACTGTTTAAGATAAAAAACATTGAAATTATATCACAAAAGTTTCTCTTCCAACATCTGATTCTCTGTACAAAAGATGATGTTTCCAAGTCATCATGTTGGTAATAGCCTCCATAAACAAATACTTTAACACTGCAACTTTAGGAGAAATTGAGAAGAGTATTAAAAATCACTCAAATTTTATTATTTTATCTTTATTTTGTTGTCATACTAATATCCAAGCCCATGCAGAAACATAATTACTGTGCACATAGCAAGACAAAATGACCACAAATTTGTCTTGACAACCAATAAATCTCACCTACTACCTTTCTCAATCAGGATGGAGCTTTTAAAATATTTTTTTTAATTACTTTATAAATAATTTATTTTTAAGGACGTTATAAAGCTCTTTTTTGCATGTTCCTTCACAAAGGTTTTATTTCACCCTTTTCCATAGATTTCTCCAGCTGTCATTTATTAATATTTCTTTATTTCATATAGCAGTAGTTAAAACAGCTAGCAAAACACTAAAAACAACTGACCAGACATTGAAAACACGTGACATCTCCTCTAACAAAAATGCAAAAAAAATGTCAATCACCCATAGTGCGTTCATGAAAACTTTTATCCAAGCAATTATTAGAATCTAATAATGCTGATAGATTACAATGAAACAAAAAAAATCAAATCTATAGAGATGACAGAGTAAGTTACTACTTTGTTGGTGACAACTATTATGTGCCTATAACCTGTTTATCTTTCCAATTGCAAAACCAGAGTGAAACTTGAAATTTAGAGTTGACTTTGCTGAGGTGGGGGCGGGGGGGAGGAAGAGTTTCATTCTAATTCAGACCCTGTAGTTCTCATACAAGTTACCAATTTATAAGCCCCAAACCATCCTTATTTTGAAGACAAATGTAATCAATGAGTTGTAAAATGTGTCTTCCCAGAAAGAGCATTATACTGTGAATTACCATCAGATGCCATCTGCCATCCCTCACAACTGACACGGATGGCAAAAACACCAGCTGAGTGCAGAGGTGTAAAGTCAGACCTCCAGTTTCTGGGTGAACTCTCATCATCCTGCAGGTCTTCCTTGCAATCTTCTGCTTCAGGTAATGCCCCATGAAGGATGGAAGGAACAGAAAAAACAGCTAAGGAAGAAATTATTTTAAGGCACCTGAATTTAGATTACATTTTAGAGCTGACAGGTGGAGATTGGAAATGGTAATTATAAAGGACATAAGGAAATAATTTGTATTGGCAAGAAAGAGGAAGGGCCCAGTTTGTTCTTCTCTCTGTCACTTCAAAAGAAGGGATAACACATTGTTGTATGATATCCAAAATAACCTCTATTTTTCCAATTAACAGTATTGCATTAGAGGTTCAGATTCTCCTCATGAGAAATACTGAACTTAATTTCACAGATGCAAATCATATTCACTCTTTATCTGAATGAATTAAAGATTTGCAATATTATAATTACAGAAATTGCATTTCCTTAATTACACTAGTGTACATTACATGTTAGCAGTTATATAGAATATTTCATATGATTGGTGCACTTCACAGTGTGCAGGTATCATACTTCTAGCATTTAAAATGCTGCTAAAATGATCCCCCCACATAAAAAGAATGTATGTTTTATGTAAAAATAACTTTGAAAAAACCCTTTGTACAGCATTCTTATGATAGTGTTTTTTTCCCACCTATTTTTCCCTGGAAGCTTTGGCCTCCTAATATTGATTGCAAAAAATCTTTTAGCTAAAACCTATTTTTATGAGGAACCATCTTGTTAAATTTTCTGGTCTTCATTCTTGTTTAGTTCTGATGACACTCAGACGATGTAGCAGAGGAGTCTCAACTGGGTGGCGTCAGGGTAGTATATCCTGCTTGAAGAGCCTCCCAAACATGTTTTACTCATTTTGGTTTTGGTCAGAAGGGGTTTTAAAGTGGAAAATTAGTTTTAAGGAGTCACTGAATTTTCAAATAAAGTGATGTAATTGCTTTGTGCAGTTATGCATTCATGTTACTCTGAAAACTATGTGTTTAATGTTAAAAAATAGTACTACCCATCTTTTTTATCTAAAATGAATGCACATTCAAGAGTAGAACTCAGAGACAGTAGTCATCAGGTCTAAGGCATAAGAAAAGTTGGTCCTTATTTTGGGTAGGGGAATGGAAAATGGCAGGCTTACTACATGGGCTGTCCAAAAGGAGATGGTTCCTGGGTGAAGGAACAACATATTTTCTAAGGGATCCCTTTTTCCTCATTGTAGGGTGTTTAGCATCTGCTGCTTCCATTGGGAGGATGCTCATGCCTGGAGGGCGGTCTGGGATATCCTCCCCAAACTGGCAGCATCAGACCAAGCCCATTGCCTTTGTCAGTCTTCCTTCCCTAACAACAGTCAGAGCAGTAATAACCCCAAAATTCATACTTCCCCTCCCTTTCCAGGAAGTTGCAGTGTCTAGAATAACCCCAGCTGCTAGACACAGAGCTTCAAGGTGCTTGCTTACCACTATATTGCAATTTTCCTTTATTGCAAATTGCCCTTGCTCTTCATTTTTGTAAGAATTGAAAAAGGAATGAAATTATTAACAAGGGTATATGTATTCAGTTCTTAAGGTGGTTCTTTTCTGTTAAAATGCTACAATAGCTATTTTACATCAAAGTGCAAATTATTAAGATTTGTTTGATAAACACTGGATAGTAATTTGATAAAGACTGGACAAATAATATTTCTAGAGTATTAGTAAAAATCCTTGAAAAGTTGAGAGACTTGGTATCAGATATTAATAATCATTACCTTTATATTAGTCGGGAAGGTAATTGTAACATGAACTATTACTTTGCAGTAACAGTTAAATCCAGTATATTGAGTTCAAACATAAAATATTTCTTCTCTGAACAGCCTCAGTCTATAGTGCAAATGAATGTTGCATGCATAAGTTCTAGCCATTGAGCACAAAAATGATATGGCACAAAACCTGCATTTACAATGATTGTCAGACATACAGCTGAAGCCAAATGAGGGCCAGTTGGAAGCTGTTTGTAAAATTTGGCAGTTAAAATACATATTTTAGGCCTTATGGCTGCATTCATTGCCATATGTTGAGAGCTGTCCCTCTCTATTTATTTGCAGCTATTTTATGTTTGGAACTGTCCACCCCTATTTATTTGCAATTCCTTAATTAGGCATAATGGCTCATCTACTTAAATATATCAACATATTGCTGCAGATTGAAGGGAGAACAACAGATATAATTAAAGGTTGAGAGGAGACTGAACTGTGTCAAAAGATCAAGTTTGATTTAGTCACACAATGATAACCATCCTACAGCCCTTGTTCTGTCAAAGTCCATTTCAGCCTATATTCTAGATTTTCTCTCAAAAGTAATCATGCACTAAAAGAACAGTTAGAAAAACGGATTCAAACTGCAAAAGTTTGATCTCAACTCGACCCAGTGTTCCTGACCAGGCTGTTGATCAGCAAGACTACATCTAGCTCTAAAAAAGAGGATGTTATAATGGATACTGAAATCACCGACAGTCACTCTTTGGAGGCTAATATTTTAGAAAGGGCCTGTTACTGCCTTTTGAAGATAGCATATCAACAACTACAGCAAGGTGGAGAAATTAATTTTACTACAGTGCCTTTGTTAGCCTGATTAAGAAATGCATCCCAGTAGACTCAATGCAGAGGAGAAATTAGGCAGCATCTTCCCCTCCACCAGCTCAAATTAATTCTGACAATGCTTGGCATGACCCTTTTGATTCCAGCTCTTATTGCTGCCCCAGTATGTTACTCTTCTCCTGAATTTTCCTCTTTCCTATGCTTCTTTTCCCGACTTCTCTTTTATATATGTTGACTTCAGGCAGCAAAGATACACCCACCTTTTTGCAACATTGCCGTGAGACTGTAATTCAAAAGATATGCTTTAAACAACATAAGGCTGCTGAAAGTTTGCTGAGTTTCACAGTGGCTGATGAGTCATCACATTGTGCCTGCAGCATCCCAGCAACAAGGCTGCAGGGAAAGGAAATTCCAGAGACACAAGCTGACACACAGAAGCTGCATTTTCTTTTCTTTTTTTTTTTTCCTTTTATTTTCCTACTGTGCAAGTTTGTTTTGTTATAAAACAAATAGAATCAAACACCAGCAGCAAAATACAACACTTCAAAAATACCTAAATTGCCTCCATCTTCTATTTCCTCAAAATAGGTGTCAACACATATCAAAAAAGTCTGTTTAAACCATTGTTTCACCTTGTAAAATACTTAAAAGCTTAAAAAGATGGGATGATGGACACTCTCCAAATTAAAAATCTTATTTAATTATGTGCAAGTTTTTGTTATCTGGATCATTTTAAAGCTGGTTATTAGCAGATCAAAATGCTTCTCCGGCTGGCTGTTAACAGGAGAGGAAGTTGGCTATAGCCAGATGCAAATCTTGTAACATCCAAAACATGTTCCTACAGACATCTGGCCTCTTGTATCATGGGTCCATGGCAGTGTGTGCTCTTTCTAAGTGTATTTATCTCCATGAAATTCCCACAAGTCAGAGAAGACCTCTTATCATCTGAAGTATTTATGCGCCCTAAAGGCAAAGAGAAAGGAGGACTTAGGTGCTGAAGTCAATAAATTTGGTTCCCAAATACTCCCCTGCTTATTGAAATACATGAACACTTAGCAACTGGAAGTCTTCCCCATCTTTCAGCTTCCATATGAGTCTTCCTTTTCAACCAGTACTGAAAAATTTACCATTTCAAATTTCTAATTGGTATCTTCAAAAGGAGTCCCTAATGGGTGCTGCAGGAAAGATGGGAAGCACATATAATGAAAGTCAAGGAGAGACACATGCTGAGAGCATGAGTGATAGGGCAAAGAGCAAGCCCGGTTCTGCTTTTTAGCACTTTCACATTCAAAGAACAGCCATTTGTTAAGATATTATTTGACTGGATGCATGCTCCAGCTAGAAATGTACACCTGAACCTTGAGACCACTCTTGAGACCACTCCACCTACTCTCTGCCCATGAGGAAAATAGTAAGTTTTTTCCCATAAAATTCATATTGTACTATTGTCTTCTTTTCCCCCTTCCATCATACTTTCCCTGTGGTATAAGAGGTTATTTCATGTAATGCCCTGTAAATACTAATTCTGATGGATAAAGCTCACAGGAAAACTTTTCAACATTTTCAGCATAATGAATTAGAAAGGGACAGACAGGATTGTCTTTTTCTGAAGTTCCCAGACTGACATCTGTCTGTCTTTTATTCTCAAATAAAAGCCTTTTCTAAACCTTTTCAAAGGCATGAGCCCTCCTGACAGAAGTACTCACTTACCCAGCTCTGATCAGCAGGATTGTAAAGTGAGCATCTCCCATACAGCTTCTGGCAAGGATTAAGAAGAAATCAAATCTGAGATTTGCTGTTAATTAAGAATGTCTAAAAGAAAGTGTGAAAATTGAAGAGAAAGAAAGAGATAGTTCCACAGCTTTTAAATAGGACTGTTATGACTGCAAGACTAGAGGCTCAGAGTCAGGTATGCCATAAAGTAATTCACAAAAAAATTTCCTATGAGGAAATTTTGTATCTTATATTTTCAGATTCTTGAAGAGGTAAGCAGAGGAAATAATTCATTGATGCATCTTAGGAGAAAATCTTTAAAAGAAATGTTACAATTCAGCACCAAACAGAAGTATTATAACATAAAATATTCCACTTGGGTTATTTATTTTATTGTGCTGACATAAAAATAATGTTTCTTCTGCCTGCATAGAAGGAATTTAAACATTCCAAAAAGTAACTTTGTGAAGAATGCTAACTGTGAAATACATTCTTCTTTAGTTTTGAAATATAAATCATTATACAACTCCATAAAGTTGCATGGGATTATTTATTTGGTGATTGCATTGGGAACATGCAAAGATGTATACTGGATAAACAGAACACAGAAAAAAGCAAGGATCAATGCTCTCAGCCGATTAGCCCATTTCCATTGGCAAATGGAGCAAAGGAAAATTTTGGCTACTAACAAGGACTAAAACCATTAGTCTGTGAATACCCAAAAGTTTTCTCCATGTAAATTCGTGGTTTAGGCAGTAAGTAGCTTTTGCTGGATTAGTGACCTGGGCTTTCAGAGTAGATATGTCAGAGATTGACAGGAAATGGAAGCTTGTGCAAAGCAATGCTAATAATCATCCGTAAATACGATGTGCTACTGCCACAGCCAAAAGCAAGGCTGAAAACTGTTATTTGGAATGAGGACTGTGGCTGGCTCCTCTATGTCTATTGATAGGCAATACGGTACAGAGGGAATACAGAAATATAAATCAATTTTTAAACTGGCATTTTAAACAGCCTTGTGCTTTCTCTCAGTTAAAGTGAGAGTTTATTTTTCAAAATCTGGAAAAGCACACATGATTGCACACAACTCTGGACTTAATTTTTTTTCTGATTCTTTACAGAAAAACATATCATAATTAAGCTTCCATATGCAGATACCCTGCAGGACATTTATTGTTGAAGCAATTATGCAATTACACACATTTGTTCCTTCACAAAATAAGCATGTCTATCCATTACTCTAGATGCATCTGATCATGATAATTGTAGTGCCCTGAGCACTCGATACTTCCCAAAGCAGGTTCTCCAAGTTTAATTTAAATATAACAAGTGCGTCACCACTTGTATATTAAATTTACACTTGAAGCGGACTTTTAAGTCAGCCTATTTGGCGGCTTTTCCTAATATAGTTGTATGTTTCTCACCTACAGAGATGTCTTTCTCTCCAGAGTAGATCATATGCAAAGGTCTGCAGAAAAACCTGGAGTTTCTGTCAAAACAGAAGCCAGGGAATTGCTTGATTCTTGATTCCATCTGACACTGCAAGCCTCGATTTGAGGTTTGAAATAGATTGACTTACAAATAAACAAATAGAGTATTGAACTGAAGCAATACATCATGCTGCATCTTTTCTTGGAATACCAAAGACAGCCCAGGGTAATGAATGCAACCAGGATGAATATATTAAGATTAGCAATGCAGTAAAAACTGGCATGCAGATTCTTCTCAATTATAAGAATCAAAGCTAGAATAAGAAAGAATATGAGTGACAGCAACTGCTTCATGTCTTGTGTGTGGAGATTGGAAATATAGCATATTCTTTCAGAAAATGTAAGAAATACATTTGGTGTTGTGACAGATTAGAATTTAAAGTAAATGTGTAGTAATTAGGTAAATTAAATAATGTTTTCCTAGTGACTGTAATTTGCAAAATGTGTGTCAGACTGGAACGGTTTATTAACACAGTTTGTTAGTAGGATGCTGGGAGTGTTTGAATTAACAGAAAGATTTCTTAGTTGAATAGCATCTAGCTGAAGGGGCTAGCAATCATGATCAATTTCAATATGCCACAAAAAGAGATTTATCTGCACCATGTATTTAAAAAATTACTCATGAATATTTAATAAAGTTAAGGCAGTAATGATAGAAAAAAAATTAAAAAATATTAGGCTTAGATACTACACAATTTCATCACCTTATTTTTCCTACTTAGGGAAAGAAAACAGAAAAAAAAAAAAAATCTGACCTTTAGATTTACAACTCCCAGTCTGCTAAACACCTTTTCTAGCTATTGCATACAGAGGCTATAACAGCTGGAATAAAGAAACATTCTGACAGCTCTTACATCTACTAACATTCACCCTTGTCATATTTGCACAGTACATTAAGCAAAAACATAACAGGCAGTTATTACCAAGCCTGCTTTCTATTTCAGTGAATCTTTGTTAGGCAGGGGCAGGAAAGCAAGAAAAATGAGCAGAGGTGAAAAAACAACAAAAGAAACAAAACCCCCAAAACAAAACAGAGTAATTACACTGTACCATGTTAGTAGTAGTAATGAGGTTTTCAGAACCACAATGTACTTGTTATGAAAGACATGATAAATGCAGCATTAAAGCAAAACAAAATAGAAATACTCTAAGAAACCAAACATAAAATATTGCTATCAAACCAGCAATCTTTTCACAGGGATAAAACAAGAGAGGGGAGAGTTTTCATGTGTCAAGGTGCACAGTAACTTTGTATCACTGCAGTGAGGGCGCAATGCAGCACAATAAGGCATTAGGTGGTGTACTTATATCTCCCAAGTGCATTTTATATACATTCTTGTAGGTATCTACAGTATGTTCGCTTTGGGTTTTTTGTTGTTGTTGTTGTTTTTTTCTTAGTACATAGTAAACAGCTGTGCCTCACTAGCAGCAGAGGTGGTACAGGCTCTGCTGAACCCCTTGGTCCCCCTGGGACCATCCTGGGGATGCACCAGTTGTATGGGAAGCCCTCTGTGCCTGCACTCAGGTACCAGCACAGCCAGCCATGGGTCATTCAGCATGTGAGACAGGATGCTCTGGAAGGGGAAAGCAACTGCTATTTCTGTAAAATATTTATTTCCCTGTCCTTTGCCTTTCTTTTCCCCCTTTTTCTGTCTCCTCTAGTCCCCACCTCCAGTCTGTGAATAGTATTTAGTAAATTCTGACTATATTTGGAAATAGTTTGGAGAGGATGAAACTTGCTTTTCTGCAAACGTGTTGGCTGAATAGCTAAAATGCACTCAGCCTCACATTACCTGTAATTATCAAGTGGTTCTCTTGATATTTAGTCTTTTAAGTTGGTGCCAGCCCAGAAAGACGAGACATGGAGTATTGTCAAGAGCCATTATAGCAGGAGTTATCAAAGAAATTTCAAATTCAGTGAAATGCATTTGAAGAAACAGGAATAAACAAACAACTCCTTTTATACAACAGATATAAGTGATGTTAAAGGGCTATTCCCATGTAAGCAGATGACTAAGTACTATCTCACTTCTCAGCAGACCAAATAAATATTTTCTTTATTCTTAATGAAGAAACAAGACTTTTAGTCAAGTTTTCCAAATTAAAAGGTTGTTATTAATTTGTAGCAATTAAATCTTACTGGAGATCTTTTGAAAGCTATAATTTCACTGAAGAATAAAAGCATACTTAGTTGAAATAAGGAAGCAGAAAAGGCAGTCCACAGCTCACTGAAAATGCCATGAATATATACCTTATTTTGGTTGTAGATAAAACCTTTAAAATACTAACAGTTTAGGAAAAGCTTCTGAAAATTTTAAAATAAATACATACCTCTCTCTCTATATATATATTATATTTGTTGTCATGCCCTATCCACATTCCATGTGGAAAAAAACTAAAAAAGCATGATTGCTTTCAAAGTACACAAGAGATAACAAATCAAATCAATGGTCCTTATCTTGGCAGACTATTGAAGTCACCAGGAACACAAAGAATTTCCTGGCATCCCTTTGCATGAGACATCTAGTATGAATGCTATCCATACTCCCATAAACATGAACAATTATAACACAATGTATTCGGGTGGAATTTGGTGTGGGTATTTTTGGTCTGTGTTTGGCCCAGCCACCTGTGAGGAGTTGGGCCTCTCCCACCAAGTTATGGGAAAATAGGCCGATAAAGACAGTCTCTGGCCTTAAGAGAGAGATTTCTGTGTAAACTAAAATTAATTGGTCTCTCATGATTGGCTGATGGCCCTCCAAGGGCACTTGAAGGAGACAGAGAGGAGGAGGAGGATGAAGTAAACCCCCAGACTCAATTAAGGAAGACCCTCTGAAATGGACTGCGCAAGTGCAGAGAGACCCACCCAAGCGCAAAGAAGTATCAGCTATGTAACCAAAGGGGAGGTACCAAATACCTTTGCTTGGGTGGCTCTGGCCATGTCACTCAGGTAAACGTCATTTGGATAATTAGATAAAAGGCACATGGCTCACATCTCAGTTTTTTTTTCGCTTTACGTGACTAGGACAATGTTGCCTTTTGGCGGGGATGCCTGACTTTGCGAGGAACCAACCTACCCTTGAGGAAGCAGCCACTGCCGTGGGGTGGTTGGACATTCTGGGGTTGGTGAGAAGACCCTGTAGGAAGACACCTTGGGGGAGTAGGGTGTGTCAGACTCAGGGGGGCTTTTTGCCCTTTCTCTCTCTCTCTCTCTCTCTCTCTCCCCCCCTCTGGGGGGGTGGGGCTTGCTTTCCTGTTCACTTGGCCACTCTATTGATAATAAAGTTACTGTTTGCTTAAGCTTTCAACAGTGCCCTAGTTTCAATTTCAACAGCCTGTCGGACCCCTCTGTTCCTCTCCGGAACACACATTCTTTAACCTCTCTTAATTACTGGTAAGACTGTGTCTGGGGAGCCAGAGATACCTATTTTTTCCTAGGTATGAAACAAAATGTCATCCAGAAAAGTCTGTTCAACTTCATTACAGAAGATGCTAGCAAATACTGGTAATGTCTTACTATCAGTCTATTGTTCTTCCAGTTAGCAAAAATATATATGTACTCAAATATATATATATGTAAATGCATTAAAAAAAATAATGAATTTGTGATCTTCTGTTATAAATAGGGTTTACTGCTAGGAAAAATATGGGCTTAATATTTAATCTGGGTAGATCAAGATAATAAAAAAAATTATATGCATGACTGGAAACACTGGACCATACACACCTTAATCAGCTTCACCTGAGAGATTTCTGAGCAAGACAACAGAACACACCTATTTTATACAACTGTTTTCTCCTGTCTACCACTGAAATTTATGTAGGAATTCCAATTAATTTCATGGAGATTAAGTGCTCCTTGCCTAAACCTATGTGTCCTATTTCCAGCCAGCACAGGGTTAATTTTTGCAGTAGCTGGGAGTGGGCACAGCCAGAATACAGAGGTTATTTTATGCCAGCTCATGTATTCTCTGGGGGCAGAGAAAAGTGACCTTCTTCTGGAAAGATGGGGGTCCTTGCAGTCGAGTAAATGAGGCTGAGGGGGCTGTGCAGTATTGTGTATTAATGGGGGGTTTGTTTTCCCTTTGAATAATAAGCTCTTGTTACTAATATTATTGCTGCTACTGTTCATTTTCTTATCTCATTGCTGTTTCCAGTAAATTCTTCTTACCTTAACCCATAATCTTTGCCTTTTGGACCTTCAGTTCGGTGGGGGAGGAGAAGAGGTGCATGGTTTTAGTGGGAGTACTAAACTGGAGAATACTATTCCTAAACCAGGACATTATTTATTTATTCTTTTCAAATAAATTCTGTCTTTAGCCAAAACCCAAGTAAAATTACACTGTAACAATAAGAACTCCTTTTTGTCTTAAATCCTTGTTTTTCCAAAATTAAAACAAATGAAAAATAAGTCTCAATTATGGCATACTTAAAATGTATTTTAGTAACTAGCTCATCAAAGTTCTGGATGACATATTATGTAGTGCCGGAAGTAAAGAAGGTTCTTTTACGGTTCCTCAAACTCAATACAGAGGTAATATCATGAAGACTGATGCTGATAATTGCAATGATGGAGTCCCAAGAAAATCTTCTGTAATGAATACCAAACCCACACAGACTTTCAGATACAGGTACCTGAAACTCTGCTCTCCCGTTAGATGACATCCAGAGTGAACTGCACAGTGCTATCAGAGAATTATTTCCCCATTATTACCTCACTGGTTTAATAGCCACACTTCAGAATTTTCTTCAAATTAAGGCTAAAAGCAGTTACAAAATGGGTATCAATGAGAAGATGCAAACATCTGGGTCAATATAACAAAGATACATTGGGGTTTTGTTCCCTATATACAACTTCGCCAATGCAGCAAGGTCTATTCTCTAATCCTAAAGAGCATGTGTATGTGACAATGAATAATGGCATGGGGTGTTAGTGGTTCCTATCAGTTTTTTCAGTTATTTCCATTCTGTTTCTGTTTCACAACCTTTGCCTCTACTGACTTCTGAATGAGGCTTATCAAAAGAATTACATTCGTATCAAAGGAAATCACTAAATAATATTGAGAAGTGTTACTTTCTGGAAAGGAATACTAATTCTTCTTTGTGGTCTGTTACATAATAGTCTTCAGTACTGTAAATTCATAATTTAGAAGACAACTTAGTTTTTGTTCCCAAGGATAAGCATTCAGATTTTATTTTTTTTTTTACCATATTATCAAGGGAAGCTTGAATTTCAAACATAAAGAAGTATGATTGTAATTTTAAAATGTTAGAAAATTCAATTAGACTGGAAGTGCCAAGTGAATTTCTTATGCATATTTCCCTTCTGCTTGGAAAATCATTTTGAATTTAAAATCTCCTTTGCTGTCAACACCAACAAGTGAATAAAGTTACATGTTAGGCTAATTTCATATGACAACAGCAAGCGGTCCCACACTGACAGAGGTTGACATACAGTACAACTAAAACAGAAACAACGTGGAGTTTGTCAGTAACAAAATACATGTTTTTAGTTGAAGTCAGTACCTGCGAGCATGCCAGAGAGCCAGTAGCCAGCTCTGAGCACATTTGCTGCAGATTTTTAAGACTGTCACATCACTAAATCAAAGTTGCTCAGCGGTTGCCAAATGGTAGCTCATTAAGCTGAAGGAATTACTAAATAACCTCAGAAAAGAACACAAGCTCAGAGAGAAGTACATGAATTAGACAGTATCTGCTGACTTACTTAAATGGGGGATTGTATTTCTGCAGTTGTTCCATTTGCTTTATCTTGGACAAGGTTTTCAGGCTTAAGAGTATTCAAAAAAGTCTGGGATGCTGTTTTCTTATCTACTGATCATACTCTGACTAGAAGTGGCTTGCTATATTGACAAGCTAAGATTTTTTCCTAGAACCAAAAAGCAGACTGTCTAACTAAACTTGCTACAGGAAACAATGATCCACAAGCAAAAATTGAGTTGTCAATAAACAGCGTGCCTAGGGAAGCCTTTTGATGTACTACAACCAAAAGAGAGGTGATTTCAGGTGCAATATCTAAAGCTGCCACGTTAATATATTACTTTGATGATATCTGATTAGCTCCACTTTCTGATTTATCATTCAGTGAGCAAGACAGAATCTATTTTTGAAAACCACCAAAACACAATCCTAACAAGGGCCCAGATCAGGAAGCCCAGGAAATTAGGGGACACAGTCAGAGAGAAGGAGTGAGGAATAACTGTGTCAGTGAACATGCACAACGTGTGCCTGCCCACTGCTGTTCTTTCTATTTCTTAAACAATAGAAAAAAGTATCTGTTTATGTACTAATACTATACCAAAAAAATATACTATAACATCATTTTTTTTTTATTGAGTGAACAAGTAGTCAACATTAAGCAGATTTACTGTTTTGAGAACTGTTTTATTGTATCTGAGAAAATTTTTCTCTTCTAGATAAAGCTGCACTTCAGCTACACAACGAGTGTATAAGGGAATTGCTTTATAGGAATCATTTGGCACATGGCCTGCTTTTAGATTGGTACAAGTGAAATCACATTTGATGGCACTACAGATATAATTTAAATCAGCTCTTGACCTAACTGTGTTCTGAAAACAGCTGCAGCATGGCAGTGTGGAAACACCACCTGACATTTCCAATATTAGGGTATAAATATGGGGTATCATTTTAGTGAGAACTGGCTTTTCTGGACTGAGCTGAAGAGAGTAGAGTGGAATTGCTAGAATGGTAGAGCTTTGTGAAAGCCTGAAGTGGAAGCTGCAGTGGAGAGTGCTGGGAAAGAAGGCAGCATCGGTATTCATCCTTGACAACTTGTTTACAGATCATAAGGGCAGCTAAAAAAATTAATTTGGTTTCAATGTGACTTATTTCCAGTGCATCCAGAAGGAACTACATTTTTTTGGCTCTCATATAACTAGCTTTATAATCAGCGTGTTTGGAACAAGATGTTAATTGACCACATTTAACCACAACACTTTTAAAAGAAAACTCTCTGATTAAGCAAGATCTTATTTCTAAAGATTGTTTTTAAAAATGTCTTCATGAAAATCCGATATAATTTTCCCAGTTAGAACAGTCTCAATCTAAATAAACCTGCAAAGAAGATGACACAAGGAGCAGGATCTCTTCAACGTTACCAGACAGAATCAAAGTAGGATTTGCAGGAAGACTGCAGGAAGATTTGCAGGAAGATGACTCCATCTAGAGAGAGGCAAATGTGATCACTGCTGTACTGTAGCTCAGGGTGTGGATTGCAAAGCCCAGAGGCTTCAGACAGGCTCTCTAACCTGAATAAGCCGGTGTCTTATCAGGAATTATCCAGAGAGGGCTCCTGAGGGATTTTAAGCTTCAGTGTATGTCATGAGAGAGTGCATCAGCCCTTTTTCACACATCAGATCTATGCATGTCCATCACCCCAGAAACAGAATTAGGCAAAAGTAGATTGTCTTGGCTTTACCCAGAACAAAACTATAACCCAAGCCTCACAAAAAGAGTGTGCCTTCAATCTTACTATGGAATGAATCAAAGTCTTTTGACTTTGACTATCCATGAAGTGACTTTTCACTTCCCTCCCTTCAGCTCATTTCACTCCTTAACAACTGGAATACTTCAGAAGCAGTCAGTCACATTGGATTTCTAAATGGTCAGACCAGCCAAACTGTCACAGGAGCAGACAACAGGTGGCATAGCTACATTTGGGGGAAATAAAATAGTTCAAGACACTGACACTTGCTAGCCCAGAAATGCAGCAAATCATCGTCTCAGCTGAGATTGTGCATGTCAATCTGTGGAGTCCAATTCCTATTTAAACACACGATAAGTCTTTTCTAAATGTCTCGGTCACCTGCAGAACATCTTTATGTCTGACTTGCCAGCTGTCTAAATCTTTGTCTATGCTTGTAGATTGCTGTCTGTCCACATAAGCCCTGATAACTCACTCTGCTAAGCTTATCCTTTGTGAGAGTTCAGATACCCTGAAATGAAACTAAAATGCACATTTCTCACAGGACTCATTTCCTCTGAACTTCTGTCCCATACATGCAGTTTCTTCAAATATTTCTCCTGTGAAAGGTGACATGCTGCCACATTGTCTAAAGCTGTGCAGGGAGTTGACCTGCTGAAGTTAAACTGGAAGAATTTGAGATGTGGTGTTTTGTTCTCATGTTGACAAACTTGTTTTGGACTGTGTGGAAATCAACTCTACCTGAGATAACAGGTCTTGTTTGTCGTTGAGTTCTGGCAGAAGTGTCTTCAACAAAGAACAGATTTCTAAAGCATTTTACAATCCATTCTGAAATGCTCTTCAATTCCAGTTTTTAAGGGTGAAAAAAATTTCATTGTAATATTTCTGATTATGAAGTCCTTTTGCAGGGAAACACTCAGTGCTGTCCTCCTGAAAAGCACTCTGTGTTAGGGCTCTGACATATCCTAAATTAATATTTAGTTTTGATTTAGAGTAGAGGTCAAATAAATCATTATAGTGTATCCAACACACGTCAATGCCAAGTGATGAATAGATGACTCAACAGACTCATTATTTCTAGATCTATTGTGAGGTGAACTTGGAAATAACACTTCTAGTAGTGATGCTATATTTTACATATTTCTCTTTCACATGAAGGTAGGCATAATTTCCCAAGGTAGTGAAAACTAGATCATATTTACTTTGAAAACATCCGTATCACCTATATATTTGTATTCAAGCAGATTAGTTTAGTAGCAGAAATATTTGCTGAAATAAATTAATTTAATGAGGAAAGTTGCAGATGATCATTTGAAATAGATAGTTATGAATGTCAACACAGAAACCAATTCCGACAGCAATGCTCATCCAGTCATGCAAAGAATCCTTGCACATGCAGTCAAAAAGCCTAGAACACAAATATTCTAAGTGAATGCCTTGCAAGTTTGCTACTAATCAATACATTTCTGCAATACTTGAATTTTAAACTCAGAAAATCATGAACAGAGCATGAGCAGCTTTGAACATAACAAAGATGATGCACACAAAATACAGAAGCACTCACCCATCTTCTCAGAAATAATGCTTTGTCAGGCATTCTTGTCCATCACTGTTCAGACAATCTAGTCTGGATTCAAAAATTGACAGTTTTCATTTTGCCCTAATTAATTCCACTGTATTAGTATCAGATTCTAGATTGCTCGGTAGCACACTGTGATTTTGTACTTACCAGAAAGAGAAAGCTGAGAGACTGTCTCCAGTTTATAATGGTCAGACATTTTGGCAATTGGATGAAACACTGCAGGACCCATGAAAGTGGCCCAATGGTATTGGCTGGTGATGACTTTCTTTTCAGAGATTGATTCTTTTCCATTATACTTCTGGCTGAGTGCAGGTGTAGAGAATAATAGCCCATGGCAAGCAAAGAAGAAGATGAAAGTCAATAAAAGCTGGAGATGATAAAGAAAATTCATTTTTAGCTTGTGTTAGCTCTTTCCCCTGTGCACACAATGACATGCTTTTATCACATAAGAGCAAAGAAATTCAATGTGTAATCTTTGCTCATTAACCCTCTTTCTACTTTATACAATATAGGAAGTATAAGGTTTATATATATATATGTGTATATATATATATATGTTTTTGGGTGCTTGTCAAGTTGTCTGTCTGAAGATTAACCTGAAAACATTATTTTGTACCACAGAGTACAGATCATTTTGGCAGAACAGATTTTCTGTAGGCCTGAATACAGATTTGAATTCTATTTAAACATATTGAACTTCCTTGTCACAGATTTTTTGATCTGTATACATGTGGGAGGGAAGAAAAAAGATATACTGAAAATTTAAAGGCTTCCTAGAATCTTCATTTTCTTTCTCCAAGTTTTTATAATCAATTGTGTCTTTTTTTTTTATTATTATTTTATTGTGACACTAGAGAGTAAATATCTTTTAAAAAGCTGAAATAGCATTTTATTTTCACTCCTGAATGGAATGATAACTATTTCGTTATGGAAGTTGTCACAGCAAAATGTTTTAAACTCCCTCTTATAATATTGTGTTCATGTAGCTATGGTACACCAATGTAATATATTGTGCATGTTAACTTATTAGTAGAATAAATCACATTATTTGTATTACAAACTGAAGTATACTCCTACCCACATGCTTTCCTATTTTGTCAAGCAGTTCAATAAGCTAATGTAGCAAAGGTTCACGATTTTTCCACAAGACAAACAAAAAATTGGTTTAGTTACTAGTTTTCTTATTTCCTTTTGCACATTACTTTCCCACAAATTTAAGTAGCAAGCAGTCTTTTGCAAACTTTACTATTTCTCAAAGAAAGGAATAATGATATATGTAAATTTTGAATAAAATACATTGTGAGATGTTCTGAGTAAGGACCTCTTTTCATGTATTTTATTAAGAATCTCAGAAAAAGATACTAGCAAAGAGAAAAAGTAGGTTTTTAATTACAAATAGCAATGCAAAATCATAAGAATTATTAGAAATGCCAACATTTATCTGATTTTCTTTTCAATCTCAGTAACCATAATCTATTCCTGACTATGCATATAATAAACCAAACAGTGCTCAGCAATGCTAGAAATCAGCTACATATTACCAGTATGGGAAGGTGTGAAAACTGCTGTGAGGGTGCAAGCCAGTGAAACCAGACAGAACATATAAAAACCACAGAGAGGGAAATAAATGTGTACTGTAAAAAATACATATTTATTTGGCTTTGCTTTTATAAGCAACAAACTGTGATAATAATATACAGCCATTGTGTGCAGGTATGCATATACAGAGATACACATATGAACACACTCTCAGTTGTACAACGGTGCCTCTTTTTTTTTTTTTTTTTTTTTTTTTGACAATCATAGAATTACAGAATGGTTTGGAAGGGACCTTACAGAACATCTAGTTCCAACCCCTCCTGCCCTGGGCAGGATCACCTTTCACTAGACCAAGTTTCTCAGAGCTCCATCCAACCTGGCCTTGAACACTTCCAGAGATGGAGCATTCACAGTTTCGCTGCACAACCTGTTCCAGTGCTTCACCACCCTCATGATAAAAAATTTCTTCCTAATAGCTAATCTAAAACTGCCCACTTTCAGTTTGAACCCATTACCCCTTGTCTTATCACTCCATGCCATTGTAAAAAGCCCCTCTCCATCTCTCCTGTAGACCTGCTTTAAACTGTTAATTGTATTTTCTTTTTTCTACTTATGGTCTCTAGACACTTTTGACTGTGCAACCAGGCTGAATAATTATATACAGCTACCTAAACATGCTGAGAGCACTGTGCTTCATTTTGAGCCTCAATTTGCACCTGAATCATATCATTATATTCTGCAGTATCACAGTGTACAACACTTTCTATGTTTAAAATTAAAAATGTCATTGAGAAATAAGAGATAAGCAAGGACAGTTCAATAATAGATAAAAACTGGGGAAAAACATTATGAAACTCACTTAAAAAAAAAACCCAAAACACAAAAAAATCAAAACAAAACCAAACAACAACAACAAAAAAGCAGAACCAGACTACCTTAATTTCTCAAATATGTAACATACTATTATATTTAAAGTTGACATAAAAGTACAGTTTAGGAATGGTACTCCCCTATTTAGTAGCCACTCTACTGAGGTTCTCTCAAACCAGATAGCGCTCACTCCCCCATCCCTGTCCCACTCTGGGGATGGAGTTGAGAATTGGAAGCACAAAAAGAAGATAATTACTGGTTGAGATAAGAACAATTTACTGGAAATAGCAATGGCATAACAAAAGGAACAGTAATAGCAACAATATCAACAACAACAGTATACAAAAAGAGAGAATAATTCATGTGCAAAAATGCTCACCACAGATCTCCATCCAATCACAGTCATGTTTCCTGACCCAAATGGGGTACCTCACTTCCCAGAAGTGAGAGGAGTCCCATTTCGCTGCCCCTGGCTATGATGTAAGATGGTATCAAATAACACTCTGGTCTTGGCCACACCTACTCAGCACAGCACACCACAGTCCAGAATTCCTGGGCTCTAGGGATGGGCTCAGCCTACTCAGCAGCTGGGAATACAGGTGCACACCCCTACACCCAGCTACTGTAAAAAAAATTAACTTTGTCCCATCTGGAACTAGGACATATAGAGAAAAAGGACAAGAAATTATTTCCATGCCATATAGTGACAATGGAAGATGAACTTCCTGGGAAGACTTGCTATCATGGGTCTGGATCTTGTCTTTTTCAAAGTCACAGGGGAGCTGAGGGGATTGATGTAAGACGCAAAATCCAGTAGAGGAAGTGCATGAAGACAAATAGGTCTCATAATGCACCAGCAGGATCTCTGTCCTGTAGTGGATCTCCTTTCAAGTTGCTTTGGGAAAGATTCAAACATTTGGCTCTAGCCAAGAATGCAGATCTCCATCAGGTCCTCCGTTGTAGCTGGTAGCGACTACATAGGCATCTCTCATATGCTACATTATCTACAGTGGTGCTAGACACCCATATAGAGGCAGGCAAACTCCTGTGACACCAGTAGTGTCCTCTACAAAGCCCAAATTATCCTAAATACTTACTGATTACTTCAAAGACAACATTAAAATGTTTCTGAAGAAGACGTGAAGATTACATAAGGCTTGACAGACTAGTAAGCACTGAAAAGGTAGGTAGAGACAAGAATTTATTTTAACCAAACCAAAAAATGTCAGCAATACACACATACTAGGTGACTGTTTCGAAAAGCAGTGATAAAGTATTTGGGAGCTATAGGAAATAATAAGCAGAAGGCGATGATTTTTACAGCCAGAAATATCTTACTTGGATCGTAAGCCTAAATAACTTTTACATATGAAGAAGTTATGTTACTCCTTTAGATATCACTCATGAGTGCTTCTGTTCTCGCATGCTTAACAGAACCTCTTTCCAGCTGAGTCTGAACACAGAACCCCTCTGAGAAGCTGTTTCTCACTAGTTACATCCTCCATAGCTACCTGCATCATGACAAATTTCAGCTGTAAGTAATAAAAAGTGCCAGGTACTTTGAGCTGTCACAAATATTTTCATAATGATAAGACTGCTTCTCATTTGCCAAGAAAAAGCCTGCTCATTTTCCTCAGAATATTTAGTAGAAATGGCACTGAAATAAGGTCAGTGTAGGCTTGCGGCCAAGAGTATGGAAAAAGCCAGCCTCTGAGTAGATTACATTTTTAATGTCTGGCTCCTTTCTGTGGAATAGCCTGAATTAAATCTCAGATTCCAAACACATCAGCATGTGTAGGTTTCAAGATCAATGTCAAAATATCATGAATGTTTCCTACTATACAGAAACTTCAGTTTGAATCTGAGCTGTTCCTAAAGCTCTATGCAGATTCTCCCCTCATTTCTTGTGAATCACCTCCATGAATATGAAACAGTCTGTAGGATTAGAAAGTTATTTCATCAAACTCCTCAGGCTGGAACAGGAGCTCCACTTGTCTGTAAGATGTAAGGAATAAGCACACTAATGAACTAGATTTTGCCAATATTTTGTTTGTTAATAAAATCAAACACTGTATCATCTGTATTTCTATTGAAATACTTAACAAAATAATACTGAATGTTAACATTCTGATGGCTAACAAATTTGCTGAATATAATTAACCATTTCCAGAATTTAACCAATACACAAAAACTGATGGGGAGGAATCTCTGAGGAACTCCAGTTCTGCTGCACCAGAGGCTACTATAACAGTGATTTTTTTTAATTTATACAGTGCAAGTATGATGTTAAATGTCTCTCCATCACTCATTCTGTCTCATGCAGTAACATTCCCTTACTCTGGATGGCAAGAGGATATGCCATATGTATGCAGGAAAGGTCTTCAGAGCTTCTCATAGCTTTGGTCCCTTATAGGTTATGATTCAGGGAACTCATCAACAGGGAATGAACTTAAAATGAAATTAAGCAACTCACTACCTGCTAAGACAATATTTTAAATATAGAGGCAAAAAGTGAGTGTAGGAGGGGAGTCCAGCAAATACAAGGACTTTCACGAGTGGATCGAGTTGTCATCAAAATGAGAAGGACACTTACCAGATCTGTGGACTGTTACTTGGAATATTGGAGTGTTTCTCATGTTTTAAATTTTTTTAATAGTTAGATATTTAATGTATTAGATAGATAATTATTACGATTGTTTTCATTGGTTGCTTTATCCCTAGTTACCGTTTCCCCATTGGTAGCCCTATTCCTATTTTCCTATTGGCTAGTCTGTGGTACGCACCAGAATTACCATATAGGGGCTAGCCACCCCCTGTTTCTCCATATTTGTTCTAATTCCACCCCGTTTCTCCCTTATTTGTCATGCCCCGTCCTTATTCTAGCAGCTTCCACCCCGAACCCTTTATAAGTCCCGTGCTCGCTTAATAAATGTTCCGCTCCTGTTACACCCTCCTCGAGTGTGGACCACTTCTTTTTACCCAACAGACCACGACAGTGAGAGATGAAAGACAATTTAAAGACCTATACAGGTCATGTGTGTGTGTGTACATGTATGTGTGCACATGGATATACCCCAATACTGCTTGAGATGATTTGTCAAAGATAATCCAAATAATAAATAATAATAATAAAAAGTGTTAGAATATGGAGGTAGATACTAAAAAAAAAAAAAATAAAATAAAAAATGAGAGAAACATTCAAGAAAATTTAGTAAGGGTGACCCACTTCTCTGGGGAAAGACCTGACAAACCCAGATCACACTACAATAAAATCTGACTACAAGAAACCTTTTGCTTGGGTTGGCACTCACACTGAGCAGCTCTCAAAATGAAGAAATTCTCTGTGGAGCAGGTTTGCTCCTACACTGAGTAATTCTTGGGGAAAAAATGATAACAACAGTATCAGAAGATGAAATTCAAAATTACACACATATCACAGAAAGAGAACAACATATGTCTCTGCAGAGCCATCCCCTAAGGAATATTCCTTATTTGATTGTTTTCCATGTCCTGAGCTTTAGAGAACACTGAAAATCTACCCTTTCCTCACGAATCTGGAAGTCCACAAAACAAAGATGATATTTTTCTTCACTACATGCCCAGACCTGGCAGGTGCATCCCAAAGAGAGAGATCAGGATGGGCAGGAGGCTGTTTGCTCCTAAAGACTCCTGGTAACAACCACATCCCATTGACTCTAGAAAGTCACTCCTATGCAGGATGTTTCTGAAAGGCATTCCTTCATGAAAGGTGATATAGCCATGCTAAAACCCTCCTTTCACTGCTCTTGAGAAGAATGTGGTATCTCCACAGTGGTCAGCTGGTTCATTCCTTCCCTGTGTCAGGAGACTGACTTACTTCTGGAAAGTTCCAGTATTGACTCACACCAGTGATACCAGAGGGTTTCCAAAGGAAATTCTCTAACTGCAAAGTTGATTCTTGATATAAATTAGTTGACTAGAATGAGATGATACTCTGAGAAATTCTTATATTTCCTAATAATTTTAAAGACAAAATAATATTTTTTATAGTATCCCTTTAAAGGAAGTCAATCCAAGATTCTTTCCATTGGTGTTTTCTACTGTAAGCAGTGTTTTTTTTCAAAGCTATCAAATGGAGTTTCAAGGGAAAGGCTTTTTTATGACTCCTTGGTTAACTGCATGTTCCACACTAGGAATAGTGTTTTATTCAAGGACAGGAGGAGTAGAAGTTCTCAAGAAGCTACAGAAAATGTGAAACATCTTACCTTTGTCCCACACATTTGGCAATTTCGATACTGCAGTCACTGTCACGATTTCCATGTTTATGAGTAAATAGGTTTGTGGAGAAATCAGGAAAGACCTACACACCCTTTCTTTCCACTCTCCTTAGTTCTGCAGCATGAGATAACCAACACTGTTGTTGGGATCGAGGATAAAAACTACTGGCTATGGAGAAAAAGAAAGACACCAAGAAAGAATGATTCTAATAACTCACCTACTTTGTGGATTGAAGAAAGGCCTCCCATGGAAAAGTGACATGAGTCTTGTTGATTGGTGGTTAATAGATATAGAGATTCGCATTGTATTAGAATAGTCCTTATTCCAAATGTTCTGATTGGTTCGTTGTACCCCAGTTACTTTACTGTTATTGGTTACTACTTTCGCGGGCTTGTTGGCTTCTCCCATTGGCTGGACGTTGCCCATGACAACGGCACATACTCCCATTCCATGTACGGCTGGCCACTCCCTTGCTCCTCCCCGATCCGCCCTTATTTGTGAAAGCCCTACCTCCTTTTTCCTTTCTTGATGTGGACCTGCCCTAACTCCTCCCTTGACCCCACCCCTGTTCTAGTCCCTTCCATGCTCTCCCTTTATAAGCCGGCGCCTTCCTCAATGAACTGGCCATTTCACACCCCATCCTGAGTAAGGTGGTCCTTCTTGTCAACCTGACAGGTCTGCGTCACACTGTGACTCATTATGTACAATATTTTTGAACTGCATCTTTACCTCAGTAGTGGCATGTGCATAATGTGAGCCTGATTGCTAAATGTGAAAGTATCTTTTTACAAGAAACCACCATACATGCTTTTGTAAAAAGTATTTTTTGAAATATTTTTATTCAGTCTTGACACCAGTAGAGCTGTATTAGTTCTCTCTCCTGAAATTTCATACTGGATTTATACTAGTTAAACAGATCGCACCCTAGAAAGCCTGAGAGTTATATGAAAAAGTTCTTCACAACTGGTACACTTTGGCTTTGTGCAATAGTCACCAAGTGTCTAGGCACGTTTTCTATCATGCATAGTAGGATATAACACTACAAGACAGATATAGAGGGAAAAAGGATTTTTTTGTAAGTGTGTTACCTTTTTACTGGTTGAATTTTTGTTCATTTGATTTAGCAGTTACTCAAAGCTTTGTTCATGATATGAAGTGAATTTGCTGCAATGAACAAAATAGGTAAAATGTGCGATGATGTACAGTCATGAACTCTGTGGAAAATAGATACATCTAAATGCAGAAACTGCAAATACAGAGAAGTAAAATGATTTTTTTATAAATACATTTGAAAATTTTCTCATTCAATTTTTAAAATTTGCCATTGTCAAACTGCAGTCTGAAAAAATGCCTTGCTCTTAGGCAGTTCTCAAGTCATATTGATGGTTTTCATTACAACCTGTTGGAAATAAACAGTAATAGTGTCTGGGTTTTCCTTTCACTAACCTCCTCCTAAAAAATCAGTTACTCTTCTAATGAATGATTAGACATATTTGGAAACTACAAGGAGCTCTGCATGCTATTTTCCCACTTCTTGAAATGAAAGCTACAGTCAGAGCACCTAAGCAATTTGAGTGCCAGACTATTCCTTGGACATAAAGTCTAAAACACTGCAACAAGAACCTGTTAATCTTATTGCAAGTTCACATTAGTTTTTTACTGTTACTTTCCATAAGTGAAAGTCACAGCGTAGGTTCCATAAAAATCTGATATGTACCAGTTTAATAAGCATTGTCGCAAGTTATTTCTCAGATTTTCATGGTCTGGTTATCTTGGAAAGCATGTAGGAAAGAAAAAAAAACCCTTTCAAGCGTCACATTCTTGCAGCAGCACAGAAAACAAAGGCAAAACAGTAGTTTCCTCTGCTATGCTGTAGAGAGAAGTCAACACTTTGCTTAGTGAGATGTTGTGAAAGCTTACATGGTGGGAAATGCTTCTCTGTTGTATAGAAGCTCAGCATCGTATGTTAAAATGGACTTCCTGAGAAGCTGCTAAAGACTCGCTCGCTGACAGGGCCATCAATAGTGGCACTGACAGCAAGTGGACCTATAGCTCAGAGACGCAAAGTGTTTTCCATTTCTCCAATGTGTATTTCGGAATCAAAACATGAACTCAATTACATTATATTTAAACCTGTCATGGCGTTCCTGAATGAGACCATACAATTCATGTACAAATTCAGCAAAGCTGTACAGCTAAATTCGGCACTGGGAGAGCACACAAGTCAGAAGGGCAGAATTAAGCAGTGACATTGCTTCATATCATCAGCTTTTCCCCTCATTTGTTGTTTAGTGAATGGAAAGTGAGAAAGTGTAAGCATCAAGGAGTTCTAGTAGCCCCTGTTACAGACTGTAAAGGAGCTATTAAAAATCATGGTTAGATGGTGGAAAACTTGATGTTGCTTGAGAAGCTGCTCTACTGTAAATACTGAGAAGCCTTGAGATTGGAAATCAATTGCTAGTGTGGTATGGATCTAAACCTGTGAGAAAACAGATACCAGATACCCAAACAGCAAACAGCTCCACTGAACGATTCAGACTGGGGTTTGCAGCTATGTTTCTACTTCTTTTTATCTCTTTGATACTTTTTGAGGAATTATCCTGCAATAGTTATCATCTCTAGTTTATATGTATGACTGAAAAATTTTGCCAATATGCCTTCTTCATTGATATAAAACTATGGGAAATTGCAATAAATGTAATTAGGAACCATACTAATGCTCATCTAATGTGCAGTATAAACTGTTTTTCTTCTCAAAGCCTACACATTTCCTTTGCTTCCCTTTATTGGTTAGTAATTGCTATTTACAACTTCTGGCTTCACTCAAGACTAAAATTTCTTTAGAGAACAGACATCACTGTCTATGATTTTACTCTAACAAAACAAAATAAAGTTACATAAATGCAAAGAGTGACAGTTTGTCCTTACTTTTCTTCTGAAAGAAATTATCAATTTTGTAAATACTTAGCTCTAGTACTGACAGACTTAGAAGTTTACTTTCCATGTACAAGGAGTCCCTACTCCATGAAGCAGCCCCACTGTGGCATAAAGAAGTGCCTGCTTCCAACACAGAAGTAATTACTGTTCTCATGGATGCCACACAGAGAGATGTGTGCCTTATTCCCACTACATCCTTCTAGTGGAAAAAAAATCAAGAGATGGTGTGGGTGTAAATACTTGTTTTCTTTGATGCATATAGACCTCTCATGGTTAAATGTCCCAGTAAGATCAAAGTATGCACAACACATTGTTTTACTGTTTTTCATTGATTTCATATTGTTTGCTCCAGCTCTCCTAACCCTTTCCATGACTGGTGCACAGAAAATGTATTGCCTCTTGTTTTACTCCTAATGCTCTAATGCTGCTATAGCCTTATTCAGTTTGCTCCTTAAATGATCTTCATAAGGCCTGTTGTTCCCCCATTAGAAAAATTGATATTGTCATAGAAATTAGTGCACGACTCACTGTGAACAAAGACGGTCTATTGACTGCATAGGTTGCCAGGCCTTCTTAGGTAATAGATGATTTAGATCTCTTCTCACTCCTTTGATTTTAGAGAACATGGTTGTCATGACACGAATTGACTTCATAACAGTGATCTGAAAAAAAAGGCAGAGAAAAGTAATATTTCCAATGTTATACAGAAAGTATTCATAGGGTAGTGTTGAGGTCTCCCAAGTCCAGGCCAACCAACTCAGTCTCTCATTCATTCCTCATCGCTAGAAGGTGTCTTGGAAAAGAAACAGTTAAGAAAATATTTAAGTATTTTGAAATGGAAAAAAGTGGTTTCAGAGCTAAGAAATACAAGTTTACATTCAATCTTTTGCAAAAATACATACAAAAAATATTCTTTTCAAGATAACATGATGAGTGAATATACACTTTATACACTTCGGTATTTTTCTTACCTGAAGTATTTAGAATTTATAAGTATTGGTTAAGTGAAGACTGCAAATGATGCTCATCCTTACTGCATCTTTGTTAGGATGTTTTGTAAAAATTGGATGATCTTTTCCTGACTTATAAACTACACTGAATTCAAAACCGAGCACCATTTTTGGGAAGAACAACACAAGAACAATATAAGCTATGGAAAATACAACAATTATGTCACTACACATTCTCTAGGCAACTGCCATACATGGTGTGTGTGTAGGGTGGTATTTTTTTAACAGTTTGGTCATATTCCAATGAATGTATCACAATTACTGCCATCAGTACCACAACTGCACTGAAAATCAAGCCAAATGTAATTTTGATGGAAACTATTTCACTGAAGTTGGGAAGAGTTTAATATATTAGTGTTTTATCTCTTAAGATCATATTCAATCACTGGGATGAATGTGAGAAAACTATTTTGAAAAAATGAAGCTTAAAATAGTCTACATTGCTTGGGTTTGGGCATGAAATCAAGAGATTGATACTAGAGAAACATGCTTTTAAAAATATGGATTTTTAATCTTGCATACATCTTTAGAAGCAAATAATATTACTGTGAATTTATGAAAAGTAGTGAACAATATGATTACTAGCAGGTGTTTATTTCATTTTCAAAAGAGGTAAATATTTAGTTTTTTAGTAAGACACAAGTTCTTAGCATTTAAAGATTTGGAAAGAGAAAGTGATTTGAACCATACAATTTAACATCTCACCAGCCCTGGCAGGAAACCTCTGTATTTCAAAAACCCCCCACATAAATAGGTTCTGCTAATAATTACAAACTTGGCAACAGTTTATTAGAGCACATGGCATGTTCAGTAGTGTAGTTTTAATTTATCCGTCATTTTGCTGAAAGACAACATGGTAAAAAGAAAGTATTTTTTTATGGTACTGTCATTAAGCAAATATCAGTTGTCTAATCAGCCAATAATTTAATATTGTTACATTTCTATTAGTTTTAAACAAATAGGATTTAAGAAACACTTGTTTTATTTGAAGTAGATGATTTAGTGATTTGTAATAAGTGTCTCTGAAGAATGTGGAAAGGTGTGATATATGGATGCATTTCAAACTTTTTTAAAAATGATAATCCATTAGTATTATCATACTGAAATCATATCTGTTAGCAATATTTCTCTGTGTGTCCCCTGCAACCAATCTCTATTACTGGCTTTCTAAAATACAGAATACAGAAATCTATTACATGAAAATGCAAACCTGAGTCAGTAAGAACGTAATATGGTCATTTCCAACCTTTTTTTCCAGTTCTAGTACTGCAAGAAAAACCTGAGGGCAATAGTTGCTTTTCGATAGATTAACACATTAATTAATAAATTAATCTAATATGTTAATTTTATTTCCTCTTACTCATATAATACATAATTTTAATTTTTCATAGCCACATTCTTCTACAAAAACAATACAAAGTGGTCTCCAAATACATTTAAGCCTTTAACTTTTATTGTATTCTTCTTGACTTCCAAACATAATTTTATTTCACAGTACATTACTTTCTATTACACACTTTTGTACTTTATCATTAATACCCTTTCATTATTTCAATAAACAAAACTAAATGTGGTGTTGGCTGTTTGGCTGAATGCTTCAGTAATCTCACCATGTGTCAGACAGCTGTAGGGCAATCAAATAAATGACTGCAATACTCCATTGTTTTAATTTAAAATTAAATTCAAGTTTTTCTTGAACAATAATGTATTTATATCTATATATTGATTAATGTATTGCCATCTTTATCACGCAATAAACAAATCTACAGCTGATTAAGTGTTGTGTTTCTTGTACAAATTAGCTACATTATACATGCATTACACATCACACTCTATTAACAAAAGAAGCTGTTGCCAGGAAATCTTTTTTATCATTAACTCTTCAGGAGTGTGATACAGCTGTTAATGAAAAAGCAGGACATTTCAAAGAGGCAACATAGCAAAATGCAGCTGAGCATCCTCCGCAGGCATTGTGCTGTGATAAATGTGGGGCCCTTCAGATGTTGCACAGCATTGTTACACGTTACATTACACACCAGTCAGTGGAGACATTTACATTTCCTTTATTTTTTTTTTTTTATTTCTGAATACATTATCTCTCAACACAATATGAAATAAGGAAAACTTGATTTACAGTTTATGAAAATTATATGCACCCTTAGTGCCAGGTTGTAATTAATTCCTTCACTTGGTCTGACTAATTTCGGTTCATAAAAGTAACTTCTTGCCAATGTGAGCATAAAATGTGAGAAAAATGATCTTCTTGCTATAAGGACAGCTCATTTTAAGAGCTTGAGAAAACTTGCTCTGCCCTCAAGAAAGCAGAGAATATCAGCCTGCCAAGCACATAGAGGATCCCGTTCTCATTTTCAAATGAATTCGCTCTTCAGTGGTCTCAGTTCCAGCTCACCAACTTCTACAGACACCAACCTGCCTGCCATTACCATGTCTCACTTATCTCTTGAAGAAGCAGAGGTAAAAAAAAATAATTTGCTTCTCAGTCGTGAGGGAGGCAATAAAATCATTAGAGAGACCATCCAACAACACCCAAGAGAGTGGATTATGTGGTTCTTGGGAAAACAGTTTGTTCTAGTCAGTACTTTATAATCCAAATTTCCAGGCTATTGATGACTCTATAGTTTTTTAAGCTCTGGTAGGACATTGATTAAAACATTGAGATTGTCTCCAAAAAAAGAAAAGTAATTCTGTATATAAACCAGTGGATTCCGGTTTTGTCATGTAATTATTGCATCCACAAGCAGTTGCAAATGTGTTTCTTGGGTCAATCAGCCAAAATGCACATGCCTCAAAAACATTTGCTGACAAAGCATGGCATTCACAAAAATGTTCTAAGATATATCCTATAAGGCATATATATATAAACGTGCCTCTGAAATTGACTCAACATCAGTATGCTATACATAGAACCGTTTAGGTTGGGAAAGACCTCTAAGGTCACCAGGTCCAACGACTAACCTAGCACTGCCAGGTCCACCACTAAACCATGTCCTTAAGCACCACAGGTGCATATTTTTTTAACACTTCCAGTGACAGTGGTTCCATTACTTCCCTGAGCAGACTGTTCCAATGCTTGACCACCCCTTCTTTGAAGAAATTTTTACTAGTATCTAATCAAAACCTTCCCATATTACAGACATTTTCGAAAGCTTTGTAAGTACACACTCTTATATATGGCTTGTCTCTATTTAGCTACAATGCTAAAAGATGAGGTAAGAGCACTTAATCCTTATCTAGAAGGTCCTCTACGTGTCTCTTAGCTGGTGTCATTGAGCATAATAGAAGTGGTTGTAGGAGAGGGCACTTGGCTGATACCACTAGTATAACTCAAAGGAGCTCAAAGAGTATGCCAAGTTTCATAATGGGGTTTTGCATTAGACATTGTTCAGAGAAACAGAAATACCTAAAGGGTTTTTTAACTATAAAATATTTCTGATACTTCACTAAAAGTCTGGCCAAGAAAAGCAACAGTTAAATTCTTTACAACTAAAGTTCACAAAATAAAGAGGACACCAGATATCTTAGGAAACAAACAATAAAAACTTAGTATAGTCTGATGTACTGAGGTACTGAAGAAAAAAACAGAGAAGGACTATGGTGCTGAAGAAGAGAGCAGGTTGCTTACTTCCTAGCAAAAAGTACTCATTTTGTGATGCACTTAAAGGAACAGCTCAAAGGTGACTTTGAAAGTGTAGCTCAGTCTATAAAACAGGACTAGATATTGTATGTTAATCAGCAGAAACATGAGTTTTTCCAGCTTGACAACTCTTAAGGTATTAATGTGCTGCCTAAGAGAGACCTCTAGCAGATAAGTATTTTTGCAAAATATAAAGCACCTGTAATCTTAGATTTACCAAAGAAATACAGTAACTCTTTTTAGCCAATTTTCATTATGTATGTCATGCAGTCCGTATCTCATACAACTCATACTCATTGGCACAGAAAGTATGACTTTTTGGCATCTGGCTTGAAATTTTTAGAATTTTGTTAGCAAGTACATGGTAAATTCCTATAATGTCACCTATATTATTAACCAGCTCTAATGTTAATATGCCAGTAATATTGGAAGTGGAAATAATAAAATATACGTTGCTTTAGCTGTAGTGAAATTATTTTTGACCATAGTAAAGAACACAAACACCAAAAGAATTTTCTTAAGTCTGTTCTTTCAGAAACTGTGAATGAAAAGACTAGACTATGGCTATGAAAAAGTGTATCCTCTTCCCTGAAAATAAAAGCCTGTTCACAAGCAGAATATTCTTTCAGATTAACAGCCACTTTAGAGAAAATGTTCTCTGAGGAAAGCCTAGGAGAACAATATATTTTATAATTTGAGGATACACATGTTTTATAATTTATAGCATTTATAGGAGGAACTCTGCTAAGCAAGACAGCAGGTTAAAATAAAATATCCATTCAGCAAACTTCCTTTAGTCTTTACTGTTTTCACATTAGTATTACAGGAGGTTAGAATCTGCAGTTGTGAAGTGATGTGTTTATATAACAAGAGGGTCTCCCAAATAATACTTCCATTGGCATATAGGAAGAAAATATAATGCAATTCTTAGCCACAGCACATAGAGGGAACTCTGAACTTACTCTGGCAAATGTACAGTTTGCCAAACTTACCAAGTTTGTTCTTACAGGCTGTAAGGTTCCATTAAGTTGCAGTGAAATTGAGCTCAAGTAACTGTAGTCTTATTTGAGGCACTGAATAGACTTGACAAGTCAGACATAGTCTCGGGATATTAACTTGAACATTTTCTTCATTCAGAAAATGTAATTCTTTGATCGGTTCCCTCTTGCAATGAGGAAAAAAAACAAGGGATGGAACAATTCCCAATACTTAAAGTCTAAGGAGAGATTTTAAGAGAGTATAAATGTTTGAAAAATACTTGACATTGAAATTTGAAAAATAATTGTTTCAAAATCTAGATTTCATAACACTTGAAAGAGGAGTCTGTATCCAAGCCATCATTGCTTCTATAAGTCTTGACTATCACTGAAATAATAATTGCTGAATTTCACAGAAAGGGGCAACTTTGCTTTGCAAAATCCATTCAAGACAAAGTTCGATATATGTGATTTCCAGGTTTGGCTCTCTGAAGATCTACTTGAAATATTTTTGTATCTACCCTTTGAGCCAAAATGATGCTGATCAGAGTGTACAAAGCAATAGTTAAGCAATAAGTGAATACATTTACTCCAGCAATGGGCCACACTCAGTGGAGAAGAGAGAAAGAACAAAATCAGACTCTGTGTGTCTGAAGTCATTGCATTCCCGCGATCCCTTAGATACTTTATAATACAACATGACAAAGAAAGAATACCCTCTAATGATACTTATTTGGCTGTTCAGTAACTACATTAGTGCCTTTTCTCATTTTCTAGCTAAACTTTGACTGGATTTTTGACTGGTATTTTTGACAAATAGAAATTGCTTCCTCTTCATTTCTTACTATTAAACTTCTAGATTGTATTTTGTCTTTGAAACTTTTATTACATTTCATGGAGGGTTATTTTGGTTTTTGTTGTTTTTTTAAGTCCAAACACCTAGTAGCCAAACCAACAATTTACAGCAAAACTGCATGAAAATCTGCTGTATAATTGCTATGCTATAGGAAGGGCAAAACCCAAGAAAACTCAGAAGTCAAGAAAAAATACAGTTTTATTTATTTTTATTTTCATTTATTTATTTTTATTTTTATTTTTTTTTTTTAATACACCAGAGCAGTTCCCAAGCACCAACAGCGCTACACAATTCTGTTGCTGATTATGATGTGATCTGGCATGGAAAATTCCTTTGGCCAGTTCAGGATAGCTGTCCTGATACTGTCCCATCCCAATTCAGCCTATATGCTAGAGGGGATAGAGCAAGACTAAAGATATCTTTGATGTTGTGCAAGCACTAGTCAGCAGTAGCCAAAACACTGATGTGTTACTGGCACTGTTTTACATAAATGAGCAACCTGGTCTACTGGAAACTGTTCTTGCCCACGCCAGGAGGGTTGGAAATGGATGGTCTTTAAGGTCCCTTCCAATCCAAACTACTCCATGATTCTACAAATCCAAAACACCACACCATACTGGTTGTTATGAACAAAATTCCTACTGGTCAGACCCAGTACAACACCGCATCTTGAAGAATTGAACCTACTGTATATGTTTTCCCTGAAGACACTACACCTTCTTTATATTCTATAAAGTAGGTGTAATCTGAAATGTAACACAGAAGTCTTTTTTTTTCCTGTTTTTTTTCCCTCCCTACAGGGTCAGTATAAACTCAAAAATACGAATTGTATTTATATATCAACACAATATGGAAAAAGGCTCTTAAAAACTTACAAGCCAATGTTCAATTGCTGACTATAGGTTTTATGCTTCACTCCAAAGAACAATTACTAGATTTTTCCTATCCAGTCCTGAAGAAGAAACAAACTTCCCAGAGCTCCTGAACTTTTTTTTTTTCAATAGTGAGAACATTAGATCAAAACAAAGTTAGAAGCAACATTATATTTTTGCATTATATGGTGTGACATACATAGAGAATATTAAAATACTTTCAGACTTTGAACCAGCTGAGCTGGTACACTTTGTTTTTAAATAGACATACTATAGCATTCTGCTTTTGATAATGTTAAATAATCTTTGACATGACCTATTCTTGATTGTAAACTGAATACAAACATGTTCCTTGCTAGATACTAAAACATCATGGATTTCCCAAAATATTTTTCCTAGGAGATACACAAGGTCCTTTATGCAAGGACGGAGAAAAGCAAATAATGTCAAACTTCAAATTCCCAAAACAGCGATATGCCCCTGAAAGGGTAGTGGCTGCCTGAAGGGCTCCTCCATGCCTGCTCCATGGGATAGGATCTCCTGGAGAATTGCTCCTCAATGATCATGAGGGAGCAAATGCACAGTCATTTTTGCTTAGTGCAGAATGGGAACAGTCTGACTGATCTACAGACCTGGTGAGAATCCTGTCAATACAGTATCTTTTCTTTTGATAGAAGAAATACTGCCAACATTTTTATTTTATATTTCACGGGTTAGACTAGGTTGATAGTTTGGAAGACAGATAGTGTTTACCACCTTTTTTTGTTTTTTTCTTCGCCCCGCCCCCCTGCCCCCTGAAGTACTTTATATTTAGGCTGTACTTACCCAACTTTGAAAAGCAGATACCAGTTAAAGAGGAATGTCACGTTGAGTTTCCCAGGTGATCCCTACAATTATATATAAATATTTAAACTAAATAACTTGGCAAACATAGGGATCATTTGCCTATTTTTCTCAGCCATCTTAAAACCTACTCATAGTAGTAGTATCTGGCATTCCTATCATGCCATGTCTGTGATAAAAAGGAGGGAAAATGATGAGAACAGATTAATGTGATACCCCAGCTTGCTCTGTTTTTTCTCATTCTTCCTTTGAAAAGGATAGCTTTGTTCTGACTGATTCTTTTGGAGAAACAAGAGTGAATTCAGCCCAACAATAAAACAGACACAGAAAAGGTTGAATTGCAAGGCACATAGATTTAATTTAGATTTTAATTTAGACAACATACTGATTATTTTCTCAGACATGGTGCTTCATGATCCTGAATTTGGAGCAAAATGCAAGAACAATTATGGAGGTCCTAAACAAACAAATGTCACAGATTTCCAGAGAGATCTCATCGACTTCTCAGTGTTGTTATTCTTTCTTTCATGGCAGTGTTGTTAAAAACAACTCTGCTGACAAGGAAATGTGCTATGAATGAACAGAAGTATTGCTGCTCTGTTACCCATAAGAGGTGCCCTCCAGATACTTGTATTATAGAGGGGTATAGTGCAGGAACCACGCAGTTTCTCAGTAATAGCAAAGACAAAAACATAAAATACTCATCATATGAAACTATGAAATAGTCATCATATTTTGGACTTCCTCAATAGTTTAGAATTTTGGTTTGGAGCATATTGTCAGTTAGTTTAACTATCAAGACTGCTAGTCTCCAGCCATTATAATAATTCTCACAGTTACCAAAATTCCAAGTTCTCTATCTTGTTGCAAGGGAGAAAACTTTTGTACCACAATGTACATCAATTGTAAAGTTTCCCAAACTCCTGGAGCCTCTAGAAGAGCTAGTCCCCAATACATAGCAAGTGGAGAAGGTCAATAGATAAGGTCTCCGCTCCAGACGCATCAATGGCCTTAGAGCACCTTTGCACAGAGCTCCTATAACTGAAGCATTGGAATGGAAGGTTTTAGGCTTTTTAGGAAAGACAAGCTATGGAGACTAGGAGGGGATGTAGCCCTCTATGTCAATCACCAGCTGGAGAGCATGGAACTCATCCTGGAAGACGTTGAGGAATCAGCAGAGAGCTCACAGGTCAAGATTAAGGGGAGGGCAGGGATAGGGGATGTTATAGTGGGGGGCCAGTGTAGGCCACCAGATCAGGACGTGGTATAGACGATGCTCTCTCTAGGCAGATAGGAGAGGCCTCACACTCACAAGCTCTGATTCTCCAAAGGGATTTCAACCACCCTGTTGTCTGTTGGAGGGACAACACTTCAGGGCATAAGCAATCCCAGAGTTTGCCTGAACACATCAACAGCTTCCTCACACGAGTGACTGAGGAGCCAAAAAAGCCATGCTGGACCTTGTGCTCACCAGCAAGGAGTAGCTCATGGAGAATGTGAAGCTCCAAGGCAGTGACCACAAGATGGTGGAGTTTGAGATCCCCAGAGAAGTAAAGAGGGTGCTTAGCAAGCTCACTGCCCCAAACTTCAGGAGAGCAAACTCTGGCCTCTTCAAGGACCTACTCAGTAAAGTCCCACAGGATAGAGCCCTGGTAGGCAGAGGGGTCGAAGAATACTAGCTGAATTTCAAGGATCACCTCCTCCAAGCTCAGGAGCAAGGCATCCTGACAAGGAGGAAATAAGGCAAAAATGCCAGGAAGCCTCCATGGATGGATGAGGAGCTGCTGAGACAACTCAGAGTGAAAAAAGAAACTTTCAGGAAGTGAAAATGAGAACAGGTGGCCTGGGAGGAATACAGGAAAATTGTAGGGGAAGCTAGCGACAATATTAGGGAAACCAAGGCCCACTTAAAAATGAGTCTGGTCAGGGCTTTTAAGGATAACGGGAAGGGCTTTTATAGATAAGTTCCAAGAAAAAAACAAAAAAAAAAAAAAAGACTAGGGATAAAGTGGGCCTTCTCCCAAAGGAAATGGGAGACCTGGCTTCCCTGGACAAAGAGAAGAGAGAAGGGTGTGGTTCTCATACTACCCAAGTCGAGATAGACGAATGCAAGGATCAGGAGAGTGAAGACCCTAAGCCCACTGTAGGTCAGCATCAGGTTTGAGATCATCTAGGGAACCTGAGTGTACACAGGTCCATGGGACCCAAGGACATTCATCTGTGGGTCCTGAGGGAGCTGGCAGATGAAGTTGCTAAGCCACTATCCATCATTTTTGAAAAATCATGGCAGTGAGATGAAGCCCCTGATGACTGGAAAAAGGGAGCTATAACTGCCATTTTGGAAGGAGAAAAAGGAAGACCAGATCAGTCAGCGTGTGCCAGGCAAGATCATGGAGCAGATGCTCCTGAAAACTGTGCTAAGGCACATGAAAAACAGAGAGGTGATTGGTAATAGCCAGCATACAAAGGGGAAATTATGCCTGACAGATTTGGTGACCTTCTATGATGGTCCACAGCATTGGTGATAGGGGCAGAGCAACTGACATTGTCTACCTGAACTTGTGCAAAGCATTTGAAAATGCTGTCCTGCATGACATCCTTGTCTCTGAATTGGAGAGACATGGATTTGATGGATAGACCAATTGGTGGATAAAGAACTGGCTGGATGGCCACACAAAGAGTTGTGGTCAATGCCTCATTATCCGTGTGGAGCCCAGTGACAAGTGGTGTCTCTCAGGGGATGATGCTGCTCAACATCTCTGTCAATGACATGGCTAGTGGGATCGAGGGGACCCTCAGCAAGTTTGCTGATGGCACCAAGTTGTGTGGTGCAATTGACACACTGGAGGGAAAGGATGACATCCAGAGCAACCTTGACACATTTGAGAGGTGGGCCAGTGCAAACAGAGAGCAAGTTCAACAGAGCAAAATGCTAGGTCTTACACCTGGGTCAGGACAATCCCAGGCACACTGACAGGTTGGGCAGAAAAGTGGTTGAGAGCAGCCTGCAGGTGAAGGACTTGGGGGTGACAGTTGAAAAACTCAGCATGAGCCAGCAATTTCTACTCACAGCCCAGAAAGCTAATCATGTCCTGGGCTGCATCAAAAGGAGAGTGGCCAGCAGGTTGAGGGAGGTGATTCTCCCCTTCTACTTTGCTCTTGTGAGACCCCACCTGGAGTACTGCACCCAGTTCTGGTGTCCCCAGCAAAAGAAAGACATGCAACTGTTAGAAACAGTTCAGAGGGGGGCCATGAAGTTGATAAGAAGACTGGAGCACCTCCCCTTACAAAGATAGGCTGAAAGAGATGGGGCTATTCAGACTGGAGAAGAGGAGGTTTCATGGAGACCTCATATCAACCTTCCCAGGCCTACAGGGAAGCTGGAGAGGAGCCCTTCATCAGGAACTGTAGTGATAAAACAGTGGCTACAAATTGAAAGAGGGGAAATTTAGGTTAGATATTAGGAAGAAATTTTTTTCCTGTGTGGGTGATGACACTGGAACAGGTTGCGAGGTTGATTGTGGATGCCCCAACCCTGGTAGTATTCAAAGCCAGGTTGGATAAGACCTTGTATAACTTGGTCTAGTAGGAGGTGCCCCTGCCCATGGCAGGGAGCCTTGGGACTAGATGATCTTTGAAGCCCATTCCAACTCCTTAACGTTCTATGATTCTATGACTCTCTTCAGCTGAGGGGTGACAGAAACAGCATGAAGTGAATACTGCAATACAGATCAGGCATGCCACTCACCTTCTCTCAGTAACATAAAAAACATAAGCCGACATGTTAATACATGAAAAGCTCAAGCAGTATGCCTCTAACTTTGACAACCTTTCCTAATCCCAGTTGTCATAAACCCTGGAAAAGTCCTTTATACTTCCAGAATGCTTTGGTTATGATTACAGTAATCTCCAGTGGCTATGTATTGGTTACCCGAGGTCATAACAGTACCTCATTATTCCCTCCTGTACCTTCCATGCCCTGAATTGTGGACCGAAAGCTTCCACCTGCCCTGGAGTCCTTTGAAACCACTCCACTCCCTGAAGAGGTTTAAAGAAACCATGACAGTAATAATTGGAAACGAATACATGTTACTCTTATGAACAACACAAAGAAACATCTTTGAACAACCCAGATTACAGAAACAAGAACAGAAATCACCATTATCTCTTGGGCTTCACTGTAACCAGTGCATCAAAGAAAGAAGGAAGAAGATTGACAACAGAACAGTTCTCACTGGCCAAGGAGTCCATAATCTTGTTTTACCTGGCATCAAAGCTGAACGTGTCCTTCATAGTTTCAGAGAGGCTGTGCTGCTTTTGATACTATTGCCTCACATAAGACTAACTAAAATCCACTTCCAACAGCTGAGCAAGGTAAATATTTCTATAAGTTGCTTTACAGATGTTTCAAAAGTATCCATTTGTTTGTCTGGAAGGATTGTTTTTTTCCAGACTCGCCTCATACAGGAAGTTTTTGTGTTTTTAAATATGGCTGCAGACAAGATATTTCTGTGCCAACATCATTGTACCAATCAGAGGTGAATAAATATTGTCACTGAATGACTCATATTTTTTTGAAGTCTAGGCTTGGCTTCTTCATTAATTGATTACAGTATCATAATTTAAAAAACTAAATCACAGAAAAAGAAATTAATGGTATTTTAAAAATTACTCAGTCTCAGCCTCATTATGTAGTACCCTACTTTTACTCCATGAAGTCACCTGAGAATTGGAGATAGCAAAAACCATAGCACAATGAAAATTGCTTTTGAGTTTCAAATAGACAAAAAACATTGATGACAAAATTCAGAACTGAAAAGTATTTGAATTTGTCATTTGGAATAACTTGACTGAATATTTTACTGTAGTCATATTGCTTATGCAATTATCAGAACAGGATGTCATTTCCACGACTCTAGCAAGAGGCAAAATCTTTTAATGAAGTGATTGGTGAAGCTGAAAAACATGGAATGTTAAAACAAACCTTTCTCAAATCTGAAGTGGAAGCCATGAAACCTATACAAGGTTGGGAAGAAAACTATGTCAATAATTTGAAACAAATAGTAAGTCAACACACACTGGTGCATCTTGACATCTCATACAATTAATAGTTATTTTTGACAGTGTGATACAAATGTAGTAGCTTACATGTTTTAAATTAATAAATATAAGTGAGTCCAGATGTTAATCTCAAGCTTCTACTCTTGATTTTTTTTATAAGATACAATTTTAAAATTTGTTTTCTGACATTCCCTGTAGAAGATTAACAAAATTAATTTATAAGTGACAATAATTACTAAAGCAGCATAATATTTTATAAGTACAAACACAATCATTTAGCACTATGATGGTACTCATATAATTTTTTTAAAGCCAACACTGAAATATGCAGAATAGATTTATGATTTTTCCAAGCATGAAAAAGAAATACATCAGGGGAAAAAATATTTTGATGATTGAATTGTGTAAAATGTAAACAGAGTCAACTAACATGACATCTGTTCATGCAGCATTTGAGGCACTTTCTGTTTGTCTCTATTTAGTTACTGACATGACTTTTCAAGTTAAGCTGTCAATAGCTAGGATTTCCTTCCATTCTTTTGGGAAATGTCCCAACTTTCATATTTACACCAGCATGAAGTCTTCTGTACATTTATAAAAGTGTGCAATTTCACTAGTGTGAGCAAAGGCTATTATGTGAATGGCACAGTTCTCTAGCTCTCACCTTCTCCAAAAAATGTGGAAAGTACTATAAAAAATGCCAAATACAGATTTTAAACTTCAGTCTCAGTGAAGTATCTGAACCATTCTATTTAAGAGATGAAGAACTGATCAAAACTATGGCATTTTGTCATGAAAATAATCACACATTAAGACAAATAATAAAAAAATGGCTTTGCCAATGCTTATTTTAATTTGAGCTTAATTTAACAGCTTGTTAATTGCAAAATAAACTGAAAAATGTATAACAATATGAAGTATAAAAATAATGCTCCTTACTAGGACTTGAAAAGGAAATATGTATGTATCAAGATGTAGATACATATATTTTGAAATACTACATGCATATATTGAAATACTACTTCAGCAAACAAGGTAGATCTTATGAGTTTACTCTTTTTGATAAACCAGAAACCTGTATTATTCCTCAGTTTTTGTCTCCGGAAAATTCTGTTTTTAGTCAATAAATCTTTGTTCTACTTTCTAGGCTAAAGATTTAATCATATATATGTTCAGAAAAGGTGACTGAAAGAACAAAATGGAAAGATCAGCAATCCTGTTCACTGTTCGCTTTACACCACTCTCAGATGAAGAAAGTTATTATCACCCTGCTAATATGTGAGGTTAGTGCTAGGAAACATTTTAGGGTTGTAACCTCAATTCAGTTAGAAGGAAGCTGTTTTTTTTTTTTTAAAGCAAAAAGTGTATTTTCAAGGAATTTGTGGGAAGCAAGTTTCTTCTATGAAATCAAATCAAACCCTCACATTTCCATTAAGGTAGAAGTAATATACATCACATTTCTACCAGGTTTTAACTTCCTTTTGTAGGGAAGTAAATAAATCCTGACTATGGCTTTATATAAAGCAATGTTTGCTCATAAAGAATAGGTGTTTACCTTATCCTACTTATGAAGTGAAGTAGAAAAAAAATTGCCCTGAAGATGTCTCTGAAGCTCCTCATGATGTCTAGCCTGGGGTTTTGCAATCTGTTCTAGTATTTAATGTTTCTGTAAATATCACTTTGTTCCACCTAAAGCAAGACAAATTCCAGTCTCCACTGCAATGGATGGTTGCTGGAGGGGGAAGAGTACAAAACATCAGGTGTGAGAGAGTGCTAAATCATGAGCCTATGGAATTAATGTCAACATCTAATGTCTTAGCAGATGGAATATGCTGCATAAAGACTCCATACACTGTCTCCTCTCTTAAAGGTTCAGTTTGTTAATGGGACGATATGCTACTGAAGTACTTTCAGATCAAGTGTGTACAGCTATGGCCATGTCATCCTCACCATTAGTCTCCTCTATTTCACACCCAGTGTTTCGTGATGTGTTTCTGTCACATGCAGACCATCTGCACATGTGACCATCTACACATTTTCAAGAGGAATAACACTACAAAGCATTATCATAAATATTACCTTAATTTAACACCACCAAAAACTGTGACAAACTATAAGTTTTATTGATTTCAGTGCTAATCTACAGAAGCACAGTCTAGCATACTGACTTCAGCGATGACCAAGTATTGCTAATTCCTCCCTGGAGTGCTCTAATTTCTAGGACCTGTTCTGTTGGAATTGATCTTAATTCTGATCAATGCTTTGTGATATTTTTAGTTCCTTAACTCACTTCTTAAGTGTCTTCTACCACGTGCACATGAATCATAACTGAAAAAATTTCTAGGAAGAGTTGCATCTATATCTTGGGTACATATTTTCTAAGACCAGTTCCAACAAATGAAATTTGATCAGTGTGTGCTCATGAAAGCTATGTGCTATTAATTAGGGAAAGTTTTCAAATACAAGAAAAAATTCTCGCATTTTTAAGTGAAATAATTTTTTCTGTCTCCCCAAGAGTCAAAGAAGATCAGCTATGACATTTTATTTCCTTTTATTATTAAAAAGTATACTGTCAGATACTGTCTGTCAGACAATATCTGACATTTTCCTTTATTTTATTATTAAAAAGTGTACTGTCTGATCAGATTTGTATCAGAATTTTTCCAAAACCCAAAAGAGCTTGAAACCAGTGTTTTCCTCCAGAGAAACATTTAACTGACCTCTCACTCTTTAATGATTTTATAATTACCACCTGTGTAGAAATACAGTTTGGAGGACAGATTCAGATTTCCGGAGGCTTCATTAATACCCACAAGACTTTCTTTCCTTAGTCTGATAGGTTGGGATATTTACATGTGGCTACTGCTGCACTAAGTTGTTCAAAGTCAAATGTTTAATTCTTACATGGAATTAACTCCCAGCAAAGCAGGAAGTTCTTCCACTGGCTGCACTCAAAACCTCATTAGGGGAAAAAGGGAATATACCATAAACGTAGAACCAAGAACTTGTTATTTTCCTGATTCATGTTTTAGCAGTTTAATCTAAATACAGGAAGCAGTAATTATTAGTCCATACTATCAATACCTCACATCCTGATTGATAAAGAAAAATCTCATTAACGATAATGTAAGTCATTGTATGAGAAAACCTACCAATATCTACCACTTACGGCTGGTGTCAAGCTCACTCTCCAGATGCCTTTCTGGCCCCAAGGTTGATGTCACAGCCTTCCTCCAGGATGATGTGGGTTTCTACACAGGAAAATTGCTGACATACATTCATCTCCATGTTTCCTTCTCACAGTGTCATGGGTAGGTCTGCAACCTGCACCAGCATTTTTCCATCTGTTGAGTGCCCAGCAGGATGCTACTGCCTGAGGGGCAGCTCACCAGCACCTGCAGGAGAGGATGCAGCCACATAGCATTTCAAGACCCTGCCTTTATTTAATGCAAAGCCCGTGGCTTCTTGCTAGCAACAAATTTTGTTTGCTGGGTAACACAAGAGTCTCCTTTATTGTCCACATTTCTGCTTGCTTACTTTGGTTTCCTTGTTACTCTACTCTCTTGAGCACAATCCAGTTGTGCTGGATTCTGCTCAGTGTTTTTTCCACTACTACCAGTTGTGTTACCATCCCAAACCCAGCAATCCACCTAGGTTTTCATGGGCCACTGAAAACATTTAAACCAAATAATCGCAGTCTTTCTGAGATCTTCCAGTAAGTGAGCAATGATAGCTTTCTTTCATTTGCCAAAGCAGAAGGGGCAGGATGGAAAGGCATGCTCATCCAGGTTCACAGCATGGGTGAGATGCCGAGGATCTGTGTGGACTGGATGAGGGACAACAGAGCTATTTATTACTCTGCCAGGCTTGGTTCTCTTCATTTCCACCATACTGCTAGTGTATACATTCACCTTGGGATGAATAAATTAGACTCACAGTATACTACAATTGAAAGGGGAGTATCTAATTGCTGGAAAGCAGATGGCCTTACCCTTTTGAGTATGCCTGACAAGAACAAACAAAAATCACTGGCCTGCATACATATTCCCATAGGCTGTGATCTTGTCAGATTACATCAGCCAGGGAAATTTGGATATGATGACTGGCCAGTAACAGAATTTTTCAAGGCCAAAAAAATCCCAACAGCTGGTTTTATTTTTTTGTACCAGTTTAGTCACATCTGCATTCCTCAAAAGGAAAGAAAAATTCACACACTGCTTTTCTTGCTTGCTTATGATACCAGCTAATCCACAACTGTGTTGATTATTGCTATTACTTCAACTTTCTGTCTTTTCTTTTTATTGCAAGTATTTTGATTCTATTACTCTTATGGGCAAGTAATTAATTGGCAATATAAGAAATCAACAGAGCGTGTTAAATAGAAGTTGGGCTAAAGTGTGAAAATATGAAAATTGCTCTAGTAGGTTTTTTAGGGTTATATTGATATATTAAATCCTTTAAAAATCAACATCTCTGAATAAATAGCTTTAGAATATGCTAGTGTTTTTATAGTTAGGTTGCAACTTGACAATGATGTATAGTATATCAAATTGTCAAGTGTTAGAGACTAATTATGGCAAATCAAATAATTGAATTTATAATGGGGAACATAAATGGTTTAGAGTTATAGCCACAAAAAGAATTTTGAAACAGAAAAAACCCTGACAATCTATTTACAAGAAATTCACTTAAGAGAACAAGATGCTATCAGCCTAGGAACATTTGGGATAAGGGTGAGTCAACAAAACAGCTTTGCACTAAACAAGAATACTTTCAAAATACTTGGCAATTAATATAATATCTGATATAAGGGAAATTTGCTGACTGTTAAATGTATACAGAAAGAACCAGTTTTATTTAACATGAATGGACCTAATTCACATAAAGCCTCTTCCACAGTACAGGTGAAAGCATGACAAATATTTCTGTTCCTGTGGAATATGCAGCTTAGGGCTGACCTTCCTGATCAGTTGACATACAAGCCTGCACATAACATGAGAGAGTCCAAAACAGGGGGAAAAAATATATATATTTTTGAACAAGTTTCTGGCAGGGTTATGATCTCTAAGAGGCAAGCACACTGATATGCCATCAACATTTTTTTTTTGTTTGCATTTAGTTTTAGAAAGTGATTAATTCCTGCGTCTGAGAGTTTCATGTCCCGCTCAGTGAGATAAAGTCTGATTCTGAGTTTTGCTGCCTCCTCTCCTTGCCCTCCCTACACAACACCATCAAGTCCCTAACCTGGGAGAAAGCAACCCTTCCCTCCAAGTAGTACAAAAGATGGGAGCATGGCTGAGGGCTCCCTTAGCCAGTATGCCTTGCCCCCTCCTCTCTGAACAGGTACTTACTTCAGGATCATCACTGGTTTGGTGTATCAGCATTAGTGGTCTACCATCCTCTCCCAGGGCCTAGGCTATGATTAAAAGCGTGGAAGAGAGGGAGAGACAAATCCGTGCCAGTGTTCTTCAAGCAAAGGGCTTGTCAATGCTCCTGACTCCTTGAAATTAAAATGACAAGAAGAACTGGAAATAGCCCAGACACATCTATCCTTGTGCAGTCTCAGGAAGCACAGAAGAACACTGTAGCCTTTGCTGTCAAACACAGTTTATTGAAATAGGACCACTTGTGTGAAGCAACACTCCTTCAAACCAGGAAAAGACATTCTACATCAGTAGCGGCAGCAAAACAAAACCCAAAATCATTCCAGAAGGTAAATTATCTCCAGTGTAATGTCTGTGACATTTCAGCCCTGATTAAGAAGTCTCTAGAGAGATATTCAGATGTTCCCTCAGTCTGAAGACTGGGGACACAGTTCTCCATGCTGGACCTCCCCCTGACCACTGTGAGCTTCTTCCCCTGCATCAGGCAAGTCTCTTGCCCTGTCCCAGGTTGCTTTGGCACCCATGGACAGCAGAAAGCTTCCCCAACAGAGTAATGACAAGAAGCAACTCATTGAATCCTGATTTAGTGTTCTAGAGTGGAACATCCATGTAAAACTAGAGGTGCAAATTCTGAGGATGAAGTAGAAAGCTGTAATACCAAAAGGAAAACTAAACAAAAAGGGGTGTGTGTGGGGGGAGGTTTTCTGGTCCAGCATCTCTGTTTCCATAAAACGCGTTTCCACTCTATTATTTTTCTAAGATACAATCACATACCACCCATGAAAATTATATAGAAAATCTGCAGGGTGAATTGTGAAATTTTGGGGAAGTAAAGTTCAATAAATATGCACAGATTTCCAGTTAACACTTTTTGAAGTGTCTTTGGTCATTAAACCAATGTAATTAATGCTTTTATATGCACCTTCTTGCTACATTTAATAGATTTTTTCCTCTTCCTATTTACAACAAGTTCATACATACAAAGAATAAAAAGAACAATACATTTCTAGAATAAGCTGTTCTTTTCTTATTCTCCAAAGTCAACTCACCAAAATAACTTCTTTCAAATCTTGTTAAGAGGAAGTTCTCTGGTCTTGGTATCAGCTGATACTTTTTGCTAGGTAACATTAGATTGTGTTATGGTGTACTCATAATATGTTAGAAGTGATGACATTAACAGGCCACAATGCCCTTCAAATTAATTTTATAAATATGTTTTAATAGCATTTGGGCAATTCTGCTGAGGTTTGGCTAATAAAACGTTTAATTATTTCAGGATGTTACTGGTATTTTATGAGCTGACCAATTAGGAAACATCAGTTTTTAAAAATGCTGATCAGGAGCACTTTTAGCTAGTATTTTCTTTTTCATGTCCATCCTACATAGTCACTGCTCTTTAAAGGGTAAAAGGACTTGCCAGAGACTTTTAAAGCACAATATCTTGAATTCCAGAAAATGTTACACCCACATTTTAAGCATCCTTAGGGGACTCAGCAGCTCAGGCAGCATAAAAATCTGTCTTCCTTGCTTTCATGACTATATTTTCTTGGGCCTCTTTTCCTAAACCTTGCATGTCAGGAGTGGTGCCAGATGCCCCTCTGAACAGCTGAATTCAGTGATCTATGCTCCTCTGTAAGTCGTGAGACCTTGCCAGACAAAATACAAACACCAAGATAGTAGTCATGCCTTCGGGTGATGAAATTGAGAAGAATCAAGCTTTAAATTACAGTTGCACATCAAGATGCTTGTCAAGGGATTTAGCTTAAGTCTAAACACTTCAGATACCCAAAATTAAGATGGCAATGACATGGACTCAGTAACTTGACTCAAAGAGTAGAAGTATTTCTCATTCGCCCAAGTTCTCACTGAACAGCCATTTACATACAAGTGTGCAATCAGTTCAAACTCTAGAGAAGACTCAAAACATAGACTTATCTCTTCTTCGCAGGGAAGAAATGTCACAGCCTTGACCACAAGGAGATACTGCTGCACTCAAACACCTAGCAACGTGAACACAAACATTCAGGTTATCAGTCTGGCATACCACCACCAGATTTCAGGTTTGTGTTTTAACTTACCATGGAAGCCGACAGAGGCTCCTCATAACCTGGTAATACCGTGCACAAACAAATCATTTGAGAGAAAAATTATAATCTGTAAATTCCAGCTAGGGTTCAGACAAATAACTAACATTCCAGAAAGACAAGTTTTACTTTGAGTAATGATTAGTTATGTTTGCTAATATCATGTTTGCAAAACGTCATAGCATTTCAATTATTCATACTCATAACAGCTACTGCAGATTATAAAATTCATTTATGAGTTCTAAGAATTGCAAGATGTATAATATATATATTATATACCATATATACCATAATATATGGTAAATATAATAAAAATGTATTTATAACTAGTCATTTAAATAAAGGCAATGTGTTCACTTCTGTGGCATCCCTAAGCTATTTTATTTATTTATTATGAGTAATCAGGTTAGCAAAATTTGCTTTGTGACGGACTGGACAGAAAGAAGTCACATCATGTGAATACCCATATAAAAATATTAGCTATAAAACTAATCAATCTTTGAAGTTCTTTGTAGATTTAAGAATCATCCTTCCTGAAAAGGGCAATAGTACCACGCCATTTTCACAAGATGAAAACGTAACAAAAGATTCCCAAGAAGTTAATAACTGAAATGTACTCTTCAATTGTAATTGAAGGGGGTTTGATCTTCTTTTTCTTTCCTTTTTAAAAATTATTCAGGAACTATACAGGAATAGTTATCTGAACACCAACACTTTTACCCAACAAACATATTGGCCTCTGCTTAGTCCTTATGGAGTGGGAAGCGAAATATACACCATGTGAGCAGTTGGCAGAGCTGGCTTTTAGTTAAGCCCTTTCTGAATTAGTCACTAAAGCAGTCATTTTTCTGGCGTGAATCACAATTGTGCTCTAGTATCCTCCTGAATTGACTTAACTTTCCACATTTCTGTGCCACTGCCAATCTAAAATTCATAGTTAAATGCTATAATAAACCTACATCCTTGTAATTACAAAAGGAAGAAATGTTTTTCCAACACCGAAATACTACCTTCACACCTTTCTAGATATATGTAAACTCCATTCCTAGTAAAATTCAGTACCTTCTATTGTGAGATAACAGAAGAAGGAACAAAAGAACATATTTGATCACGACTACTGAGGTAAAACTTGACTGTAAGCCTCTACAGTTAACTACACTAATCCAGGACATAAAGTTATACTTCCAAGGCTTCAATCCAGCAAACTGAATTAATTTTTAGAGAAATCCATTTTAATAATGGAAGCTCAGTAGGAGAGATTTCAGCATCAGAGGTTCAAGTAGCAGAACACAAATATATTGTTATCCCAAAGATTTTAGTGAGCAACATCTATGAAACAGTGTAGTAATTTAAATTTCAATTTAGAAGCACATTAGAAGAGCTCATTTCTCAGTCTTTAAAAATGGAAAACCAAACTAACAAAGAAGATACCTCCATTAAAGGTTTCAGAAAAGAGCCATGAAATTGAAATGTGCAGTGAAATATTCCTAGGTCAAGGCCGTATGCTCCTTTCTGAGGACAAAAGCATGTGCCAGTTGACTCTTCAAAGGATTTAACAGCTGAACTCTGATCCAGTACCACATCTTTCAAAAGAAGACTGTTAATGTTGTTACGTTACAATTTCGTTTCATCACCAATTCTAGCCATTTCATTTTGTAGGTCTGGTAATAACATAAGGACTTACAGTGATACAGCACTTTTAGGAATACATTAATACCAGAGACATGACATGTTGGTCTTAATAAACTAATCAAAACATTCAAAGAAAGTAATTTTAATTCATTTGTTGAAATATAACCTTTGGCCAAGATGCTGACAGTTGTCTAAAATGGGAAATGAGTCACCTAAGCCCACATGTAGAGCACTCTAAACTACAAACCTTTGGTTTTACTTATACTTAAATTCATTCATCACTTAGAGTGCCCATCAGTTCAGAAAACATTGTCATACTTTTGTGTTTAATTTACATTGCTATTTTTAGAAAAATAAGGCTAAAAATCAGCTCTGAATATTATAAAAGATCAGGTATATAAACAACAAATATTGCATCATTGCATGCAGTTTACTGATTATTTTAATTATTTTATAGTCCAGGTTACTGCATAAACTAAACAAAGAGACCAAAATGTATAAAATGAGATTATTAACTTTAAAAAGAATTAAACTAGGTGGGTTTACAGACAAAATAATTCAGAAAAATGGAAAAGCACTAAAGTCCTCATGAATCTGTTAGTTATTTAACAAAGAAAAAATTGAACAAAGGAATAAGATGCAGAAGAAAATTCTTTACAACAACTTAGGGTAAAAAAAATAAAGTATTAATATTATAAATAACAATTCTTACATATTAAGTAAAAAATGTCATATCCACTCACCAATATATACCTTACAATTAGATGAAGAACAGTTTACCCTGATGGATTAAAGCACCCTCCTTCCTCTCCCAGGAAGGTCAGTAATGAGGATTACCCTTACTTTTGCCAGGAGCAAGCTTCATGTGTATGATGAAGGACTTGCTACACAGTTCGAGTTATGAAGGTTGGCTGGGGCTCAGCAGCCATTACGGCATTGTAGAGTCAGGGAGAGTCATCAGGACCACAGGCAGGGCAGCAAGCAGGTCCCTGGGGCAGCTGAGAGGGCACTGCCTGAGGTCCAAGCCAGGAGAGCACAGAAGCTCAAGTGGAAACAAGAAGACATTAAAAGAGTGTGGACAGCTGATTGTTCTCAGTAATCAGGTCCAGCAAGCAGGGCTAAATCACGTCCTGTCCCACAGCAATAACTTCAAGGTGATAGCTTTTGGGATTTGACGTGACTTCTTATTCTGGCTTTTCTTTTCTTTTCTTTTTTTTCTTTCCCCTTTTTATATTAAAATAATGCAAATACACACTTAATAAAATTTAATTTTGGAAAGCACTTAACCCCATTGATACTAGTGGTAAAAAGAGCCTGACTCCCTGCCTCAGCATTTTGTTTGAATTCCAGGTGTAATAATGACTTCAAAAATCTGGTGAATAAATCTAATGTTCTGTCTTTTTAACTATATGCCATTCTACTTCATTTAAAGCTACCCTGGAGCAAGCTTTCTCTTTTCTTTGAGAAGCTCAAACCTTCTGGATTCCCCAAACGCAGAGCCCTTCTGAGCCCTGCCCAGCTTAAAATGTGTACTGAACCTCTCCATACAACCTCAGCCTGTGAACATAGCAATCAACGAAGAGGAAATGTGGTTCTGTGGCTGTGTTTGGGAAGAAAAATAAAGAGGAGCTCTCAAGGTATTGATTTCTGTCCTTACAGTGCAATACCTTGCCTCATCAGAAGACAATTCTAGTGACAGAAACAACCCATCTTATTCTTCAACAAGTTGCTTTATGCTCTGTCAGAAGAGGCATATTGTGGAGATGGGACCAAGACTGGTCACAGAACAATCTCTCTCTCCTCTTTTATATATCTCTAGATAACTCTATCAGATTTTTCTACATATCATATCTCTTTTCTTTCTTTGTCCCTAAGCTAGTGGTACTTTTTCGTAATTGAGTATGATTTCTTTTTTAAGCTTACTAGTTTTACTGGACCAGATGGAACATTTTTTATCATCTAGGAAAGCTGCTTGAATCAGACTCTCTTACCACATCATGCTTAAAATTATTTGCAACAAACATCTTTTTTCACATTCACTTTACTTTCAATTACACAAAACCATAGGAACAGAGTTAGAATTACCTTCCAATTCAGACAACAATTAATTAAAAACTAAAATCTCCAAGCTTAAAAAAGAAAATATGTAAGCCCTTAACTACTAGTGCATGGCCTTAGATATAAGAATACAGTTTGGGTTGTCATTTGATATGCAACAAAACAGAACATGATAAAATACCTGTTCTGGAGTCTGGTGTATTTATTCTTCGATTACTTTGCAATCAGCTTGGTATTTTTGATGGAAATGAGGTTGCATCAACATTTACCCTTTCCAGCCTTAAACATAACAGCATGACTCATGAGAACAGAAACAAAAACTGTTAAAGGAATAAAGGGAATTTGGGGGTAAAAAAGCTTCTGACTTTTCCTGAAATGCCAAAGACAAAAGATGGAGTAACTGTATGGTGGTTTAGAGAAAATCCAATGTGAGATACAGCTGATTTTTTAGGCAGATACATACCCTTTATATTCCACTTTCTTAAGATTAAGGAATACTATTCCTTAATCACAACAATCACAAAAACGTGAAATTTGTTTTTTATTTTCGGGTCTTGTAAAACTACCATTATTATTATTACTGTAATAACAATGGTCAAAGGCTTTAGTAACAGTGGCCTGATTTTGCTTACAGTGTTACAGACCATAAAAGAGATGATGAGAATCACGTAAATTACTTTATTCATATCAGTAGCATTGCAACTACTGCTCTTGTTGGCACCTGTATTGGAAGTTTCTGAGGCAAGATTAAGTGACAGTATAAAGGAAAAATAGATAGTAGAAAAAAAAGAGGTAGTTTGTAGGAAAATGTAGCTTTCAGGCCTGGGAACTTCTTAACAGAGTAAAAAGAATTTGACCTTGGCCATTGCTGCTGTGTAGCTGTGAAGATAAAGTACTTGCAAGGACTGAGAGAGATCAGAAGAAGCAGAAGACACCTGCAAGAGTTTGTACAGAGACAGAAACAGTAGCTTGTAACTGTGGCCAATAGATAATTGCTTTTATGCT
>JAWWEE010000122.1:7815131-7827939 GCA_035221455.1 Xenops minutus
AACCCTATAAGTAAAGAACTCTTCTCTACTTTACCCACATAAAGTTGTCTTGGAAAGTTTTTTTTCCCCTCTCCTTATGGCAACATGGTACACTGTTTTCTCATGCAAATTCTGCAGGTTTTTTTCAAATATCAACATGTTAACATAGCTACTCTTGACATTGCAAGCTTTGACTTCACCTTCCTTTTCAATCTATCATCACTTCACCTGTTGTACACTCCCCCCTTGTGCAAAATAAAACACAAGTAGCATTAAGCCTCTTAGTGAATGTAAGTTGACAACCCTTTCCAAAATTAGTAATGAAGACCTATGTTTTGTGTGATCAGATCACACAAAAAGTAATGGTAAAAATGCTGAAGAAATTCCCACGTCCCCATGGGTGGGGACCTCCCACTAGAACAGGTTGTTCAGGGCCCCATTCACCCTGGCCTTGAACATCCAGGAATGGGGTATCCACAACTGGCCTGGGCAACCTGTTTCAGAGCCTCTCCCTCACAGTGAAGAATTTCTTCCTAATATCTAATTCAAAGCTGCCCTCTGAGTTTAAAGCCATTACCACACACCCTTGTAAAAAGACCCTTTTTTACTTTCTTGTAGCCCCTCTAGGTACTTGGAAGCTGCTTTAAGGTCTCCTTTCTCCAAGCTGAACAAGTCTCTCCACCTGTGTCCATAGCAGAGGTGCTCCAGCCCTCTGATACTCTTCATGGCCTTCCTCTGGACTCACTCCAACAGGTCCACATCCTACTTATGTTGGGGGCCCCATAGCTGGACACGGTACTCCAGGTAGAGTCTCATGAGAGGGAATAGAGGGGCAAAAACACCTCCTTCGACCTGCTGGTCACACTTTTGATTCTCTTTATTCTATTCTGTTTAAATAAATGCTTCAAAGTGAAAACATTACTAAATTGTGGTTTTACTATGGATTTTTAATTAGATAACAGCATAAATCTAAAATTACATAGTCAAATATCTTTACATGAAAGTTATAAGAAGGAACTTTAGGACCGAAATTTATTATACTTATGTGATTTGTTCCACAAATATGTCTGTGGGTTTAGCATAGAAAAAGGAATAGTGTGATGCTTTACTTCAATCTCAGAACCTGACTCACAGGATGCATACAAGACAGATATTGCTGTCTCTTAGTAATTAAATATCCTGGGTTTTGGAATTGTTCCAGTTTGGAAGTTGCTTTCCTAAGGATCATTAACAAGGTCCCAACTATCCTGCTGTGGGGCAAAGTGTGAATGATGGAGTCATCCAGGCTCCACCTTCGGGAAGTCTACAGACAGAAAAGTTTATGTGATTAGACTAGAAGTTTCAGTCTTTTCAGCTGTACACACAATTCAAAAGATAACAAATACCAAATATAAGAGTTTAATATCTATGCAAGTGAGAGGGTACCATGTATATTATGACATTTTTTTCATGTAGATAATCTTCCAAACTTACCTAAATCACAGACAATGTAATGATGACCACATTCTCAATGTGCTCTGTTTCTTTAGTGAATCAATCCTTTATTTTTATCTTAAACCAAATCAAAATACTGTTATCTTTCCCAAATCTATTATTTAATGCTCTTATCAGTGAAACAAGTGATAATTAGTAATGATTGATAGAGCCAGTCCATTGTTTGGGATCTGTCTCATTACAGCTCTTCTCACATTTACAGTAGCCCTTTTCTAGCAGATGACACTTGGGCAACTTTGAATAGGATCATGGTCAAACTGAGAAATGCTGATTTATCCTATTGAAAATTATTTTGGTAAAAGCACTATAGGGACCTTTAGGATGAAATTAGCACAACAAAAAAAGTAATAAATGACTTGATTTTTGTTTTGAAACTGTACTTCTGCAACTTCAAAACACAGTCTCTGAAACATTTTTTCCTGTACTTATTCCACTGTTATTCCAATGCTAATAGTGAATGTAACAATCTGTTTCTTGTAAGTCATTCTGCTCCAAAAGTATCTCATACGATAAAGAAATATTCAAAATTATAGATTATCATATGGATGAGCAAAGTTTGGTAAATCACTTGCCTTGATATTTATTTAGCCTGGTACAAAAGTCAATATTCATGGTAATATTTTGATTTTCTTGGATCTTTTATGAGGAAAAAAAGAAATGACTGTAAAAGAGGCAATGTGGTAAATTTAACATATTAGTCAGAACATAGTAGGTGTAAAATTAATAATATTGCAAACTATGATAGATAATCTATTACTATAGATAATCTATTTTATTAGCTTTCTGCACTGGGGGCTAATGGCACTGGGAACAATGGAGATATCAAAATCCAGGGCCAATCTCTCTGAGCTCCTAATCTTTCTTTATCTGATGTGCAGCCTTACAGTGCTGTCTCTCCAGCTGCCATAACCCATGTTTTGAAAGACTCAGTAGGATTCTTAGGCAAATTGGTCTGGGAAGATAATCTGTTGATAAGTTCAGATGCAGATATGGGGGTTTTTTTGCATCATTTGCAAGTCAAGAGAGAAGGCACTTCTTGGTTGTATGTGTAAGCTCATGGAACTTTAAAAAAAAAAAAAAAAAAAAGCTCAGTGTTCTGGTACTGCAGTGATTTTATTTCATTTGGCAGATTTTAATTTCTCTCATAGCTTTTCTGAAATATATGAGAGTCTGATTCACTAAAAGATAAATTACTTAAATTTGCCTGATATCACAGTAATATGCCATTATTACAAAAAAGTCTAATGAACCAAGAAATTATTCTATGACATTTAAACACAGCAAGTAGATACTTAAATACCAGCTAAGCAAAAGATTTGACCATTGAAGGAATAAACCCAGACTTGTCCAACAGCTCTGACATATGCTGAGGAAATGTTGGCAATAATGACTCAAATGTACTCATATATTGTGCTAAGTCTAGATTATAGCAAGAAGTTTCATTACCCACAGTGGAGGAAGCTAGGTCTAGAGAGTGATGAATTTTGGCTAATGCTTCAATTGTCATTTTGGTAGAAAGCTACAGACACAACGCCTTTAAGAAAGGCATCCAATACTCAAAGCACTTTTATACCTCTTAAAATCCACATCTCTGTGCTCTGATGAGGATAATGAATAGTATCAAACCATGTCAAAACAACTGCACTTTTAGTCTTCACATAAAGATAAAAGAGGAGAGGTGAATCAATTTTTAATTTTCTAAATGACAGAATCAAATTGCAAAAGAATGTTAAGGAAGAGTAATTTATTTATATCTGTACAGTCTTCAGGAGTGTGCTGAAGAAAAGTCAAGGAAGTTTTCCTTATGTATTCATTATAAACCACAAAATTTCAGTCAGAAATGTGCACAATTCTAGCACCAGTTACCTTCTTTTCACCTTTCCTGCCCTGGAGGCTGTATCTGAAACACTTTATATCTTCTGTCAGCAAAAACAGGAGAGGTCAAAAAAACCTCTTAGGTTGTAGGAAAGGCATTTTTGGCAGCACGGCTCAGCAGTATTAGGCAGAAAAGTGACAGCCATAGGAAAAGAGGGAGAGCATGAGAGAAGATGGATGCAGAACTTTGTGATACATTTTAAGTCCTACATATTTAAGTAGAGTCATTGTCTAGTTACATTTCTGCTTGGGTGTTTTTTTTTTGTTTGTTTGTTTTTTTTTTTGTGGGGTGTTGTTTGTTATTGTTGTTGCTGCTGTTCTGTTTTGTTTTGTTGTTTTTTGATAGCTCAGAGATAGATGAGATTTCAAAAAAAAAAAATTTACCATCAAACCAGCTGAAATACTTTTACTTACTAAAAGAATTGTGACATTTTATTGAATATGTTTAGACTTGGATTGCATACTAGACTCATACCTATCCACATACCTTTTGCATCACTTATGTAAGAAATTCAATATCAAGTTTTCAGTGATTCTTTTTGGAAGAAACACAAGGCAGGTTATCCAATTTCTTGAACAGAAAAGTCCAACACAGGAAGGCATATGCACAGAGTCCTAATAGATAGGAAGCTGACCTAGAAGGAGAATTAAGATTGAATTCAACAGAATCATTCATTCATTAGAATACTGACTCAACTGAAATTCTAAATTTGATTCTACAAATTCATTGGTTAATTCTTAATAGATCAGTATTATTTATGGCCATTTATCCTTACTAATACTGCTGTATTTTTGTTTGTTACTAACACTTATGAAAGTAATAGGGTTCCAGCATGTTTTTATATTAACATAAGAATGACCTTGAAAAGGTACATGACCGAGGTAATTCACTTGAGCTACTCCTACATATGTCCTCTAAAACTGGATTTTTGAAGCTCAACTAAGAAATTTTCTGGCCTTCTTACCTTACAGAGGGGCAGCACTGAAGCCTTAATCTCTCCTTACATTCCCTTGTCAGTAAAATGGCTGTTAATTCTTTCAGGCTCTGCAACATTCTCAGAATGAAAACATCTCAAGACTAACAAGTGTATTTAAATGAGCAGTGAGTATTTTGCCTTTGATGTTAAGCAATGATAAAGAAATTTACAGACACTTGAGTAGCCATGCAGTGTACATACCTTATTCAAAACAATATGTGGTAAGGACCAGTTTTTTTATACCTCTTAAGAAAAGTGTTACACCACCATATATATGTTACTAAAAGTTTAATAATTGTTTTATGTATTTGTATAGTTTTCACTCAATAACCAAACCAATTTGTCTATGGGATTTTTTTCCTGAATACAGGAATGTCTGTCAAAGTTGTGAATTAGTGAAGCAGAATTTGTTCAAGTTTTGATTGAACACAACAGTTGCTTATGCATCTGTATGCATCTGGCTCTGTGTATGCTACTTTACTTGAAAGGTTTAAGACTCTTAGATTCATCCCTTGGTATTCATATGGCAAAGTGCAGCTTGTATTTGCACCTGAATAAATGGGAGACAGTGAGCTGATTATTTCTGACAGTCAGTAAAGTGGGAAGCAAACATACTGACAGAAATCCATGTGTAGCGCTAAGACATGAAGAGGAGCAAAAGGTAACCTGCCTGACTCACTTATAAAGAAACAGCCAGCCAAGGTACTTTTACCAAATGATAAGTAAAGGATAGTAAATTAAAACCTTACTATCAAAGAACCACATGGTCAAATATGTTAAATAAATCAAATGCTAGTAGAAAATAAAAAAAAATAACTTAGGAATCAATACTTTTAATGTGCATGCAGCTTCCTCACAAAGTGACAGTGAAAGATGACACTTAATACAATGTATCTGTTATTACAAGAAGAATGGCACTCCATTCTAATTATGCTTTTATAAAGTGAGAAAAATAAAGCACCCTTCTGCATGAATATTCTGTTTACAGTAGCTTGTTTCAAAGGACTCTATAAATGCAAAGTTTACACTCTCATAAAAGTCACATGTTTTGTGTTTATGAAAAATGCTGCTTCTCACTGCATTATTACCAGCTATGGTAATTTTGAAACACTGAGAAAATGTAGCTAAAAAGCAGAATCTCTACTTGGACATAGAAAAAACAATGAAAAAAAGTCCCAAAAAATGAAACTCATGCTGTGTTTGTTTCTATCTCTGATAGCTTATAATGCATTTTAACCACAGGAACCTTCCCATCATGTATTAATTATGGTCTACAAATAAAATCATTATCATTATGCAATGAAAAATGTGAGTAAATTACTTTTAATATCATGTGCAGTAGAAATTCAACAGAAGCCATGCAATTTTTATATTGGCATTTCTAATTATCAGATTTGCTCCTACCTGCTGTGGATGTTATTTGGCATTTGTTTCCCTTCATGACAAACAAATAGAGATTTACAGAAAGGTCTCTCAGAATACTCATGCTTGGCTGTTATGTATATTAAAGAATACCACATCAGCTCTCCACAAACCATCTCTTATTGCCTCTGCTGTCCTTTCTCTTGTAAGAGCCTTGAAATTTCTATTTGTGCTCAACTGCTCTACTTGAGTGGATAAAACAGCTTGACAAGCAGGGCTCAGTTAAGCACTTCTAGAGCTTTTGCTAAATAAAACTCCCTTTTTTTGTTGTGAGTCTGCAAGAAGACCATTGAGTGCAATTCTTCCAGCCAGTATAATCTAAGTACATGCCTATGGATGATTTTGGAAAAAAACTTGAAATTTGCCTTGATTTTACAGCTTGAAGAATCCCTGAAGATACCTCATATGAAGAAGGCTCAATACATTCAACATGAGATGGAAAACTCAACTTTGATGTTGCTGAACATTTCCCAATAGATGGAAAAATAAAAGTGGATGCCAGAGCAAATATTGATCAAACATATTGATTAAGTCACATCTTCATGAAAAATACTGCAAATGGTTAGTATCACAACAGAGACTATGTGGAACTGGCAGTACAAATGCAACATGCAAGGATGTCTGACAGTAAGGACACACTCAGAGGGAAAGCAAGGAGACACTTCTGTTGGTCTGTACACATCACAAGCCTAGATCGGTCTATAATCAAATTTAGCAATTGGCTCATAAGCAAAACGAGACATTTTATATAAGTATGTGGGGACATGCAAAAAAATGAAGAAAAGAATATGGGAAAGACTTGCAGTGGATGGGACTAGATGATTCAGAGCATCCTGCATTCCTCTATGCTAGGAAAAAAAGGAGGTATTTGCTGCAGTAAATGATCAGTATTGCTGTTCTGCAAATGGTTCATGGTGCACTACCTTGCACATTGCCTGTGGATGTAAGCTGATCATGAAACATCAGCTTAGATTACATGCTTCTGTATGAAATTGATCTCAATTGCATACTTTGCATACATTGCCTTCTTTGCCTTGGCTAAACGGAGATCTTTTAATCCATATCTGACATATTCATTTATACAGTTGCATAGGTACACTCTACAGTGCATTTAAGCATTTATTCATGAGAGAAAAAAATATTCTTCTACAGTTATAATAGAAAAATCAAGGCTCTTGATGATCTGGGAAGAAAAATTTCAAATAAACATTAATGAATAAAAAAATTTCAGACAAAGAAGGTTTGCCAGTATTATACTTCCAAAGGATTCCTCTCCTGTACACCTGTCTAGTTACCCCTCCTACAATTTCTTAATTGCAAAAGATTAAAGAAAATATTAAGTAATACAACAATTTATTTCTTAAAAGTATAACAAAGTGTTACTGCATTAAAATAAACATGGGGCCAGATCCTCAGCCAAAATGGAATTCCTTTGCCATCAATCATACGTGATGTGAAAGACTACCTGGCAGAAAAAATTGCTATGCTGGTTTTTGGCCCTGTTTGAATCCAGGAGGAATTTGCCAGTAACAACTTTTGGGCCAGGATGCCCTTTAAAAGATCTGTCATGCTGAAAGCCCATGGTGACATGACACAGCCTTATCCAGTATATCTCTCATCTCCACTGCCTCTGCGTTCAGGCATTCCAGGTCAGCAGGTACTTGGAAAAGTGTGGCAGTAAAATAGGTACAGAAGATCAGACTCAAAAGCACAGAAAACAAATGAGCTATGTGAAGAATTCCTCTGTCATAACTTTTCAGGATAAAATTAAAGATGAAATATTTGTCTAGCTCTACTGTAGATAGCTTGATAAAATATTGTTTTAAGAGACCTTTATCACATGACTATAGTCATTATAACATAAATCGATTCAGAAGAGATTTAATCAATTTAATAAATTAATTTAATGCATCTGGCTGTAATTATTATTCTGCATTTATTATGTAAGATTTTTATTAGCTTAATGGTTTTATGCATTCATCAGATAGTCACTGAATAAAATTTTAGCTACTTATAAGGAATCTGAATAAATCAGCAATGCCTTTTTGTCTTTTAAATGGTTTTATTATAATGATTTGGTATTTTGGCTTTTAGTTGTCATGACAAATTTCTACTGCTTCATTGAGAAAAAAACTCTATGCAATATCCACTAAAGTCAATAAACAGATTCAATTGATTGCACTGCACTGTAAATTGTGTTTAGAATATGTTTCTAATACAATTCCTCTAGTGTTCAGATGTAATTCATAAGGATTGTTACCATTTTATTTCTCTTTTAAATAAACAATTTCAACTTTTAATTTTTTTTTAACATTTTACCATTTGACACTTTAACATTTTAAACTGTTTTTAGAGTAATCACTAATACTTTTGACAAACATTTTCTTTTGACAAATATTTTCATTTTCTCAGTGTTGTAAAGCATGACTGCATCTCTTTTCTAGCCCTATGTAAATATGGTAAAATCCCACAAATTCCATCATTAATGCCTTTGACATTTTAAGATTTAGTTCAGCTTCTCTTCAAAATAATAATACATAAGCATACTCTGTAAAGAGATCCCATGCATTTTAAAAAGTTGACTGAAAATACATTCACAAATTTATAGCAAAATGTTAATTTTAAACAGGTGTTATTTATTGAAATAGCAAGATCTACACTTCAAAAAATGGAAATAAATTTTGACACATTCAGTTGAACTCTAGATGAGCTTGGCCAAAATGGATTGCACGGGGAGAGTCACTCGGTAGAATTATGTCCTTCTTATCCTTCAGATTTACTGCTGCACCCCAGACTCTACATGTCCAAAGACTACAGCTTGCAGGAGTTCGGTAAAATATCTTTTCTGCTGTCTGGAGGATTGCTTGATATTCTCCCAGGTGTCCTTGTGTTTGCCTAACAAAAACAAATAAGAGCTAGGAAGTGAGTCTGCAGACTTGAAGCTGTGAAAGGAAGCACTGGCACATGCTCTCTCTATGGTAGTTCTGCCTCTTTCTATGGATTAAGCTTGCTAGTTCATCACCTTCACTGTTTACTGCTGTAGCACAGAAAGGTAAACAGAAGCTGAGTTAGTAGAGCTTCACTGAATTTTGCATCCAGTACACACTCCATTTTGACTTAAAGTTCTCTTAAAAAAACTGTCAGAAAATGCCTGAAAATGAGCTTATGTACAACAGTGAGTGTTCTGAAGTATTTCCTCCACTTAAGCATGACTTGGGGTTTATGTTTACTTGGAGAATTAAATAGTTCGTTTAGAAAGATTTCTACTTAGACACAATTTAAAGCATTAGTAACTTTCAGACATTGGTTTTAAGAACACTTCTGGCATAAAAATGGATTTGTTTGCATGCAGATGAACTCCACAACAATCTCATCCTTTGCAGGTTGCTGTTGCTATAGCTGAGACTAATTAATTAGAAATATTAAAGTTAGGATTAACTCTTGGACTTGATTCAGAAATTGTTGGAAAGCTTGTGTCTCTGGCACACAAATAATTTTGATTTTTAAAAGTTAGCATTATACCAACAATAAGTACTTTAAAAAAATACAAATGTCTTGGAAGGTGAAAGGAATAATGTTATAAAACTACATTCTTCTAGATTGTCCAGTTGGGAATTTAATTTTTCTTCATCTATTTACATCTTTTTATTTAAGAGTATATATTTTTCATAGAGCCATTATCTTCAGTGTGTGGTCCTTCATTCCACTAGTAGGAGCAGTTTTTAACTCCTAGTTTCACTGTTAAATGGTCAATAACTTGACTCTAATGTAAACAAGGCATAGAACTATTGAAGATTTCTTCCAAAAGTGCTGTACTTCAGGAAATAAAAAATTATTTAATCTGGATCAAGATTTAATTTAGATAGGTTTTCCCAAAAGGTGTTTCAGCGAGGTCTTCCATAAACAAGACATAAACAAGACTGTGCATATTCTTATATCTCCATTAACTTTCTGAAGCACACAATCTGAGACACATCAAAAAACTTTGTTTCAGAAGGAGACAAATGCTGATCCATCTTGGAATAAAACTACCTGATAAAATCATATCATTGTAATTATAACCGATGAACAGAAAAATTAGGAATTTCCAGAAAGAAATTAAGGAAGAGGGGAAAAAAATTACTTGTTGCAGTGACTGGCTAGTAAGTTTATTAACAGATATAACTGTAAGAAAGAATAAAGCAATCAGGTCTAGTTGCTAGTGTGTAACACAAAACAACACAAATTAAAACTATACTTATGCCTCTAACACCTGTGAAAGGTGTTAGAGGAAGAAATTCCTGGAGTAATTAAACTACTTTTATTATTAATTGGATAAAAACTGGAACATGGTAGAAATGACTGAGTATCCCTAAAATGAAAAGTAGGGGAAAAAAAGGGAAAGGAAAAAAAAAAAAAGCAAAACAAAACACAAACAGCAGAGGATATTCTATTTTTCAAGTGTTATTATCAGTAAACCTTACAGACAAAGAACTACTTAAAAGAAAACTCTGAATTCTGAAAAAACCTGTGACAGATGGTGAATTTTGTGTACTGTTGTTTTAAATCCTTGACTTCTTTTAGATTGAAATTAGATGTCTTAATTAAGACTTCTCACTTTTGCCTTGACCAGTCAATTAACAGTTCTCATGAAAAGTCAAAGCTTTAATTTATAAGATATTCTTTATCATTCAAATCAATGTAATTTTAGAAAATAGAAACTCATTAAGGATTTGCTATCTCTTAGTTTCTTCAGAGTAAGACAGTCAACAGATGGAAAGCACCAAAGGATGAGTCATAGAACATGCAATTCATAAATGAAATTATCTCATTTCCATTTCATGGACATATACATGGTGAAATTTATGGTACATTGTTATGGACCAATACCAATTATTTCCCATTTATTTTCTCATTTTCAAAATGAGGATGCCTGACAAAAAATTTCTTGAAGTCAAAAAGTCTTGAAGTCCTGCAGGGTCACACTGACTGCTTCAATATAGTATTAAAACCCTTCTACCAAAACACCCAACCTCACAGATGCCTCAGTAGTAATCCTCCCCCTTGGGTTCAAACAAATGTGATTTCTGCAATTTAACATATCATAGCAACATTTGCCTGTTCCCTGTCAGCAAAACCCTTAAAACATTAAAAGAAAATGATTCATACCTTTGCCATGCTTAGCAATTATATCTTGGAATGAAACACCTTATTACATAGGATATGACAGACCTTAAAAAAAAAAATCATCATTTCAACAAAGTGATAGAAAACTATAAATCAAGGCCAAAATAAGACTTTATATCAAACCTGAGTTACCTAAAATACCAACCATAGTGCAAAATAGTTTGGCAAGTACTAGTAGACAGATTTGACCTCTACATCCTCCTTAGTGGTGTTGAGTTAGACTATACTTTTAAATAGGATAATATTATTAAATAAGAATCTGACCTTGGGAGTTACTATAATTTGAATGTGCAGTGTGTACTTTAGCTGACTTAACGGTTTCAGCTGGCCTAAAATGAAAAATATTACAGCATGCAAAGGATCTCTGACTGTTTTTCAATCTGTATGATTTTTATTCTTAGCATGCCCCTAAACACTTCCTCTATTTTACCTTTATCCCACATAGAGTAATATAGCACTAATTTATTTCTACAGTTTTATTATTGCACAATATTTCAAGTAAAAAGATTTGGTTTGTATCCTCTGGCAAGGAGAATTGGTGATTTTATGAAATATTATCCATCAACTTAGATAATTTTTTTCATTTTACAAAGTTCTCTTTGCAAAAGCGTTAAACCAGAGGCATTTATAGTCTGTTCTAAATAATTTTTCAGCATATTAATACATGGATTACTATTTTTGAACAGTCTTATGGAAATTATTATTAACTGTGTACTTGTTTGCTTTTTATACTCATTGATGTGCAGACGTCAAAGTTGGTAAAAATCCCAGGAAACCAGTCAGTCGTTCATTTTAGTAAATGCATATGCATGTATTATAATTGTACACTAACTCATAAAGCCAGAAATTTCCAACAATAAAAAAATCATATTCACTATGAAAAGGAAGAATTCAATTATGCTAGAGAGAAAGAGGCCTCATATGCCTACTCACCACCCTCTGGGGAGTTTTAGACATGGCATTCAAACAGAACTGCATTGACCAGCACTTTGTGTTCAAAGTGTCTGAGTTTGGCATGGGGTGATGTGGTTTAGTGGTTACAGGAGCAGTGCTGGGTAAGCAGTTGGACTAGATGACCTTGAAGGTCTCTTACAACCTTGATGATTCTAGGCTTTTATAATTTTTTTGTCTCTACACAGACTTTTTAAAAATGGTGGACTAAAAAGGTACTTAAAACTGCCTGAACTGTTCAGTTATGTTTTTTTTCTAGTAGGGAATAATAATAATAATAATAATAAAGATTCCTGACTACTTTTTCTCTAAAGGGCATGAGGCAGAAATTGAGATGACAGTGAGAAATAGTGCTCCAGCCCCTTTGCCAATGCCCATGAGAGGACAAGAGCAACTTTGAGTTCTCTTTGGTTTGCTGTAGCTAATAGGAAATATAATTTACTGCCAACTTAAAAAAAAATAAAAAAAAAAATCAGCAAAACTTATTCTACACATAAAACATGACTAGACCTCATATTTCTACTCATAACTAATGCACTTTTTTTTTGTAATTGTTTTTACATGCAATCAATTAACATAGTCGAAGACAAACACTTGGAATTTTTTGAATCTAAAAATATTACTGGAGCAGCATCTTCTAATGAGACCAAAATAATCACAAGCTGTCCATTCTCAAGAAGAATCCTAGAGCGCAGAATCTTAGCTCTATATACATGCAGATTTAGAATCCTAAATCTAAGCACTTAAATCTATATGACAGAATGCAAAAATTGATACCATGTTGGCCAGTCAATAATCTACAGGATCCCAGTTTGGGGGTAGAAACTGAGACATTTATTGATGTGGTGTTTTAGTTTTCTTGGTTTTGGTTTAGACCTTCCTTGGTAACAATGCCATAACTAAGGAAGTATTCCACACCATTCCTTCACGTAATCAGGTGTATA
>JAWWEE010000122.1:7846406-7857750 GCA_035221455.1 Xenops minutus
AAAAAAAAAAAAAAAAAACAAAAAAAAAAAAAAAAAAAGCTCACTAGTACACACAAAGCTAATCTCTGTCCAGACTGAAGATAAGGATTTCCAAGCCAGCCAAGAAAGGCAATTGGTAAATAGCTCAGACGTTTCCCAAGCTCAAAAATGCTTACCAGGGATTGCATTTATTTATTTTTAAATGCTTTAAATACAACAGAGAGGAGCTGCAGGGTTCAGAGTTTTAGCAACAGGATTCAGATAATCTCACTTTGGGATCAACTGTTTGAGGCTGGCCAGGGTCAATCCGATCACACATAACCAGTCTCTGCTGACTGAACAGAAATCTGTTTTGAAGTTTGTGGCCTCAGTGCAGTAATTTGACAGATGTGAGCAACACTGGAATAATATGGCAATATCAATAAAGACAGCAAGAACTAAACCAGTAAGGATAAAAAATCAAAACATTGTCAATCAGCTTCAAAAGTTTCCCTGGGGACTACTGAACTCTTCCAGCAGTACCCAGAGAAAAGGGAGAGATGGTATTTTTCTAAAGCTCTTAGTGCCTGCACTCAACTGCTTGCATGAAGACTCCCACCAACCATTCCAATTTTAGCACCTCTTATAGACATGAAATTCAGAAGAAACATCTGAAATATCAGAAAAATGGAGGATCAAAAGTATGCACTGAATAACTAAGATATCAGTGTTTTCTTATATAAGGTGTGTGCTCAGGCAACGTTAATAGCCAGCAGCAGTAAGACCAAGTATATCTCCTCCAAGCTTTCTTAGATCTAAGATAATTTTGCCTAAAACCAAAGAAAAAAACTTTTGAGACAATTTTAATATAGGTAAAGTAGCGAGCAGTTCTTTAATGAAAGCTGCACAGAGTATACAGGTGCACACACAGAATAGGGTTCTTAATAATTAATCAAACTACTTAATTATTATACCTAGTGGGTTTATCTCACATGAGAACCTTTTGCCCCTGGTACTACCCTCAGAAATGCCCCATTGGAGCATCTCATCTGGGTCTTCTCTCTTGTTTTGACTACAGTATATCTTGCTATTCCAGTCCAGGTGCACGTGTCCCAAACACAATGTTCTTGCTGCTCTCTTGTCCATTGAAAAGACAGTTAAACAAAATTCAGGAATGTGGCAAAAACTGTGAGAAACTGTTAGAAACTGATAGCTGCTATGTCGAGTATGAGAAACTATATAGCTATATAAAAATCTACAAATATATAAAATATTCAAATCTATAAATATATAAAAATCCTAAGGCATCAATAGAACAAGTGGGAATGGCTTTAAACTGAAAGAGGGAAGGTTTAGATTAAATAATAGGAAGGAATTCATTAGAATGAGGATGATGAGACACTAGAACAGGTTGTCTGGATAAGATGTGACTGCCCCATCCCTGGAAGTGTTTCCAGGCCAGGTTGGACAGGTCTTTGAGCAACCTGGTCTGATGAAAGTGTTCCTGCCCTTGGCAGGGGAGTTGGAACTAGATGGTCTTGAAGGTCCTTTCTAACACTAACCATTCTATGATTCTATCAATATTATCAGTAATCTGTGTGTGTGTACACATGCTGACATGGAATTAGCATCATTGATTTCATGTACATTCAAGCAGAATCAGAAGTAGTGAAATAACCTGTCACCAAGTAATACTATATGCATTTTCCTACAGCTCTGTATTTTTCCTCCAACTCCAATTTCTAACATCAGGGACTTGTTGATCCTTAACCAGGCTCTGGGATGGAAAATCATCCAAGTGGAACCACGCTGAAATCACATAAACCATCTTCTGAAAATGTGTGTGACTGTGTCTCCACTGAGCCAAGGCCACAGGGAGAGACAGATTAGATTCATTATAGAATCATTAATTAATTAATTAGGTGGGTTTAGAGTTAGTTAAATTAGCATTTTTCCCTTGGAATGGGACTTTGCTGATGATATCTGTATACCTAAGTAAGAGAGTGCTTGGATGAGTGCTGTGATACCAGTGCAAATTACTAGATAAATTATATATTTACCCCTCTAACATTACCAGAGAAAGGACAGGTAAATAAATGGTTCTCTATTGTCTTCTTTATTGTCTTTTCCCTATGTCTATATTTTCAAGCTAAACATGTAAAAATTAACTAGTTATTTTGTATTCATGTTTGCATAGGGAATTTCCTCTCCAGGAGTGTTTTGCTCATAGTTGAACTGCAAAAAAATCTACCTCTTTTGGGAGAACAAGTGTTATACCACTAAAAAAAACTAAATGACATTTGAAGTAATCTCTTTGAGGGAGGGTGAGGGCAGCAGGAAAGTATTTTTTTCCATGTACCAGTCATAAAGGATATCCAAACCTTGAGTCTGTAGTGAAGGATATCACCAAGGCAAGTGAGAGAAAAGCAAGACTCTTGCAGACACCATAAAGGCAAACTGAAGGGAGGAATGAAGGAGAAAATTGAATGCTATAGAGTCTTTGGAAATTGCTTATGCATAAGTCTCTGCATGCATATTTTACCTTCTTTAATAATTATTTCTTTGAGTTACTAAGCATGTGAACTGCAAACACAGCTGAAGACACTACTAGAGCTGTACTTCTATACTTCTTTTTTCTTTCTTCAATTTGAAAAGTTTCACTATCGTCATGGAGACTTCTATAAAAATCCAACTTATCTCTATGACACATTGATTATTCCTCATGAATAAAATAATAATTCTGGCTTTCTAGCTTTTTCAGAACAGTACTCTTTAGAGGAACTAATAACTTCATGCAGTCAATGCTTTTTGTGTTCTCTCAAAAAATTCAGAAACAAACCAAACCAAAAGACTTTACTACCTATCAGGTACTTTTTAAGGATTCTTTCCCAGCATTACCCTTGTATGTGTAGAGATCCAGAACTGATGTCTCAAAACATATAATGAACAAAATAATAAAACCATGAAATAAAAAATAAGATAAATGAAAAAAACTAAAATGAAATGTGATCCTTATTTCAATTTGTATTTTATTATACAATGTCTTTGTTTTTAAGTCACAAGCCAAAGCTACGTATCTCTGGGTAAAACTGTAGGAAGGTTCTATCTTCCCTTTTAAGAGTCAACAACAACCCCTCTGTACTGTGAAATTTCCATTCCTTCTCAGAACTATGGAAGATAGTTCAAGTTAAGATTTGTAAGTTTCTAAGACTTGAAGAAGTGATTTTACTTTGTATTATAACCTAGTAAAAAGCAAAGAATAAAAAATAAAGATATCTTAGGACATTAAATCAGTGCTATACTATATGAATTATAATGATGAAAAAATGTACAGTATCATTCTGATCTGGTAATTATGAACTTCTCTTGAGCAGATAAAATGAATGTTTACCTAGCAGATACAGATAAATAGATATATATGTCCTTTATATTCAAATAAATTTGATATCTGAAGTGTGGGACTACAATATTTCTGAAGCAATCACCAGCAGAGAGATGAGTGATCTTGTCTTGCTTTGAAGTGGGCAGGTGATTTAAAAGATGCAAAAAGGTACCACACAGCTGGAATTCTGTGAGTTTCGTAAGGCGGTAGAAAATGGTAAATCTTTCTAGTAACAGCAAGATTTCTGTCTATGTCATGGAACATTATTGATTGCTGTCCAGCACACAGCAAGACAAAACACTCAGCAATAACTCACTAGGGCCGTTGCCCAATAAAGTCAATGGGGAGAGTCAAGCTGATTCCGACAGCACTGGGCTGAGTCCACAAAGCATTAGATTTCACAACTCCTGCTTCTAAGAAACAGTCAAATTATCAGCTGCTGTAAATCAACTCGACTTCACTGAAGTCAAGAAGCTGTGTTGATTTAAAAGGAGTCAGTGACATTTACATTATGTCCTTCAAGGGGTGCTGTGGGTAATGACAGTCAGTTATAATTTCAACCTTTTGCTCAGTGCTCCAGATGACAGGAGACACCACAAATCCTTCTTTCTGACTATCCATTATCATAGGCATAAGCAAAACTACAATAAGCCTGCTCTCTGAACATCCCCCTCTTCAGCACTGTAGCATTCCTGAATTTCATAATGTCAAAATTTTGGAGCTGCATTGCTAGAGAAGCCCAAGGAAGAGAAAGCAGTAGCCTCTCGTCCCACTTTGGAGCACTGCCTGGCCTGGGGGACAAGGTCCCTTGGTCCAACTCATACTTTCTGTAGGAGTGCATGCCAACAAACCCACTGCTCCAGACTGTTCCCTACCACTGTGTCAGATGGGAAATATTTTTCCAGGGGGATATGAAATTTATTTAGCAGTTCTATGCACTTAGGAATTTGGGAATCAATTGTACTCCAAGCTTTGTAAGCTGATGTCTAATCCAAGTGTATATTGAAGGCAAAAATATATCCATTCAAGTCATATCATGTCAAATGGATTATCAAAACTTTATCTCCAAACTACTGCTATAATTTTCATATCCTCTAACTAACTGACACATTAGATTACCAGTTTTTTGGCAAAACAAATATAATTTCTGCACTCAGCTTCTTGCACCATGGAAAATAAAATTTTGCAACCCACATAAAGCAACAAGTCATACCATTATATTCCAAATCGAAACTCTCTTCTAAAAGTGTTTACCTTAATAAAATCCATATGTAAGTGTACAACATGAAATAATAAAAAAGTCTTGTCTTTAATTCTAGCTGGCAACTCTGGACTCTGTTTTCCATATATCACTTTTACTAGTCTTTCTGTCAAGCCCTCTCTTATTCACATACTTCCATGACCTTTATTTGACCATCTATAGACATAAAAAGTTTGCAAGACTACTGACTTTCCTGAAATAATATTTGTGAATTGATTCTTTCTTGGAAGCCTGTAATCCCTGCATTCTTTAATTAATCAGTTGGATGGAAAATTTTGCATGACTTTTGAACAGTGTTCAAGTTTTTGTAATAAAGATGTTCATGCTTTGTGCTTATAGCATCATCTCAGTGTATGCTATTTGGTCTTCAGGAAATATCATTTGGATTTAGGGAACTATTTTCTCATTGATCCCTTTTCAGTCAAGAATGATAATGACACAGACATAAAGTTTTAAATTAATTTGTTTAATTGTGCTTATATCATGAATATCAGTATGTAGGACAAGGCTTTTGCAATTCTGGATGGAGCTATTATTTAAAGATAAAAGCCTTTTTAAATAATCCAAATGTAGTGCCAGAGAGAAAAACAGGCTGAATATTAATTTTCCATTCCTGGTTTCTATTGTCAACTGGACATGCGTTGTTATAACTTCTTTCCCTCATCAAATACCTGCCGTTATTGAATCTTATTCTTATCCTTTTCTAAGAAAGAGGGAACAGAAAAAGTCCTCATTTCCCTTTCTGCCTCTTGTCCTTAGTCTGCATGCGATCATCATCCTAAATTCAGACGAGCATAAGTCTCTTTATTAGCTACATGACTTGATCCACTGCCTACTTTTCAATCAATATGATAATGTAACAAACATAAGGATTTATTTACAAAAAAAAAAAAATAGATTTTGTGGAAATAATTTTGAGCACTATTTTATAGAACTGTTTAGTTGATATTATTTTTTATTATGTGTATTTGCACACATGTATGTCCATACAGGGAGAGAGAGAGGGAAAGCAAGCATGTGCCCTCTGGTACCAACATTACTCTTAATTTGCTTTCTTTTTTGGTGTTTCTGCATTTTTCCTCAGTCTAAAGAGATGAGCTATTGATTTTATATCTTACCTATCATAAATAAAGCAAGCAAGAAATAATATGCTAAAAACTAAGTAATTTTTTTTTCTTTTCTTCTTTTTTTTTTCCCTATTTTTTCCTTTTTATTCTCAGAATTAGTAGAGCACCCTTCACTGTTGCGCAATTGTTTAAAACCTAGGTTGGGTAGACAACTGTTATCATTTGAGAGCTGCTTGATTTCTCCCACAGTCACAGTAACTGAGTTTGAGATCTCAATCAAAAAGCACAGCTCAGATTGAGAGGTGTCTGCACCACAGCTGAAGTTTTCCTGATGGTTTCATTGAACAGTCAAAATAAATTCCCTTCCTACCCCAGCAGCAGTTCTCCAGATGGCTGTTGAGAAATGATTTGCGAACAGGGAGTAAATAAATACACAATAGATTTCTGAAAAGGGATAATAAATAATTCTGCCTGGTCCTTGCACTATACCTATTTTGAAGATAAATAAAGGTCTTTGGTGTCAAGAGTTGTCAATCCATCTTCTGTAACATTATGACTGCAATCTCTGAGCCACACTACACTGAGCCCCACGCTTGAAAAGCAGAATTCACAGAATACATACCTATGCCTAAGACACATGTTTTCACCAAACTTCATCAGAGAACATGTTTCAGCAGACTTCAAAAGATTTAGAGGAACATGTAACTGAAGAGTAGTAGGTTTGCAATCTGAAAAATCGTTTTGACTTTTAGTGTGACAAGTCATGTGCCACCTCCTATACATGTTGTATTTTGTATATTGCATAAATACTCAGTGAATCTGCTGAGTAATAGGATGCACAGTAAGAAAATTTTATTTAGCAAACCACTGACATGAACATCTGTCTGTCTGTCCCTGACTTACAAAGTGCTCAGCCATGTACCTCCTTTCCTAATACTGCAGAGAGAAATGTCAAATTCCATAATGTAAAATTAGCAGCTTTGTACCATACACAGCTGGATAACAAAGCTAAAATGATACAAATTATTCTCAAAGTATACTTATTTAACTCTTTTTTCTCTCACTGCCTTTTATCTGTGCTGTATCAGGTTTTCTCTCACACAAAGATGTTGTTTCTATGACTGAAAAATCCGTAGCCAAAGCACAGGTGGGATATATACAAACTGGTATTTTTTCTTTATTTTTCTACATAACTGCTTCTCAAAACTTTATATCTAACTATGAAAAAGAGCACGTTTTCTCAATCTGTTATATCTGCTTTTACTTGCTACCATTAAAGTAATTACATATCTGTGTGTCTTTTTACTCTGACAAACACTATTGAAAAAGGCAAACTGTTCTATGCTCATGATGATCAGAACAGACGGTCTGTGTTGCTGTAGATTAGTATTAAATATAAAAATTGTAGCACCACCTATTGGCAAAATGCATAAACTGAGCCATCAAATTTCATACCAGCGTTCATCCTGCTACTGGATGTTAAGGTTACAAGCTATTATTTTCAGTTTGTTTTAATTATTCAGAATGAACATATTTGTTAATATGGCTTTTTTATTTCTTTTACAGTACATCTGAAATAGAATGGAAAAGGACCTGGTTGTAAACTCATAAAGCAATAAAAATGTAACCTGTAAATTCCTAATGTCATGGTCAAATTTGTTTTGATTATATCTAAAAGGTCTGAAACCTTTTTGTGTTGTGGACTTTGCACATTGACTAATGCCAGGATCCAGAAATTTGAGGTATCACATTCTTGATAAGTCCCTTTTATTTAAATGAACTATAAATGGGGGCCAAAACTAGTGTGGAGAGGAAGTATTCTAGAATTGCAGTGAAAAGACAAGATTTTCAAATACTTGTGCATATCAATATTTATATGTATTTATATGTGTGTATATATATATAATGTGACCTATGAACTGCCCTTGGCTCTGCTTAACACAAGTAATAGTCCATGATTCTGCTTAGTACAAGCAAAATCAAATTACTTCAGTAAAGAGACGGGATGGGAAATAAAAAAATCTTTAACTAACCATAAGAGTCTAGGAGTTGGGTGTGCAACTTTAATTCTTATCCAGATGGCATTTAAACAGACTGTTAAAGTTAATCCGTAAATTCTTTCACCATGCTTCTGTTTCATTTTAGTTACTTGGTTGGGTTGCTCAGAACAATTCTAGCTTAATTTTAACTTTACAGGACAACTTCTTTCTGAATACTTATTTTTTATTATTTCTGTAGGGTTGATACTTATGGAACCTTTATTGTATTTATGTTTGTAAAATAATATTATTTTCCTTTTTGAACATCAGTAATATTTATCCAAAATTGGTTTCAACCATGCCTTAATTGACACTGCTATTTTCCTAAGCCTTCTCTTTCTCTTTCCTTGTTCCTTCTGTTCATTGGTCCATCACTTCTCCTGAGCAAGAAAATGTTACTAATTGTGGTTAGTCAGATTCACACAGCAAAAAAACTTGCTCTGCATTCTGAGACTCACTATTGACCCTCGATTTTGCATTCCTGGGCATTTCAGTGTTTTCTCCTACAGTGCTCAATTTTTTTTTATTTTTTTTTTAAAAACTTCTGGTTTTTCCTTAAGAGCAAAGTTTCCCTGTGCTCAGGAATGTATTCATTCTCCTTTTATTTCAAAGAAACCTGGTGCTTTTGAAGTGTGCTAACAGTCCTTGTATCTGCAAACCATCAACAACAGGATATGTTTGCTACATAAAATCATGCCAAACCCTGTAATAACTCGTCAGAGCTCTGGGATGGATACCCCTGGATGGAAAGGGGATACTTTGTGTGTTTGTAGTCTCCTGTATCTCAGGATTCATGCTTTTCTAGCTTTCTTTTAGAATCATAAAATCCTTATTAATGGAAAAAACCCTCAAGGGCATCAAGTCCAACCTCTCAACAAATACCACCATGCTCACTAAACCATATCACAAAGTACCATATCTACTCATTTTTTGAACACTTCAAGGGATTCTATTTAGATGCAAAGTGGTTGCATCTGCCATCCACAATTACATCTCCAGCCTTTGCCTGTGATGAGTTCTCCCAGTTAACAAGTGAGAGAAAAGGGCATCAAGCTGCACCAGGGTAAGTTTAATTTAGATATTAGGAGATCTTTTTCCACAGAAAAGGCTGTAAAGCACTGGAATAGGATGCCTAGGGAGGTGCTAGAGTCACTATCTCTGGGAATGTTAAAAAAACTTCTGGATATGGCACTTAAGGACACAGTTTAATGGTAAACATAGTGGTGGTGTTGGGTTGACAGTTGAACTTGATGATCTTAAAGGTCTTGTCCAACCATAACAATTCTATGATTTTATGATTTTACTAGAAGCAAGGTCGGTAAGAGCAATATCTTGTTGGTCTCCTCTGCAAAGTCTCTTCTCTAATCTGAACTGCACTAAGCACAGTGATTAAGGTTGCATTTACCACCTCCTTATGGCTAAGATACATGATTTCTTAGCAGCATGCACTTCTTCACAGTATTTTCTATATGAAAGACTGTTTTTATTCAGTGCAAGGAACAATTCAATTTATTTTTTAACCTACAAGGATGCTTTGGCTTAAGTAATTTACATAGACTTCCTTGGTTTCATGACACTTCCAGCAGCACAGAGCCAGCCACAATGCAGCTGCATGCTTGTAAATACTTGCCTAGCAAAGCAGTCCTATTCCAGCTAATGAATCTTGGGGAAGCCAACATTGCTTTCCTAATCTTAGCTACAAATGGAACTTTTATTAAGTAAATTGAAAACCAGCCAAACTGACTGACAATGCTACACCATTTCCTTGGGTCCCCTGAAGACATGTCACATGCTATATACTATCCTTGGTTGAGTCAGAATGCTGTATTGTTCTGTCACATTATATATGTGTGTGTGTTTGATGGTATTTCTCCATAGCTATCAACATACAACACAAAACCAGCAGTTTGGAAATCTGTTGAGGGTTTAGAGATTTACAAAGCACAGACATAACCCCGACATCTTGTGGCAGAGGGCTGCCATTGTGTCATGGGACAGAGGATGAGGGCCTCACCTGCCAGACCCCTCTCACCGTTATATCCAATCCTCCCAGAAGCTCCCCTTCAGTGGCTGGAAGATGTCATGGCTGGATAAACCAAACAGAAAGATACACACATCTTACCCAAATTAACAGAAATTTCTTAGTGCAAGAGACATGCACAGAGACAAGCAGTTTTGAATCTTCATAATTTGTTTTAATCAGTGATCATAATATTTCATGAATGTGTGAATATTGTGCCTGCATCCATAACTCTCTAGCACTTGGTGTCTCAGAAATACATTAAAGATTTAATTCCTCTCATAATTACTTCAGTTTTAAGTGTGTCCCAATTGTTGTCACTGGAATTGTTCTTAATTTGCCCCCTAGTAACTAATAAGAAAAACTCAGATTTGTATCACTTCTAGGGAGCTATACACTTTGGTACCACAAGTTTATTTAACTTCTGACTGATAAACAAAAGCAAGTTGTGGGTCCAAAAGAATTATAGTAGGGGACAAATGATTTACCAGTAGAGAGAAAATTTATCATGACAAGAAGTCTCATATAGATTATTCTTGTGTGAGTTCAGGTAGCTGTACATTTTTTAGATCGTTACCAAGTCATTCAAAATAACTAAACCTAACATAAAAAGTCATCACATTGCATTTCTAAGGGAAACGGACATCCTATTTGTAGGGTATAGCCTTGGTATGCACTTGAAACCATGGACTGATACAGTACATTATGCACATTTCTTGAACTCAGGTGGTATATGACTTGTTAAGAGTACATATTGCCATGGATGCAGTACTCTAAAACGTGAGAGCACATACCTACCAATAGATTGCATCCTCTACATTCACATTAATGAGTGATTATTGACTACTGAAAGAAATGGAAATCTTTCACCAAAAAATTGCAGATAGCCCTCCCTGAAACATGGAGAAGAAAGCCCTTGACCTGTGAATCTTAGGAGTTATACAAGTTTCATATTTAAAGGATAGCTAAAGAGATAAATTACTGTAATCAGCCTACCTGCATAATTTCATTGTTTCACTTGGCAGCTTATAGAGCTGGATGGATAATTTTTTCCAATATTGATTTCAGCGATTTTTAGTCACACGTTTTCGTATTTTATGGGCTTCAAGGCTATGTAATTCTCTTCATTCTCATAGCTATTATTCACATGCTTGTTCTCCCATTAAACAGGAGTACTATCTACTTCCCAACTGTTTCCTAGTAAACTCAAACTAGCCTTAACAAAGTATTTACTATGCACACAAAGAACAAAATGATGACTTTTATATGAACATATAGATTTTTTTTTTACATGTGAAAATCATCACTATCACTATGAGGGAGAAATAAAACAGAAGATAACTGAAACAGATAAATCTAGCACATTTCTCCTTAGGACAAATAATGTTTGGAGCAAAGAAAGCATTTTAAAATACTAGGATATTGCAGTGTGTGGGGAAGACACTGATAACCTCAATAGCCACTGTTTGCTCATTTGTATTCTTCAAGCCAAGCAGGGCACGAAACCAAAACACAGAAATGGCTAAGAACTATAATTTAAACACTTCTCCACGGACACCCCCTTGTCGTGGGGGAGAAGCTTGCGTGCCCTTATGAGGTTGTGAGCTGTGCTGGCGG
>JAWWEE010000122.1:7870856-7889313 GCA_035221455.1 Xenops minutus
GTTTTTTTTTTTTTTTTTTTTTTCTGTTGCTTGATTTGAGCTTCTGATTTTTTTTGGCCTATGCCAAAGATCTGTGGTTTCAAAAGCTATTTCTGTTTAAAACATTTCCATTAAGTACAAAAAATGGGTATGTGATTTGCTTAAATCCTCCAGTCAACTAAGAATATCTCTTAATAGTTAATTACAACAACTAAAGATGGAAGAGATTCTTTACTAATTGCTTATTTAATTTGTTCAAGAATTTATATTGCAGTACTTCCTACTACCCTATTTAGCTGGAATAATTTTGCATTTTTCATTCACATTTCTATTTTAAGTGCAGGAATGTCCCATTTCAAGTGAATGAATCTCTTTGTTCTGTAAGGTTTGATAAATGAGAACATTAGATACACCCAATAGCCTAATGAAATTCCACACTTTTTTTGGATGCTGCAGATTGTTTATTTCCCAGTGTGTGATTATTTGGAGAAAAAACACATCTTTGATAATGGTGCTAAACAATGTGTGGCTTCATTGATATTTAATAGATAACACACTTCAAACAACACTGTTGGAGTATATCTTTTGTACGCAACAGCTGTTCAGTATAAAAAGACAGAAGTACAATACTATACTGTATACTTGAATTACACACTTAGTTTAAGGGATAATAATTCAAGTAGCATATGGCTTTCCAGTCTGTATAACGTACCAGGGGAAAAAAAAACAAAAAAAAAAAAAAAAAAAGAGCAGGCCAATATTCTGCCTCGATATTATAAATCAACAGACTGGTTACTGCCAAACATATGAAGATTAATACATCAAAGTCTGTGGGTTATTTTTGACAAATGGGAGTAGAAAACATCTCACTGTGTGGACAATGTCATGACAAAACTGTGCTTTAGTCAGTTGAAGTCTAAAGTAAGCAGAGAAGCCCTTGCTAATTGAAGTTTCCCTAGTATTTCTTATTAAGTGTAATTAAGTTCTTGAACTAAATTTTGTGGGAGAAACCTGAGGACAGATTTTCCACTCTCAAGGTAGTCCAAGTGTTGCAGTATAACAAGGTATGGGAATCACAACTCCCAGGCACATCACCCCAACAGCTGAATTTCACAGCTCAACATGATGCTGGTACAGTGGGTCAGGACACCACGAATATATCTAGGGTAATCATGTTTTATTCCAGGAGAGAGCCCCTCCCAGCCCATTTTCACCCTCACAACAGCCTCAGATTAGCAGAGGGATTTAAATCCCTGGTCGACAAATAAAGGCATATGGTATGAGAAATCTTCCTTAGAGATGGAGTGATTAAATCAGTTGAAAAAGATACAGTCAAGAATCCAGGGCTGGCAGTTACAGGTTTGTTCACTGTGAGAAAGTTACTGCACTGCGAATTTGAACAGTGACTGCTAAACTGCTGTATGAAAACCACTTCAAGAGTGAAGGCATCTCCAGCATGGTAGCCACCAGCGTGACACAAAATGAGAATTCACACAGAAGGGTGCAAATACACAACACATATTAAACTAATTAATTAACAGTTTGTTTGGAACCTGAGCAAGTTACTCCACGCACAGCATTCCCTCTTGTGCACCCTAAGTGGGAAGCTCATGGGTAAACTTTGTGGCTTTTCTACATTATGTTTTCCCTGTACATGACTCTGCAGCCTTCATGCATGGGATTTTGATGAATAGATCTCAATATATCCTGCCTTGGTAACGAGGATATAGCTGTCAAGAATACAGCTCTTCAAAAATTAGCCTTTTGTCATCAATTGTATAATAAGACAAAAGAATTCATGGTTAATTTGGACATGGCAACAACAAATATTGTTATCAACAGAACATGCAATCAACTTTTAGTTGATTGGAAAAAAAAATACTATAAATCCTTATAAGAATTTCTGGAAAAAAATGAAAATTTATTCATTGCCTGAATCCCAGTCTTGAGCCCCACACAGAACTCTAATATTTTAAAAAGAATGTAGGAGTTTCAAGACCATTCTCAGTCACTTTTTTTGAGATTATGGTTATTTCTATAGCCTGTTAAACACTGAAAAAACTTTTTTTAGCCCGAAAAGACAATATATTACTATGGTTTCACTGGTGGCATCAAATGATGCCCTTTTTCTCTTTTGTTTCTTTTTCAGTTGCATTTACTGAGTTTTCTTAAACCAGTTCTGTACTGCCATTGCTGTCCTTATTGCAATAATTGCAAAATAATGACATCTAAAATTCAGAGGTTGTAATTATAATATCACGGTATAAAAGGATATAAATTATCTAAGAAGATTTATACACTTTTCAAATAAATAATGAATCAAAAGATAAAATGTACATATATGTATCAATAGAGGTATAAATAGATGTGAAAGCCTAGCTCTTCTTATTTAAAATCAATGTGATCAGAGGATGATTTTTAAGTACTCGATATTAAGAATTCATACCATTTCTATATGCTGTATATGTTGTCCAGGGTTTCTTTAAATGGCTTTTTTCAATTTTGAGGGGCGGAAAAAGAAAAAAGTGAGAAAATAAAGTGAAACAAAGGACTTTTTTCCTTTAGCCATCAGCAATGTTTGGTTTGTTATTTTTTTCTCAGTTTAAAAAAAAAAAAAACAAAACTGCTCAAGTAATAGGGAACTAATGGTAGAGTGCACTATATAACACACCTATATCTTTCAGGCTGCCCTCTGGAAAAGAGCTGCATTGAATTCATTTTTTAAGGGAATAATAATCCAGGGAGGATTTTCTTTTGCTTTCCATCCTATAGAGCGCCAACAATCAAAAATTAAGTGTTATTTTAACATTTTCAGTTGTTTCATCACTGTATTTAAGCAAAGCAAAGTTATCTTATTTTCAGATTTTCTAGAATTTGGGGTCTGTGATTAGAAAATCCAGGATAAGGAAAATAATTTTTACACTAAATTGTGGGAAGCTTTCAAAGATTATGAACATCATAAATTCATACAGCTATTAGATTTTATTCAGCAAAATACTTCTGTGTGATTTTTGAGATCAAGCTCCCCTACCTCAGAAATAATAGTTTACATAGTGTTATTGTATTATTTCAGGAGGCTCTTTTAGCCACGTGTTAACCAAGCCCATCACAACATGTGGGACACAAACACATATATATATATGTGTGTGTGTGTATGTATGTGTATATATATATATATGTATTTATATATATGTTTGCCTGACTCAGCTGTAAGCACACTGGGGTTTTACAATTTGAAATTACCTTTAAAGGCTCAAATATTTTACATGATTGAAAATATTTATTTTCAAGAGTCTGTGTTGTATTTGCTGCCTAGTTATCTTCTTGTTTGGAGGAAAGCACTTTGCTCAAGTAAACAATACATAAATAACCTTCATGAATGTCATAGAAGGGTGTATTTTTAAAGTAGTAATTAATTTGTTTAGAACTCTGAAGACTTTTGCATCATAAGTTGGTATTCCTACGCATTTCTGAAATAAGTTCAGTCAGCCTGCTGTTCAAGGTTAAACTGTGCAATGCTCACTTACAGAATTACTTACACAGTAGACTGTGGCCCTGACAGCATCTGTGATAAATCAGTGACATGTAAAAAAACTATTTCCCTGGGGAGACTTAGACATAAATTTTTCTCTCTATTATTAATGTATATTATCTGTACCATCCACAGATATTCAGTAGAGATCTATTAACTGCCTACATTAATTTTAAATATTCCTGAACTGTACTGTTCAGTCCATTATTATTGATGTAAGCATAACTTTGCATATTTTTCAAAAAGATATTTGCTGTGCAACATAGACTTCGTACTTTTTGGCTATATTTATCATGATCTGACTAGCCGAATGGCACTTATCCATTCTATCTGAATGATTCTGTCATTCAGAAAATAACAAAATCAGAATCAGATAAAATGGACAAGTACAATAGGTTCTTAATTAAAAAAAAAAAAAAAAAAGAAAAACACTTTTGGTGTTCTCCAGTTTGAAATAGCATAATTTTCAAAGGCCAACTAAGCAGCCTCTTCTGCAGCTTTGAAACTTCACAGATTTTGATACAGTTTAATACCTTTCTCAGGCATTTATGATCACTGAAAAATTAACAGAAAAGGATTGGGTTTTTTTCCCTCAATTTTAGGCAATATCTTCACACTTATTAAGATATTTTATATATGTCATTTGCAGTAAAATATAGTTCAGAGTGCTTAATATTCTTGTTTCTTTATTTTGTTTCAGCACAAGTCAGAATATGGAAGAGTGCCTTGTCACTACTGCATTTCTGTGGTTATTATAACAATAGGTGTAGTGCACAGCTGTGGCTGATTCCTCAGATTAATGCGAGTTAGGGCAGGTCCATTAGGGAAACCACATCACACTCCATGGTGGAGGTGAAATAAAAATCATCCAGTTAGAGGAGGTGATTGAACCAGGGATTCCTCTGCTTGACAGAGGAATAACTGCTGGCAAAATAGGTAAGAGTGTTCTTCATGGATATAAAGAGGTTACTAGAGCACACAGAGAAGCTATTTTAAGAGGAATCAAGGTTGAAATCATCCAACTGGAGTTAGTGGTAATAAGGATAGAAGCATCTTGTGAACATCCACAAATCAAGTGTCCCAAAGCCCACAAAATTCAGATACAGTAGTACATTAAAAATTTAAATATGAATTAAACAAGTAATGCTTCTTGTTTTGATAAATAATATGAAAAATCACCAGATTAAATACGTAACTGAAATTTATTTTACTGGACTATGTAAATTTCCTTCTCTGATTTTCTATATTATTTGCTAGACATCATAGTGAAGATCAGTCATATGATGTAATCTTTTATCTTAAATAATTACTCTAGAGTTTCAAAATTTATTAACAATACACCTAAAAAAATGCTCTGATTAACAGTTGAAAAATATTGGATAAGAACATAAGCAAAGCTCTTTTAGATTTTTACATTTTATATATTAATGATGTCATCATTATATGTTAATAATATCATCATTCTAATATCCAATAGTTACGTTTCAAAATAAGTATACTTTTTAAAAAAAAGTATGACTGAAAAAGTAACAGACATGCTTTTATTCTAGAAAAATTGTTTTACAGTGAGAAACCTAAGAAAAACTAATCTATTTATTAAAAATATTCTAAGTATATACAACAAGATAAAATTTTAATCAAGGAACTTTGACGTAGAAGTGGTGTAATGTGATACTGCAGTGTCTTGCTATTGACAGTAGATATATTCAGATAAGAAATCAGGTGAAAATATTTAATAGTAATTATATTGGAGCAAGTTATCTATTGAAGCAGTCAATTCTCTGTTACATAAGGTATTTTAAATAATATTGAGTATTTGATTAAACAATATGCTTTAGCTCAACCAGAAGATGTGGGCTTGATTTGAATTCAGCTAATAAAATTATATGTTATCAGCTATGCCATGAACCATGAAAATTGTCCTATTAGTTTCCTTTGGTCTTCAAAGTTTAAGGAGAAAAATCACAGATGCTGCCGAAACTTTTGCAAAAAAATAAAGAACTCACTTTCATTATTCCCTGGCTGTTGCTATTATGCCAGCTTTCAGTGTAGAAATTTTACATTTTCCTGTGTTTGCTTTAGGAGGCATCATCCTTTACAATAGTCATTGAGTGCACATAGAGATTTCTCTCGATTTCAGGGAATTATGGTCTGGAATCAGCTGCACTGCTAATACTGAATGCTGTCTTCCTATGTAAATCATCACCATTGATCAATGGCATAAATTTCAAGATAGGATACCAATCAACAGGAGCTGGAGTGGAAGAATAAAACCTTTTATGATAGCTTCCCCTCAGATTTGCCTTCAATTACTTTATTCCTCCTAAACATACAGGCATTTACTAAAAATGAAAAAGAAGTTGCTTTGAAATTTAAATTTTTCTACCAGTATCAAAATGCCTACATCCTGAAGTTTGAGAGACACATTAAAGTTTGTATTTTCAATGTTTTTGTAACCACTTTGTTACTAAAGAGACAATTTATTTGTATAATTAATCAGCTGAAATATTCCCGAGGATTTTTTTTTTCTCCCAGAAAGACACCTTTTGTTGTTTAGAAGTAATGAAAACATTTCATCAAGGCTTTCTAGTGTGATTGATAGTCTTTGATGAATTTTGTTGAAGACTTTCTGTCTGAGTGGTGCTTTGAGCTCTTTATTCACTTTCATGGGATCTGGAACATTGTTTTAACTCTCTACTATTAACAGGTGTTTCATCTATAGGAAACCATTAGATCACATTTTTAAACAATGGAATTCTAATTTTGATTTGAGGCTTGAAATTTTCCTGTTTTCTTAGGATAGATCAAACCTTTAATAATTCACAAATAAACTTCAGATCTTCATATGAACAACTAATGGAACAGCAAAAGCTTCATACACTAAACAGGCTTCTAAGGATATTCCTAAACAAATGAACTTTCTCAAAGAACTCTACATATTATTGATGTTTTAAACTCTTCTCTAAAAATGCATGTGGAAAGAGGTGTTTTTTATTCTTCTGTGCTCAGAATAAGGGGAATGCAAAGGAACAGCTACTCTGGTCTCAATAATCAATCTGAAGACATGGGGAGAAACTGAATACAATAAGATTATTTTGTACTGCATGGCTACTCATTGAAGCTACTCACAGGCTAATCTTAATCTTACTGTAGAGGCTACAGTACACAGAAAAATAGTAATAATTACAAAAAAAGGCATTTTTATGACTACATGATATTAAATTCAGCACTGACTAGTTAGCAGAAATTCTAATGTTAATACCCCTCTGAAGGGGTATCTTTACCCCTTTGATAACTTGAGGAACATGTGACTAGTGATAAAATATACAGAGAAGGGGAATTAACTAAAAGGCCACTTTTTGAAGCCCCCCAAAAACTTGAATAGATGTTAGCAAAATACAGTAGGGAAAAAAATAACTGAAATGTGTATGGGAGGAAGACATTTATAATATATATATATATCATAGGTAAAACCAAATATAAATATATATATATATATATAAATATAAATTTCAAGACCAGGTTGAATGGGGCATTGAGCACCTTAGTGAGTGAAATCCCTGCCCCTGGTGGGTGAGCTGGAACTAGACAATCTTTAAGGTTCCTTCCAACCCAAACTTTTATATGATTCTATGAAATACATGTTTGTATGCCTGTGTCTGTATATACACATATATGTATAGGTTACTGAAAGCTAAGAGATATAAGAATAGAATTAGTTATGTAAGAGTATGCTTATTATTGCATGTGTTATTATTGTCTGGATCATGTGCAGCACACAATACAGAAATTTGATTTGGCTGTTGATATTGGTAAGTATTGTGCATTAGCTTTGATTTTTTACAACTTGTCACTACTGATTTGGCCAGTGCGGCTGCCTCATTGACTCCACTCTATGCACTACCCAAATGCAGCTATTTAACTAACAGCAGAATGGAAATTCCCAGTGGTAGTTGTGGGGTCACGTGCAGATATTGTCATCAATTAGGGCCTAAAGGTGGTTAAAAGGGACAAGTACCATTTTAGATTTAAAATATTTGTTTGATGAAGCACAATGTACAAATATATTTATTATAGAACTGGCTGACTTGTCTTAGGGCAAACACTTTCATTACTGCGTGAGAAGTAAGAACACTGAAAAAAATAGAGAGGAACATGCTTTTAATCAATCTTTAACGTCTGTTGCTATGTAAAGCCATGAAAAGCAGGATTGAAAAGGTAAGAACAGAATTCTAAACACTCAATTAATACAAATGACACTTTTAAATCTAAGGAGGTTTAAACAAACTAATTATTCCCAGCAGAGTGGATACTCTCTTGTGCAATGTTGATGTTAGATAAAAGCCTAATACCTTTTCTTCCACTTGCTAATCTGCCCATTTAAGTCTGCTTGTTAAAATCATGTACTGCTTTCCATGCAATCCATTAAGTGAATTTTCAAGTGTCATAGTAAGAATAGGTACATATATAAAAAATTGTAGTACTTTTAGTCAACACTTCAGAGCATTGAAGTTCGGGGTTTGCAGTGATAATTGGTCCTGTCAGCAGTGGCATCATTAACTGATTTTTTTCTTCATGTTTCATCAAAGATGGAAAATGCAGTCAAATAATTATTCAGTTCCTATATAAGTGATGTTTATCTGAGATCTTGCTCATACAATTAGAAAGAGTGTAAATAGGGTGTCACTAAAACTGCATTGGCAGGCAGCTGCGGGGAAGATAAATTATGCACATAAGTAATTTATACAGGCTTTGTATACAAACAAGTGTTATCTAAGCCCTTTATTGATTGAATTATTTAACTAGAAATAATTTTGTTTAGCTTTATACAAACTACTAATCTACTTTTTTTTTTTTTTTTGGTTAAAAAATAATAAATGTAAAAATGTGACTTATCCAGAAAATTCAAAGCAACTTCGTTTGAGCTGTTTTTGGAAAGTTTAGCAAAGAAATTATATTCTGTGTATTTTTCTGTGTAAGTAAATGCTTATCAAAAGTTTTGCTTTGAAAGTTGTTTCCTCATTCTCTGAATTCTCTCTCCTTCCTCCTTGTTAAAAGGACATTGGGACAAGGAGAAGAGGGTTTGCTGAAGTAGGGGAAATGTCAATGATATCAAAGCAGGCTTTTAAATCTACTTTTCCCTTTTTTCTGTTTTAAGAGGGACTAATTCCTATCACTTTTAATAATGCATTTTCCTGTCAGATCTAGTAGCAGAAGAACTTTCAGTTACCCTTGGACCTTAAACACAACATGGTATTTACTGAAATTACTTCGAATTCAGATGTACTGGACCAGGACTAGCTCCAAAGAGGCGGCTGTCTTAGTTTTACAAGCTGCAGGCAGAAGTTCTCTGCTGATACCTGGTTTCATTCTGTAGCCATGGCTGGGGTCTCCTGGACCCCTGATTCCTGCCTTTGCATATAGGAAGAGACTCAACACATTTAGCATCTGCTTAGCTCAGTACTTCTGCTGTACTGGCTGCCACATGCTTCTCATCTTTCCCAAAAATTTCTGTCATGGTTTAGGCATTTGTTGTTCCCACTGAACCCAAACCTCCAAACCACATGCCGCTCGCTCACCCCCCTTTCGCTTACCTCTGCAGCGGGATGGAGAGGAGGACTGGAGGCACAAAAGGGAAAAATCAAGGTCTGAGATAAAAACAATTTACTGGAAACATCAATGAGATAAGAAATACATAGTAACAGCAATAATACTAATACAAGGGTGTACAAGAAAGATGGATGATTCACACTTGAGAAAAACCCCTGACCATGAGGAAACCTACCACCAACACCCAATGGTGTCACGATGCTCCCCGATCCAGAAGCCGCTCCCTGACCGAGAAACCACTCCCTTCACAGGTTGGTATAGACTAACTGCCCCTCCTGGCTACTGCAAAAATTAACCCTGTCCTGACCAGAACCAGGACACACTCCAAAGGAATGCCAGGACATACCTGGGTAGCAATGGCTCCTGAAGCCTTTTGAAAGAGGAGGATAATCCCAATGGGGTTCACCTCTCTGCATGGCCTGAGGGCTCAGCTGGAGTCCCATTTTCCAGGAGTGTATTTTGCACACAACGCTGGATATTAGGCACCCTCAAGGCAAATATTTCATTACTGAGCACAAGTAATGAAGTGTGAGCCTTGTGTTCACATTTCCAGAAGTTTTCCTATGTCCTTCTTCACCAGAAGCAGTCTAGAATCTAGATGGCCCTATCATAGTTGAGTATCATAACCATATAATACAGACATTCTACCTTTTAGTGAGTCATGTAATCTTGAGGCTGTAATTTTAACCACCAAACAAGTAGAGAAAAGATGATCTTCTCCGCTTTTTCCCAGTACATAAGCTGTACTTAGCTTCTTTGTAAATTTTGTGTGATAACCAGATTTGGGAATGACTGAACCAGGCAAGGCTTCAACAAATTTTATCAAGCCTAAGCCTTAGCTGAGTGAAAAGATATTTATCCATGTTAAAAAGGAGGCACTGTGTTGACATGGTCCGCTGGGAAGGAAGGAGAGGTGCACACTCAAGGGTGATTGGAACAGAGTGGAACATTTATTCAGGGAGCATGGGACTTATATAGGGTTTGGGATGGAAGCTGCTAGAATAGGGGCAGAGCGTGGCAAATAAGGGTAAAACAGGGTGGAGCTAAGACAAATATGGGAGAACAGGGAGTGGCCACCCTTATATGGTAGTACTGCAATGCACCACCAGCTAGCCAATGGGAACTGGGGATAGAAGCTACCAATGGGAAAGGGATAACTGGGAACCGAACAGCCAATGGGGACAATCATACAAACAAAGGTAATTATTACCTATCTAATACAGCCAATAACTACCTAACAAAAAACTTTAAAAACATGGGAATCACATTAACATTCTCAGAACGTCCCGCAGATCAGTGTTGTCAGGTGTTTTCATTTCGGTGACAGCTCCATCCACTCATAAAAGTTCTCGTAACCACTCTGCTGTCCTCCTACACTGTGTCATACCTACAATCAGAAATAAAAGGAACTTGTGGGGGAATACCCTTAAGATGTTTACAGAGCTATGACACCCACAGTTACTATAGGCTGAATCAAGATCTTCATGATCCCTCTTTCAGACATAAGCATTTACTTTCCAATCTTTGATTTCCACTAAGTGTCATCATTGTTGCAAATGAGACCATTAAGATTTTGGATCACAGGTAACGTATATGGACTTTCAGCAGTTGAAGAGGAGCTGTATCCAACCAATTAAACATCACCTTGTTTTAATCTTCCTGTTTACAGGGGCGTTGTAGGTTTATTTTCTAAAAAACAAACACAGTAGGATTTCTCTGATGAAAGGGGAGCTTAAGAGCTGGTAGGTATCAGCAACAACTTTTGATACTCTTATTGGAACTATTCCAAAATCCCTGAGACATTCATCTTGAACCAAGATTGAAGAGAATTTGAGGCTGCAGGAAATTGTCATATTATTTAATAAGTCTAACAAAGAAAATTTTATAGAGTATACAAAATTTTTTCAGAAGACAAATTTAAACATACTTTGACCTTTTAATTTATTTTCTCCATTATTTGAAGTGGGTTTATCCTATTTTCCTCCATCATAGAAGATGCAAAGAAAATCGTACTTGAGTTATTCTTGTTGTCAAGGAATAAAAATAACTGAGTAGGTTAAGAATGATTACCTAAATGTCTGATCAAGATATTCAGACTCTATTATAATGTCTCTGTTGCAAAATAATGTAATTACCACTTTTTCTTTGTTCTGCAACTCCTATTTCAGTCAAGTCTGTTTGACAGTAAGTCTACACTGGAAAACAGAGCACATTCGTGGTAGAGTTAAGTCTCGCTTTAACATGGATATCCATACTAGGAGAATGAGGGTGTTGAAGTCTATCAAAATATTTAGATACTGGAAGGCAAGATGGTTTTTTTCCTGATGCATAGCAAAGTTCAGCACCTCAACTCTCTGGTTTAAAAGTCAGATAGTGGGCAGAGAGTCCTCTGTCTATATGGAGTCCACATGCAAATCGACTAGCTTGCATTTTGTTAAGTAAATTTCATTAACTATTTAAATTGTTTACACTAGCAATGACTTTGGCTTGATAAGGAGTTCTCTTCCATTAGCAGGGATGTTTACAGAGAACCTGACTGCTTCTGTTTGCAGGACGAACTCATCCTGCCAAAAAGGGCTTCTGGTTCCCAGAAAATGCAAACCTTGAGTAAAAAAACTTCATTTCCATGAGGGAATAAGCTCAAAATAGATCATAATTTTCTATATATAAAACTAATCTTTTTAAACTGTAATGCTATGTCAACACACATACATCCTCAGTATGCAGCATTAATATTCCATTAATAAAAGTAATTGCTCCCTGCTGAAGTCCCATGGAAGTCCACATAGCTACATAAGGGACAGGTTTAGCCTCTTATGCCTTATCAAGCCATTGAAGTAGGCAAAATCTGATACAGCTAAAGGAATTTAATGTCCAATTAAGAGCTCAGTAAGAATTACAAAACTGAGTCATAATAAAGCAGATCTCTTATGGATGGTAGCACCAGGAGCCCTTTCACATCAGAGCTATCTGTGGGCAAATCTCATAAAAATATATATTTGCATCATAGTCTTATTTTTCCATTCACATTATAGCCAATACACAACAGGATAGTAATCAAATTTCTTCCTTGTATTTCTCTCTTTCACATATTTCCTTCTGAACTTAAAGCATTTGCAGCTAGTTATATGTGCCAGCAGAAAAGGTAAATCTTATTACTCTTTCTGTGTATTTTATTTCTTTATAATAATGGACAAGTGACAACAACATAAAATATTCCTCAGACTCTTTAAAGAAAGTGAAGACTTCCTGAAGAACATCGAGCAGCAATTATGCAAATTTGTGCATATTTTTATACCATCCATTCAACACAGGGTCACAGGAAATTCTTTATGAAGAGAAACCATAACAAGCAGAAGAAGAGAAAATATTTGAAGACACATGACCATGAAATAGAGAATGCTTTAATGTGAAAGTTTCCACAAATAGAAAAAAGTCCAGTGGGAAAGAATTTCATAGAAAGTAAAGGCAAAAGAAGCACAGGATCAAGCTGTCATCAGACACATAGTTATGAAGTCATGCCAACATAGTTATGAAGTTATGCCACAGAAAAATGAAGAGGACAGCATTAAATTTGATTTTAAAAAATTACTAACAAGTTTTAGATTATTAAAATGAGCAGACATGAGGTATACGATGGGCTATTTGATATGTCTGGTGGAAGCATTACGAACGACTATAGCTCAGAGAGAAGACATTTAGTTAGTTCATAAAAATGGGTATTATGTTAGTCAAGATGGAAAATTGTTAATTCTATAATTTATGTATTTTAAATTAATGGGCCATTGCAATGATATGTGGCTGACATATGATGACTATACCATGATTCATACCTTAAAATCTCAGTGAACTTTTAGGTAGACATTAAGATTTTTTATTTCCTTTGAATTTAGCAAAATCCTAATATATTAGAACAGCATCTAGACCATCATCAGAATCATCAAAAGTGGCTTTGTTATATTTTAAAAAGAATTAAGCCAAATAACCATACTTGTGCTGTAATCCATGTATTCTGTGCTTTCTAATACACATTTTTCTAAAACTGATTGCTATATTTAATTCAAAATAATGATATATTTCAGGTATTTTATCTGAGAATGCTATACAATAAGGGACATACTAATTTTAATATGTCCTTAAAGTCATCCTAATTTTACTTTACCTTTTCCATATTTTGAAAGATCAAGTTCTATTGCACTGCACTGCAAACAGTTACCTGCTGAACTGAATAATGTAAACAAGTGTTATTTAACCTTTCTTTTTATTTTTACTCTAAACAAGATTTTAATCTTCCTGGTGAGTGTAAAAAATGATGACTAGGACTTATTAGGAAACAGGATTTCTTCCAAGTTTCAGTGGTACTGAACATTTCTTTTTGCTTTGACATGCTGCACTTCAAATGATGCTCAAAGTTCTGAATTAGTCCTTGATAAATCATGCAAACTTGAAAGTAAACCAAACAACATATCCTAGGAAAACAACTCTACAGCATTGATTTTGAAAGGAGGGGGAAAAAAAAAAAAAAAAGAGAGAGAGAGAGAGACAAAAAGAAAAAGGATAAAAGGGGAGGGGGTGTCTCTCCTTTCTCACACATACTTTTATCCAGCCTAGTAAAATAACCATAAACTGAAATCCACCTCTTTGCTTTAAGGTACTTAAGAATTAGTTAGTACTGCTTGTCATCTTACACTTCTACTGTGAAGGCAGCCTGAGCTGGGGCTTGTTCAGCCTGGAGAAGAGATGGCTCTGGGGGGACGTTATAGTACCTTCCAGTACCTAAAGGGACTATAAGAGAGCTGGAGAGGGACTTTTTATATGAGCATGGGGTGATAGGTCAAGTAGGACAAGGGGGAATGGCTAGAAAAAGCAAGGAGCTAAGTAATAGTTGTCATTTCTACTTTACTGTGAAACACTTCTAGTCCACTTCTCACTTAAATAACATTAGTTACATTTTTAGGATGTGCAAAAATATATAATTGCTTAAAAAAAGAAAATCTCTGCTTTTGTAATACAGCCCTACCCAGATAACATATTATTTACTCTGTTGTTGGATGAAGAGAGGAGGCTGTTGGTAAAATGTTTAAAAAAAGAAGTTGGAATAATTCAAGTGGTCTAAAGACACTTATTTGAGTGTACAGGGAGTCAAATTAAAACAGCATTGCGGGTATTTGTTAAGATGTTTACTGAGGAGTTTAAAATACAACAGAATAGGAAAGGAGGAGTAAACACTTGTGTTTACACCATGAAATAACCACTCAAGTCTGCTGCATGTGGATATGAAAAATCAGAACAGTGTCTTGTCAAGGCTGCCTCATTCAACTTTCTCTTTTCTTGCATTGACCTATTCTGACAGTGCTTTTAAATGGTTGTGTGTCTTTAATTTCCTCTAACTTATGAAGGATTTCTAAAGCAGAGACAATTTGAAGAAATTTTAAAAATGTAACAGTCTGTGATATGAAACTCCTACTATAACATGAAAACAACAATAATTTCAAGAATATTATATCTTTAGAGCTGCAAAGTCTTAAATGAAACTGAAAATTTATCCTCACAAAAACTTATGTCTACGTGTATGGGAGAATTCTTTATAATTATAAAAAAATATTCTTAAATTAAAAAAAATAAACCAATCAATTATCAATTACTAGAATTAAAAATGTTATTTTACAGAAACATAGCTCTGTCTGACAAATAATTTTGTTACTAAATGAGTACTTTATGGACTCACAATTTTTACAGATGTGCAAACAATAGCCCAAGCTGAAAGGCAACATTACACAGAATTTCTGGCCAACCTGAATATCAATGGAAATGTTATAAATATTTTGATATACAGATCCTGTATTACATTTGTCTCACTACATTTAAACATCCTGCTTACACATACATACATGCTTACATAAAAACATATTCACACACAAAATTATATAGCAAAGGGACACTAACTTAACTGTAAACTGAAATACTGAAGACTGGTTTTGAATCTAGTTTATCGACGGGTCTGTCTCTGCTAGTTGTTTGAAAGTGCTTTTCTTGTATTTGTTTTGCTTTTATAAATACATCACTAGGACCAGCTTTAAAAAATGTTTTTAATGTATGAGAAAGTAAAATTACTCTCCTGACAGTATTGCCTCCCAGAACAGCATGATTTGTTGTTATATTTCACCACCAGTTTGATAGGGAATAAGATTACTGTCTTTCCTCCTTTCAGAAATATGCTTCATATGAATTTTAAAAGAAATAGTAGCAATAGTAGTAGTATTAATAATAGTAATAATAATAACAATATAATAACAACATCATTATCATAAAAAAATGTAGGTGTTAGGACTCATAGGAGCAACAAAAAGTGAAAAAAAGACTGTGGGCATTTCTTGATGTCATTATTTGTAAGAACCCACTGTGCCAGAGGAAAGGCCATATCCACATCAATATCCACGAGCACCACCCTGCTGCTTCTTTACACCTTTGCTAAGTAAGTCTTCTCTGACCACAGAGAGAATCCTGGAGCTTAAGCCCAGATAAATCAGCATTATTTATGTTAACTGCAAATTTTCATATGTACTCAGGTTTTCCCCTATGTTATGCAAAAATGCAGAGACATGCTGGACTCCAACCTAAGACAGATTTGCACTTGAGTTTGGCATGCCAGACAAAGACAATAGAGGTGTTTTATTTACACCTTTTGCACTGAGCAAGTAACTCAAACTGCACTCCAATGTCACTTGCCACTGAATGTGACTGGAAGTGTTACTTGCTCACAATGATCTCTCCTATGGCAGAAAAGCAACTTCTTCATGACTCCTTGAGTGGCTAAATACTGCAAATGCCAGGAAAACTGATAAATTGTTTCTTACTGGAAGAACAGGAAAACATAAAAAGTTTCCCAAAAAAGCAGATCCTCCAGTCCATTAAACATACTACAAACCTTGTTAACAAGTGCAAACAAAGAAAGTAAGATTTCTTAGCCTCAGTTCCTCTCTCTCACACACATTCTTTTATCATAACATACCTACATGCTTAAGTCTGATTTTAAGACATTTTGTTTTACAGATAATACAAGCAACCTCACTCATCCAAAGCAAGACAAACTGTTTCCCCCATAAATCCCACGTCCAGCTGCAATATTTGCACCTACTAGCTCACAAGACAATATTCTGAGTTCCTTTCATATACAAAACTAATTAGCTTGATGTAATATTTTTTTTTAGCAAGAAAGGTATTCTGAGTGTTTACTGAATGTTCACACATAAAATTCAGCATAAACTTGCTACTTATGCAAGAGTTCACAAAATATATTTATTCCTAGAAGGAACCAAAGACCTACTGAAACTGTTTCACTGTGCTTTTCACTTCAGTAAATTTGAAATTTGAAAAAAAAAATCACAAAAAACCGCCCACAAAAATATAGACACAAAAACGGCCCCAACAAAAAAACCCAAACCAAGCAACCAAAAAAAAAAATCACAAACGCAAACTCTAAGATCACTATCTAATTAAAAATACAAAACCCCCACACCAAAAACTTTCTGTGCCTCTTACTGTACATGAGACATGAGACAATCAAACTACTCTGTTCAGATTTCATGTTTGAAAGAAGCGAGGTTTTTCAATGTTTTCCATAAGACATACAAGCAGCGTTTCCAGAGTACTGTTTTACACTGTTATCATCTTGCTTTCAGTACTGTAATTCATAAAACAAAAGATGAAGATGCAGAGAATATTAATACCTTTTTTCTTTGCATTACTGCTGACATCAAGCATATTAATAGGAAGAAAATTACAAAGAAAGTAAAATAAAATCATTTTTGAAGTGGAAATGATTGAAAGTGTGGATTTTGTTTCTGCTTGGAGCTCTAAAAATAACTTACATTGGAGCAAAAGGACAGTTCAGATGATTGATAAACATTTTGGGGCAAAATCTAGTTTTCAAAGAAGATTACAAATATGAGGTATAACTAACCAGTAGGGATCCTGTGACTGAAGAATGAAATCATAACTTTAGAAAGCTTGAAAAAACACTATTTCATTTTTCCTTAGAGTAGAACTGTATGACTTATAAGTTTCCAGATGTAAGATTTATAATCTCTTGTCTATCAGGCTATGAATAACATGCTTGGGAAGATGCAGCAGGCATGAAGTAGAAAGCAGAGCTGGGGCTGGAAAGGGTGATGATGGATGGATGGATGGATGGATGGATGGATGGATGGATGGATGGATGGATGGATGGATGGTTAAGTGGGCCTTTAAGAAAGAGATCAAGGGAAGATGAAGACTAAAAAAGAAAGGCAAATGGAACTTGTGTTGAGCCTGGCAAGTGAAACAAATTAACATCGCCAGTCAGACAGGGGAGGCTGTCACAACCAAGTAACTGAGGCATTTCAGTAGCACTTCAGAAGTCTATGCAGGCAGACCTCCACAGAGAATGTCCCATCTCCCCTCTCTTTGGAGGATGAGGTTTCTGAGGGAGACACCCTTCTTGTAGAAGGGAAGGCACACGAGGTTCAGTTCTCCATGACAGAATTTAAAGACTTGTGGACAACAGCAACACTTAGTGCAAGTGATGGCTTTCAAGCAACAGAGTCTTGATCCTGACACCAAGTCCTCTCTTTCAGTCTAAACCAGGCTCCCTTCTAGTACCCTGCACTCCTGACAAAATCTAGTGTTTATCTGCCTTACCAGGAGAAAGTTCTACCATTTAGAGAATCTTGGATCTCTCCATATAAAGCAAAGGAAAAAAACCCCAACAATCTCATGGACATCTCTTTCTTACACCAGACACCTACTCAGCAAATGGATCAGTGCTCAGAGCAGGGCACTTACCTGTTGCCTGCACAGGAAAACTCTGCCCTTGGTGCTTTGCAATTATTTTTGTATGAGAACATGATGCAACTAAATTTTAAAGTGCAAACAGCTGTTCCAGATTGTTTGACAAAGAGGTTTGCAACAAAAAAAAGTTTATGATTCAAATGTAGTATCTCAATACAAACTGTATAACCTGAATCTTACTGATAATTAAAATGGCTTCTTCTGTAATTGCTGTAACTACTTGGGCCATAACAAATGGCTTGTTATGTAGTTTCCAATACACATGTGTTTACCAAGCTAACAATATAGTTTTATAACAGGTCCACTGATTCTGTACAAAAGCCTTGCTATACATCAGTAGCAATGGGAAGAGCTACAAACCTCTCAACAATATGGTGACTTACATAGGCAAAAGAAGCCTTAAGCTGCTTATATGATACCTGTTACAAAGATCTGTGGTGGTTTAGTTTTCTTGGTTTTGGTTTAGGCCTTCCTTGGTAACAATGTCATAACTAAGGAAGTATTCCA
>JAWWEE010000122.1:7889413-7915658 GCA_035221455.1 Xenops minutus
TTCTTTCTCGGGGAGGGGGGGGAATCCGTGTGGCCAGCAGTTGGAGTTGGCAGGGTGCCAACTCAAACCTCCACAAGATCACAACAAAAGAGTTCATCTGTAAGACTATAACATGCAGATAAGCAACACAGCAGTATATTCTGCACGCAGGCTTATCTTAAGGGCAAAGCTTAAAGGCCAGGGAATCTTTAGATAGGATGCTTGTTTCTAAATATTAGTATTAAACTCCCTATCCAAAGCATCAACTAATCACGTATGGGAAACTATGTGTCCTCAGCAAACAGACTGCTCACTGGAAAATGTGATATTCAGTAAATGGGACATTAACTGACAGCATTTTGTATGAAGTAAAGAAGCTTAGTTGTTCTAGATCTCCTCACTCAATTCATCCAGTTTGGCTCCATTTATCACTTCAGGAAATTCAGATATCCACTAATACCAGTCTTTGAATCCAGTGTTTCTTAATGGTCAGTTATGTGAATTCTTAAGTCAATGAGAAATAATTACATGAAAGATTTAGCTGGAATTACCTTAGGGCAATAGAAGCTTGGTATATTTCTTTTGAATATCTTAAAATCATCCCAGATGTGAATCACCACAACTGATTGAAACACTACCATTTAAGCATTATGCAAATGTATAGATTCAAGCCAGAATATAAAAGGTCAAAAAATCAATCTGTAGCAGTCATCTTTTAGTTCCTGATGGGGACTATTACAGTGTTTTTCTTTGTTCCTCATGGATACTTCTGTCTATACAGTTACTGAGCTTGTCATTTTAGTGGTTTATGCCTACAAGATTATTTGTAGGGCTTAAAGTATCTTTCTTTCAGTAGATGTTCACTTTCCAGAGTGATGTTGTGTCATGACAGAGAAGTGTTGCTTCTCTTCCAATATTTTTGCCATGGAAATGCTTCCTGCAGCTGCCTGCCATTCCTCCGTACCTATATCTGAATGTTGGCATTGAAGACCTTTTCCAGAATCTTCAGCATTTTGTCTTTGAATTTCAAGGCTCAGATATTTTAATTAGTAATGCATCATAGCATTAAGTGCAATAGGGTTACCAGAAATGATGTTCACAAGGTGCTGCTGGTCTGCCAGGTAGCCAGTGCTTAGCTCAGTTCAGTCTTTCCATGACGTATCTGTTTTCCAGTTACAGCAAAAAACTATCTATGAGTGGAGCTCCTTGCCATATGCCGTGTGGACCATGCCTATTGTTGCTGAGCGTTTCACAAGGAAATCATGGACAAGATTACTCAGCTTCCTGTGCTCTCCCAAATTGTACAGTTAATGTGTCACTTTAAGCTAGTTCTAACCCTTATGACTGACCCTAATTTTCAGTTTGCATGGCAGAGAAATGCCAAAGGAAAGTATAAGAAATGAGGAATTTAATCTATATAAAATGTGAGTTCTTAAATAAGTCCTTTTAAGTCCCCCCTGCAGCAGTGGAAAACAGTACTGCTTAGGAGAAATTAAACCCTTCTTCTCTCCTACTTTGTCAGCTCTTCGCTGACAATATAGGATTTTGTTTTCTGCCCTGTTTACTTAGTATGTTCAGTAGTTTTAGAAATAATACATAAATTAAATGTATTCTACTATTAAGCCAAAAGAGAGAAAGGTAATCTCATGCAAAGGAGAAACTGGACTCATATCTGAAGTCTCAGTCCTCAAAGAGATAAGAAAATTATGAACCTCTTAGCTAATGCAACAAAAGCTTATTGCAACTTGCAATTATTTTTGATCCAGAATTATTCTTAGCATGCCTATGCATACAAAGCCTATTCACAATATAGTGTCACACAGACCTAAAACTGACATTTTTTTCCTGCCTGATTTCTTCTCCGATGGCAAATTAATAACTCCAAGTCCTCAGACATGACATGTTTCAGACTAGTCATGCTATGACTAAAATGAATTTTAGGCCTGGAGATTTGTAAAAGCTATTTTAACAATAAATTTGACTTTAAAAAGACATCTAAACCTAAATGCATAAGGAGTCTCTACTTCCTGTTGGAGCCATGAGACTCAAACTATGTGCTATATTTGTACTAAGGAAAATCATTGTCAGGTACAATAAAATAAGTGGGACTATCAAGTCTTTTACAAATATATAATTAATTGGAGACTTTGAAGGGACAAGGAGACCTGTTTAGCAAAATGAAAAGGTTATAAATTATTTGAAAGTGGGGAGGCAAAACTGAGATGAGGCAAAACCAAGATGAGTCAACAGAGATTTGTAAAGAACAAATCATGTTAAAATTGGCTCATTTCCTTCAGCAACAGGGTATCCAGCTATGTGGTTAGGGAGAAGCAATAAGCATCATGTATCTTGTCTTTAAAATGTGACATTATTTCACATTACAATCTTTTAAGCTAGGGAAACATGGTCTAGATTAAATTGCTATAAACTGGGTCCAATAGTGGTTGGATTGTACTTCCCAGAAGACTTGCCAACTGTTCTCTGTCAAAGTGGAAGCAAATATTAAATGCCTCCCCACAGGGCCTTGTCTTTTATACAGCTCCATTCAATCTTTAATTAATGAAAGAAGAGTGAGTAAGCTTCTGCGTAAAATTAGAGAAAACATGAAGACAGGAAGAACTATGTTGAAAGTTGGGACTAGCGATCCAAGAGGTCTCAAGGAAGTAAAGAAATGGTCCAGAAGCAATTCAGGAGGGAGAGGTACAAGTTGCTATATTTAAGAACAACCAGCTGTGGATGTACTAAGCAGGGAACAACCAAGTAGACAGCACTCCTCCAGGAAAGGGCCTAGAGGTGATATGGTATTACACACTCAAGCAAAATCAGTGGTGTCATGTTTTCATGAGACAGGCAGATGTCACCATGGGATGTATAAATACAAGTCCATCCTGAAAAATAGATGAAGCAATCCTGCTCAACCAAGTGCTTGCAAGACCTCAACAGGATGCTGTGCCTGCCTCCAGCACTCAGTTTTGATAAAAGGACAGACCAGCAGGACAAACCCCATCATGTGGTGTGTCAAGAGGGAGACCTGCAGGGCACTTCTGAAGCAACTAGGGTTTCTTCTGCTAGAGAAAGGTGGATAGAAAGGAGTACTGGGGGAAAAAGTGATATCTTACACCTCAGGCAGGTGAGGTGATTTACTGAAAGAAAAAGGGAATAATCTCTTCTCCATGCCTGTGCCAGATACAGAAAAAAAATTAAAGGATCATCTCACTTGCTCACCTGCAGCCACTTTTAAAATGGGTAGCATAGTGAGCACTCAGTTTTGTCAAACTTCTGTCAAAAATGGCTTTGATCCTGCTTTGATGAAGAAAGACTGACTGATTTCTGAATGTCCCTCTCAGCTAGATGTTTTTATAACATTACATAGACACATACTGACTAAGGTTTGACCATATCAACATATATAATTCATTATTGAAAAATTCATTTTCAAAGGATTGGATGGCACCAGCTAATACTTTTCAGTCCAATAGGACTGACTCTTATTATAAACACTGCTTATAACACAGACATCAAAAAATATTAAAAATTCTGTATTACAAGTAAGTATTCATGCAAAATTACATTAATTATTCTCTTTATTTATTTGCTAATTGTTAAAATGGTCTGGTAAAATGACACTAAGAGTAGACATAAGTATTTAGCTGGGTATTTAACCTCAAGTGATACTGTGTAAATAGGTGCATTGTAAATATTTAAAATTCTATGACTAAGCCTCACATTAATCCTTATTAGCAGACTTTGAGTGTGCAGAACAAGAATATTACCCATGCTCCTTCCCTAAGCAAGGTCCTGTGAGAAATGATGTTGATAAGCCCAATCTCTGAAAAAGCAAGAGTATAATATTTTTCTGTTTGCTTCTGTGGTGTGGGTCACTGGGTTACATGCTTAAAGCTGAACTGAAATTAGATATTTTATTTATAAAGACTATGTACATATAATTTCAATGCTGTGGTCCTGTGAAAGATGCAAGGTATTAAAGAATACTGTATTCTAGATTTACAATAAATATCTCAGGTGGCTGGAGGGGATATCCCATAGTGATCACCATGGAGGTCTGCAGATGTGATTTTCCCAGGCCTTTTTTTAAATAATATGTAAAATGGAAACATTAATATTTTAAGGTTCTTCAACTTACATGAGATATTTTGCTCTTTGTAAAATTCTTTCATTTTACAGGATTAATTTTTCCTACAGGAATTCTGAATTATATACCTAAATGCAAAGACTTATAGTCACATTCTTTTATTTTGCCTATAAAAAAAAAGTCTACATTTTGTTTTCTGTCTAAAACTTCTCTTTTGTGACAGGGACAAATATGGTGGTCAGCAGAGTTCTCTTCAGTAAATATGCCTCTAACATTCACACAAGATTTTTTTCAGGTATTCAAAAAACAGCATAGTACCTCCTGCTAATATTATTGCTGAGACATCAAAGTAGTTTTTATCACAGGCCTTGGGAAAAAAAACACACATCCAGGCTGAGGCAAATACAGACCCACTGTCAGTACAGGAACAGTATAAGAACTGTTACAAGAGCTTGACCTCTACAAATTGATGGGCCCTGGCAATATCTACATGAGAATGTCAAGAGAGCTGGCTGTTGTTCTTTAGAGGCTGCTCTCCATAGGGGCTGAGAAGTCATGGAGATCAGGGCATGACCCAGAAGACTAATGTCAGAAGGCTAGCGTTACTCTCATTTACAAGAAGGTTTTAGAGGATCCAGTCCTATCAGTCATACTTCCCAGGAAAATGATCCTGTGGGAGCTAACACAAGTCAGATGAAGTGCATGATTGGGAAAATCCAGCACAGATTCACTCAGGAGCAAGTTGTCCTTGACAAACTTGATCACCTTCTACAGCAAAGTATCCTGCTCAGTTAATGTGGGGCAAGTGACGGACCTTGTTTTTCTGGACTCCTCCAAGGCTTTCAGTATAGTTTTCTACAACCTCCTTCCAGAATGACTGATACATTATGGTCCAGACAAGTGGTCCATGAACTGGGTGGAGAACTGGCTGACAGCCAACACCCAGTGGGTGGTGGTAAATTTTTCAAATTGGCAATCTGGAACAAGTGGAGTCCCCCAGTGATCTATATTGGGCCCAGCACTGTTTGGTATCTCCATAAGTGATCTGAAGATGAGATCAGCTGTACCCTGGCAAAGTTTGCTGATTATACCAAACTGAGTGAGGAAGTGGACACTTTGGAAAGATCCACCTGCAGGAAGGCCTGGATAGACTGGGCTAACAAGGACATTTTGAATTCAACAATGGTAAGTGCAGTCTTACACCTGGCAAAATATAATTCAGGAGAGCAGCACAGGCTGGGATCTACCAAGCTGGGGAGAAGCCCTGTGGAAAGGGACCTGAGGGTCCTGGTAAGCAAACTCAGGATGAGTGAACAGTGAGGTGCTGTGACAGAAAAAGGATTCAACAGGGATGTTGGGCTGCATTGACAACAGAATCACCACAGAGATAAAGAAGTCACTGTCCTATTCTGCTCAGGGCTCAACAAACCATACCTAGAATACTGTGTTCACCTTTAGTCCCTGCTGCACAAAAGAGACATGCTCAGGCTATTGAGGGTCCAGAGGAGAATGTCTTGAATAAATGTTTTAGTGTCACTTAAAGAAGGTATCAGCAAAGTATCAGCAAAACAAGTTTTAATATAAAAGCAACAGGACTCAGAAGTCTTCCATGTGAGTAAAGGCTGAGAGAACTGTGTTTGTTCAGCCTTGAGAAAAAGAAGACCTTATAATCACATTTAAGTATTTAAAACGTGGCTACAAAGAAGGAGATTCTGTTTTTCAAAGAGTCATAGGGAGAGGAAATATGTACAAATTACTCCTAGGTAGTTTATGATTAAGCACGAGAGGAAATTTTTTCATGATGAGAAAAATCAGCCACTGGAATAGTTTTCTCAGGCAAGTGGTGGATTGCCCAGTGTTGGACACTTTTAAGATTTAGCTGGACACAGTGTCAGGCCACCTCATCTAGACTATGCTTTTGCCAAGAAAGGTTGAATCAGATGCTTCTTCCCTTCCAGTCTGGTATTTTATGATTCTGTGGTTTCCCTGTCCCTTCTGGTGAGTACTCAAGAAAAAAAATAAAAATATAACAGGCTAGATTAGTTGAAGGTATTGCTTCTACAGAGACACAGTAATGGCACAGTATGAGCTGATAACACACAATTCCTGTTTATAATGCATATAAGCTCTATCTAGGGATCGACTTTTATTTAACATAATAGATTTCCCATTAGTGAAAAATTTTCAAAAGTAGCTTTAAGAAACTAGAATGCATAGATTTTTCAATACAATCTAACAACTTGCAAGTGAGCAGGTGATTATGAACCCTCAGCTGGGGTCTGCTTCTGATCTTGGATTAACAAAAACCCGGGTTATTTAGCCGGCTCAGTTTCCCTACCTCCTCCCGTGCAGCATTCAAAGGTATCTGACAGCACATGCCCTTTGTGCATCATGCATTATGCACAGTCCTCTTAAGTCTCTGTTACTCTGTGGATCTCTATGAATTGCCTTTTTCACTCAAGTGCCTGGAGGATGGCCCCTCTCCTTTCCTGCTCACTGCTCCCAGTGACTGATGCCTCCGCCTGGGCAATCCCAAGAGTCATCCACTGAATAACATGCTAAGGGGGCCTCATCTACTGAAAGAAGGAAAGATTGAGAGGACTCTGCCAAATAAGAAAGAACTGATTTTACTGAGCAGCATTTCAATGCTGTAAAACTATTAACATACTTCTATTAGGAATATTTGCCACTGAATAACTATTTGATCCACACTGAGTGAAATGTGCCATGGCCAGTAAGTGAAAAGTTGTGGAGGTCAACTATGCTGACTGATCCATTAGGTCAGTCCATTACCATGCACAAGAAAAAGGTGATAATATTTGTGCATAAAGTGAAAAATCTGGTTTGTTGAGGTATATGACAACAGAGTTTCTCTTTGAGATGCTTTGTTTTCATATAGTGGGCAAAATGACTGCTAGATATCTGCTCAAAGATCTTTAATCAAAACAAACTGATCTATAAATCATGAGGGTTTGCAATAGGAAAAGACCTATAATATACTTTAAAATTAGCATATTTAGAAAGGAACCTTTTTTTTTTTAATGGGGTAGGACTAGAAATATATATATTTTGAGAGTTCAGTGCTTTCTAAGCATGAAAGTGGGTTTTCCCCAAATATACTAAGGCATTTTTGCTATATGAATCCCAGTGTCTGTCTGCCAAATAAGATAAGTTGTCAATTTTTTTTTTTCAAATTAGCATCTTAAATAGGTTTTGATGAACTCTGTATGAAATACAGACACAGTCATGCTAAGTATTTGCACAATTTCTTCATGCAACTTGGTTGACATCACATAAAATTCCTGATACTTAAATAACTGTTTCATTCAAATCACAATGAAGTCATCAGAAGTCTTTCTGTTATCTTCAATGAACCTTGGATCTGGCAGGGATGAGTCAGGTGAATGATATTAATTGATGTGAACAGGAAGAATGAAGGGAAGAACAAGCACTGACATGTATACTATACATCATTTATGTTGAGAATCAGATTACTGAGGCCACAAGGGAAATGGAAAAAGAGAAAAATATTAGAAATCTGGATATTAAAATAGAATATACTCTGTACCAAGCCACAGTCTGAATGAGAAAAAGTCATAGCAAGTTATTTGTTATGCTTTATATCTCACAGAAAAGAACAAGTTTATTATCAGAAGCGATTTCACTGTGACCTGCTCATGACAGAGGTATCCTTCTTCCAATAATAAAAAGTAATCTGTGAGTCTGAAATAATTGTCAACAACTGGAGGAGACAACTTTCTAAAGTGAGTGATCCAGTATGCTGGACTCTGTCAGATCTCATTCTCACAGAGAGAATTGGATATCACAACTTTAAAGACTACCTACCTTTTTAAATGCCATCCGTGTAGCTTGGTTGCTTTTATACACAAGAACTATAGGGATAAGCTGTGAAAGGAAAAGTCTAATGGCTGAAATTTTTCCCATAAAGGATTATCATTATGGAATAAATAATGAGAAAAACATAACCATGATACTCATGTGAACTTTTGGTCCCTGTCTTAAAATTCTGCTGAACAAAAGTGAATAGGCTTACAAAAGTAAAGCAAAATCCCAGCATTCTTAAATAAAATACAGGCACTTAAAATGAAAGGAGAAAGCAGACAATGACAACAAATAATATTAGAAATAAGGAATTTAGAAAAATATTAAGGGGGAACAAAAAGAATGAGAGATGTTATTGTCAGCAGAGAAAACACAATTCCAAACAGCTTTTAGAGCACATATTACGATTAGAAAATATTTTCATGTTTTACTGGTAGGTGGGGTTCCCTTTAGGACAACAAATTTCTAGAGACATGAATTTCTACTGTCTGAGGTAAAAAGAACAAACAAAAAGCTTCATGTGCATGGGACACCAGATAGGAATACCAAAAATGTTTTCCTGTCTTTGAAATAAGCAGTACTGACATAATCCATCTGGGTCTACTACATTTGATTCCAGAAGAGTCTGTAAAATTGAAAAAGTAAAGAAATAAGATAATAAGAAGTCACATTTGTTATCAAAAACCACTGACAAACCAGAGTATATTTAGTCTATCTTTTCAAAGCAGAAGTCAAAATCTAACGAGCTCTAAATAACTTGCCTGTGGAATAATTATTTGATTACAGTGGGATGTACAGTCTCTCGGACAAAGATTCACAGAGCAGAAATCAGTCACAAATAAATTAGAGGTGAGGGAAAAAAGTGAGGGAGGTGGGATCAGAGGTCAGCATCCTGCCTTGTACACCTTGACGGGTATGGGGCTGGCAGTGGTTTTTCTCCTGCTCTTTGCTTTATGGACTGCATGACATTGATTCTGATTGGTTTTAATGCATGCTATGCCTTGATCTTCATTAGTCTACACCTCCACATCATGACCTTATATACTGTGGTAAACAGAGGATGCATTGCATATTCTAGACATTTGCTCTTCCTTTTGTTTTGCCCTGTAACTGGTTTTATGTGATTTCCAAGGCTACGCTTCTTGGCAACATTGGCAATTTGTTTATAGCATATTTATAGCCTCTGCTGTCATCCCTAGGCTGTGCCTTCAAGGCCTTTGCTACCATCCTTTGCCCATTTCCCCTCCACTCCATATTATTATTTTGGGGTCAGAGATAGTTCACTCTACAAAAAATAACATATTATTATTACTGTCTATTACTTACAGAGATGAAACAAAATTATTGTAACACTGCACCACACAATTGCACAGAGCTAACCCAAAGCTAAACAAGTAGGTAATGTTCAAGTTCTCATTATGCAAACAAACTAAACAAGCTCTTCAAGCAAGCCCAAAGAAGGGCAGCCAAAGTAAGCCTGGCAGGGCGTAGCTCAGGGGCTTTGCAGGGCTAATGCAACATCCATGTCTTCTGGCTCAAAATGGCAATACCAAATTTACTGCCACCCTAGAGCTACCAATCAGCTGTCCTGCAACACAATGAATTCTTCAAAACTTCATTTAAAGCTCATGTTATATATAAACTTGTTTAAATGAGAATTAATTCAGGAAGGTATCTGCCACTGCTATATACATAGTAAGTTTCAGTGACTATTAGGGTCCCTTTATGGACTTACAGTCTCCAACTGAAAGTTTGCAGTTCTCTGTCATGAAGAGTTAATTTCTCCCGAAGATTCATATTTGCATGTAAAACACAGCTGGTAGAACAAAATATACTTAATTGTTTCTTTTTCAATATTTTGCCTTTGGATTGTAGGCTCTGGTTGAGATACCAGAATTTGACAGCAGTATAGTTCTCTCAGATGAACTTTACATTCAAGGCTCCAGTTTTGTCCAGGAAAAAAGAACAAAGGTTTTAAGAATCATAACATAGTTATCTTTGAAAGCAGAAAAGTAACTTTTTGGGCTTTTCCCAGTGGTCAGTGATCTTTAAAGATCTGGAACAAAGGGTGATACGAGATACAGATAATCTGCTCACACCCAAAGTTCAAACTAAGACCAAATAAATGGAGAAAACAGGTTTTGGGTCGCTAACTTTCAACAGAAGGACAACTTTTTTTGGATGTATGGGTTGTTTTTACTACATATTATTCCTCTACTTAATACAATCTGTTCCCCTACATTTCAGCCTGCCCTTTAGCTGATAGGAGACACCTTCTGGGTGTTTACAAAACACTTCTAGACCAGGTGGCATTGCAGAAGTAATTCCGCACCAGGGGCAGAATCCCCTTTTTTTTTCTCATCTTGTATTACTGCTGGATGACCTGCCAACCTCTTCTAAACATAGGCATGCTCTGAGCTACACTCAGCTTTTTCACCAGCCAGAAAAGTCAGGATTTCCTTATTAACAGGAGACTCGAGGATGTGTTTAAAGCTGGCTTTATATGTTAGATAAGACCAGCTGCTCCCTTTTAGCACTGAACTTTGGGAAGAGGCAGTGCAATATTTAGTTGGTCTGAAACACTAGTCCAATGTAAATATGTATTTGCAAATAAGTATTACAGTGTCATTGTATTTATAAGACCTGAATTAATCAGTAATCACATTAAAAAGAAATTTATTGAAATACTCTTAAAGAGGGTTAGAACTTCAGCAGTATGACTCTATCTCTGATATATGCTAATTACCAATACACAAATGACTCCCTGGAGACTACAAAGGACTCAAGACTTGTTTCTTAAACAACAACAAGAATAAACTAATGAAATGCTACCTTTTTTATGTACACTTTGGGCTAGTGACCCTGTTGCAAAACCATCTTTAGCGACATATCTTAATAATACTCCATTGATTATTAGAACCACTGCTGCATCCCAGGGGGCATGACTTTCTTGGATATCTTTATCTAATACAGTTTTCTGCATGGCAGCAACTTTCCTACCAGGAGTCATCTTTACTGCTCCTCTTGTCAGGGATCTTCTTTTCCCTTTGATGAGATATCCCAGACATGTCAAATACTGTTATTTAAGGGCCCTCCTAGCTCCAGAGTCTTCACCCTATGACTGCCAAAGTTACACCAGCTCCTTAGTGTGTCAAACAAGTTTATTATTTTACCTTACAGTGACTTTTACTTCCACAGAGCACTCGCTAAAAAAACCTTTCTGTGGTCTACCAGCTACTCCTGCTGTTATATATATTAGTCTTAATAAAATCCATTAGTTATGCACAATGCTTTCTTCATTAATGAAATATAATAGCATTGAAGTTTCTGGTCTAATGTGTGGTTAAGCAATTTTCAGGATTCTATTCATTTCACTGTAAAATTGAATACAGATAACGAAAAAGAAGTTAAATTATTATTACCTAGAAATTTTGAAATTGAATTCAAAAAAGAATGGTTTTTAGCACATTTAACCATGTATGTGATGTGGACTTCATGCAATTTCTCCCTTAAAATGCTGTGAAAAAAATGTATTACAGGTTTTTGGCTTCTATTATGTCAGTGATTTAAGGTGAAATCTTTCTTAGCTTTTCTTGAACCAGATGCACTGAATACTTGTAAACACTAAAGTAAATATTGTGATAGATTGGCAACTAAGCAACGCTTAACTTTTCCTGTGCCTTGCCCAGAGCAAAAAAATATTAAAACCATTGCTATTAGAGTAATTAAGTGAAGAATTCTTACTCGCTGTTATTTTATCCCTGTGCACAGATGTACACACATATCTACACACTAAAAAGCACACCAACAATGCTCTGAAGACAGCAGGAATTACTGACATGCTGGGATCTGGCAATTCCTCTTATTTAAACCCACCTAGCCATGAGATCACACACACATTTAAAATATTTTCTGTGTCCAGAATAGTTTATTAGAAAAAAGTATGGAAGAGGAGGATGGAAATGTTCAGATACTCTATTTGTAATATTCCTCAATAATTTCTCTTCTCCAAGAATCCTGACTTTTTCAAAAAGGCAGAGAGTACTGGAGTTTCATAGGAGAACTGGGTAACAATTAGGAGCCAGCTGCGAGGGAAGCCTTGGTCATTGGTGAAAGTGAGACTGACCTTGCCATTCAAAGCACAGTGGATTACAAGAAGGAAATAATAAGTTTATCTAGAATTTTACTGAATGCACAGGAATACATACAGAATTCTTTAGATTGGAAAATACCTCTAAGATCATAGAGTCAAAAAGTTAACCCAGCACTGCCAAGTCCACCATTAAACCATGTCCCCAAGTGCCACTTCTACATTTCTTTGAAATACCTTCAGGGATGGTGACTCCACAACTTCTCTGGGCAGCCTGTTCCAGTGTCTGACAACCCTTCCCGCAAAGAAATTTTTCCTGATATTCAATCTAGACCACTCCTGGCACAAGTTTAGGCCATTTCCAACAAATTAGTGAGAATGTACCTTTATGTACCACTAAATTTATCAGTTGAGACTATGTCATTCACTCTATTTTACAGTAAAGAAAACTATAGGGTCAAAGACTTGTCCTCATAAATTCCTAAAGAGGTGCATCCTTAGGAGGCTTGGGGTCCATTTCCACATTTTGAAGACTTCTGTTCAAAATAAGTCACAAGGTGCTCAGGTGAATCTCCTTTTGCCCAACTTGCCTTCAATTTTTACTTTTCACCATAATGTAAATTACTACTTTAGCAATTATTGATAACATTCTTTCTTAATGTCTCACACAGCATCCCAGTATATGCTGGTTTCAAATGCTGCTTTCCTTAGCAATACCGTTTGAAATCTGTATAAATGCTAACTAAAACTTTTGCACAATCTAAGAAGTCGATAACATGCCATTCTAAGTATACTTCTTTAACCAGTTTTGCAGCCTGTTAGGTGAAACCTCTTTTTCCCTTATCCACTTTAAAATATTTTGTGCTTTACCATTCATCTCTCAGAATAATAAATTTTTTCCATTTAGTCTCACAACAAGCTCCAATGAAATGTTAAGCTAAACATTGCCAGTTCTTTAGTTGGTGGGCATGGTCCTAACTCTGGGCTCATAATGTACTCCTGCGTGTGCCCTGACAGTATCAAGCATGCAAATAAATATGAATTTTCACTCTTCTGAGGGACAAAGCTTGTTGTCAAAGCTATCTGTAATGATGTTATGAACTTCTTATCTCTAGCTGGTGCCAAAGATGAGAGCAGACTTCCCTTTTCATACAAGACATCCTCACAGGAATGCCATGACTCTTTAGTGCCACAGATTGCTAGCATTTCTGCAGAAATGATTACAGTTTTGGCTCAGTGGATGCCTAGGTGCAATGCTGATTCCAGTTTTATTTAACAGTGTTTGACAGTAACTAAGCCCTAGGATGAATCAAAGTTGACATATTTAGAACAAAATAGTGGAGCACTTGACTAAGCCAATAAGTGGTTCCAGCTGGGACTTGTCCTGTGGTTGGTGATGAGGACACTGGGGGCAGTTTCTGTAGCAGATAACTTTAGCTAAAGATATTTGGCATTTACCAGAAACAAAAAATACTTTTAATCAAAGATTTTTTCTAATGCAGATTTTTTTTTTGTTTTTGCACTATTTTATCTCACCCCCAAATACATGCCAAATAGGAAGAACTTACCAAGTGATTACCATGCTCAGCCTTGGCTTAGATCTGATTGAGAGTTTCAATCATTTTATGCAAAATAAATTCCAATATAAAGTTTCACTGAAAAAAAATTGTGGAACACATTTGGAAGAGATGGATCGAGGAGACAGAAAATTATGGTCTCTCTTTCAGTCTACACACTGAAGACAGTCCCCTGGACATTAAAATATTCCTACTGGAATTCTAAATAGTCTATGAACCCTTAACCAACTGCTGAATAGTAATTGACATTTTAATGTTATTAAGAAATTTCTGTGAGAAGTATAACCTGTAAATACTTAATCAAAATTCTAGAACACCCTGTGCTGCTTATATTCCTTTTTCTCACCAGAACCAGCTTTAAGTCCCAGTAGAGAACAAGAAGAATATTCAGAACGCGCATTCTGTTTTGAAAATTGCGTGCTAGCCCTTCTTTCATATTATATACACAGAAGTATAATTTAAGATCTTCTATTTTTTTTTTTTTAACTTACATGGTGTAGAACATAAAGAAAAGGCAGTTTCCACCAGTAACACAGACAACTTGATGTGGGGGCCAGGTTACTGAAAATTTTATGTATGCCACAGTTACAACTATGAGCAAGTCATCACTACCAAATGTCAATAAAATATCATTCCCATACCTTTGTTCTCTGTTTTAGTTTTGGTAGTGTACCATCTTTTGAAAAGCAGACATTTTGGGTGTTTTGAGTTTACTTGCTTGGTTTTCTCATCTAGATCCTGTGCTGCATAATATGATGCATTCAATACAGTATAATTTCCAAAAAAAATGACATTTTGTAGAACAAAAAAATATCATTCTCTGTTTTCAGCCTCCTCTTGTGCTGATTATGACATCTGTATTCAGATAGGCAGTGTTTTGCACAAACATTTTCTTTCACCTAATTCATACTAATCTGCATTCCATATGCGGTCTCACTACATATATCACCTAAATTCCTTTTTTCTTCTCTGGCCCTGCAAGAGATTATTATTAATGTAAGTTTTATTATTATTGTCATTGGTTTTTTCCCTTCTCCCCAGATTCCAAATTAAATACAGAGAGCAGAAAAAACATTTCAAGATTTTGGTTTGCAGTAAAGAATAATGCAGCTTATATAACATCATGTAGTTCCTATTCCAACCAGTTGTCAGCACAATTATTCTCGGTGTTCTTTTATCTTCCTTCATTTTAGAATCATAGAGTCATTAAAGCTGGAAAAGACCTCCAAAGTCAGGTCCAACCTTCAACCAAATACCACAACACCAACTAAAAGCGATCACGAAGTGCTGTGTCTTCTCATTTTTAGAACCCTTTTAGGAATGGTGACTCAATCACTTTCCTAGGGAACCTCTTCCAATGCTTAATACTTCCCTGTGTGTGAGTCCCACCATAAATTTATCCATTTTTTAGCTTTGACTTATACAATGGCACAAAAACAAGCATAAGAGTCAAACAAAAGGTGCTTTTTGCCCTACTTGAAATATCTCTTAAGCTTTATAGAATCATAGAATGGTTTGGGTTGAAATAGACCCTAAAGATTATCTAGTTCCAACGTTTGTGTCATGTGCAGGGACACCTTTCACTAGACTAAGTTACTCAGAGTTCCATCCAACCTGGCCTTGAACACCTCCAGGGATGGGGGATCCAAAACTTCCCTGGGCAACCAGTGCCTCACCATTCTCACAGTAAAGAATTTCTTCCTAACATCTAATCTAAAACTACTCTCTTTCAGTTTGAAGACATTTTCCCCTGTCCTGACACTACATGAAAATATTCATTCTCCATCTTTCTTGTAGGCTTCCTTCAGGTACTAAAAACAATTAGGTCACTCCAAAATATATCTTACATTTATAAAATTTTGTTACTTATATATTTAGGTTCTTCAAATGTGGACCAAGAAGAAACTGGTTTGCAATTTGTAATTATGTAGTTGGATTTCAGAGGACAATATCAATGCAGTTCCCAGCAGTGTGAAAAGAGGAGTCCACTGTCACATCTAAGGACCATGTGCTCAGCAACGTGAACAAGGGTGACACCACCTATGGGTAGGTTCTGCATCCCTGTGATCTTCAGTCTCAATCATGGGATTTCTCTTGATTACCATCAAGCGTAGCAAGGGAGGACAGGTACAAATGCACATACTACCTGGTACTTGTCCAGTGCTGCCCTCTGTGGAACTGCAAGTGTTGAAAGCCACTGTTCTGCAGCGGCTGTCTGAAAATTTGCATTATTATCATAGAATCATAGAATGGTTTGGGCCAGAAGGGACCATAGAGGTCACCTAGTTCCAACCCTTCTGCCATGGCAAGAGACATCTTCCACTACACCATGTTGCTCAGGGGCCCATCCACCCTGGCCTTGAATGTATCACTGACATTATAACATCTACTGCATCTCTGACAAAAACAGGACCGATTTGGTCCTATGTCGTCACTGCTCAGACTTTTCCAACAGTAAAATTGCAGAGCTGCTAGATGAAATATTGGTGCAGAAAACTCTCTTCCTATTAAAGTCCAGTCTAGTCAGGCCATTTAAACTAGTACTGATTCTCACCAGTGAGACAGTAAACTTTGTTACTAACCATGTTTATGTGCAAGGCATCACAGAATGCAGACAGACCAAAACCACAGTTTATTAGGAGCACTATGGAAAGAAATATTGCTCTAAGCCTTGCTCCATGAAATTAGGATCATATGGACACTGAGTGAGAAAAGACTTTACAGATGCCTATACTACCTCACTGAAAGAGCATTCAAAACACTAATTGCTATTGATTCAAATGAAAAGATTGAGTTGAAAATACATAGTAGGATGGAATTCTTCCTAACAGTATTTCTTTTCTTTTTCTCTACTACTACAACTGTAGTTACAACAGAGTCATTATCTTGGTCACATTTGAAGTACAAAATTTTCCAGTTTGTGAACACCAGGAAGAATAACAGCAGAAATGTCACGTCATTTTCTACCAGCAGATGATTACTCCTGAGAGCATAGTCTTTGTTCAATCTAGCTGAATCTTTTACTACTTCAGGGAAGGAGTGAGAAAGTAAGGCTGCTGAAGGAAAAATAATTAGCCATCGTGTTTTACAGTAGAATGACAAAACCTCTCTTTTTCAATTTGACAGGCTTCATGTAGGGGTATCTTTTTAACTAGCTATTTCCTTGCACTTGCTGAGCACATGCAATATAGTACAGATCCCGAGGTTTCTGCACTTGTGACAATTTCAGTCAGTGGAGGAATCTGAAGTTGTCCTGAGACCAGAACCAAATCAATTTTGATGGTAATAGGTTTAGTAAGATTTTGTTTGAGTTTGACCCATTAAAGTCTTGATGGATTTTCTATAAGGCCCCATCTGACATATTTTCAATGTACTTTTACCTACTCAGAAGCATGAATTGGTAATTACAAATTTGAAGATGTCTCAGCTTCAAATGAATCCAACTTTCCCTACCAAGCTGAAATATTATCTCCATTAAACAAGTGTTCAGCATCACAATGCAATATTCTTCCAATTAAATTGAAATGTGTTATATAGTGCATAATAATTTGGACACTAAAAATGTGAATACTTTTAAATGTGGCATATAATTTCCTAATGCAGGATACTTTTCAAATATGGTCTCCTGCTGAAATAGTTCATTGTATCAAAAAGTACAAACCTATCAATAACACCCATGTGTCCTATAAAATATTTTCATTTCTCTCATGGTATGTTATGCTTCATCAGTTTCCTTAATCCTAGCTGCAGTTCATGTTGCCATGCTGAAACAGCTCACTGAGCAGTAATTTATCTCTCGACTGTGGCATAACAACCACAAATACAGGTTATACTGGGAGCGAGGATTTGCATTGCATAAACTGTATTTTTAAAATCATCTTCAAATGAGATTAATTCATGATAGGGAAATTTTTCCTCTATTTTTGGATCTGGTTTCCAAGACACTTGAGGCTGAGTCTTGAGTGTTTTGTTGGTATCGGGCAGAATCTTCATTTGAGGATTAGGGATTTCTGTAAAAACGAAACGATACCACAAGAGAAATGAGAAGATGTTTCCCCCATTTACTTTAATACCTATTTAAAACTGGCAATGGGAAGATAATGACAGATTGCATTTTAGCTGAATTTTTCAGCTGTGCACTAGATGACTTGTATTTCTTTTCAATTAGGCTGACTGCTTTAGCGTGGTGGGAGATTACTTCTCCCGCATACTGAAAAGATGTTAACAATTAAAATGGAGGAGGGAGCAAGTAGCAGAGGATTATTGCAGCCTTCTTTGCCAAATGACAAGGGCTTCTCTTCTAAGTATCTTGTTTTAATGTTTGCTACTAAGTGAGTATGGTATGCATTGAATAGATATAATTATTATGAGAAAGTATATTCTTTACAAATGTAAATATTTACATCACAGTGGTACTTAAATAGCTTGGCCTCACTTATCAGAAGGGAGCAAAGTTTTCTTCAGGCATAGCACTGCATGAAATGCATTTCTCAGACTTTCAAGGCCTAGATACAGTAAAAACCACTTTTCTTCATGCACCTTTTCCCAAAGTAAGGAACAAAACTAGTAGGGAAGATGTACAAGTGCTTCCTTTCCAGCGTAGGAGAAGCTTGGAATGTTGCAGGGAGTGTGGATGATCCTATGGCCTCAGCCATCTGCTGGACACACCTTTCTCCTCCTCTCCTTTTTGCAAACCTCACTCAAGTTCCCTTGGTCACACCTCTGTGTTACTGAGATACTCATGATGCCTTTCTTGCAAATTATTATTGATTTTGCCGATGGGGAAAATCTCAGAATAATAATATCAAACTCCCACTTTAGGCACTATGCAATTAGCCAAACTCTCTTCTCCAAACTGCTCTCCTGGGAGAGTAGGCAGAGATATTGCAGAGATCAGTGACTCCCTGTAACTTTTTTGTTCTCCAAAAACAACATCTTGCCTTTTTTTTCCCCTTTTGATTACTGAAGTGTTTTTGACTGCAGAGGTATTCTACATTCCCAATGCCTTTTAAGAATCTCTGACTATCTGGCTTACCTTGATCCATTCTGTTTCCACCCTGCTGATTTTTCCATAAAAGCTTATATTAATCCAAATCAACATTCATTTAATAAACATTTCAGCAAGCAAATGAATATTTAGAAATCATAACTCCATTTCCATCACAACAGGTAGTGGCGCAGTTGGCTCCAAATTGTGTCCGCTTTTATCCCAACTCCACACATATAAATCTCATTGTTATGATGTACAAGAGGGTTTAAAAAAAAAGAAAAGAAAAAGAAATAGAGGTGTGTGGAGAGATGCCTATACTCAACGCAGAACTGTATTAAGTCAACAAAGTTCATTTTGATTTTGTGCTAAATTACTAAGTCTCACACACAACTATCATTTTTTCAGTCTTATCAGAACCATTCAAAATCTTGGTGAAGTGCATCGACACAGTGGCTTTTTCTTTCAAAGCTAACCAGCATTAGCTTGCTACAGTACAATTATTCTTAGAGAATCCTTTAGAGTATTATCTAGTAACAATGTTCCCACCTCTTTTGATTAATGCATATTTGAAAACAATCTCTAAGATCCAGACCTTCAATTTCAGTAAATTTGCATAGTGCAATTGATCTTATATATACACCAATCAATAGTGTTTGAAAGTGTAATTCTAGACTGAATCAACTCTGGTAACAGCTCTGCCAAATGTTTTGTTCATGTAGTCTCAGGATAGGTGAGTACAATTTCATTTAAAACCTAGCTACTGAAGTCTAAGTGACAGTAGATTAAAAAAATACTACCTCTGGCATTTTTTCTGAACAACACCTTTAAATAATTCAGGATCAAATATTTTATCTTTAACATCTTATCTTTATCATTTTATTGTTATCTTTTACACCTTTTTTTTTTTTTTGAGAAATCTTTCTAGTAGCAAAGATAATTCTGAAATTAAAAATACTTTGAAATCTATATATACACAATAAGACACAATTTCATCTTTATACTAGCCATGTATCTGTATCCTGATATTCCCACATACTTTTCGGACTAGTACAACTCTACTAACTTCAGAGCAGCTATTTGTGATTTATATTAGAGCTACCACTCATCAGAATTATATCTGCCCTCATCTTTCACGTGAAAAGTTTCAGGTTCAAAGTCCTCATGCCATATGAACAATCTTCTAAAGTTTTTCTAATAAATTTGAGCACTTTTGAAGTTATGTGGGGTTTTCTTTCACAAAACACAACTGAATTTTTGGGCAGCCAAAGTGAAGGGCTACACAATGTATATAGGCAGAACGGGTTGGAGACAAAACTATTCAACTCTCATTTGAAAACAGAATGGACCCAGTAACATGTTCTCTGAAAGTGCTTGGGAACAGTATTTATGAAACCAACAGTCTTACGACAGTACTGTGTCGTGGTTATGACAGCAATTCCTATTAACCATTTGAATAGACACATGTAGTGATAAAAGCTGTGGTTTAAAAAGCAAGCTGAGAGTACATGTGAATCAGGTTTGTGTATCTGAGGTATCTGAACTAGATGCTTTGAAGCTGCTAATAGTAATTAAGAGCTACTAATTATTTTTCATAACAGTCATGTGTCTATGCACAGGTACAATATGTGTTTTAACAATAATTCTCTTGGCCATGGAAAATGCTTTGTACTTCTCCCAGCTCTTTCTCAAAGTGCACGAATCCAGAACCCCAGGGATCAGCATCGTGGAGGAGCCCAATACTGACTTCTCTGTTGAGATGATCAGAATTTCAATATATTAAACTAGAAGTGCCAGGTGTTGATTTTTTTTTTGTGCTCTGCAACCACACAGAGATGTCTATGAATTCCTGTGAGTATATTCCTGTATATCCTCACTTGACAAATGCTTAATTAATTTTCGGATTCCTTTTATTATATTTCTAATAGATAAGTGTGCTGCTTTAATGATTAAAAAAATCTATGTTTATGCCAGTTAAATATATCTAATATTAAACTTTTCTTGAAATTCTAGAAAAAGAATAATTATAATAAAGGAGTATACTTCCATGTAATTCTATTTAAAGAAAAAAATTATTATGGTGTGAATTCAGGAACCGTATCAGGATCTGAGATATTAACAAATAGACCTTTTCTGTGCAATAATCACTTACAGCGAGCTTTCAAATATCTAATACTTAAAATAGCTTCCAAACACCCTATATCAAATACCTAAAGTGTGTTTGGGCTTAGTTACATTTATTTACTCATTAACAGCTCTTTACCAAATACTTAGTTCATCTTTCTTAGAAGTTTTTTTAATAAAAAGATTATTTTAAAGATATTTGCAGTGAGGATCAATGGTGCAGAAGGATTTTAAATATCAGGTTCTCACTGACAGTCAATATTTTTGCTGCAAAATGGCACTGGACTGTTACAACAAACACCTAGAGAAATCCAAGTTGGACTTGGATGTTAAACTTGGAACCAATAGTAGCTCAGGCTAGAAATAATTCAAGGTCTATGATAATGTACAATAGGATTTTTTAAATATATACAGGTAAATACTTGTATATATATATGTGTGTGTGCATTTTTCTTCAGATGAGAACAGGTTTGAGCTTGTTCTGGTCCTGGATGTTTTGGGGCATTTTTATTTCCTCATTTTGGTAGGTTATTTCAAAATCATTCCAGGAAGGAAAATGATAGCATTTTTTTCTTAGAGAGCTTTAAAGAGAGGCCTCTCAGTATGTTGGTGACATGTCCTCTTCCTTTTCCTTAGGAAGTTCCACTATTGAGCTCTTGCAGAGTTATGTATCTGCAGTAGTCACCAAAAATTCTAAATAAGGATTTCTGCAGACAAAATATCATCATAGATATCCCCTAAAACAACTTCATAGATATTCCCTAAAAGCTGGGAGGCAGGAATCATTTAATTCTAAGAACCAAGTAATTTATTTATTGAATACTGAGAAATTATGGAAATTGCAAGACACCAGAGCAAAACAGAGACGTCTCATTCACTTTCAGGACATGGAATTAAGTTTTAAGAAACAAATAAAACCAAAACCTTCTACTTTATGCCTTTCTGGGATTGGTTTGTTTTGCATTGATCTTACTTCAGGCATCAGCTATTCGGTGAAGAGTGTCCAACAGTTACCACAGGCATATCATTCAGCAGCAATAAGCAGCAGGGATCTGGTAACCATGTACGTATGCAGTCTAAATTACAGAGGTCTCTAACTGGGGACCTGATATACTATAAATGCACATGCACATTTATGCTTAAATACACAAACAGATGAATAAAAAGAACAGAGGTAATGTTATATTGGGGAAAAAGAATTAATGAACCATAAAGTAATGCTCTCTTCAACAGTACTTTCTAGAGCTCACAAATGTATTTTTAATTCCTTACATTTCCAGGCTTTAAAGCTTTACAAAGTGGCTTAACAGTTTAAATAGTAGATATTGCTGCTTTGCTTTTCCATGCTTAATGTTTGTAATGGCACTCACGTTCAGTGAAAAAGTAATACTCAAAAGTAGAAAGTCTAAAAAAAAGGACTTCTTACAGACAAAGAGTTCTGGTAATAAGACATTCCAGGTGTGGTTTTAAGTTCTTCACTTACAGATCTAATAGCACCATCTTGGCCAGTATTAAATGTTGCTTGTTCCAAACTAAACATACTGCTTCAGGTGACAAACACCTGGTCTCCTCTCCTCCACCAAAGTCAACACTGCAGTGGCTGTGAAAAATAAGGCTCTGTATTACTTTACAGTTCCTACAGATCAAAATGTTCTGACATCTTATTGGAAAAAAAAAAAAAAAACACCACAAAAAAACCAAACAGAAACATTCAATAAGTCTTTGTGTATCGTTACTGTTCTCTGTTTTGAGCAGTTCAGAAATAGGTGCACATATATATGATTTTTACACATATATACACCTGCATATATGTATATACATACATATATGTGCGAATAGGCATACTCTCTTGAAGAAAATTAAAGTAAATTCAAAAACATAATAGTCACCCCTACACTCTGGTCTATTGCAACACTCAAAAAAAAATTACAATGCTATTACAAACCTCGTCAAGATATTTGGCTTTACACCAAAAGAAGCTTCAATATGCATTTTACTCATCTGCACCCCAAAAACAGCAATGTATTTTTATCATATACTGCTGAACTGAAAAGCACATTATGCAATTTCTACTGGAGAAACCCAGTGATGCTGTTTGATCACTCAGTTTCTGTAGACCCCACAGTTTCTACTATATACAGATCAGAGGAAACACAGTGGGTGATTCTTTCAGCTGTTTCTGAAGTATTGTGGGCTGAGGCTGAAATGCCCGACACTTCCTTTTATTGAGATGCCTTAATTGCACCAAGTCTTAGCAGCCACGAATACATACCTGCTGCCCTGAGGGCACAAGCAGCCCACGTATTCACTGTCTGTGTGAAGACTTTAAGATTAGGCCCTTAAATAAGTAAGAATAAAACTCCATGTCAAATCAGAGAGAAGCAAATTTTGTTGAGATTAAAACCAAAGCAGTCTTGCAAAACTCTTATCTTGATCCAATCTTATTTTCCATTTATGCTAACAATATAGAACAGGTAGCTTGGAGCTCTTTATCTTTCCACTGATTATACCATTCTGTATTCTGTAAATACTTTACTGTCCTCAGTTATAAATGAGCTATAACAGAATTTTAATAAAATTCAGAAAACATTTTTTTGATTCATGTTTGCTGTTAAACACAAGTAAAACAAAATTTATTATTTCAGTTCGAATAACACATTTAATGCTGACCTAAGATATTAACTTCTAATCAGATGTTACTGAAATATGTTTCAGGTTGTAAACACTTAAGTATTTTGTTGGGACATGCTCTGGCTTTTTACTGCACAACAAAGTATAACTGAATGACTAGATTTTCTGTACTGTAACATGTTTTGTTACAGTCATTCAGCCAAGGAACTATAAGTTCAAGAAATTAGTTATTTCCTATCAAAGAGTACAGCAGTGTAATATGTTGAATAGTTTCTGCATTATATGGAGGAAAATAGAGATTTCACTTTTTCAGGCTTTCTTTATTGAAAGAATTTCCTCCTGTTCTCTTTGTAGCTTAGGCAGACTATTGAATCAGACTGCCTTGAGCATAAGGTACCTGGAAATCCTGGGCACATGCTCATTTACAGAGCATTACTTGTATGAAATATACAGGCATATAATGTACATATAAAATGTGCTCTGGTTTGATAATTTCATATTACAGAATGCATTTAATTAATCCTGATCTGGTAGTCCATGTACATTAGTAAAATAATTATTTCAATTTTTATTAGTCAACTTTCTATCCCATAAACATTTATTTAACTCTTCTTTTTGAATTTTGGCCACAGTCCTGCAACTTTACTCTTGATTTATGAACATACTGTCGTTGTCTACCTTGTCCCTTGGAGGGATAATTTGTGGATCAGTTATTTGACAAGTACTGGGAGAAAGCCATTTCCTTTCTGTTTGCCCAGCTGTTCCAGGCAGTGAGAATAAAGGGACACTATAAACCATTTTACCTTTCTTACAGTCCACAGAGATCAATAGATACTACTCCTTTCCTCAATCTCTCAGTCCCATGTCTAGGTGATATTTTTACTCCACAGTTCAAAGGTTTCAGACAGAACTTAAAAATATCATGGCATTTTCAGCACCAAAACTTATCCACCTTCTTCATTCCCTAAGACTGTTTGTAACCACTCTGAAGAGAAGACCAACATTCAGACCAGGAAACAAATTCAGTATGGATAAAATTTTCAGGAAGAAATGGACACATTCAGAAATCTGCTATACAGCAGACGGAAAGTGTTTTTTCTCAGTGAGCATCCACAGAGCTCAGCTGAGGACAATGGGATGCAATATTTTAGATTTGCTCTTGAGAATCCTGAGAATTTGCTAAATCTCTGTGTTCAAATGTTTTTCTCTTTGTAAATGTCACAGCTCACTGTTATTAAATGTTTATCTATTGTAAAGTTACACTGAAACAAAAGCCATATTTAAAATTTTGTCCTTTTATTTCTGGGGTTAATCCTGAGCAACTAAGGTACAGAAGCCTTTTATCAATACTTGTTTCTTGCTAAATACTGACTTAATGCTACTGTTATGGCTAAGGGTGAAAGATGCATGCTAGCAACATCATACTAGCTGTTTGAGTATTAAGGTTGTTTTCTTTTCTTGCTGGAGTTTTAAGAGAAAGTAAAAGCAAAAAAAGAAAAAAACATTGATCAGAATGAGGTGGAGAGCTTATCATGTACAGCCTGAATCAGGACAAACTATAATTCACTTCAAGCCAGTTATAGCCCTTGAAATAAACTAGCCACGAAAATGTAAGGATTTTAAATATAGCTAAGAAGTTCAATTTCATGCTGTTCTACAATAGTAAGCAATAACTTCACGTATTGTCAGAGTCCATTCAAAGCCACTTAAAGAATTTTAAAATATATCTCTATCTGATGTGATGCAAAAGCCTGGAAACTTCTGCAATAGGCTTAGAGAGAACACAGAACTTCCAATACTGCCTTCTCTGTAAGGCAGCGGGAACTTTGTGCACTGAAAATCAAAGAGCAAGTCACAACATCTGTTCTTTGGCCCACATTCTCCCTTTCTGTTCCCAGTGCACCTCTTTACAGGTCCAAAACTTCCATCGCCAATGAATATTTCCAACATATTTTCTAGAATTATAAAAGCCCAAATGTGTTAAAGTACAGAAAGTGATTCTTAAATGGTAATATTTAATCTTTAAGAGAACTAATCCTTCCCAGGCCACAACCAGTCTGTTAACGAGCTGAGTATAGAAATAACCTTTCCCATTTAAACTACATGGTGACTCTCAGTGTATCATCTCACAGAAGTCAAAGACAAATAAGTCACCTTGTACAGCCCTGTGAAAGACTCACAGGTTTATTTGCTTGCACAGGAATAACAGGAGAAATAAAGCATTCACTTAGTTTCATTCAGGTTTAAACCCTGGGCAACTGAGTTGTAAGGGAAAGGAAAAAAAAAACAAACCACCAAACAATTTGTTCTCATAGGTCACTACCTCTTGCAAAAACAGTGGGAACAGTGGGAATAGGAGGGCTTGGCAACTGCACTGTTGGTATTTCCTGCTCCTGTGACAGGACAAGGCTTGACCATGAAAATAAACATTCCTTGCCTTGGTGATCAAATTCCTTTCTTTGAAGAGGTGGCATCTTAGGACCTGTGGTGGTTCAGTTTTCTTGGTTTTGGCTTAGGTCTTCCCTGGTCATAGCTAGGGCAGTATTCCATCCCATTCCTTTATGTAACCAGGTGTATATAAGATGAGGAGGGAGGTTCTTCTCTCTCTTCCTTTCAGGTGCTTAGAAGACAGCAGGTCTCAGTGCATTGACCTCTCTTATCTATGTGAATTGAGGTCTAATCTGAGCTGTAGTCTGAAAGCTGCATGGAGGTGGAGATCTCTGCTGTTTCCTCGAGGGGAGTTTGGTGAGAGTTTATTGTGTTAGTTACTTTATTGAGCTAGTCCCTGGGTTTTCAAGTGTGTGTATCTGTTTTGTTTTATTTTTACCCATTTTTGTCCTTTTTTTCCCTTTCCCCCTTTTCCCTTTTGGGGTTGTTTGGGATTCTTGTTCTGTATATTCATAGTGTTTAATTGTATATAA
>JAWWEE010000122.1:7915758-7972597 GCA_035221455.1 Xenops minutus
ATCCCTGGAAGTGTCCAAGGCCAGGTTGGAGCAGCCTGGGCTGGTGGAAGGTGTCCCTGCCCATGGCAGGGGTGGGACTGGGTGGGCTTTGAGGTCCTTCCCACCCAAACCATTCTATGCAAAATACATCAGAACTGAAAAAGACAGTATGAGTGAGACTGAGCAGAGTCTGTGTTCTTTCTGTTGCTGCATGCCAGGGGAAAAAGTAAGAAGTGCATGTATAAATGCAGTAATCTGTATTGGAGCAAACCCTTTTACAGTGTGAGTATTTCTAAAATTTGCAAGTGCTGCAGAGTGGTTTTTTTTTTGTTTGTCTTGGGCATGTGGAGGTTTGAACTGTGGTCCTTGGCTGCCTGTCTCTGGGTTAGGAGAGACAAAACTCAGAATCTTCTAGAGAGAAAACCATTCTGCCTACTTGTAGGTGATTCCAATAGGATTTCTGCTTGTAGGTTCTTCTGGATTGTGTTCCATGCAGAGTGGGTAGCTTCATTAGGTAACTTTGCTGCTCTAATTCTGGTACTTTATTAGCTGATGGAAAACTTAGAATCATGAAAAAAAAGAAATATTGGATGAAATTGCTTGATCTAATATGCCCAAAACAGAGAAAGGTCAAAAGTGGAGCTGTAACATGTACTAATGGGATGTAGTTTTTCTTACAGGAAGAGCATATTGGATACCGAGGTGGAATAAGTAGGTGTGCAATCAAATGTCTAGGACCTATTTAGTAAAAAATACAGCAGTTATGACTTTTCTAACTCAGCTTAGACTTCAATAACTCAAATTTCTAACAAGGCTGAAGGCAAAAAAAAAAAAAAAAAACCATGAAAAGAACTCAACCCCTACACATTTGGAAAAGCTAGTTTTAAATGCTGCAGGATTTTTCCATCAAGGCACCCATTCAAGCATGTGAAAGGCAGCAAGAGGAGCACCTCATTCACCTCCTTCCTCATTCACCTCTTCCTGGGATTTAGATTTTTCCTCCCTAATGTCTGTAGGCCAGCTGGGAGCTTTACCACAATGACCAAATTGCTTCTGACAGTTTTTTCTAGTAAAGCTAAAGAAGTTTTATTGCTGCCACAGCAGAGAACTGAGTTTCAAATCACTCCTATATGTATAATGATTATATCAAATAGTTGGGAATTGCGTGTTGGCTGGTACTGGGAGTGCTGTCAGCTCTGAAGCATGTCTGAGAGGACCCTCTTGGGTGCTCTAGACAGCTTTAGTTGAGAGTTGTCTTGTCTTTCATTTCTGGTGAAAGATGCCTAAAACAGAATAAATAGGCAGGAAATGCTGAGCTGCAGCTGAGTTTGGGGTTCTGCAGCACTGTCTGCCTCTCTTGCTTTGGGAAAAGCAATCTACTGTCAAGCTTTCCAAGAGCTCATGCAGGAGCTGAGTGGTATCCCAAGGGTTTGCATGCCCTGTTGTGATCATTTTGATTTGCTTGGACAAAATGTTTTCCAGCAGATTCCTGGAGGCACAGTGTGTGATTGTCATGTACCACTCACAGTGCTGGTTAGGGCTCAGAGCAGCTTTCAAAAACCCATTTTCATTTGGCAGCAAAGAGTAAAAGGTGGCCAGATACAGGAGCAAAAGCTTTATGGGCTTGTCATTATTAACATGCTGAAGAGGGAAGTTTGAAGTCTTGTTAATTGATGGAGATGGGTCGGGCTTTGCGTCGTTACAAGTAATTCAGAATGTCAAATCAAATTCATATTGAAGCCTTTTATTATTGTTGGAACAGTTCCATGTAGATCTCTGAATTTTGGATCATAAGAGAATAAACATTGCTTTTATCCCTGTTTTCGCTCTGGGATGGGAGTTAAGGCACAGAACAAATGCTGGTGGCTCTGAAAATAACCCAGCATTGCTGTCCCTGCTGAAGTGGGTTGGAGTGACCCCTTGTTTGACAGCACCCGGTTTGGTGCTGCTGTTTCTGGTTTCTGGAGGGGGCACTGCCCTGACCTCGGTGCCAGCAGCTGTGCAGACATGGCTGGAATGCCCTCTGGGAGCTGTCCCTGTCCCAGCACCGTGTGCTGTGCTCAGGGGACACCCTGCCAGTCACTAATGGCTCCTCACTGACAGCAAGCACAGGCAGGGGGAGATCCCAGTTCAATCCAGAGCCTCTCTCTGTGGACTGGAGGTGCTGCTCAGGGTACTGTGGGAGGGCATGGAATGCAGTTTTATAAATTCCAAGGAGTGTTGGTGCCTGCTGAGTGCTGTGACTCACTTGGAGGATGTGCTCAGGTTTGGATGCTGTGAGATGGTGGCTCCATAGTGTGAGTTGCTGGGATTGGTCTTGTGGAAACATCAGTGAGTTTATCAGGGATTCCCTGCTTTTTGAGGGGCCTGCAGGAACTTCTTGCAGCCATGTGAGGCTGGAGATTGGCCAGGAGTAGGAAACGTTGATGACTCTGTAAACTTCTCAGTGATACATTTCTCACTGATGAGTGAAATTCCATGAGCATTTAAACCTTTTCTTTCCCATTTGTTACAGCCGTGTAGGTGAAATACGAGTTTGCTATTTGCATATTTGTCTGGTTGAGTTACTATGGCATATTGTGGTAGCTTGTTTTGTTCTTGATATTTTAATGCATATAAGTAGTAGTGAGTTTGAGGGTAAGTTTAGTAATTTAGGCTTTTTTTTGTTTTTACTTGAAATGGTGTGCATGCTGAAGAGATTGATTTGTGGTGGGTGTTTTTGTTTTCTTCTTCCTCCAAGAATTTCAACTACACCTTTAAAACTCAGATCCTTGAAATTTGGGTGATACTAAATGTAATTTTCATTGTAATTTTGGTTTTTTCCCTATGTTCTGGTGTAAGCCAGAGTGGCCAAGGATGAAATTATCTCAATGGTTGCAGCTGTCTTTTCCCCCTACAACACAGCTCTGTGTGTGTAGGGCTTCTACAGCTTTGCCTTGTGTTTAGGTTGGTGATCATTGGAGATGTTTGAGTTTAGCATTTGGGCATATGATGAATTCCAGCAGTAGGTTAACAAGAAGAGAAGTCAGCATCCTGTTCAGTTGGATTTCTTTATCTGAATGTATGGATGCAATAAATTCATATGTGCTATAGTTACTGTTCTGTCCACACCATGGTGGGTTTCCTTTACCTCATTATTTAAAAACGTTTAAATGCCTGTCTGGTATCACCATCACAACTGGAAGGCATTTTCAGCATCTTCTTGCAGGTAGCACTGTGAAATAATTCAGGATCTGTGCTCCCAACTGGCTGCTAGAACATTGAAATAATTCAGGATCTGTGCTCCCAGCTGGCTGCTAGAAGCACCCAAGCCACACCCGCAGGAAAAAAGCAGATTTATTATGTATTTCACCTGCCCACGTGAGGAATAAAGTGTATGTTTACCTTTGAGGAATTGTCTTGGCTGTAATAACAGTTTGGTAAGTGATCTTTTAGCAAGCCAAGGGGTGACAGAAATGCTGCATGAACAGTCAGGATTAGGGGAAAGGGGGTCCTGTTAGCCTGTGGTGTGGGCATTCACTTGGTGACCTGGGGGCACTTCCCTGGCATTTAATAACCTGAAATCCAGGTTGAAAAAAATATAAATAGCCCAGGAGACAGAGACTTGGCTCCCCCAGAGCAACACTAACACTCAGGTATGTCCCAGACAGGAGCAGAAACCAGAACTGAATGAACAGAGCAGGGCTTCCAGCAGGAATGTACTAATACCTGGAATCATTCCAGGGAAGAAACTGTCCAGGTGGGGAAAATGAGAATTACCTCCTTGACATAACCCTGAATTTTCTGCCCTGGTGTTTTGCCTCTCCCAAATGACAGAGTTAGGCTCAGGCTTTTTATCCTGGGGTTGCTACAGGAATGATCAGCCCCAGAGGAATTCAGATCAATACAGATCAGAGGGTGATTAGCAAAAGGCAAAACTCCAGAGGAAGATCAATACTATTATCTCCCAGTAGCCGGTTTTGTGCCTCAACTTAGTTTGTATCTGTGGGGATGGATCTTTTTCTTGCCACTATAACTAAGGCAAAATCATGTGTACCAGAGAAGAAAGTGTCTGTTGCTTCTGGGAATGGCTTTAGGGGTCAGTTTGTACTGAGGAAATCTGTCTGAGGATCACAAGGTCATCGAATGGTCTGGGTTGGAAGGACCTTGAAGACCATCCCTGCCATGGGCAAGGACACCTTAACTAGACCAGGTTGTCATTGTCATGTATTTCTTAAAATTTTTGCTGCTTTTTTTAACCCCATCTCAGGCAGCCCAATGCACCTGAGTCCTGACTTGCTGACTGCTACAAAGGTGTTGTATGCTGAGGAATTGGCCAACTGTGCCAGGGGAGTGAGGAAATGAGTGGGCTTTGACCTCACGGGGCTGCTTTTTCACTTCTTGAAGATGGGGATCAAGTCTTCACTGTAACCTGTGTTTTCTAAACAGACATTTTTGATTGCTGTTTTTAATTTCTTTTGCTAGAACCCCCTAGGCTTGTCATTTCACCCAAGAACCAGACTTTCACAGAAGGCTCTGAGGTGTCTATCAGGTGCTCTGCAGCAGGTTATCCGAAGCCGACAGTCGTATGGACGCACAATGATATGTTTATCATTGGCTCCAGCAGGTAGGACTTACAGTTTTCTCTGTCTCTTCTCATTCCCTGCTTGAGAAGGAAGTTTTGAATAGTGCCAAAATATGTTCAGAATTTCCTCAACCTTCGCTTTTGGTAACTCTTTAATTGCAATTGCCTCATCTCTAAAATAGAAATACTTTAGTTCTCTTTTTCAGAAGACTTTTTTTTACAAGATTAATTTCAATGCTTTTCACAAGACAAAGTGCTTTTCTCTGGGAGATTAAATAGTACTAATATTGCTGTTTCTTGTGAGGAAAAAACCCAGCAATACCTATTTATAGACCCCCCATCTGGTCCTGCTTCTGTGGCTGCTTGAAGTGTGGGTGTAACCCTTGCTCTTTTGAATCATTTTGGTTGGTCCCTGTGTGTCCCAGGTATAGACTGACCCCAGAAGGCACCTTAATCATAAGAAAGGCAATTCGCAAAGATGCAGGAATTTATGGTTGCTTGGCGAGTAACTCAGCTGGGACAGACAAACAGACATCCACCCTCACGTACATTGGTGAGTGAAGGAAACAATGTAGTGAAATTAATGAAGCAAACAACGAGTGGAACTGTGCAGAAAACACAGGGTTAGAAATTTCAGAAAGTATGTTAAACAGATCACAAATGTCCCTGTTGTTTTCTGGTCAGAGCTGGAATTATTAGGTGATACTTGGGGCTTGCTGTTTCTTCTAATGCTATTTCTAAGGTTAAAGAAAAACCCTAAAACTGGGTATTATGGTAGGATAGGTTTGGAAACCTGAGTAGGTCTTTTGGAAAAGGAATTGTGTTCCTGTATCTAAATGCTATGTTAACTTATTAATAACAGAGTATAAAAATGTTTGATGACCAATATCTGCCTGGAGAAGGACTCTTAATGTTTTTACTTTCTACATAATGAAACTTTTCTGATTTTGTCATTGAATTCCCTATACATTCTACATATGATTCAGATGGTCCAGACCAGACTTTACTTTTCCATGTTTCCCAGAATTTATCTCTCACCTTGAATGCCTTTTAATGCAAATATTGTTCTATATAAAAAGAGAAAATTAGTCTTTCATGGTTTATATCTCAAAAAGAGCTAATTTTTTAAAATCTTGTTTCTTTTTAGAGGCCCCAACATTGACCGTAGCTCATAGTGAAATTCTGGTTGGTCTTGGAGACACGACTGTTATGGAATGTAAAACAACTGGAATTCCACCCCCCCAAGTTAAATGGTTTAAAGGTGTGCTTATTGCTTGGTGTTTCATTTATTTATTTAGCAGCAATATTTAGAACAATGATATGGAAGTGACTTCATTTTTCTCAGAAGCTTTTTCTAGCCATGACAGACCTGTGAAACTGTAAATCTAGAAGGAATGGCATTGACCTCTAGGGCATAAATTCTTGCTCCCGTTTAAATACAGTGAATTATATTTTTGTAGCATAGTTAATTTTAAAAAATTTTAAAAGCTGAGCCTCTTGCCTACTTAAATAAGGTTCATTCTTCTGTGAGAAAATGTATAAGTTATATGCTGCAAAAATCACAAACCATTTTTCTGTAGCCCCTGATGTCATGTTTTCATGTAGCCTCAATCAAAGAGGCAGGACTACAGCCTGACACGCTGTCTTAGTGCTGGTCTGTGCCCAAACCTGCTTGGATTTCTGTTTCCCTTGTAGAACCAATATAGGAAAAAGGATGTATCTAATGTAGTAAGGATTTTCTCCACTCTGTTGAGTGAGAGTCAGAGTTCTCATCTGCTGAATTCATACAGGCAGGTTGTGAACAGTCTCAAACTTGGACACTGTTTTGTTGGAATAATTTGGATAAATGTAGCTCTGTTTTTTATGTATACAGTTATATTGCCTTTTTCTTTCTGGACTTAGGTGACTTAGAGTTGAGGGCCTCAGCATTTCTCCTTATTGATACTCACTGGGGTCTTTTGAAGATCCAGGAAACACAAGACCTGGATGCTGGTGACTACACCTGTGTGGCCACCAACGATGCAGGGAGAGCTTCTGGCAAGATAACTCTGGATGTTGGCTGTAAGTAGATTGAAACCTGGGTGGGAAACACTCTAATTTCAGTTTCTCTGGTGGTGCTCTGGTTCTCTGACCCTTTGTTATAAATAGCTGTAAGCTGCTGTGCGTGCTGGGAATACCTCTTGGTAGTGTTGGCTGAGCTGTTTCCCTGTCCAATTTGGACTCCAGCTTAGAATCACAGAGTGGTTTGGGTTGGAAGGGACCTTAAAGATAATTTTGTTCCAGCCCACTTTTAATTCTGTTGCAGAGTATAAAGTTATGGGAAGGAAGGAAGGAAGAAAGAGGCAGAGGAGGAGGAAACTGTTCAAACCTCAACCTAACCAAATTTTCCTATAGCGAATTTATTATACCAACTTGAGTCACTGTGTAAGGTTGTTGTAAGTTACCCTTTCCTCTCCTCTCTTCCCATCTGCTTGTGGCCTGACACATGATGTCCTGTTCATAGTTCCTGTCAGGCACAGGCAGCTTCTGAAGCCACGAGTTCCCTTGTTTGAAGGGGAAGGGGGATTTAACAACCTGACAGCCGAGTACGCAGGGCTGTGTGATGGGGATGGCTCTGTATTCATTTCTTTGAGATGTTCAGCCCCTTTCTGAGCTCCCAGTGCAAGTCCAGAGGTGCAGGGCTGCTCCTGCAGGGCGCTGCTGGAGCTGGGAGTGCAGGAACACCTGTGCCTGGTGGGACAGAAGGGCAGGTGAGCGCTGGTGTGCGAGGATGTGAAGCCCCAACTCACGCCGTGTGTGTTCCCTCCCCAGCTGCCCCCGTTTTCACGCAGGAGCCCAGCGATGAGGCGGCGGACCTGGGCTCCAACCTGACGCTGCCGTGCTACGTGCAGGGCTCCCCCGAGCCACGGGTGACCTGGAGGAGGCTGGACCTGGAGGGGACCCCGCTGCTCCCACGGCCCCCTGCCCGCAGTGCCACCAGCCAGCTGCGCACCGGAGCCCTGGCCATTCACAGTGGGTACCCCGGCCCTGGGCATGGAACTGGGGGGTTCAGTTGCCTTGGGTTTGCTCTACACCTTCCCTGGTAACAGGGCTATAGCTAGGGCTATAGCTAGGCTATAGCTATTCCACACCGTTCCTTCACGTGAATATAAGAGAATGAGGGAAGGTTTCCTCCTCTCTTCCTTTCGGGCGCTTGGAGGACAGCAGGTCTCAGTGTGTTGGCTTTGCTTTTGTCTATGTGAGCTGAGGTCTGTCTGAGAAACTGCTGTCCCAGCCATGTGAAGGTGAAGGAACTGCTTCTCTTGAGGGGACTTGGTGAGAATTTATTGCATTAGTTACTTTATTGAGCTATTCCCCGAGTTTTCAAGTGTGTGTATCTGTTTTGTTTTATTTTTACCCATTTTTGTCCCTCTCCCCTTTTCCCCCTTTTCTCTTTTGGGGTTGTTTGGGATTCTTGTTCTGTATATTCATAGTGTTTAATTGTATATAACTGTAATATATATGAATATATACATATTTTTACTACAATTTTCTTTTGGCACCTTTTTTTCTCTCTCAGGAGGGGGGAATCTGTGTGGCCAGCAGTTGGGTTTGGCAGGGAGCCAACCCAAACCTTCACAGGACCACAGAATCTCAAACCTCCAACGAGGACTCATTCTGAGATGCTGCTTTTATATTTCTCCCTCTTCAGTACACCAAACCCCAACTCAAGTCACAAGCAGTCATTCTGCCATCAGAAGCTCAGCAAGGAAGACAGGGGCATGACCACCTGGCACAGACTCAGGCACTGCAATGAAGAGGATGGAAAACACCTTTATGGAGAGGAGTTACAGGGAAGCAGCACAGGACCATGCCTACAGGGTTCCTGTTGGCTGCAGTGGTGCTGTTATGTTCTAAAGCCACAAAACTGCTTTGGGGAGTGCTTCTTCAAGATAACAAGGCTGTGGACTAACCCACTTTCTCCTGAGAGAATGTACCACTTTGCAGCCAAAATCTTTCTTGAGGGGTTACTGAAGAATTTGGGTAATTACCTAATGGTGTTATTTTCACTGCTGCTGACCTTTAGTATGTGAATTTGTATAAATACAAGGCCTGTCTGGCTGAAGGGCAATAGTGTTGAAGTCTCCTAACTCAAGAGTAGACAAAAAAGATTGCAGAGGTTCTTCTATATAACTTAGTTTGAGAACAGTTTTGCCCACTTGAAAGTGAGTGTGTTTTAACATGACTGCTTTCAAAACGAACTCCTATCTCCCCACTTTTTCCATTGAAAGTGAAAAAGGTCACTGTGCAGTTAGTCAACAAGAAATACCTTAAATGGTTTTTTTCTGTATGAGGTTGACTGTGCTTCGAATGCTTAGCTAAAACTGTTCATATAAATTCTGAACTAGATATTGGTTTAAAACAGGGTCTGTTTAAGTGTTCTAATAGAAAATAATCAGTGCAGTATATACAGGACTTTTCCATTACAGAGTGCTGCAGTATAAAAATATTTTATAGTGTATTGTAAAGAGCTTGTTTTTACAAAACATTTCCATTAAAGAGATCTGTGTTATAGAAGCTGTTTTTAAAATCAAACAGTAAACAGTTTTTAGTATAGAATGTGTTTCCATTAACATTTTCTGGATAAGGAAAGTATATTTAGAAAAAAAAAAATACTGATTGTTTTGCATAAAATGTGCATTAGCATAGAAAATTTCAGCAAAAATTATAATCTGATTTTTACAGCATTTTCTTACTGCATTCCTGGTAGAAGCACATACTACTCAGGTTGTTTGTGAATTGTTCATTTAGAGAAGAGAAATATACTTCATAATTCTTATAAAAGCATTATTTTCTCTCAAAAGAATTTCTGATGGTGAAAATTCCTCACAGCAACACCCAGAGGTTCAACCTGGTCAAGGCAAGGCTGTATACAAAGTTTCTTCACTGAAGGATTTCACAATTTTTAAGGAAAAAAATGAAAAAAAAAAAAGGAGGTGGGGGTAAGGGGGGAACAGAATATGACAGGCTTTATTTAGGGTCGTATCCACATCCTTACCACAAGAGGGAAGAGAAGACAGATTGCCACAGTTCGAATGAAGGTCTAGTAGAGCCCTGTAGGATATTTATTCTCTGCTTGGTTTGTTCTTCACTGGTGCTGGCAACTGCCGTATCATAATCTTCTGCTCTTTTAGGGATCCAAGAACAAGGACACAGATTTACAGAGAACCAATAGAGAATGCCTTCAAAGGGACTTCATTTATGCTCCTACAGATCACTCAAATCCAATAATTTTTGTAAATACATATTTGTGTTAGAACTGCACTTATTTTTCCATCATGTAAACAAAGGTTAAGGTTTGAGACTTTTTTATTCTAGCTCACAAGACCATAACAGTCTTTTCTGAAGCATCCATGAATTCAAATCAAATACATTTGCCAGAGTTAGCTATTTTGTAGGTGATTTTTAAGTGTTTTCTCACTCCACTCAAAGATGCATAGATGTATTGTAACACTGCAAGGTTCAGGAATTGATTCAGAGCTCATTTGCACTTCTATAAATTAAAGAATTCCATTCAAGTAATTTTGATATAATGGTTATGAGCCATCAGGAATAAATGCAAAAATATAATACTTTTACCAAGAATGTGAAAAATATTTTCCAATTTGCATTTTGTTATTACATTACAGTATTTACATGCTAAAGAGTGTGTATTGTATATAGTATTAATACCTTTAGATCAATTTAATATTCAGTGCAACTATACTAATGCAATATTATGGTTAAGAATTTAAATACATAAATGCCAAGAAATTTTAAAGCAGTTTCCCAGAGCAGACATAACTCAGTCACATATAAATCTTAATGTAACTGGAGTTTTAAAAGTATGAAAATTAATTTGTTAAAAGAGCCTTTTTGGAAGATACAACAACTCTTTACTGATTGTTCCAATGACTTACAATATTTTGCTCTTTAGTAGCCACTCAAAGCCAAGCAATCTCAAACAAGTCCTGCTTCATCCAGGTTTTGTACAACTTCTACAGCCTGCATAGAACCATTTCTGACTGTTCATTTGTGAGTGTAAGCAAAGTTATTCTGGGCAACACTAAGGTTTCAATGTGAAATATATAACTGGTTTCAATTAATACACACTCCTCACCAAAGGACAGGTTGGATGAGCTTTTGAGCAACGTGGTCTAGTGAAGGTGTCCAACAAGTGGTTCAAACTAGATGCTTTTTAAGGTTCCTTCCAACCCAAACTGTTCTATGATTACTTTTGATTAATTTTCTTGGTGTCTTCCTCAGTCATTACCTACCCCAACCCAGGGGAAAGTGTTGAGATATTTTAGTAGCCAGGCACTGAATCATCAGCAGTTCTGCTGCTCCCAGTACCACTGTCAGGGTTGTTCAGTTCGGAGGCATAAAGTCATAACTGTTCTCAGAAATGGACATGGGACAAATAAATAACACTGAAGACTGCAGACTATTCAACAACCTCCTTTGGCTATTACTACTCTTCATTAAGATTTTCCTGCTAATTATTTTTGCCCAGTATTTTTTTTAGCTAGGGCAGAGAGAAAATTTTCTGTGATGTCCTCTATTTGGCTTGTAGGATGAAATAGCTTCCTTCTACTCTAGAACCAAATAAAAGAAGCCATAATTAGTAATGTGAAAGGGAAACCCACCAACCCTAGAGGTCCATTCATGCTCCAAAATGTTTCATTACTCCTTCAATTAATTTATGGATGATAGTGAAATTCAGACCAAAGAGAGTGACACAGCGAGAGAGAAAATTGCACTAACATGTCATAGATTCCTGTCAATGTTCATATATATATATATGTGTGTGTGTGTGTGTGTATTCATGTATCAAAACTACGTATTCATTCTGTAAGCTTTAATATTCACATTTACAATCACAGTATATCCTGAGTTGGAAGGGATCCACAAGGATCATCAAAGTCTAACTCTTAGGCCTGCACAGGATAGCACCAAGAGTCAGATCATGTCCTTGACAGCATTGTCCAAATGTTTCTTGCTTGGTGCTGTAACCACTTGTCAGCTCAAAATGTGGTCACTGCTCCTCCAAATAATTAATAAGGAAATAAATCATAATGAAGCACATTCACAGAAATGAGGACAAAACATGAAGTTCAGGATGTAAGAAATGACTGGTGGCTACCCCTCACCCTCTAAAGTAGCATGTAGTAGCTTTTTACTGATCCATTGCACTCCCAAGAATAATGATATCACAGGAGTAGTGAGGAAAATAGGACTTTACAAGACCTGTAAATATAATATACGTGGAAGCACATACTACACCTATCAAATTCTGTTTGGCTGTTGCTCTGGAGCACTCATGGGAAACATTTAGAATAGGTTACAAGGGCATTTGTACTTCTGCACGGGTAAGAAAAATAACGTCTAGTTATTAAAGACTTCTTCCAGCTTTAAGTATGAATCTGACAGCTGTGTCAAGAGGAAGCAGAACAGTAAGAAACTGTTATAATGAAATGTTTGATAGGTTCACTGGAGCTATGCAAGAGGAAAAAAACTTAAAAACAAGCGGAGGTTTTTATCAGTATATAGCTAAAATATTAGCCAGGAGACACTGTCATGCATACCTGACTTTTGTGGTGATAAAAACCAAAACCTACCTAACAGTTAAGAAGGAAATTGTAGACTGTGAAGTAAAGATAAAGAAGGGTCAGTTAAATATCTGTTATTTAATTAGGCTTATCTTCATAAACAGTTACGCATAAATTATTATAGGAAATACTGGATACTTGCAAAACAGGAAAACAACCTGCACATGTAAAATTCTATGACACGTACTACAGCTCATTGCCATACTCACGAACCTGTAGAGTTAGTACGACAGCTAAAAGTAGATAGACATTTCTTTTATAGGCTATTTTCATCTTTAGATGTCTGAAACCTCAGACATCGTGTCAATGGCTGAATGCCATATAATTAGCATGTACATTTAATTTTTTGTATAAGCTGTATCATTGGTAGCATTCCTCTTTTTACTTAAAGAATATGCCAAGTTGGAAGGGACCCACAAGGATCATCGAGTCCAACTCTTAACCCTGCAAAGGGCCACCCCCAGGGGTCACACCATGTGCCTGAGAGTATCATCCAAATGCTCCTTGAACTCTGGCAGGCTTAGTGCTGTGACCACTGCCCTGGGGAGCCTGTTCCAGTGCTCAAGCACTCTCTCGGTGAAGAACCGATTCCTAATATCCAACCTAAACCTTTCCTGACACAACTTCAGACCTTTTCCATGTGTCTTGTGACCGGTCACCACAAAGAAGAGATCAGTGCCTGCCCCTCCTCTTCCCCTCACAAGGAATTTGTAACTGCAATGGAGTCTCCCCTCAGTCTCCTCTTCTCCAGGCTGAACACACCAAGTGCCCTCAGACAATCCTCACATGACTTTCTCTCAAGGCCCTTCACCATCTTCACCAAGGCCCACAACACTCCTGTGAACATTTTCTAATATCTTAATATCTTTCTTATATTGTGGTGCCAAAAACTGCACACCACACACAATATTCAAGGTGAAGCTGCCCCAGTGCAGAGCAGAGCAGGACAATCGCTTCCCTCACCCAGTTGGTGATGCTTTGCCTGATGGACATGGTTGGCCCTCCTGGCTGCCAGGGCACTGCTGCTCATATTCAACTTGCCATTAAGCAAGACCCCCAGGTCCCTTTCCACAGCACTGTCTTCCAGCATCTCATTCCCCAGTCTGTACATACACCCAGGGTGCCCCATCCCAGGTGCAGAATTTGGCACTTCCCCTTGATGAACTTCATAAGGTTGGTGGTTGCCCAGTCCTCTAATTTGATGAGGTCTCTCTGCAGGGCCTCCCTGCCTTTGAGGGAGTCAACAGCTCCTCCCACTTTTGTGTCATCTGCAAACTTTCTTAGTGTCCCTTTGAATCCTCTGTCCAAGTCATTTGTGAAGATGTTGAATAGCACAGCGCCTAAGATGGAGCCCTGTGGAACCCCACTAGTGACAGAGGTAATAGTTCTTAAAGGTATAATAAATACACAACATCAAGTTTCAAAGCCACTTCATGAGCAAGTTTGAAATAGCTTGGAAGTATATTTAACACACTCAAACCCAAAAGCTAATTACTCCTATTAACAGCAAATGTTCCCTTGAATTAAAAACAAGCCATTTATATATACTTATTCACCCTGTATCTAAGGCCAAATTATTGACATCTGCACAGGAAATCACCACAAGACCTTCTTTCCCTAACATTTGCTAAAACTCCAGTTTAAGGAACAAATGTTTCAAAATCATAAACAAGGGTCATTGATCAGGTACATGAAATAGGCATCAACCCACTCATGAAACTGCATGATGTAGCATATGAAGAACATAACAGGAAATCTTGACTTGGGGGTCAACCCATCAGATCATATGCACTTTTTGGGATTGCAGAACACTCACCCAGCATCTTCCACATTCAGGGGAAGTCAGAAACCCTCTGTTTCCTAACCATAGATTTATACCCATGACTAGGCTAAAAATCCCTAGGAATTAACCACATATGACTTGGATATACTATGAAAGAGCAAATCCTTACTGTAGCTGCAGAATCTGTGTGCCCAAGTAAAACAAGTGGAAAAAAGATCAACATTGTAAACTTAGAAGCATTCCTCAGAGATCTTTAACCTGTCCATTATCCAAAGAAGGGCTACAAAGGTGGTGAAGGGCCACAAGAGGAAGCAGCTGAGGTCACTTGGCTTGTTCAGCATGGAGAAAGGAGAGCGAGTGGAGACCTCATTGCAGTCTACAGTATCCTCACAAGGAGAAGCAGAGGGGCAGGCTCCAATCTGTTGTCACTGATGATCAGTGACAGGACACAGGGGAATGTCATGAAGCTGTGTGAGTGGAACTTCAGGTTGGATATTTGGAAAAAGTTCTTCACCCAGAGGGTGGTTGGGCCCTGGAATGGGCTCCCCAGGGGTGTGGTCACAACACCAAGCCTGCCAGAGTTCAAGAAGCATTTGGGCAATCCTCTCAGGCAAATGATTCTTGGGGCTGTCCTGTGCAGGGCTGTGTTGGACTCAATGATCCCTGTGGGTCCCTTCCACTTCAGCATATTCTATGATTTTATGCATGTAGGATTTCTACAAGCATTGTTCATGTACACTCTTAGACCCTCCATAGCTCTGCTCTACTTGTATAGAAATGGTTTATCATCGTTGTCACAGATATAAGTCTATAAATGTATTTAAGTAAATGTCCTAAATATTAAAGAACAAAACAAAATTAAACCAACAGCCACTAACTAAAAGGAATGAGTTGAATGAGTGATTTTTGCAGTTCTTCCTAAGCACATCACATGGAGAGTACTTCTTCCTCAAACAGCTTCTGTTTCATCTTGCATAAGCTGACCACTGATGGAAAAAAGCTGTGCCACTGGAAGAAAGTTGAATTATTTGTTTATAGTTGTGATCCAGAGGCCAGGGAAAACTATAGCCATGCCTGTCCTATTCAAGGGAAGACACAGATTGACTCTTCAAGAGAATGTATAATTTGTACCAAAATAATTTACAATATTTTAAATTGATTCTAAATTTTATGAGGAATATCCCTTAAAGAGAATAAAGGAACGTACAACCATCTTTAATGTTCATACATGTATTTATATTGTGGTGTCATTCTCTAGGTCAGTTACATTCTGAAAGCCAGTTGATTGTATATTTTTAATTACACACCTGAAAATATTTTTAGAGGTACTGCAGCTTCGAAGAGTCATTACATTACTTCTAAAAGACATTTCTTTTACCTTGGAAAGGTTTTAGACAAGGGGGAATTCCTTTTGGGAGGGTCAGGAATTAATTAGAATTACTCTATGAATAGGAATTTTATATAACAAAACTCAGCAGGATTGAAACTGAATGCCCCAGAAGCAGAAGGCACATACTCGAAGTATTATAGGAGTCCTTGTTGGTATAATGTCTGGGTAAAATCTCAACCATTAAAAGGTCTGTATTTATAATTATCATTTTAGAAACATATGGCAAGTGCTTATATTAATGTTTGAAAATATATAATTAAACAAAATTATGCTTTTTTTAGACAAGATAATTCTTAAAATTGACTTGATTTAGACAAGTCAATTCTTAAAATCTTAATATAAAACTAAAAAATAAAACATTGATTTACTCTTTCTTCCTCTTAAGCATGTAGTAAAACTTTTTCATCTTGTCTTTTTATACAGTTTTATGCATAATCATGTTTCTTTTCAATTTTTAGGGATTATCATGTTAATTCTGCAGATTTAGCAGTCTATTGCATTTTTTTTTTTCTGGTTTAACACTGTTAAAGGCATAGGATAGTATAGTTGTTTTTCTTTTGCTGCATATGTTTGTGTCTACTGAGGATATCTGTGTTGGCAGACAAAAGCTGTGAATGCCATATGACCTCCAGTCATTGTCAGAGTTGAGAAGATCTATTTTCTCTATTTCTATTGGAATAAAGAGATATACAGGTGGTTATGCATCACCATGTGGAACTAGTTTAGGCACACTAATCATTATTACTTTTTTTAGAATATGTCTTAACATATCAGTGATCTTCCTGCAGGGAAAAGTCAACAGAAGCAAAAATGGCCAGGGCTGGGAATCACAGACACCAAAGAGACTTTGCAGTAGACACCTACTGAGGATCTACTTCCTACTGAAACACTCTAACTAGGACAGTTTTGTTTGCTTTTTAAAAAACAATCAGTGACTGTCCAGAACTTTATTACCTTGCAACACCCCGCACCCCCTACTCCCAAACACACACACACACATCTGAGACTGCAGCTGTGAGAATAACTTTACACCAGAAATAATATACAGCTTTCCTTGGAAAAAAAGATTGAAAATTCAAGCTGCTTGCAGATCATCAGCTTGACAAAACCTCTTATTTCTATGTTCATACCCAGCCATGTGCACAGTCATTTGCTGCTGCAGAGAGGTGGAAAAAGCAGAGCTGGCACAAAACCAAAGGACTTAAACCGGCGTAACCTAACACACTACCCCAAAAGTGAGTGTATTCTGGAGGCTCCATTCTGCACTGCACTGTCAGAATGACAGTGCTTCCTATGCAGCCCAGTGTCCTTTGACTAATCATTAGACCACTTGCTTTCTCATGTATGTAAATTAGTAAATTAATATTATTAAACTGGCTTTGTAGAAACTGGGGATTTATATGACTAATGAAACTTCTGTGGTTTTGGGTTTTTTTCTCCAAAAGAGAAAACACAGACAATAGATTATTTTTCTCAGGTTATGATGCTCATAAATAAGCACAGTAGCAGTTTTGACCACCATTATAGGCTAATGTATCATTTACCGCAAAGCACACAGAAAACAAAAAAATACTAGGAAAGTTTTCATTTTTTCCTTCAAGAGCCAGATTAGTTGTCAAAGGGTAACTTACCATTTGTATCCTACAAAACCATTCTGCAGTTTTGTGCTTGGGATGTAATTCCACACCATGCTGATGAGGGCTGGACACAGAGATACTTGCGTGAACAGTCAGACGCACATGTACAACCAGACTATCATTACTGCTTACTCAGTTATCAACTCACCTAGACTTCAGCAGGTGATCCCTGCACATGGGAAACTTTTATTATAAAGTTTTTGTTCCATGATAGAGATAGAGATGGACATCCTGAGTAGACAAAGATATCCAGGAAATCAGCTGTCAGAGGATAAGCCCCACTTTTTCATCTCACAGTCTGTATTTCATGTTGTCTATCAAAATACTTCCATTATCTGGTATCTCTGCTTTTGACACATTTTGTAAATAGATAGAGGAAAAAAAAAATATTCTCTTAAGTCTAGTTCTAGCAACTGAACCACAAACCCACTTCTGAAAATAGAGGGGAAAAAAAGATTCTGCTTCCCATCTCCAACATGCACACAAGTGCCAGAACTAAAGTGATGCTACAGTTGCTGAGCCAAAATAAATTTTCTTGCTTTATTTGTATTGTCTTATTAATAGTAATGCATTTTCTAGCAGATGATTTTTCTGTCACTCGAGAGAATGCGTGTTTATTGATGAAAAGAAGAGAAAGTCATTAGCAGTTACATTGGTGAAGGTGTATATATTGGTAGCAGCAGAATGGAAAATACAAACAGAATATTAAATGGAACAACTAGCAGGAACATGAAATTGGTCAAGTGCAAAGACGCAAGACAAATCACTCAAGAAAAAGTCAGTAGGCTTCAAGTATTTGTAAGTAGTCCAGCCCTCCTAGCTACAGTCAGCTCCCTGCTACCTGACATACTAGAGAGCAGAAATACTCCCTGTAATGAAAAATCCAAGATTATAGGCATATTGCAGGGATCTAAATGGCTCTGTAGACTCAGCTGGAATCAAGAAGGCCTCGTAAGCCTTAGTTCAGATCTGTCCCCAGCTGACCCTGGCCAGCTCCTCACATGCCACTGAACTGCCTCCATGCTCCATGACACTCTGCTTCACCAGGATCTTATTAGTCCAAGTGCCACGACAGTCCTCGGGGCCAGTGCTCTGAACTCCCAGGGTATGGTGCTGGAGCTAATAAACCTTCCCAGGAACTGAGTGTTTTATTGTGTAGGACAAAACCAGCTCTGCCTGGCAGGGCTGTCGCTGAGCTGCTGCTGGCCTGATGCCACTGTCTGCAGGGCCATCTGGTGCTACTGCCCCAGCTCCCTGACCACAGCCAGGGGCTTTGCCACCATCCAGAAAGCACCCGGAGCCAGCTGCGGATTAGCTGCTTGCTGTGCTGCCCTTATCTTGCAACGTGTTTATTATGTAAGGTACATTAATAACAAAGGAGAGATGGGGAAAGGACTGGTTATGAAATTAAGTATTTTACTATAGTCAGAGCATGGGCACTTGATTCCTGAAATTCTCACATGTCCAACAAGCACAGTATTTAAGGATAGGTGCAATTTTAGGCATACAACTAATCTCCTGATGTTTTGTGTGGTTAAGTATTTGTTGGCACACACAAAACCCTATAGAAAATTAGAATTCATATTGATAGAAAATACACTAATCACAAAAAAAAAAGAAAAAAAAAAGAAAAAAAAAAGGCTTGACAAATAAGTTAAAAAAGAGAAATCTTATTACACTCTTAAGAAAAAGCTCCAAAATTTCTGAACCTACCTCTTCCACTAGTGTATAACTGAAAGGACATGTTTTCCTTAGATACCTAGTACCATCTTCCAAATTAAAGTGAAATTGAACACTGAAGTGAGACCAGAAATCCCAGTGGACTGCTCTGCTGGAGCTAATTAGTGCATCCTGAAGCCATGGCAGCTGTCTCCCAGCCGGCAGAGGCCGAGGACACTGGAAGCTGTCTGTCTCCACATCCAGGCTCAACCGAGGCTTCACACGTTGATGGCTGTGCCTACCAGGAAGCTACTGTGCATAGTGACCAACAAAAGTTACAGCTGGACAGGAATTTTCCACTACTATCTATTATTCACTGGAAAAAAAAAAAAAGCCCACAGCCACTGTAAGAGCTATTGCCTCTCTTCCTGACCCAAAGCAAAAGTCAGACTTTTCTTCTTCACAGTCTCTCTGGCATGGGAGGATATGGTGTTAACTGATGATGAAATTAGTGTATACAGGAAAGAAGTGAAGAACACATTTTAAAGCCTGCCATTTCAATGTATTTCATATATGCATTTAAAGCCATAAAGTATTTGTTTTACAGTGAACTTTATTCTTTTTATTAGATTATAATTCACTTTCGTGCATATCATACCTACATTAATAACAACATTAGAAGTTGCAGTGATCTTATAAATATCTTGCTAAGCTTGCAGAGGTCAGAAAAATCCAACCTCATAGCTACTCAGTCAAAACATCCATAATCATCTAGTATAAGCATATTCCAAACTGATGTGTCAACATATCACAGGGAACAGAAAAATTACAAATAGGAACCAAAGACAAACCACTGCAATGCCATCATTCTCCTCTACTCTGCTGTAGCTCCTGCTCCTAGCCCAGATGCCTGGCCACCCCACAGCTCTCTCTCAGGGCACACAGTCTCCACTGGCATCTCCCTTAACGGAGAATTGGAAGCCCAAATGTAAATCAAAAGTCCTAGTGCAATGCAGGCATAACCTCTGGCATTCAATTCCTTTCTGCATACACAGACAAAAATCTTAATACCAGCACAGCTTCCACCAGATGATTGATCTCCTGCTTTCCAATACTCTGCCTTTAAGTTGTATCACTTGCAAAAACAAGTTGGTTTGGGTTTTTTCCAGCAAATTCTGCTGCTTGATGTTGGAATGATCCTTCCCTGTTATTTCATTAAACAGGAAATCACTCCAAGTTGTTCTCCTACCTGTATCCCGAAGAAAGCTCCTTTCCTCTTTTATTGCATTCTGTCCTCTGTGGCCTTGTCAATCAGTTTCCTTTTAGAGAATTCTCCGCACTAGTTCACACAGGTTGCGCGTAGGGAGATGTTGGCATTTCAGGGAGCCACAGAAGGAGAATGAGTCTAAGAGAATTTTGAAATACTACTCAGCAGGTCTAATCAGTACCATCGAAAGTACAATATAATATTGAAATCACTCCAAAAATATGTTTCACTGTTTCCTCATTGATTACATTTTTCCTGAGAGCTTGTTAACAAAATTGTGTGAAATTTCAGTGTTTCAAGTTTGACCAGATTTGAGGAAAAAACAAGTGTTGGAATACTGAAGTATCCCCCTAGAGAAAAATGGGCTCTAATCAAGATAATTTTGTTCAAAATGAAACAAACAGAAAACACCAACCTCAAGTTCTTCAAAACAATTCTTGCTCAAGGAAAACATCTGAGAATGATTAATCAATACATTGACATTCAACAACAGTGAATAAAGTTATGATTTCATATTTATCTGTGATTTGTTTTTTAAAAAGAGAATTTTAGGACTCAAGTCTGTCCTAATTTGAATACATATACATTCCATTGGCTGAACATATGTTTCTTGCTGTGATAACTCAGGATTTTCAGAAACAAAGAATGCATTACTTTTTAGTTACTATGCAAAAATCACAGAAATTGAAAACCAGTAAACCAGATAAATGGTGAAGCACTGATTTAATGAGAAGCTACCTGTACTCAGACATACATTAACAACTACAATTATTTTTTAATTACAACCTGTGTCTGTCATTGTAGATATAAAGCTCTTTGAACGTTGTTGATTCCCCTAAACCCCTGTAGACAGAGGAAAACCTTTCCTAAAAACTCTGAGATTCAAAAAGCCCAACAAACCAGAAGTTTTCAGTCCTATCCCAGAAAATATTTTTAGGAATCTAAGATTCTGGAAATTGTTTAGGTTCATAGTCTTTTTTTCTTCCAAATTAAAAGTCTCAAAGTTGTCTCCTGGTCAGCATTTTGGAGTAGATGTGCACAGTGAATTATACTGAATTTATGGCCAGATTTGTCATTCTAAATTTGGAAGAGACTTAGGTGTTTATAAAAGAGAGACACTCTATTTTCACCCAAATTTAGTACTTGTAGATACCTATACTTAGGTAACTCAAGTGTCCTCTGCCTGCCCATGGGAAACCAAGTTTGTTATTAAGAGGTAACTCACACTGGTTTCTGATCAGGAAAGAAAAAAGGTATTTGGATATTTCAGTGCAGAGGGTATGGCATTATGAAGGATGAGTCAAGCTCTGTGGGACCTGAGGACACGTGCTTGCATTATATTTTTTGGCAATTGCTGAAAAAGAAACAAATTTGAAGCAGAAAATGTGACTTTTAAGTCCTTTACTGGGAAACTTTAAGAGGTTGTTTTGGTCTGGTACTGTCTTCAGAGTCAAAGCAGACACCTATATTAGAGTCCTGCAGTAGTGCCTGAGGCCAGAGCATTCCCCACATTGTAATGTCAGGGCAGGTACTGTGGCCAATGTCTACCAAAATAGGTGTCCAAAATGTCAGAACACATCCTGGCCTTTAAAAGGCACTATCATGTAACTCATTGTTTATACTCATTGCTCATGCAGTTATTTTTGCTGCATTGTGGTGCTTTCTAACACCCTGACAGAAAGGGCTGGGAGTGAATTTGGGGTTGCTGTGGCTAAGCGTGATAGGTCTGGTGAGGTTAACAGCATCACTAGACTCTTTCCTTGACTTGATGTCCATGGTTATAGCTGAGGGTGGCCCAAGAGAGACTGAAGTATAAAGGGGAAGAAATGAAGATAAATCAATTTCTTGAAAACAGGACCACAACTGGATATAACAGATGTGAAACTAGAAGCTCATTAAAGATGGAACAACTGCTGCCAGATTTACCCATTTACTAGTGCAAGATATTGGTACATGGCCTGGGCATGAGGAATTACTCATAAAAGGTATACGCGCAAATAATACCTGGGTGCATAATTCCCTCAGAATGAAGTCTAATCTGGCTGTCTCCACAGGATTCTTTATTGACATTGCGTACTTCTGTACAAAAATAGTAATAAGAAAGGGGCCTTTTCTTTGTTTTCATCTTGTTTTCTTTCTGTTTTGGTGATATAAGGGAACACAGAGTATGCTGCTTCATACCTAATATTCACTTTGGTAGTTTACCTAATGAAAAAAATAGTGTATAACCCTTCGGTGACCATATGGCATTACATATGTTTAGCGCGAACTGCAGATGTAACACTCTGAAAATGTCATCCTTTAGCTGATCTAGATGTTAATCTACAAATTGAACAAGTGGAGAACCTCTCAATCCGTTATGCCTGTGAGCTACAGAACAAATGCTCTGTCATGTACATCCTTATGAATGCTTGCCAGGATCCCAAAAGTAGTATCTGAAGCAGATTCTTCTTTTTAAACCCAAATATTTATTTTGACATTAAAAAAACCCCTCACGTGTGTAAGTTTCTGGCACGCGTTTCTCTACCGTAACCTATAATTACAATGAAATGAGCAGAATTAGCTCTCAAGGGCTGCTTTGAGTATGAAAAATAAATTTACAGAAAGCGGTCCTCCAACACTTAACCCGCAACTCTTTTCAGGTTCAGGACAGCATTTCTGGTCTGTGAAGAGGAGAGCCAATCCAGCATGAGAAATAATCTTGCCGAAAGCATTTATCAAGAATCAGGATATCCCAGTTCATAACCTTATGTTCAACTAGTCTAATACTAGGTTTATATACTCTCATTTTTTAAGTAAAGTGTTTTCCTATTCCATTTATTTTTCAAACAATTTTTGAAAATATTTTGAAATATCTGATGAGAAATTTTTAGAAATGAGATGACCATTCTCTTTTGACATCATGCCATAATATTGTATGTTGTGAGCATTTTTCATTATATGCTAGTTTACAGACACCATCTCCTCTCAGTTCCTAAACACTTGTTAAACTCCTCCTTTCTCTTTCCATTTTACTGACATTTACTTTAATACGGTAATGGGAAAATGGAAGTTATTACATACTACGTAGTTTGGATTAAAGAAAAAAATAAATACAAAATAAGATGAAAGACTGCCTTCTGGGAAAAAAATACTTAAGAATAATTGGAAAAAAAAAAAACAACCTCAAAGAAGACCACAACCAGCTCACTGAAATGTGGGACAAGCTATAAGGAGATCTCTCAGCAACAGGGAGTTTTATCACCTGTGAAATTTATTTTATCTCTGTCATAAACAGGAGTCTCACAGAAGAATCTGGATGCTTCAAAGCATTTACCAGTCTTGTGACAACTGGTGTGCTATTTTACATTTACGAGCTAAAAAGTGTTGATGGAAAAATGTCAATTTTGTTTAAATTACAGACAGTAAATTTAAATTTTAGTTATTTAACATTTTAATTCTAAATTTATTATTTAATTTTTCAGATCAAAGTTATGCTGATTTTTACTCTTTCAGATTTTCTATTTCTTCCATTTTCATGTAAATACAAGTTCATTACCTGCCATTTGTTCCCTTTCCTCTAGTTATATGAAGTATATATGAGATACATTCACAAAATGCAGAAAACTAATAAAATGAAAGTTATTTGAGGGGTAGGATGGGATGTTTAACTAAGACCCATTTTTATCATTATTACAAATTAGATGATCACTATTTCAGTCACTACTCACGAAATATTCAACGTGGGTCACCTGTTTACCTAGTACAAAAAATTGTTCTAGAGAAATCAGCAACAACTACACCACTTTATACTAGTTGGTGAACTGTTTTTTTGGGGCACTCCTTGGTAAACTTGCTATCATAACTTGCTTTTTGGAATTGCTTGTTTGGTCATCTAAACTACAGAATTTTGTCCTCCTTTTCCCCCAAAGTGATGACTTCAAAGTGGTATTGAAAGAGCAGAATAAACATTTGAAGTTAAACTTTTTTTTCTTACATTAACACTAAGAGCATTGGTCCCCTGGAGACATTTCTAGAGAATAAGAGATGTTTCTAGTTTTGCATAAAATGTATATTTAAAAAGACTCTAAGTGCTAAAAGTACACTGTCTACTTCATTGGTGGGGGGATTATTATTCATAAATCTCCATGATATTTCCTATTTACACAAATGGTCATATAAATGTGAAAATTAAGAGATGGAGTGTAATTGTATTACTTTGTATACCACTCAAAGAAAATACTGTCACAAGATTAAATGAACTGTCATTGCGTCTGGAAGAGCAGACTGAAACTTGACCAACCACAGACAAATATGGCCAGTCCAACAAAGGGCACAAACCTGCAGCTCAGGCACCACAACACTGTTGTGCTATGCCTCTGTACGTAGTTTCTTCCATCAGAAAACCTGTAGTGTCTTCTAAAATGATACAGTTTGCCACTGCCACTATTTTGTAATAAAATTTACACTAGTCTCCTTTTATTTTATCCCATTGCTGGAATAATTGGTCCATTGACATGTTTGAACTACAGGTACAAAAACAAACAAACAAACAAACAAACAAAAAACAAACAAACAAAACCAGAAAAGTCAAATTATTTGAAGAACAGCCAAATGTCCAATTTTAAAATCTAACCAGTGACTGCTCAGTTTACACTATTTCATTTTAATACCATAGAAGCTCTCCAGTATGATTCCTAGAGGTTTATCTTTTTTTTTTTTTCCCCCCATAATGCCAGAACAATAAAACATAAACGTTTACAAAGGTTTTCCCCTGCTGTAGTCAAGGACTGAGGTTAAATCACTTAATGAAGGAAGAGCCACACCTCAAGCAACCCTCCTGTGATTAGCAAATTGATATAAATAGACAATGATTGCTGTCCCCACTCTCCCAAGTAAGGTTGTAGTTGTGGATCCTGTACAATAATTTTAGTAAGGATTCAGTAACAGAACATATTTTTAAATATAGATTCTGGAAAAAGCACAACAGTCAAATTACACGGATTAGTTCTCTACATTCACATAATTATCTTCCTTTTCCCCAAAACCCCCTGCATCTTGGCAATATTAGAAAAACCTTAATTCTTCACCAGAAATAGCTTCCATTATTGTTTCTTTTATCCATTTTTCAGATTTTTTTTTCCATATACCTTTAAAGTAGACCTTTGAGAATTCATATTGCAGTTTTGATATATTTGGCTTAGTGTTCTAAGTTATATTGAATTTAATCATGAGGTCACTTGAACCAAGTAGCTTTGCTGTTTCTAATCTACTAACTGCACATTTTTGCTGAGATTGGAAAGGACAAGTCCTGTTAGGACTCTGACACCACAGGTCAATAACTCTTTATTTCTTCTATAATTTTATTTTTCATTGTGCCGTGCTTTTCAGTTTTCCCAGTTCATGTTAGGAAATTGAAATCAGCCATCACTACAGCCTGATTGTTTTCCTACTTTCCTCTTGTTGTGGTGAGGGTTGTTACTTTCTTTCTTCTACTGATGGCTTGTTTCAGGAGCAGTCAGCATCCTTTCACTTTACTGAGTCTATTGCTAGTGTGTGTAGATGCATAACACAAAGAGCTGCTTCAGAACAAAATGTAGTTTTGTAGGTAGAAAAGTAATTCAGCAGATTCATCACTTATTTCTCATCTAATTCTTTACATTTAGTTAAGTTTAACCTCTTGTACAAACTCTTCAAGGTCATCAACCAGGAAAAATTTAAGGACATCATCTGTATGCTGCAATTGAATTCTCCATCACAAACAACATCCACTTTATCTTTAGAAAACAAATTCTTAATGCTGTTACTTATAAAAAAACCCCAACATTATGGCTGGGTCTATGCAAGCTAAACCTCACCAAAGAAAGAATGAAAGGCCTCTCCTGTCGTTTTAAGGCTGCAATCACAAGACAATTTTAAGCAAATACCTCATACTGCCACTGGAAGAGAAAGTCTTTTCTGTCCTGCCCCCACAACTCCCCCCTCACCACTCGTGCAGCCCCACAGGGAGCCAGCCCATGAAATATTGCACGTGGAAAACAAGAGATAGGATCACAAGTTGCTGGGAGACATTTGGATGCTGTACCTTGCTAAGGCTCTGTACTGCAGAGAGTTGGTGGCTGTGGTATCAGTCCCTGTTTCACATGGTGGTACAGGCTTGTGAGCCCACACTCACCTGACTACATGCACATGCCCCAACTGCTGGTATGTATAAACAGCAAAGATCATGGTTGTGGAAAGAGATGATTCAGTTAACCCTTACAACTTAAATGTATTCAGTCTAAACAAAATATTCAAAAAAGCCTCTGTGTTTGACTTCATTCAACAATAGAAAGAAAAATCCAGAGCAGAAAGTGAAGTTGTACTTAACCAGACCTTTGTTTGTCCTTGTTTTGCTGTGTCTGTAGATACTGCAAGTTCAGTCTCGCATACAGTTTTGCTGCTACTCTGATTAGATGCTACAAAACAGCCAAGTTTTCAAAGCTAAATGTCCATGAGGCTCTATACTCACTTTCTGAGAACAACACCTTATGATAACAGAGAGAGAAAAAGCTTTTTCTAAATAAAACAGTATTAAATAAATAACAAGATATCACTATTAGAAGTAAAGCTGCAAAACTATCTTTTTCTTATGAGATCTAATCAAACAATTGCCTCCTTAGGGCAGCAATGGTTTCTGCCAGAGATGACTAAATAAAAAAACCTTTGTAAGCTCCTTGGAAAGAAACATCAGAATGTGCAGTCTATGCTGTGCAATGAACTTTTCTCTTGGTAATTTCTTCCTTTGTACAGCCTGCTTTAGTATGGCATACTCTTATCCTGCAGCTTATGTTGAAAGTCACTATCCCCCTATTTAGCAAGAAAGTAATGATCACTTAATGACTGCCTCCTTAGACAGATTTTTGTCTATCGTTCCTGTACTATTAAGTTCTAATAATGATTCTTATTTTGAAGGGATGGGAGAACAATAAAAATTAAAAAAAAAAAATCTCAGATAAGTCTTGCAGAGAAAAGAGAAAATATTATTATTTTCACCTATTTTTAGCTGAAAAAAATTATATGAAAATAATTTTCAAGAAATCCTATTCTTTATCTCTTCTGCTTTTCAGACCACACATCTGATAATTGGCAGAGTCTGACAATTGAGAGCGTTCATTAAAAAACATTACAATTCATTTCTTTCCTATTGATAGGACACAGATTATCCTCACTTCTCCCACATCTCACAGAGGCAATGTTTATCATTACAGGGCCTTGAAATTTAAAACAAAACAAAACACTCTTTAGCTTATGTCATAGTACAAGTGATACAAAATAAGTTACTCAAATGGAGAATATATCAATGCATATTTTATGGTGATCCAAGTCAGAATACATAAACGATTTCTTTTGGTTTACTCCTTAAATATGGTAAAACACACCGGTAGAAAGTTGGAGGTGTTACCAAATATTCAACACATCCACAATTCAAACTGATATTTATTTTTGTTCCCTCCCTCTCAATAAATATGTAGATTTTAGATATTTTACTGTATTTTAGTATTACACATGATGGTGTATATCTTTATAAATATTTCTACATATATATACACATATACTATATATATCTCACTGTCTACAGATATATAAATATATTTATAAAGAGGGAAAGCAAATGATCTGGGCTTTATATAAAGGCATTGAGTTAAAAAGGGAAAAGAGAGTATAAAATTAGCTTGATATGACTATGTGAGATTATACACTAAAATTATCCTCCCGCAGTGATATTTAGTTCTCTAAACAGCTTTAACTAATTTACTCAGGCACACTACTTTTTAGTGAAACTAATGAAAAAACATGCAACTTCTGTGTTCATTTTTGGTGAATATTTAAACCTCTAAATGTAATAAGACCCTTTTTTTTTACCTCTTTTTTTTTTTTTTTTAAATCAGTTCATCTCTATAACACTCTCTTTCCTTATTCAAGCTTCCATTTTAGACAACAGCTTGTGCTAGAAGTGCTCATATTCCCTAAATTTATTCATTTAAAGAACTTAAGTGATATTACATGACTGATATTGTCATCAAAAAGAAAACCAAAACAAAACAAAAAAACCCCACCAACCAAACAAAAATACCTGACAACTAAAAAGTCCCAGGAGTTTCTGAAAACGACTATTTTTAGACACCTATGGAACTAAACAAAAATTGCTAAAAGCAGAGAATATTCCCCCTCTGGAGAAAGAAAATGGGTAGCATTTGTTCACATGAATTTGATCACAGAAGGAAAAAAACCCCAATAGCCATATACATAATTTATCACAGGTAGGTCTTTTTCAGCTTTGTTTTCACTCTGTTCCAGACATTAAACAAGTTATAAAGACTATTAGTATTGATTTGAAGGCATACCTTTCTTCATGTTACATGTTTCTGAAAATTCAGTTAGTTTGCCCAGAGCTAACTCCTGAAAACATCTGACCTCACATTACAACTAACAGAAGAACTGGGTTTATGCTTGTTGGACGTTTGTTCGCTCTATCAATATATTTTACCACATGAAAATCAGAGGAAAACAGGTATTATTTAATCAGTCAAAAAAGAACATAAAACTTCCGATGGCCTTTACTCATGCATTCATTTTCCTGTCTTGCCTCACCAGCTTCTGTATCTCACCCAGATCAACCACTACTCAGCAGAAGTGCCAATAACAATTAGGTGGGCTTGGTTTCCAGGCAGCCCAGGTGTTTTACATCATCCTTTGTTTCCTAGAGAGTCACCTACAGGGTTTGCAACTAATAATTACTGCTTCCTAGAAAACGCTTCCTAGAAAACCAACCTGACCCCATCCTGAATAATTGCAGACATTTTGGCTAAGCAAAAGAGTGCTAATAGTTGGGGGTTTAGGCCTAAATGGACAGGAAACTCCCCAAAACATTTAGTGTGTTGTAAATTTGGGTGTAACAGTTTCACTCAGCAAGAACATAATTTTCAATTTTCTGGTAGAACTAGTCTCCCAAGGTGACTACACAGTAAATCTTATGTACTTGTTACCTGCCACTGGACAGACTGATCTCCTGCCGCTTTTGTTTACAACAATTTTGTTAACAGGGATTTTTTTATAATTTTTAAAAATGTCAAATGAAAAGATAGAGTGTACCTTGTAAAATGGTTTAGACGAGCAGTCTAGAGATGACTAGCAGGTAAACCATTCAGGCACACCAAGACTTCTTTATTAATAAAAATGCTACCTTTCTGGTATTTCAGGGCACTTTCTGTAAGGTAATAGCTTTTCCTCCTTCCCTACTCATCCTATAATTCTTAATCTGTGATGAACATATGACAGGCCTAAATCATAAGTAACATAATATAAAGTCAATATTCCAAAAAAAATTATTCCAAGCATCTAACTATAAGAAGTCATTTCCCTGTTTTACTCACTGTTACTGTGTGTAAATGGAATACAGATTGCTGATAAAGAACTGTTAAAAACAGTGCTGCAATTATCTTTGGCAAACTTCTGTCAAGTTTAGATATTTTGTTGAAAAATTGCACGTGGAAAAAGCAAGTGCAGCCAATGGAACATTTGTAGTACATTAACAAAGATTTTTGGTTTAGTGTCCCATACTCCAAAAGAAAGTTCAAGGATTTCAAAGGGATATTGTAATTTAGAATTGCAGAAGTTCTATTCTGTCTTCTGCTATCCTTAAAATCAATCCCAATTTAGGTAGCAAAATGTGTTTAAACTGGTGTAATTCCATTCTGAATGCAAAACTCTAGTCCATATATGTCATGCTGTTTCTAAACATGGCCAGCACCTGAACACTAATAAAGTGTTAATTAAGAAATACCATTTTAAGCCTATCGTGCTTTTGCATGTGAACTCACCATATGCTCTAGATCAGGTGTCCTACTGTGGAAAAATTGAGATGGCTCAAGCTGATGATGCGCAATAAACTATTGCCTTTCAGTACCTTCTCCTCTAGAAGTGCCTTTCCTCTGGTAACTAAGTGTAGGCTTTTGAGAAGATTGCCATATGTTTCTGCATCTTTTTTCAGTTTATTATATCTGCTCAGGAAATCTGTTTTGGAAAACTGTGGTATAGTGCTAGAGAACTGTCCATGATTAATACCATGAGCCAGGCACCTGCCAGCTTGCTGAAGCACAAGTATTTACATTCTTCCTAGTAATCCTAAAAACTACACAGATCAAACCAGACAGTGTTGTAGAAGAAAAAATATGTTGGTCCTAGGCTAAACCTCAAGTAAACAACAGAAGTTCCCCTCCTGCATTGGCTTTACCCCCTATCTAGATGTACGAGCGTGGTCAAGTGACTGTGAGGAAGACACATGTTATAGAGAAGAGATGCACAAGAATATAGAATATTCAGTTAAAACACCAATCAAAAATCTTGTATGTTTCTAAGGTCTGTTTTAAATATCCTACTGAAGCAGTGGATATAAAGGTCCTATTGTATTTAATACATCATCTTATCACACAAGCCATATCATACAAGTCTTACACTGCTGTAGACTGGAACTGTAGTGTGTTCTTATAGCCCTTATTAATAAGGGGCTATCAATCAAGCTGGGTCTATACTTGAATAAAATATAACTGTACAGAAATTATATTCGATGAAAATCAAACTTCATTTCTGGGAAAAAGAATGAAATTATTTTGGTGATTGTTACTCAAAACAAGCAAAATTTCCATTTTTATCAGTGTCCCTTCATAAATAGATGAGTATTTTCATCAAAGCTTTCTAAATACTTTCATAAACAAAAGTTCAATTACATGATGCAACACCAGCTTTGTTTTACCATTTGTAGACTTGTGTATAAGACATTTCTGATGTTCCAGAAGTTGTAATAGAAGAATAGCACTTTTTCCCTTGTTTCCCAGAGCTGCCTATATGACTGCACTCTTCAGCAGAGGTCTATTTATAAATATTACAGATTTTCAGCAAACTGAATCACATAATCTATGCTGTTGTTTGTTTTAAGATATTTAGATTATTTTAAAATTATACTTCATTCCACTTTGGTTTTGGGTCCAAACATCAAAGGTAGAAGAAATGCTTTATACTGCAATTAAACCAACTGTCCCATGGGGCTTGCACTTATGGCTTTTTAGTCCTACATTTAATCACAGGAGAAGTCTTTTTCATGTCACAGTACACAATCTCCAAACTATGTATTTCTCAGAACACAGGTATTGTATGCGAAGCTGAAAATGAGAAGATAGCTTTAACTTGCAAACAAAACAAGCCTACAAAGTTGTTTGACAGTCAATTCCTTGACAATCAATATTTCATCTTTTTGTGACAAAACTGAGCCATTGTGCCATGTCAAAGCCTAAGGTTGTCGAAAACTGAATGCCTTTTAGATGTTTGCAAGGCAATAAAATACATGTTCTTGATAACATCAACAAGAATGCATTTTGTGCAGGTAATTGAGATCTTAGATTTGTTGACTTACTGTGAAAATTCAATGCTCAATATTTCCATTTCTTATATATGTTGATGGGGGCTACTGGCAACATCATATTGTGTCACACAAAATACAGTCTGCTGCTTTTAGTTGTGTGCATTGTCCCTGGGCACAGTGTCACATGGGTCCTTTAGGAGAAAAAAAAATATGGGAGAAAGGAACATGAGGTCAGACCCTTAGGGAACATCTAATATGCATAACACAAGAGTATTTGAAACTCAGCTTGCCTTTCTTGTCAACAGCTTTGTGTTCCGTATCTAGACAAGACTTTCGTCTACCACATTTGGAAAGAACAGACTCGATCTGCATAGTTGTGATGCAGAGGGAAAAATCTCGATTTATGCCTTGTAGGAGGTACTATGTATTTCATAGAATCATAGAATCATTAAGGTTGGAAAAGACTTCTAAAGTCATTGAGTCCAGTCATTAACAGTGGTCATTAACTGTCACTAAGCCATGTCTCTAAGCACCAAATCTACTCATTATTTCAACACTTCCAGGGATGGTGATTTCACCACTTCCCTGGTGAAATATCAGCCTGTTTCAATGTTTGACCATGCTTTCAGTGAAGAAAGTTTTCCTAATACCCAATGTAAACCTCCCTTTTCTTCATCATAGCAATTTGAGCAAGGTAGTGTTAGCCACAGGGGCTCACAGACTCAGCCCCAGCAGAGGGGAAGCTGATACAGTCCCACAGGAAAGGCAAGATATAGGACCAATTTATCTGATGATGTAATACTGTCATCCTTAACTGATGGCTCTTCTACCTCTATGGCAGGAACGTCAGTTTGCTATCAAGCCCACAGAAAGAAAAGCACATAATTGCATTTCCCCCAGAGCAACCTGACAGTGACTTAAAAAGTCATAATATCCCTCACAGACTCTCCTTTGCACTGGATGGAAATGAAGTGACATACATCTGCACCTGGAGTGATGTATGAGCCCAGAAACATCAATGTCATTGTGCTATCAGGTATGCTGGTAAATTATGCTTCTGCTCATTCTTCATCTTCATCCATCTCTTGCCACTTGTCTGCACAAAATGGGTTCTTATTTGTTCCCCAGAGCTCATTGACCCCCTTGCACAGAAAGCTACGATAACTCTGGAGCTTAAAAGAAAAACACAGTGGCCTCCTTCTCCTCACACTTTTAACCTGGGATGCAGAAAACTACTTTAATTTTGCACATAGCAACACACATTTCTCTTCTACACCTTTCACAAAAGCAGCTTATGTGTTTGGGTTTTTTTACATACTTGATCAAGAAATGGCACACAAGAGGAATGTTAAAAAATGCAGTCTTGGAAGAGAAGCTTTCACAAATATTTCCCTACAAGTTAGGTGGATATTATTGTATATTCTAGGTTAAAACCTCTAATCATTTCTATACAACATAGTGAAAGTGTGAAAATTAATATCAAGTTTCTTCTATGTACACTAACAGGAAAAAGGATAGCATGAAATTTAGAGATTAACAGGGTTGTTAATATCTGAATCAATATTGCAAATCATGATAGCAGAGCTGGCTATTACTTCTTGGGGAAAAAAAAAAAAATCAGGAAACCAATAGAACCATTAGACAAAAGAATACCCCAGATTTGTGTGGCTGGCTTACTTAGATTGTTTTGTTTTGGTTTTTTTTGGCCTGGAGACATACAAATTCGCCACGGAGCGAAACACCATCAGAGAAGAGCCCTGCTGATGCTGGGCAGTCCCCTGTCCCTAGAAGCCCTCGAAGTGGGAAGCCCACTGGTGTGTGCCTGTCTTGCTTCATCCCAGAAAAGCATCCTCCTCTCAGCTCAGCAAAATATCTCACCACAGCTGAACAAATTTGTGTTAGCAGACGAAAATAACTCTGCAGGGGAAGTTTACAAGCATTTGCTGGGGTGGGTATAAATAAATGCTGCTCTTTCCAAATTTACCAAGGTTATGCACCTTTCATATACCCTAGGGTCCACCCATAACTGCAGAGTCACAAATGCTGCAGTGTAGAGCAGAGATTAAGTTTAACATTGTTAGAAAAATTCCTGGAGTTGGCATGAGAAGAGCAGTGGTTTTAGGCATTAGACACCATACAACATGTCAGGGAAGGGCAAGATTTGGCTCAGTAGCAGTTCTGGTGACCTTGTGCAAGGTGTTTGCACCTCAAGTCCTCACCTTTGTAAAACACTTATGTAAGATTTGTCCATCTGTCTGTCTCCATGTTGCTGTTCAGACTGCAGCTTTCTCAAATTAATTCCTTGTGTGCTGTGTGTTAAAAAAACTCAATCTGCAGTCAAAATGCATTATCTGATGGAATTGGATATTATTGTAGGAAGCTAAAATGAGACTATGATTTTCTTCTGTGTAGGTAGGATCACAAGGTCATGGAATCATTAAGACTGAAAAATACCTCCAAGATCATCAAGTCCAACCATCAAACAATACCTCCTGATCTGGGACTACTCACCGAATTCCTGTGAACCAGACTCACTTGGACCCATCTCTGTCAGGAACATTCTTGTTTGGATGAACTTCAACTTTATTTCAAGGAACCCAAGTTCCTTAGTTTTTTGAGAAAATAACCTAGTATGAGGCCTTAAATAGCTTTCATTGGCCACAGACAGAAAACATCAGAAAATTAGTATTTTGGGTGATGGAAAAACTCTCAGAGGGAGTTTAATATGATAGGGGAATGAGAAAAGCAGAAGAGCTATCAAAGTAATATCACGCTGGAGATGCAATTCAAGGCAGCATATCAAGGGAAGTGAGGGCAAAAAGAGGGAAATGTTACACTTTGAAAGCCTCATAGTCTGAAACATAAAGTGTTTTCTTTCATTTGGGGTTAAAATTCACTCAGTGTCAAAAGATCTGTGGACAAAAATTGCCTTCATTCCCACCCACCTTAGTGTTTTGTACCTCAGGACAACCCCTGAGTGGGTCTGCATGAAGGAGGGAAAGGCAGGAAAGAAAAGAAGAATGCACAGGAGTGGCCAGGTCTGACCTTTCTTTCCTTTTGCTTGAGAACCCCAGTAGTTGTTTCCTCTCTCATTACCACCACACATTTCTGCTGTTTCCATGAGGAGCTGCATTGTTGTTCCCTGCCATTAGTCAGTTATTTATGGAACATGACTTTCTTCCTAATTTACAGCAGTTTCTCACTGAATACCAGGCTAGCAACCTGCTTATTCTTGCCCATATCGTTTCATTTTTATTGTGTCTTGCAATAATGTAAGCAGACAAATATTATAACCTTTTATACCAATTTAGAGATTGAATTCCAAGGGAATTAAAAGAGAAGGAGTGACAGCCTGATGTTACTGAACTCAGGAGCAAACACATGTTCTTTTACTTCAAGTTCGTACAACTTATGTCAGAAGAGATCAACTAGTCCGCAGGCATGTAGCTCATGTAGCTCATGTACAGTGTAGCTCATGAAAGCACAGTAAAAATTACTTTAAATGTGTGTCCATGTGTTAACAGTCCTCCCTTGTATCCTCCAGCCCTTTTCTGTCCTCCAGAAGCACACTAGATGTGTCTTTAGTTTTATAGAAAAATGCCTGAAGTCTGATAAGAGGCTTTAACCCTTCCACCAAGGGGTTTCTGTGAGAAGGGATGGTGTTTCAGCAGACACATGGCTGCTGAACTCTTCAGTCATTAGTAAACACTTCCCCAAGTAGGTCCATTCATTTCTGTAGGGCCATTTATAAAGTAAATTACTATTCATGAAAGGTACCAAAACAGCATTAATGACAACTGCTTCCTGCAGATAAATAGTGCCTGAAGGCTAAGAAACCTGGTGGAAGCATTGCTCACTTGAATAAAGAACAAAGCTTGTGTTTAAAGTGTGAACATCTTGTTTGTTTGTTCAAGTAGTATTTAATCTGATCATGACAACAATAAAACTTTTTAATTCTATTTTTCCATCACTCCAGAGCCATGGCTTGCAAAATGAAAAAATTACTTACTGCTTTAGCAGTCTTCCCCATTTCCCTTTTCTTGTGACAGCTGGTTAGTATCCATGGATCACGGCTGAGTGAATCTTACAAGGGGTGCAAGTCAATCGTTCGTTCATTTCAGTTTCTAGAAAAATAGTTTCTTTACCTGTTGCTTGTTTTAAACAGTCAACAAAACTATCATGGAGCCTTGGAGAATGACTTAGCATGTTCTGTGTAACAATACAATAAGCCTCTCATATTACTGCTTCAAGTCCTATGTTTAAAAAGAATCAAAACTTTGCATGCCATGGAATCAACGTGAAAATGGGAAGTGTACAGTCACTAAAAATTTATTTGGTATTCATTGTAACAGCATTTATCATAATATATTCATTTGGCATTCCTGTCATTGTCACATGTAATAGAGTTCAATTATAATGTACACAGTTAATGAGCATATAAAGTGCTACTGAATCAACATTACTGTGCAACATTTTCTTGTTTGCATTATTCATATGCTTCAGGTTTAAAAATCCATCACTGACAAGCTGTTAAAAAACATCAACGTATTATAAAAGTCACATCTTGGAGGTCTTGCTTTTGAAATCTGTTTAACTGTCTGTCTAAGCAAGTATTTATACCTAGCCTCTGTCACCATAATATTCCAAGTACCTGGAGAGTTGCCCATGATTTTCACATATGCCTAAAACCATACTGTTAAAATGTGTTCCTATTATTTCCAACATGGAAAGTGCAGCACAACATACGAGTCCAGATGGAGAAAGATGAAGATGAATTGACTTCCTGCCATTTTACTGGGAACATCTAAACACTTTTGGTCTTCAAAGGATGGAGTGCCTCCTTGTGATCAGCACACTGGGTGCCACAGAGGCTTAGGGAGACAGCTGCCAAGGTAAAGCCCCCACAACAGGTAAGGAAGGAGACAGGTAAATTCCACTTTTGGAAAAACGTTTAGCAGTCTTGGATTCTGAGATAAATGAGAAGGAATTACTAAGAAAGAGATAAGGAAAACATCTCCAAAAATGTTGACTTTGTGAACACCTGTCTTCCCACCCAGCTCAAGATCTTACAGCCCCTCCCAGCATCACAGGCAAGAAACAGACACCCCAAAAAAGCATAGAATTAATTGTTCTCTGAAAACTACAGACTAAGAAAGGAATTAAAATAATTTTTAAAGACTCAACAATCTTGGCAAGGAAAGCTTGCTTATTTACTTAAGGCTGATTTTATGAGAAGGGACCCTGACCTGCAGGTGCTCAGGGTTTGTGTTCATGCGGTGCCAGGAGCTCAAGTACTCAGACTTTAAGCAAGTAGAGACTATAATTTATGAATACAAAATTATTTCCAGATTTCTTTCTAGTTTGCAAGAAGACTAGGCTGGACAGAAACCACTCTAATTTTGGAGCTCTGTAAAAACAAACTGGAGAAAGAATAGAAGAGCTGCTTTGAAAAGAAACCAAAAATTATGTGCATATAATATCACTTGTTTCTATGCACCTGCTGCTTCCCACCTAGTTTTGTGCACTGCTTTATACAAGATCTGCAACTCATCATTCTTTACATTGGTTTTTTTTTGTTTGTTTTCAAGGTACATTCAATTACCCTAATTCTTTTACTTGCACCCTACTTCCTTCAGTGTTCCTGCAACGCTTTAAATTCTGCCTTTTCAAAAGAAGAAAACTGGATTCACGCTTATCTTTGCTTCTTGGTATGAGAATGGGAGCAGCCTTAGTTTACAGAGTAGCTTCTGTTTCAGGTAGCTTCCCAACTGTGTTGTTCACAGTGAGCTTTTAGTGTGGATCCACCTTAAGTCCTCGTTTCAGAATCCATGCAGAAATTCTCAAAAGTCAGCAAATTCTCAGCAATGATATCAAGCATTTCAAAGCATATTGTGCATTTCCTTAAATCCTTTTAATATATCCATCCTTTCCACTAAACTCTGCAGCACGAAATTGTTTGAAGTTAGCAGAACAAGATTTTGCTGCAGGTATTTAGACAGTCTAAGCCAATGGTCTAGTTTTAAGTCTATATAAGTAACTACTCTTAGAAATTAGATAATTTTCATGTTGTCACAGGTGAAAACTCTTAAAACAATTGAAAATTAATAAGAGCTTGTCATGACTAGAAATGCGATTTTGTTTTTGCCTGGTCCAAAAGTGATTCTGTAATTGTAACTGGCTCTTATGTAGCAACTCAAGGTGGGTGCAAGAAACACAACTTCATTTATATCAGAGAGTTGTTTCTTTTCTCCATCACAGTTATCACGCTCCCAGCTGTGTTTGCTTAAGCACTGAAACACATTCGGGCCTGGTAACCAGCAAAATTACAGTATTTCTTGTTTGTTAGAATTTAGAAGCAGCATAATGAGAAGAGGAAATCTTTATCAGACAGAATAATGGAAGCCTTGCCTTCCTTTAGCTAACACAAATATTTGCATGTGATTGAAGATAAAGAAAACAGAGAAGAGAATGCAAACACAGATTTTAAAGAGAGACTATAAATAAGATACAGCAATAAGAAATACAGAAAATTAGTGGACTAAGACACCTTTTTATCAAAGTGAAAACCCTACATCAAGGGAGAACTAAAACTGCACCTAGGATATCTCTTTTCAATCTCTAATATATAAGGCATATCTACTGCAATTTTAAAATAAGAATGGTATATAAAAGTTGTCAATATAAGAGATGGCTTTGGGTGTATTTTAAAGCAATTTGAAGATAGTTTTTTTACTGCTCTACTTCCCCTGCAAAATTATCTGCATGCAAATCCTGAGAGATCTCTGAATCCGTTCTGTCTGGTGAGGTGATAAGATTAAAGAGAGCTGGAACTGCTAAAGCAGAAGTACTGCCACTTTTTTCTTGAGGACCCCAAAGCTGTTTCCATACAGTAGCTAAAATATTGATCACAAATTAGATATAGCAGCTGAACATCACACATAATGTTCAAATATATAGTGGGTTTTAAATGAAAGACTCCTTACTGTGTCTACTAAATCCCTTCCCAATTCTAAATATATTGCTTTCTTGGAAAACATTGCCCCTTTCACATCAGTGATTCTATTGCCAGGTTCTATCTGCTAATCATCTGAAATTCAATTTTGGAGAAAATGTTCAGGTGCTTAAATTCTCTGCTCAGCAGATATGCACTGGGTTTTGTTTTCCAATAAAAATTATAAAAGTGTTTTACAGGTACTGAACAAGAATGCAAATGTAGCCGTTAGCATTTTTAAATGTTTTCCTCTAATTACATAACTTAAAGAGCATCCATATAACCAAATGCTACTCCCAAGTCGGCAGTCACACCTGTGATCCCTGTGACTCTTCTGTTACTTACAAATTGTTATTTACTCTAAAAAACAATCCAAGTAATACCTGCAACTCTATTTTATTATGGTATTATCAATTACTGATTTTTGTTCCTTCAGTGCTTTTAGTATAGAATAAATGACCCATTTGATGAGTTCAATAAAGGAAGGTAATGCTAGGTCATAATATCGTGCTAGAAAAGTGTATGCAGCACATGATATGAGCTTCAGCACAGCAGGGGTTTAGGCTTTATTGACAAGCCTGAAAACATTATCTCATAAATTCATTGCACAGAATTCCCCAGTAATCAAGGAATTTGAGCATTTTATGTATTTTAAATGAAATATGCATAATACAGATTGAAAATAATGAATGTTATGATTGGGAGAAATGTATCACTTACATGTACTTAAAGTCTTCAGTCAAATCCTTTCATTAAAGAAGATTCATTTTAAGCTGAATATTAAAGAATTTGGAGTTTCTTTTAGGTAGAGATCTTAATTTTGTGTGTTCTGATAGCAATAAAGCCTACATTGCTATTTGCTTGACTATAAAATACATTTAAACAGAATAAACATCCACAGTGAAGTCCACCTGAGATCACAGCAACTCTGGTGGAGGATGTACAGTGATAGAAGCAGCACTTTAAAGTAACACATCTATGCTCACCATTTGTTTATGTGTCCAAGTTTGCAAAGAGACAAAGGTATAGCCCAGCTCTCATCTGACTCCTCACTGGATCCAAGACAAAGTGACAGAGCAACACCTAGGAAAACCTTGGCTAATCCACCTTGACTCTTCTGAAGTTCCACAGTGCAAAACCAGACTTTTTTAAGAGCAAATTGCCTTTTCCATGTCTTTCCATTACAGACATCACTATAAGACCTCCCTGATAAGGACAGCATAAGGATGCTGAGCATGCACAGCTACACCCAGGACCTGTCCATCCACCCCTCAGATAAGTGTAGTCTGAGGCCTTTGCTAAGAGGCAGCAGAAGCTCAGCTTTCCCTCTTTTCCATATTTCAGACCTCTCCCAAAACTGGTGATTGATCTTGGATGTCTGCTCGGTTAGTTTGCATTATAGAAGATAATTTCATCTGCCAAGTATTGAACTGTGCAATATAAGCATGTACATTCAAAGTAGTTGGCTGCATGCCCTTTACAGTAACCTTAATTCATCTTGCACTAAATTAGGACATCTAAATCACTGCCGCCAAATCACTAAACAGCTAAGAGGACAATGAGGCAAAGAACATATTTAATTTTCTAAAAAGCTTTGCTATTTACCTGTTCTCTGCATAAATTGTTATATCTGTTTCCTTGTTCACTAATACATTATCCCCTTATGTCTTTATTCTCTGTCCATTACAGAAATCTTTCAATAACAATGAGATTCTTGGGATGATACTAGCAAAGAATGAACACTGCCAATGTCCACTTTCATTTTCATTAAATGATCTATGCCTTTTTATAGATCCTATTCTTCACTTGTCCTTTGTGTAATGGTGAGCAACAGGTTTCTTAATTTTTCATGCAGTACAGCTTTCATTTATATTTTACTCATTTAAATTGTCCTTCTCTATAGGGAACACGATATATCCATATAATAGATTTCAAGGGTTTATTGTTTCTGCATTGAGCATCAGGATAAAGGAGTAGAAAAGAAAGTTATACTTGAAGAACTTTGTGTACACATTTAGATGGTTCTCTAAGAGTCTATTTGCCCCTACAGACTAGGCTCACTTTTGGAAGAGACTTTGTTTCATCTGACAGCTAAGTACATTTGATTGTGCATAAAATTAGGATAGTGGTATTGCTTTGCTTCTTCAGATGAGGACAATAACATTTTACTCAATATCAAATAATTTGAAATGTGTTCTACAAGCTGAAAAATAGTAAGCTTAGACTTCAACTCTCTGGTTCCAAGGACAGCTGAAATTCTACTTCAACAGGCAAATCTCAAAACACTTGAAAGGTCTGTGAAGAAGGTCAATGTAACAGAAATTTACCACGTTGTCTTTGTCCTGAGAAAAACAGGCCTAAGTCATCAAGATTAACTGATGTAGAATAGTTCTCTAGCGGTGAAACTGTTCAAAATTGCCAGGAAGAATCTCCAAACAGGTGTCACTGAGAAAGAACCCAACACAAAAACTGGTGATCATATAGCACAGCTCTATCAGACTGTAACTCTAAGGGACATAATTGCCGGAAGCCAGTTTATTCAACCCATTTATTCATGGCTTTCTGCTATGGAATGAACTAATCAAGACTGGATGCAGTCAATACCATGCAGTGCCAGAATCATTGCATTCAACTAGAATTGGAACTTTTCTGCATTTCTATGTTATGTGCTACAGTCTTCAAGTTCTTCCATATTGAAAGCAGTTAATTCTGCGTGCTTTCTTTCTTTGTCCACTGGAGTAACCTGTACAATTCCACAAAATATCATTGATGTCAGTGGTTAAAATTTGAGCAAATATTAATAATTAAAATGCAATCTACAAAATATCAATTTTAATTAGTACATTTAACATATTAAAAATCAATACTTAAGTAGTGAAAGATTCTGCTGTTTAGGCTGCACTCCACATGAATTATCATTTCTAAATTAAGAGATGGAAATTTAATCAATAGATTTAAAATTCTACATCACTTGAGGCACTTGAATTGCTTCTAATCAGCCTAGTAAAGTGAAGACATCATTTATTGTTGTTTCTTCCCCCCGCCTTTGAAAGATAAGCCCACCTTCATGCTGAATTCTACTCAGAATAAGCTAGATTATCTGAAACTTTAGCTCTTTTTTAATCTTGAAAATTAAAGTGTATTTTTTAATGTCAGGAAAACAAACAGTTTAAAATCCCAGAGCTTATTTCATCATTTAAGAAACTTGAGTAGAATTAACTTCTTCACTTAGATTAAAAAAAAAAAATAAAATTGGTAAAATGTAATTTTTACATTGTAATAATTTTAACAAAGCTGAAGTATTTTGTTGCTGATGAGAAATCAACCTTTATGCAATTTCTGTGCTTATAAAAAGAATTGCTCATTTGGTGAAGCATGCTGTATAAAGCTCTCATGTTTTGGTAACTGATATTTTGAACCACAAACTATTGAAAGTTAAAATTCCTTCTTTTTTTCCCCCCACATTTTTAGTTTTAAGACCTACATGCTAACAAAGTTGTCACAGCCATATATCAAATTATCTGCAAGACACCTTGAAATACAGTTCATACTAAATCTTAGCCTTGATATACCTTTCATTTTTCCAGAACATTTATCAACAACTTGTTGAATGTAACTCTGAAAAAGGGCAAAAAGACTGAAGACTTTGTTTTACCTTTTTATACAAAAAGTCACATTGACATTGATAGAACTACTCAGTTTTTTGACGACTCTTTACATCTGGAATTGGTATGAATTTTTTCATTGTATTTTCTAGGATTATATCTGCACGGTAATTATTACATATGCAGTTGAAAGTATCTTAAAAGCTTTACAGCTCAATATATCCTGAAGATTTTCAGGCTAAATCTTTTGACAGCATTCATGAAGCCCATATTTCCTTTTAAATGGACAGGTGGAATTATAATGGAGAAGAATATGACAGTGTTCCTCTTTTGTCTTAAAGTTATCTGTGGATAGTGCTGCATAGATAAGCCCCATACTTTCAAATGGAGCAGAGTAACTTCTTTATAAATTCTGGTAATGCCATTATTCAGCTATTCAGCATGCAATAGTTTTGCATTTATATAAACAAACTTGTCCACAACATACCTAAATTGTTATTCACCAAGTTTTCCTGTAAGCCACCAGAATTACATAAATAATTACAACCTGCAGTTACTAATATCTTGTCTTCAGTAAAAAATCTGCTTCTGAGTCATGGGCAACAGGACACCGAGACATTTGCACGATGTAAACTGGGTCAGCAACCTTTTCTTTCCACAAATTTCAACGACAAAAATCATATGACACACACTTAAGGAAAAAAATCCTGTGGGCATTCCAACTGAATCGCTCTTGTATTCTCTGATACAGATGAGTCACCCCAGCAGGAGTTTTCAGGGCAAAATATTTTTGGACACGGGAGGGAAGCAGAGATTATATTTCATCTCTGAATTGCACGCAGGCTGTTGCATGGTCCCAGCACACTGATTTCCTAGATCTGAGCTAAAAACAGCCACAGATATCTGACGCTAGTCTTCAGCAAGCAAACAGCATTAGTTATTTTGCCATATTGCAAGGACCTTCAGTAACATATTCAGTACTACCAGTGTCTCACTGTAAGGTAAACTGTGAGTATGAGCTCACAGGCTTATGGGAAGGTAATGTCCTTTCTGTACATGCAAACCCAGTTAGGATTCTGGCTGAAAAACTGATTTCTATCCTACTTTTCTATTTAATACAGCATGATAAGGACAGTTAGGTTATAGGGAGTCAAATACAGTATTTTTCATGAAATGTTCAAGCCATTTGACTGCTCACAAGTCCCACCAGGCTATAGAACTCATAGGTGTACTGGAATCTGGTAAATTTATTCCTAACGTCCACATCTCATGGCTGTCAGATGTTAAGTGGAAAAAATAAAATTCATAACATATTACAGCTTTACCATGCATCACCAACTCCTCATTTAATGAATGGTGCTAGCACAACTAGAGATCTAGCAGGCAGGTTTTGAAGGAAAGACTGGGTCTGCAACTAGAAGGCAGGCAGAAGCTATATTCATATGCAGCAAACACAGACCTTTTCTTCTTATGCTACAAAGTGGGAACTACTTCCCATACCATCTTTTAACATCCTTTGACAAGGGTGACAATACGTCGGCCAAGGGCTTGTGTGAACCCACCCCCTTCCCTTCTCCACTTACAGACGTTATGCAGAGTGTTTGCATAAAAAAGTGTTGTCACCCAACAAGTGTTGACCCTTCAGAGAGGGTCGCTGGAGGAGAAAATCCAAAGAAAACTGAAAAAGAAGGCACAGAAATAGCTGAGGTTTGAATTTGATTCAACTGCTTTCTGTCAAGATTTTTTTCTTCACCTAGGATCATCAACAGCTCTTGGAAACCCCAAGTCACAGCCTAGCTTTTGCAATGTTGAGTATGACTTGCAGTACAGCTTTTAATTGTTCTTAAGATCTGTAATGGTCATCTGGCTTGCATACTTTTTTTTCGTTATCCATTTGGCTAGAGTGCTACCCTGTGAAGCATTTTTGCCAAAGTTTCATAGTTATTCTGTAAGAAGAAATTTCCAAATAGTCATACTTCCAAAGTGTTATTTAATTCAAAAGGGTCATCATTCTTTCCAGAAATTTAATGTTTTGTTACTGTGTAAAAATCTATACTGCTTTTATTTTCTTACAATTTCCAGCTTGTCTGAAATAGTTAAAATTAGGCAGCATTCAATATCTTATTTCCTAATAGAAAGATTAATCAACACCATCTCTAAAATCTGAACACTTGTGCTTGGGAATCCATGTATTGTCCAAAACAATCAAGTTATGTGTTTCTCACTAATTTTGTAGAGATTAAGTGTGAGTTATTTATTTTACTAGATAGTGTATGAGCAATCAGTTATCCTTTGACCTCAGATCCCCCAGGCACTTCCCATTTGTCAGACATTTCTGTAACTACATGTTCTTTCCCTACATTGCACTAATGCACTAGACTTCTACACATCCCTTACAAACAAAAAACTGAAATAAAACCAAGAAAGGTGCCATATCCAAAAAACCTCACCTTTGTTTTCTGTGTTCTTCTCCAAAACTCCAGGGATTCATTGTTTTGACTACTTGTTTGAGCTTCATAATATTATATATTTGTGAGAGCATCATTTTTTCTTCCATGTTAGTGAAAGCTTAAACTCTGTTCATTAATGCAAAAAAAAAATAAAAATCTTTACAATGAGGCAGGATCTCAAGGGATCTTCTGTGAATATGTGAGAGATCCATCACAAACATTAACCCTCAGGATTGTTTATTTCCCTCTCCTTAATTCTTTGAGTAGGCAATTTTATTGAAATACAGAGTAATTGGACCTCTTTAAATGGTTAAATGGGAGCTTCCTGGAAATGTTTTCCCTGTGTATTTACACAGGATCATCTAAAGTGTAAATATAGTCCCTGGATAGTTAGCTCACATTGTAATGGATTTAATACAGTGGTTCAGATTCACAGTTGACATAAGTGTTTTGCAAATATAGGGCCATTAAAGTCAATGACGCTAAGTCAATTTACACTGGTTAAGGGCATGACAGTGTGTACAGAAGACTTCGTTCACTGCCACAATCATCCAGGCTTTTACAGCTTCATGAGCTGAGGGCACCTTTAATATATAATGGGGCTTCCCATGAGAAGGATTTCTTCTGACATACAGAGGAAATGCATGGGGTGAAGGAGAGGAACTTGCTAAAAGTCTGGTTATAATACAGTAGTGTTGAAAACATCTGCATTATAAGGAAGAATGTATTGGTGGATGCCATCATTTTCCAGGTATGTGGACAGCTGACTTGGACTGCCTCAGCTGTTAGAGATGCACAGTGATATGTTGTGCATTTTTATTTTGCCACAACACATAGCCATTAAAAGAAGTGTGTATCTCATTCACACCCACAGACTTCAAGGTCTCTCCAATGTGTTATAAAGCAACACACCACCCTGGTAAGAAATCACTATTGTAGCTACCTGAAGCAGGCTAGGAAAGTTGAAATTTGGATCTTGTGTTAAAGTGCGGATTTGACTCACCTAAACCAAGAAAAACCTCCAGGAGTCTTTTATTTGTATTTATTTGGTTCATTGTTTTCCCACAAATTATTTGCCTTTCATTTTTGTGATTCACTGTGAGAAGCTAACAGCATCTGAGGCATGAGCCTGAAAGGAGAAGGGCTGGGCAGGTAAAATCACAAGTTTGCTGCTCATTTCTGCAATACATCCTTCTGCGTTGGGAAGTAATTTTCTGTAAGCAGACAACATGATCAGACAAGTAAAATTGCCCCTTTTCCCAATTATTCTAAACAATTCAAAATCTTCTTTGTTACTATTTGCTTTTCGCTACTCTGCTCTAACCTCGCTCCTAATCCCCATTTATGCAGAATGTACACAGCCTGAATACAAGGACCCAATATCCAACAGGCACCTATTAAATATATACAGCTCACATATTCAGTCCGATTTTCTGATTTATTTTCTCATGATATTCACTTCATATAGTCTGGTTGTCATGGATTGTATCTGTTGCATAGACACCAGATGAGTTTTCAGAGAAGAAAACTGAAAAAGTTACGTGACAGGCTTCTCCATCACTACCTGGCTTTTAATATAAAAAATAATTAAATACTTTAACAAGTAAAAAATAATGTTGCTTATTAACTTTTATCCTATTACCAAAACAAATACTTATTTTATTCACTAAAGGCCTTTTTGGTACTGTAAAAAGATTTAAAAAGTATGCTTTTGAAAATTCAGGTTACTTTGTTTTTATTTACTACAAAAGGTCTGGAAACTATTTATATGTAGTTGTGAACCTATTTGCTCAAACTGTGCTGGGAAAGGTGGTGGAATAGCTTTGGTGTAAATGATAGCACTAAGTACTTGTTTCTTCAGAATAATTCTTGTACCTTTTCAGAGCTTTACAACAGCCTAAGGAGGCTTCATGAAGGCATTTACATTTTCCTATTGGGAGAACAAGAAATATTTTTAGTGTTGAACACAAAAGGAAGGAAATCAAAACCCTACTTGCAACATTGATTAAAAAAGAGAATCTTCTAAGATTTAATCATTTTCTTTGGAAGACTCAAATTACAATTAATTTTTTTAGGAGTGTTGCAAATAGATTTTTAAAGTGTGGAGTTTTGACTTAAAAAAATAACCACACATAATATGCCTATCTGATGCAAGGAAGAGATGTAAACCCAATCAGAAGGAGCACTGAAAACACCAAAAATACCAGAGAAGGAGCTCTGATGTGGTTATATTGTGAGAAATAATGGACCTGCTTGCAGAGAGAATGTTCCACTTGATATATATGATTTTTAAGTTTACCAGTGGGAAAGTTATATAATGCTATAAGGCACATACACCAGTTTCAGTCTGCATTTTTCAACATGTCATTTAAAGCACAGATTGCTATATACCTACTCAGTTTTTACTCATTGCTCCAGGATGCAACTACATTTCCCTTAATATGCTTGGATAATAAAACAGTTGGTGGTAATTATCCTAATGATTTCAGCGTGAAGATTAGTAACCCTTGTAATTTTTATCCTTGCTAGTATAAATCAGTTTACAAGGGCTCAAAGTACTTGTTAAGCTGCCAAAGCAGCATACACATTTTCAGTACTCAAATAAACCTCTGAGTTTAGAACAGCAATACTTTTTTATACAAAAGAGATGCCTCTCTACTTTCTGAATAGAGAGAATTAGTAATAGAAACACTAGTTGGGAACAGACTATGGATTTAAGGCACTTTTTCCAGAAGGAATGAGATAATGCTACCCTTCAAAATGAAATTCAGATACAAATGATGCAGAAGAAAAGCCCACTCTTATTTTCCTTCATTTTTTTTTTAAATAATGTTCATACTTTGAAATGATCATCATTACTGTAGTAAGACATTGTGTGTGTTTTATATATGCTATATAAAACACAATAATACTATATATAGGATATATATGATTGGAGTCAATGAAGACCAACAATTTAGCATAGTTAAAAGGCACTTGAAATGCATTTTGCAGCCCCTCTTTATTGCATAAGTCAGTTCAATAAATTCTGCATAGTGTGAGGTTAAGTAACCTCTTAACCTGAATGCACAAGCACATTCTGCAGTGACACTAAGAGTCACTTGTGTAGTCCTAATATGTTTGTAAAAAATTCCATTAAGGAATTGGTCTCCCTAGTATGATCACTGTAGCACAATATATGCATACTTGTACAGATCAAGATTTCAGAGCAGTCAAACACTGTTTTTAAGAGTGGTAGATACATACTTGTCCAGTAGTTCAATTTTCTGTTAAACCTGTGTACTTCTTAATTTCATACCCAATAATTACTCCATGTCTCCTATCTAGAAACTCCTTCAAGAACAAAAAGACTGGTCCAATCTATGATTTTCCAGCACAAAGCAAGAATCAGGGGGTGGACTAACAAAGAGTCTCTAATGAAAAGAAAAGTTAGAGTGAACATTTAGATTTTCACCCACAAACAGATGCAAGACTGGTAGAAGCTTATCTGACAAGTTTACTTAGCTTGCCCTTGCATTCAAGAGACACACTTGATTTGCCCAAAACCAAGAAACACTGCAAAAACCATTATTTTATTTTTCTCAAAATTAATTTTCCTTGCAGTATCTCAAAGATGAGATTATCAGTCCACAAATTTAGCTTTTATTTTTCTAATTGCTTTTATTATTTTCAGTCCTATCAACATTCATTGACTATTAAAGGTCTAAGAGTAACCACACACAATTGCAAAATGCTTTTCAGCAGCTTCACCTTTGTTCTTTTTCTTTTCTTGCTTTACTTAGTTGTTACCATTTTCCCGTTGTCTATAATGTATCTTTTATTCACCATTTATGATATCAAAACAAAATCGGGGAACTCTCCTTATTTATTTCTATATTCTCCATTTCTGTGTGCAGTTTTTGACAACCATCTGCTTAGATTAACTTCGCCTCCCTTTCCCATTCATCCTTGTCATAATAAAATATTGACAGAAACAATTTCTTCCAGGAAAATAGAAAGTTAATAGATAAGTGAAAGCTTGACTTGTTTTTCTTCATTAAAATCCTGGTGTACTCTCACAATCTCTGTTGTATTTATTTATGTGATCACGTGAAGTTATAAAAAAATTAAAAGGCAAAGCCCCAACTCCAAGAATGGATTTCACAAAGGAATTCAGACTATACCTAATACTTAAAAATTACTGTAGAGCTTTTGCAAATGGCAAGTAGCACATCAGATGAAAATCTCTGTGTGCAAAACATGTAGTGTAAGAGGAAGCTCTTTTACAGTAATTAAAGGGGAGAAATGGCAGCAGGTTTATATAAAGGAGAACAAATTTATAAGGCAGCCAGGCCTTACATAACTTCAGCATTTCTAAAATAGTGTGATCTTTTAACCTGTTAGGGTTGTAGGCAGATGAGCAGCCCAGTGACCATCTCTGATCTGAGGTTTATTGAACATAACAGACATGGAAAACTCAAGAGTGATGTGAAAAATTGCTGCACAGGATTGATAACAGAGCAGGAATCAAAACATTTACAGTGACAGCAACATAAGGGGTGAAGGATGTTGCATGTTGGTAAGCGGGAAGTAGGGCTGAAACACCAAACTTCACAGGCATTCAGATGGGAGCATGGAGCTTTTCTGGGCAGTCAAGCTTTACAAAGGCAATAACACCAAGGTACCTGATTATTAATAATCATTATTATTTGATTATTATATTTTATTTTGTTTCAATTAAACTGTTCTTATCTCAACTCACAAGTTCTACTTTTTTTCTGGTTCTTCTTCCATCCCACCAGGGCCAGTGGGGGAGTGAGTGACTAGCTGCATGGTACTCAGTTGCCAGCCGGAGTTAAACCATGGCACTGTCACAGCCAAAGCCAGGTGAAACCCCAGCCCATTGTTCCTCACAGAGCACAGCAGCCACAGCTGCCCCATGGCAGGGATGACTGGGGTGGGTGCACCTTCCCTGACCCTGGGATACCCTGCCAGCACCTTTCCCAGGATGCACAGCAACAGTAACTACCCACCCACCATCAATAACTTTTATTCTTCTCCCTCAGCATTCAAGGAAGGATATCCACAAGAAGAAACATGTAACTGGGGAGATCTTGTTTTGTAAAAGTCTTCTCTTGCACAATCAGTTAGAAATTCTCAGGGATCTGATTTGTCTGTTTTGCTGTGTGGCTTTGGCAGCTGCATGCCAATGTGACTTTTGATGTTCTGAAAATTTTGGCTGGAAAGGCCGTCAACATTTTTGTAGTAGTTATATTCTTAGTAGATATTCTCTACTCAAGGTTCACATATCTTCTGATAGATACTACACAACTCTGGCAGCTTGCATACCATTGACTATTATCTTGGTTGGGATCCCAGGTCCTTCTTTGAGTGGTGTGTTCCCGGGATATCATCTCACACCTTGAAAACATGTCCTACATTCTTTGTTCTCAACCTTGCAAACCTGCATTTGGCTATTTAAAAAAATGGGCATTTCTTCCTAAAGAACATACTGAAAAGCAAATTAGACCAGTCTACGTATATGAACTATTTTCATAATCATTTACTGTTTAATCAGCCTCAGTGTCATTTTCACATTTTCTCAGTAATAAGTCCGTATATTTTCTTCTGTTTTTTTTGCTATATATCTAATAGCACTGGATCGAGCTGGTAAAAATTCTCATTAGAAATATCCACAGCAGATGATGATATAATATTAGGTAAAGTACTTTTTGCCACCTACTACTTTAGCAGCATGACTGAACACCTTAGTCTTTTAAGGTTGTTTCCATTAACCCTACTTCCAGCTTCTAAGAGGTGCTGAATTTAAGAGAAAAAACCTCAGATATAAGCATCTAATAATTGGGATATCTAAATGGCTAATAGAAAACGTAAGAGACTTTGCAAATTAGCTTTTATACTTGGAAGCTGATGCTAATTGGAGGACCTTAGTGAAAAAAAAACAAACAAAAATTGATGAGCAGGAATCAGATGCGGATGATGCTAACAGAATTAACCTGTAAGAAACACAGCTTCATACAGAAATTCTCAGAAATTCTGAGATGGAATTAAATTGGTTTCTCTTGTAACCCTTGTTCCTGAGAAAAAATATAAGAGGTGGAAGAGAAATAAGGGAAGTATCAAGAAAGACAGGCAAATTTGCTACAGCCATTTTACAAGATTTGATAGGAAAGCTGGATCAACTCTCAATTGCCCGTGTCCTTTGTCCTTCCTTTAAGAAAATATCACTGAATAGTAAGCCTGAAGCACTGAGATGGCCTAAATTGTAATTAATGGTTAGTGGCATAATAAAATAAATTAATACTTCAGTTTTACAGGACATTCCAGGGTAGAAATCCAACCAAATATGGGTGAGACTAAGTGACTAATTAATGTTCTAATTTCTGGAGATTTGTGTAGGGTTGTTGAATGTGATTTTTAAGTGGATGCAAGTTACTTTATTAACCTTTCAATTATGCTGCACTGATAAGTTTGCAATATGAATAGATGCTAAGGCCAAACAGTATTATTTGATCACACCCTCAAACATTTACACACAGCAAAACTATTCTATTATTCTAGGAAAATAAGACATATGTATATTGTTTATAGAAACCATGAAGTTATAAATTTTTCCCATGCAACACAAGCAAATTAGCTTTAGAAAGGTGTATAACAATTCTTGACGTCTCTTCCAAAGATTAACTCACAAGCTCTGAAACAGTAGTTTTCCAGAGTATAGATAAAGGTATACAATAAACTGCTTAATCTCTGTTTTGAGTGCAAACCTGCAACTTTTATTGTGTAAATCCTCTTGACTTTCCGTTAAATTTTCCTTCTGAGCAGATGGGGAAGGGAGGAGGAACTACTATTACTAATTTAATTAAGCTACTAAGATTACTAGTCCGGTCCACCAGGAAACGACAACTTTGAGGTTGTGAATTGAATGTAATCATCTCACTGCATTATTATTTTTGGCATGAAAATAAATTAATTTTGTATATTTTCTGTTCTCATTACTGTACTTGTCATAAGAGAAAATTATCAAAAATTCTAATAATACCTGATGTACGTTGCTAATTATGGTACTACGCTCCATAACTTTGACATTTTCAACCCCATTCTTGATTCGCCAGCTACTCCACTCCTCCCTGTCAGGTTAATAAGGGCTGTAACTATGGAATCAGCAAGGTAATTTTCTACAAAATTGCCCCACTTTATCCCTTTCCAGTTTTCAACTGTAGTTGAAAGGGGAGGGAACGAATAGAAAATTAAACTTAACTGCACTGATATTAGTGCATTTTAAGGTATCAGAATTTTTGTTGTGCACTGAAGTCAATTATAGAATAAATGTGAAATAATATCTCTGGATACTACATTAACATTCAAGTCAAAATATTAAACTCTGGAAGTAGGCAGGTCCTGCTAATGAAACTGAACTCTATTTGAGCGGTTACAACCAAACAAATGTTTTTGTTTTCACATGTAGAAATGTTTTTGAGATGACTGGAGAAAAAAATCTTGAATAGCAAAATTTCCATCAAAAGCAAAACAGAAAATCAGAAGCTTCAAAACAGAAAGTTACTACACTATTCACCCTCATCTTTGTGAACCTGTGGCAGAGAAAAGGATGTGAGACAGTCTGGTTTCGCTGTCAGCAGTGTTCCAGTAATTCACTGCTATATACATCTATTTTCAGATTAGGCAACCATTAAACCTTCTTCAAATCAGAAGACCTCTTAATTTGTGAATGAAGGAAAGAACAGCATACACAGAACTAAGAAAGGATCAAAACCATGCTAGACAGCAGAAAATTTTGAGAGAGATATTCACCTTTTCCTGTAATAACAGCAAAATCTGCCCTTAGAGTGAAGCAAAATTATACTTTGAATGATAAAGTTTTCAAAAAATATCTTTCAGCACCCATACGTTTTTAGAAATGTGTTTCTCCTGCATGGTCATAACTAAACTGACACATGCCTTTGTACTCCTGTGCTCTAATATTGTAACTCATGGGTAGGTCCAAAAATCAATATTACTTACAGATCCTGATGGTGACTATGTGACTGCCCTCTTTCTTCCAGGGCTCTGTGTTGAGTAGGAACATGAAACTTATGCTGAAAATCTTCCACTGGCATTCAGTCACGTTCTTACACAAGCTGAAAGCCTTGAATCAAGTTTTCAAAGCAGTTAAGGGATCAAGCTCCAACTACATCAGAGAATATATTTTGATCTATAAATCACAGAAACCTATATATTTTTCAGGGAACACAGAGAATGAAGATCACAAAAGCCAGAACAAAGCATGCAAGAGCCAGGGAGAATGATTTTCTCTCTAAAGAGACACAGCTCTGACGGGATCCTGTGTCTTTCAGAGGACACCAGATAGAGTGGGTTTGATTGCCTTTCAGATGTATCATATGGCCCCACTTTAAGTGACAGTGCACACTTTTGATCTCTATCTCACCAATTCTCCCCAAAGACCTCCCCAACTGAACTCACAAACTAAAAATTAAAATGTCCTGTCCTCATAAAGTTTTCTAATCAAAAAGACAAAAGCATCAAAGTCTTCATAATTTTTATGAGTTATTATAATTTCATTAGGGTATATGAAGCCAGGTGCTACCCGGCTTCTCTACCATCATCTTCTTGATCAATGTTAATGAGAAGTTTCTCTCTAAGCCTCATAACAAAATGAGCTATCCTGGAGATCAAAAGTAGGTAGTTTTTTGGTGAAAATAACACTAGTGAAGAGAAGAACTGGACAATACACATTAACTGTAGAAAGACACAGATGCCAAGATGCTGTTTCTAAAATCTACTTGGCACTTAATCAAACGTATTATTTCAGAATTTGACATCACATTGCAAGCAACTTTCCTAAGTGGCCCATATGATGTTGTGTAAGCATCAGTACACATCTTGACACAGAACTGGGACTTCAAATCACATGAGAGTCTGATGCTCATATCTTCTTTCTTCTTTAAGGATAAATCACTCCCATATCCCAAAATTAATGTAGATGTCTCATCAGTCTAGAGCTTCCTAGCACGTGTTCTCTGATTATAAAATTTACATGTTTGAGCAAATGCCTGTAGTGTAAGAGGAAATTCTTGTGGGAAAGATAAGGGTTATAGAAAGAGCATCAGATAAGAATGGTGAACATGATTACTTGCAACCACTGAAACAATTTCTGTGGAAAGTACTCCAAGTGGCTAGAAAATCTGATAGTAGAAAAAAAATTGCTTATTATTTTTGTAGATATATTAATCATTTGAACCTTTTAAATCAAATGAAACAAGTCTGTGCAGAAAACAAACCTAGTTTCACTTACATTTAGACCAATATTGTCACTGACCTTGATAAAATCAGTGGGCGTCTAACATGATTCTACTGTGTTGGGCTTATTATTTTGTCTAGACAAAAGGCAAGATCATATCTGTAAGTCACATAAGAGTTTTGTATCTGTTAGGGAACAATAGGTCTAAGCAAAAAAGATTAAAGATAAATTGCAGCAAAAATTTTGTTTCTTTTTAGGGCACACAACCTGTGCAAGAAAGATACACGTCTATCACCTTATAGAAGAGCACTCCTCTGACTCTGTTAGGAGAAACAATTAGTTGGATTTTCCCTTTATATAGAAGCCATACAAAGTTTCATTTTAAGCAGCTGGGAAATTCCAAATTTACAGGCTTGGTTGTTCTGCCTTTTAAGCCTTCTAAACAATCAGGAATTCATTAGCAGCTTACTTTTTCCCTGGGACCCAAAAGCTCTGAAGCAGGTATTAAATACTCCCACCTCCAAGCATTCAAAACAAATTCACAATCTGTTCCATATTTACCAATTCACTAAAATTTGATGGTCACTGGAAAGCAGATGTTAGGGCTTTCTCAGTAATGTAAACATCTGTGTTTGCTATGAGTAAGTAGAGCACTTCTAATACAAAAATCATTATGAAGGAGCAAATAAAAACCTTCAAAGAACTTAATAAAAATTAACCTGTTCTAAGCAATTTATTTTTCCATGAAAGCTAGTTCTTTCCAGGTATCTAAGGAAGCCTTAGGCTCTATATCCAGACAGTATATAACAGAAACAAAAAAACAAAACAAAACAAAAAAAAACCAATTACATAAATATGTGTAGATTATTAGTGGTTGCCAAATAAATTCATTTGATATTTTTATGATCCAAGTGTTTTCCATTTAGCCAGCAGACACTGGTAATTTTGTTCTGCAGAGAAAGCCATAACAGACCACATAAACTATTTTATACAATAAAGCTGTTCTGCCCTTAAGGTACCGAGCTTTTCCATTTGGTTTCCATTTGAAAGTTTATTCAGATTATGAACCCCCTGCTGACATCGATACCTCTAGTCTCTCTCTCCCTTTCCAACTCTCAAGTCAAATTGTTGGGTCAGCACTTGTACTTTCACTTTGATTATGTGAAGTCCCTGTGGAAAGATACAGTACATTCTAAAACATCTTTATTTTATGGTCTGCTGTGAGCTTACATATTTGAATGCCTAATGTACAGGCATGCTTAGGGAAGTGTTGATGCAAAGAAACCAGCTATTCCTACATAACCCAGATCAAAGTGGTGTTTCTCAGCAACAGGCTTTATAGCATCAGTTAAATAATTGAGAAAAAGTCTACCCCAAAACATCTGTAAGAAATTTAAATTAAATTTTAAAATTCATGGCTGATTTTTTCATTGCTTTGCCTCTCTGCCTCTCATGTAGTCTGAGTTTTGTTACCAAGTGACCCCATGCCCTAGCCAGTGTACTGATGCACACACAACTTCAGACCTAGGCAGATGTGAAGAAGTCTTAGACACATTTTCAACTGACCAGAAATTACATAAGACACCAAATTCAGGTCTCTGTGCCCTGCCTCACAGCTGTGCTCAGTAGCATGGGCTTACCATGCCCTTGGCTGCGATCACACTAAAAGAATCAGCTTTTAGCAAAGGTAAATCTGCTTGCACCTGCCTGAGATATACTGCACAAAGCCTATACCATTACTAACACCTCAATAATAGAAAATATATGTGGAGAATTGAGATAGGTGCCTTAATGCAGATGTGATTCACCAGCTGAAATGCCTTTTTGGACTTGGGGGTCAATATGGTTACAAAGAGGCATCAGAACAACAGTTATGGAGCTCAGCATGAGGTGCCTCGATGCAAAGAAAGTCACAAGCCTGCAGAAACACACAGCTATTTACATAGAATGTTATGCTGTACAGTTCTTTTTCCTGCATGAGAGAAACAACTACTTCTGTGGGCAGTCCTGAACCACAGTAGAGAACAGATTCAGCTATCAAATAACACACTCGTCATTTTTTTTTCCTCAAGAAGAGAATATTTTAGCTGGATTCCAGTTCAGTTCACTTTGCAGTATTGCTTTGGGAAGGAACAATCAGTGGGGATGAAATATTTTAACCTAATATTGCTGCCAAACACTTTTTAATGTTGAAAGACACCCTGAGTTATGGGTTTTGATTAATTTAATATTCATATATTTCTAAAAGATGTGCTCAGCATTTTAGGATTATTTAGCATGCGAGATTAAGAAATTGACAACCCCCAAAATTTTAGTGATGTTGCTGTTTAGCAAGCCAACCATAATCCCAGTTATGATACCTTAGGGGAGTGAAAGACTTACTCCCTGTGTATCAGGACTGTAAGTCGCTGCAGGAAACAGTACAGTCCACAAAGAACTAGAAAGGGCTAGGTCAGAAATCACAGCATGTGCAGTAGAATTTATGAACAGTGAAATATCAAGACATTCTTTCATACAGAAGAGCTTCAGACAGAGTAACAAAATGGTTGAAATTTGCAATGGTTTAAAATGCTTTAGTTACTGCAGTCTGTCAGATGGATTTCCACATTTGCCTTGAAGTAGACTTTAGTTGTATGACTTTCCTCAAAATAAGGAAGAATAAAACAAAAGCAAAGAGATACAGCTGTGTGAGAGACTGAAACATTAAAGGTTAATGACTCAAACCATTGGCCATTTGCCAAAGCAGGATTACTTTGTTGTGGCCAGGTTTGCACCCCCCAATCAAAGGGGAAGTAGAGAGGGTTTTTTTGTGTGGTTGTGATTGATTTTTGTGTGTGGTGTGTCTGATTGGCATAAGAACAGTCCAGGTGCAAGGGGGGTGCAAACCCACTACCACAGAATAACCATGACAAGCCAACTTTTGTTTAGCATCACACTGGGTTTTGAGCCACATAAGGGAGAACACCAATAAGATATGAGATGGGACAATTCTTTTTATGATGGCAATGTCCTTCCTTACACAACTGGCTCAGGTGTAAAACTCCTCTCTGGGGAAGGCATCGGGACATTCACAGGTCATCATCACGGCTAGGCTTCGCGAACGAAGATCTACAAGGGCTCTACCCACGCTTGCTACAAGCACGTTGGTGGCTAAAAAGGCCAATGTGAGGTAGGCAAGTCCGATTGCAAAAGGCACAGTGGAAAGTCTCTGTCAGCACTACTGGCAAGGCACGGTTCTTCCTGCGTT
>JAWWEE010000122.1:7982196-8087953 GCA_035221455.1 Xenops minutus
GAAAGAAAGAAAGAAAGAAAGAAAGAAAGAAAGAAAGAAAGAAAGAAAGAAAGAAAGAAAGAAAGAAAAAGAAAGAGAAAGAAAGTTATATATACCCAATCTACAAAAGCTAAAGAATCTGGCTTGTGAGGGAGAGACAAATCCCTAGTCTACTGGGATCCGATCTTTGCAGACTCAATTTTCATGCTGGATTAACTCCTGATGATGACTTCAAAAGGACCAGGTTTTCACCTCAAGTGTTCAAAGCAAAACTGAAAAGAAAAAGCCCACACAAGACTCCCCAACCTGTTTTTGATGTGGAATGTGCTGCAAAGGATGACTGGGACTTGCTGAGCAGCCCTGATCCTCTAATCTACATTGTTCGTGAAAATAACTTTGAAATGCATTTTGTGGTGTAGAATTATTTTGTGGTGCAAATGATTACGTAACCTGATGTAACCTCTTATATAACTTAATGTGTAATCATCAAATTCTGTACAATGGAAATCTAGCCAAAATGTGTGGAATATCTTGTTTACAGCATCATATAGATTTGCAGAGATGTGAGATGTGTACCCCATGTACTATACAAGTATACAGAGTTTCAGGGATAACTTAGCTACATATGTCATACCGATATATTGTATTTTTATTCCTATGTATCTCATTCCAAAGTTATTGTGTACTTCAAGCTTTCTGTTTTAGTTTTCTTCGTATGTTTAAAGCAACATATCAAGATGAGCTTCATATTTAAGACCAAACATGGAACAGGTGCATCTTTATATTTTGACTAAGGAAACATTAGACTCTGCATCAAAAGCTGAGTAAAATATTTTCACAACAGAGTGCTTGTTACAGGGGAGCAAATTACAACAACAACATTTTCTTTCAATAAAGTGGAGGCAGTAATGATTCTTATAATGGTAAGATGATAATTGTCATGTAATGTTATATCATCTTTGCTTGGAGGTGCTTTCTGTTTACAATTTTTAGCACCTTTTTGAAAGGTTACACAACCTATAAATTAGATATTATACAAAGTTTGGGTGAGCAGCCCAAACTTAACACTGAGCCAGGCACTATAAAGTTCATTTCATGTCAGGAAAATATACTGAAGATTCCAGACAGAAATCAAACAGATACTTAAGGACGAAAGGTGATGATAATCTTGAAGATTAAATGCAGACATGTTATAGAACACAATTCCAGATTTTCTAATGAAATGACAAAGCTGTTTCCACGTTGGAAAGTTCTTTTGACAAGGCTCCGCATTTGAGGGTAATGTCTGTTTCTAAAGGGCAAGGGTTATAAAATAAAAGTTGGTTCAGAAAATTACAGACCAAATGAGGAAAAACAAATGAGTAGTTTTAAATAGGTCCATGGAAAAGTAAATAATAAGGAATCAGAAAAACAAATATTTTTTCATTTAAATGCTAATATCACCTCTGTCTTGTAGAAATAAAGAAAATTAATAGGAACAACATTAATGTACTTAGATCAAGCTCAACAACCAGTAGCTACCAGAAAGATATTCACCACTTTGTAACCAAATAACCAAATTAGACATTTCATAGCTATGAAATTTTGCAGCTATTTGTACTGAACTAAACAACATACCAAAGTTGTTCCTCTTAATGATTTTCTTTACTCCATTACCTTAGGGTGAAGCTTAAATATCCAGTGTCCTCTCTCACACAAAAGCCTCTGCTGTGGGTATTCTGGTGCCTTGTCACCAAGCTGATGGTGTGGATGAAAAATACATCCCTGTTGAGAACAGGTGCAATAAAATCCACTGATTTGAGCTGACGCTCATCTTGGTAACATTTATGAAATCTCTCCCACACCTTTGCATCTGAGTTACTTGGCATCTGCACTCAACTTAAACACTGGTACAGTCAGAGCAATATGCCTCCCATCCTCCAGTGACTCCAGCCAAGAGCATGCAGATGTGCTGCTAAAAACTGTCTTCAAATGGTTTCTGTTCAGGTGTGAGAGAGACGAAGAGTTTGGGAGCTGAGGCGTAGCTGTAGGAGAGGGAAAAGCAAAACATGAGAACTGGGGCTTTGTGTATTACCATATTGTTGAAGAACTGAACTAAAATATTAATAAATTTTTGCTATAATAAATCAGTTTTGATGTATTTATCACTAATTCTCTTTTCAAGCCAATCTAAAGATTAACCAAGCATATGAAGCAAATTCCCTATCTTAGGATTTACAGGAACAAACCTTTCATCCACAGGCCCTGATAGAACTAAGTAAACAGATTCATTGCTCCCAAGAAAGGCACATTATCCATCAGTAAACCAATGGCAGCAACACTCAATTTCCCACTTACTGGGTCTGAGCCCATTCACAGGTACACAGGAGCAAACACAGGATCCTTCACTCTCTACCAGCATAAGGCAGGTCAGGGGGAAAAGACTAGAAAGAAACAGAAAAGGACTGCACAAGGGGAAAAGATCACTTTACATGCCACCTTTTTCTTTTCATTTTTTTTTTCCCCCCCTCTTAATTGTTTGAGACTGGTAAACATGAAAATTAGATTATAAGTCTTTCTTCCAACCTGATAGGGGAGCCTTTGTTGTATCTCATTACAAAGTGTGATGCTGTATCACAAAATAATTTCTGTTGTCAGAAAACTTTAACTGCACCACAGAAGCACACGCACACTAACATTTGAATGTTCTCATATTTTTTATAAAAATAACTTTAAGTAACCATTTATCAAAAAAACCCCTTATCAACTCAAAGCATACAAAGCTTGTTGATAAAAATGCCTTGATAGGAAATTAAAGCTATGGCCTAAAATATTTTTTTTAAACAGTGATCCCAAATTCATTGTAACGCTGTTCAGTGAACCTTATATGTGGTTATATGAGCCCTCAGAGTAACAGCATCACATTTCCAGCACAGTAGAAATTGAGCCCCAAATTCTGGCTGCATTTTCTGTGATGTCTTGGTGTACAGTTTGCATGAGAAAGAGCTCATTATGCCCCACATGATCACAGATGCCCAGCAGAGACAACCGTCTAAATCATTTGTTCTCTTTAAAATAATTTATTCATAGGTAGGAATATGAAAATGTGCCCTTTATGAAGTTTATCTGTATCTATAGCAAATACAAATTAATACTTCATCTTCAGGACTGGCAAAGTTTGACTAAGGCATTAGTGATTTTTTTATTAACCTCCATTAATTCAGTAGTCCTACGACTCTGATAACAAATAAAAATGGATGGCTAAGAAGTTTCATCTTATTAAAAGGTGTGAGTGAGTACAATTACACATGCCTTACATATCTCAAGATATATTACATATTCTAATATAACTCCAGGGTTAATAAGGAAGTATGAAAAGTTTATTAGGCTGTTGACTAGTGATCATATATAGCACATAGTTTCTGTGGTAGGAGGAACATGTAATTATTGATCTTAATTTCCCTTGCAGCTTTGATTTTATTTTTGACATTTCTAGAGAATCTTCATATATCCCACTGCCATTTAATTTTAATTAAATGAGTAAATAGGATGATGAAAGTGGGGTTTTTTCATAGCATTCAATGAATTGCCAACATATCTGCAAACATTACATGCTACTATTTGAAAAAATATTGAAATCTGTATGGTTTACAAACCTCTGCAAAACTCTTGTATTTCTGCTTATTTTCAATTCACACAACTCTAATTTTCCTTTAATGTAACTTACTTTAAGTGAGCATCTCAACTGCTTAGTCTCACACCTTATCTGCTCTGATTTAAAAGAAAAAATCTAGTTCAGACTTTTAGCAGCTTTAAGTTCACGTGCTTTCAGGACCAATCCATATGTAGCACATGAGAAATAAATTAAAATAGTGTAGAGTCAGACTATATAACATTTTTTAAGTGAGAAATAATGCATAAAAGAACTGGAGAGAAAATACCAGACAACGTCATTTAACATAAAGCAATGAATCAGGGAAAGGAGGAAGAAAAAAAAAAAAAAGAAAACACATAAGATGATGTAAAGAAAGTAGATGCAGCACGCTACTAATAAAACATTGAAGAAAGCACGCATACAATGTTATACCATTTAGAAGCTAAGTCAAGATTAGCCTGCTTTATGTGTCATTTAGAATGAATAGGCTATATTAATATGCAGTCCATATTTTAAAATTGCCTCTAAAATGAATAATGCTTTTGCTGCACAAACCAAACTCCTTTATCTGCACAATAAAACCAGAATACTGAGTCAGTTAAAAAATAAAGCTCCTTAGAGTAGATAAAAATTCAGTGAAGAAAAATCATCTCCTGTGATGAAATACCAGAAACAAATTATTTTAGTTGTTTTTCTTCCTTTCAATAATGCCAATTACAAAAGCATAATTTAATTTCGGGAAGAGATTTGTTAAATTTCAAAATCTCATGCAAGTTCATCAAACATGATGACTCACATACGTTAGGTGTTAAATATAAAGCTCAAACCCTTCATTTGAACCATCTTCCTGCAGGCATCCAATCTATGATGGCTTCTTAACTCACGTGTGCACATGCAGAATTTGAATGGAATAATCAGCTTGGACTGGTCAAAATGGCCTACAGATGTGCTCACCTTCTCCAAGGCAGAAGGAACCAAAAAACTCCATTGCTTTTACCATAACATCCAACTTACTCTGGTTTTCATGGGGAATCTAAACTTATCGCCCCATATATTTCAAACAGAATATACAAACAGTTCCACAATTAAGATAGTTGAGGAGTTTTTTACCCTTGGTGGCCTTTTTCTGACCTTTCCTTTTTTTCTTTGGAAAATGGTATTAAAAGAAAATACCTCAAACCCAGAGACATTAGGACTGCATTTTCTTTAAAAAAGAGGTAATAGTTTCCCTCCAAATCTCCCTTAGAAAAAGATTAAGCAAGGTCTCTCATTTAAGAAACTGTAATCAAAACTAATAATAAAAGTCATACATTGCTTAAATATTAGCAATTTTCCCCCTAAACATGCAAAATAAAAGGCAATCCATTAAATAATACAGTCATTTCTTCTATTGTCAAGAGTATAGAAGTAGATTGATGACATTATTTCTGATTTACTGAGGCGTTAAGATACTACAGTGAACATAGAACTGAGATTAATGGTCCAGCAGAAAATACTACAGGTAATAATGGTATGCATGGCCCCTGTCAGAGCTGCTCTTTCTAGTCCACTGGAAAAGTGAGAACAGCCTAACTATATATTTACAACTTTTATTCCACCAGAAGGGTTCATGGGAAGTGCTGGACTTTGATTGCTATTAACTCAGACTCTCCATGTTTTCTGTTCCTCCTGAACATCAAAGGACTGCAGTTGCAAGCTGAGACTGGGTGTATATTTTCCTCTTATTTTGTGATGACTGGACAGTCATTGGACCTCACTTTAATCTCATTGCTACACCAATCAATTTTTAATTACATACTTTCATGCTTTCAAGAAATACAATTTTTAAGAAACTTATTAGGTTATTTGTGTTGTTATATGACAAAGAACCCAAATACATTGTTTACTTAATCAGTTACACCTCAAATGTATCATAATAAAACCTTTGTTTTCTGATTTTTCTTGACAGTATGAGGAACAGCTTGAAACTAAAGATTGCAACAAAAAAAATGTGATTTATTTTTGGTTTTGATGGACAGGCATGGTCCATTGCATTTGACAGTTTATATCCCCATAGCCTGAGCTGAAGTTCTGGTTAGAATTGAATAGATTTATCTGGATTCCCCAGACATGTCTTTACCTCAGTGATATTGGTCTGTGACAATGAGTTGAGTTTCTCTTTCGAAACAGAGTGAACCTGGCTGATGTCTTTCCCTTCACCATTGTTGGCAGAAAAGCTCATGATTTTATAGCACAAAGCTACCTCCACCTGTGGATGGGATGAAAACATTTCAAGAAGCAAACAGGTGTCTCCCCTCAAGGCTTTTGTCATCTGTTCAAGGTTCCAGTGGTCCAAGGCAGAAGAGAGGTAGCCCAAAGGGGTCTATCCAAGTTATCAGGGCCAGCCCAAATATAACATTTCTGTTCCAAGCCTTTACACTCTGGTAGCAGCCCAGATCATCATCTGGGACCTCTTTTCTAGTGCTCTTACAGTCAAAGGACAGCGCTGTGTGTCACTACGGCATTGCTACAGGTAACGCTAAATCTTTCCAGTTAGGCTCTTCCAGAAAGGAGGCAGTCAGCAGTGGACAGGAGTGAATGCCTTTTCCCAAGGGCTTTGCCAACTGGAATTCTCAACCCCTCAAAGGACAGTCACCCCAATTGCCATGTGACCTAAAAAAGAGTTTGTGCAAAGTACTTGGAATCTATTTAGTTGCCAAATTCAGAAGAAACAGAGTATATATAGTATCAAAATTCAGATGTAAAAAACAAGTAAGTCACTTTCCAGAATTATGTTTGGATTGTTCCAGTAAATATGGGCAGTGGCATTTACTAATTTTTCCCCTTAGTTTTTGCATAGCATTTGTGGATAAATATGTCTGAGTACAGCATTGCTTATAATAAATATTAGGAAATACATATCTAATGTCTATTTTATCTTGAACTTCAGTAGTAGCGTGCATTCAATGACTGCATATTTCTAGATTAGTAAAACTAATTTTTTTTTAACACCACCTGAAAGATCTCTGAAAATAAAATTGAAGGCAACAAAGCAATGAACCTCCACAGCAACTTTGAAAATTGCACCCAAGCACTTCTCATTCCGCACTCTTCCTTACTGTCAGTTCTAGTATAGAGCTGGTGGGGAAAAAGAAAACAATAAAAAAGCAGGATACCATTGTAATAAATATTGCAGGACATTATTTTGAGACAACAGGGAAATTCAAAGTAGCAAAATGTTGTTACTCAGTTTAGGACTTTATTTTGTCATTTTAATGTCTGCTCTGCTTGTTTAAAGATCCGTGGACTCTTAAATAACTCTCAACTGACAAAACCTCAGTTTTAAGTCCCTTTTTATCAGATTTTCAGCACTGCAGTGCTCCCTAGAGTTACACAGATGAATTAGTTCAGTTCTGGCATGATGCTTGACCACTACCCCAGGAAGTCCCAGAGTAAACCTCAAACCAGACAGCCTTGCTGGATTCTCAGTCATTCAAAGTAAAGGGAAGTATCCAAGGTTCTCCATAGCTCAGATGTGAGTAGCTGAATTGTTTAATATTTGCATGTTTCTTGTAACCTACCTACTGTGATAACAGTAGGTAAACTTCATACACAACCCATTCTGTATTTACATCTTCCTGGCTCTTTGATGTCTGTCACCTTCTGTTTAGAAACAAAGATATTTACATTTTCCTGCCTTTTCTGAAGTTATTTCAGTTTCCAGCTTACTTCCAGAGATAAACTCTATCAAGTGACTCTTTTGTTATGCACATGGAATACTCACGACTGATGATAGATTCTACTATTAAACTTACTGAATTATGATAACAGACCTTTCTTTTAACATATCCTTATCAATTTTGTACATATTAATACAAGACAGAGAAACTTCAGTTTTGGCAGCAAACCCACATTTGCTGTATTTTAGTATTTATTTTAATGTAAAATAATGGGAGAAATACACTTTTTAAATATATTTTTTTCTTAGATTTATACCTAGTGTTTCAAATAATCTTTTATGCTGATTTATTTAAACTATTAGAAAATGCATCTACTTCTTCTTTCCATTCATATTATTAGTAAATTAAAGAACAGATGCAGTCATTAGAATTAATATTAACAAATTGATGAAGTGCAAAACAAATATACGACAACAACACTGCTAGAACACCACTGTAGGAAGACAATTTATTATGAAACTTATAGTTAATAATGATCTTGTTTAACAGCATTTATTTTCTTCAAGTCACAGCATAGCCTTTTTTTTTTTATTATTTTTTTTTGTGCATCAAGGTAATGGAAGAGGAAGGAAAGTTTCATGGTTTTCAAAGAGGCCTAAAAAATATTCCACTTGGAAAGATAATCCAAATTGGGCCTAAACCTCTTATCTTTCAAAGTCTCACCTTTAGTGTGGAATATTTCTGGAGACTTTGCATTTTAAATTTCTAAACTCACTGTATGATCTTTTTCTATTAGAAAATGTTACTTTTCCCTTTAAAATTAAAAAAAAAATAAAAGCTTTGTGAAAAATGGTTAGGTAAAACAATGACAAAAACTTGTAATTTTTTGTTTAATCAGCTCCTGTCTCAGGTAAATATTACTGGAAGAAATGTCTAAAAAACCCATAAGGAAATTAACATTTCCCTTTAGACTGTAGCTATTTATTCTAAAGTTCCACTTGTGAGTTTTCTACCCTTTCCTCTGCACCAGTCCTTCTAAAATGCAGAGTAAACCGGAACTCCCTTGGTAATGGACTCCGATAATTCATCTGAGATTAGATCCTGAGTATATACCACAAAACTCTTCAGATTGGTACTCAGCCCTCTTGGTTCATCTCATTTTTTAAACTTTCCCTTTCTGTCCTTTAGAAGTGCCAGGCTAAGTCCAAAAGTTTCACACTCTTTCTTTAAGGTGTTGAATTTTGTCTCCAAGGTTTTGTTTTAAACATTATCTCTCACAGCAGACAATGAAGACAAACAGGCAGCAGACTAACCAGAAGTACCTCAGATCAGGTACAGTCACCGTTCAAAGTGCTTAAACACAGGTTTAAATCCTATTAAGGTCAAGTGTTTACTTTTGTTTAAATAGAACATCAACACAGTGGTTTGTTCTGAAGAAAAATAAGGTCATGTTTTGTGTGAGCAGGACACAGAGCGATGGATATCTCCTCCCCACTGTTTACAACAGACCTGAACCATGAGATTTGTATTCAAACCTACAGCAAAAAAGAGAATCATGTTGTTCCTTCTTCCAGGTTAACATCAATAATTGTGTCTGTGGAAGTGCTTTGGGCTAATAAAGCTGATGTTTGAAAAGCACAGCAGGATTCCTTAGGCAAGTCAACAAACAGAGGATCAGCCCTTATGAGGCCACATGTGGATCCAGTTCTGGGATCCTCCATACAAGACATGGAGTTCCTGGAGTGGCTCCAGCACAGGGTTATGAAGGCAATTAAGGGACTGGAGCACCTCTCTTATGAGATTAGTCTGAGAGAGCTGTGCCTGCTCAGACTCAAGAAATGATGACTGATATGGGACATCATCAATGTCTACAAGCATCTGAAGAGAGGGTGCCAAGAAGGTGAAGCCAGGCTCTTCCATGCAGAAACTGATGCACAGGAAGTTCCATTGGAATATGAGGATGAACTTTACTGTGCCAGTGACTGTGCACTGGAACAGGTTGCCCAGAGAGGTTGTGGAGTCTCCCTCACTGGCAATATTCAAGAACCGTGTAGATACAATCCTATGCCATGTGTTCTAGGATGACCCTGCTTGGAATTCTATCTGGTAGTTCTCCTTGTGGTAGAAGAGCTGCATGATGAGTGCAGTGCAGTTGCAGAGATTTGGTAGCCTCCACATGGCATTCAGTCTAATACATGGGATTAAAAGAAATAAAAACAGCCTTTTGAGCCTAATAATCAGACATGCACACCCAGGCCTCTTCTGCATTACTGTCGAAAGCATTCAAGATTAACATAGGGAAAGGGAGGACATGCCTGAATGGATTCTTCAAATTCTTACCCAAAAGGTCTGTCTGGTTCACTCTTTGCCCTATGCCATGAAGCCACATGTACTTTTTGTGAACATCTTACACTGCGAGGTAATAGACCAAGAGCATCTCCAAATGACAAAATCAGCTCTCTTTCTAGTTCAGTGTACTGTGCCATACAATAAGCACAATACTATGCATGATGATTCTAACAAAAAATTAAAAATAATTATTTCATACATATATATTGGACACCATTTTCCTCTAGAGCTGGAAGAAAAGGCACTGAAAAGAAAACAAACCAGAACCGTGCCTCAATGTAATAATGTCCAACTGCTTTTCAAGAAGCAGTTTTAAGAGAAGTAATGTAGAAGAATATGAATATTGAGAAATATTTACTACACTATATAAATCCTGCTTAAGCAACTCCATTGCCAGATTCCCTTTGCCATTAGGTTTTTGAGTTAACCTCTTTCTGTTTAGCACTGGAGAATATGCATAAGTTAATGCCATCCAAGAACATGACTTAAAACTCACTTCCACAGAACAGTTAGACTAGAAAAATTACCATGTTATGTGTTCAGTTTGTCCCATTTCTGTATTTCAGACACCATCTTGAAACAACCAAACAAACAAAAATTAGAAATTATATGGATTTTTTTTTAAAAAAAATATTGCTCTCTCTCCTTTTTCTTTGCTTATTGACCAAACCAATCCTCTTACACTCATTTCTGAAGCTAAGACTTCTACAAAAAAGAAGCAATGAGTCATAGAGAGTACACTTTGTTGTTGACATGATGATATCATTATTACTGTCTCGGTGCCACTCCTGTAAGACCACTGCTATTGAATATCTAGGGATGATCTCACTGGTCATCAATTTATCTAAAGTTGGAGCATTTTAAAATACTTAAAATATTGCTGTTCCGAGGAACAGGTTTTATTCAAGTGTATTTAACTATAAAATATCCCAAACCAACTTCCTCAAGAAGTAATTTCAGCACTATTTTAAATTTTAACTAAGAACATTATCTCAAATACTGGTACAGGATGTTCCAGTTTCAAAAACTTGTGTTTATGTGTCTGCATCATGTTTTTATTTTCATAAATTTTTGAGTCTGAGAACATCAGAAAGCATTTTATTATCGATAAAATTGGAGATGACTCATCTAAAAATAAAGAAAATTACCTTGAAATTCAAAGCAAAATGAGGTATAGGTGGTCAAGAATATATATATATATATATATATATATTCATTATATTTTTACAATGGATGATGTTAGTCCTCATTAGTTAAAGTAAATATAAATGTCATTCATATAAATAAAAATAAGTGGATTGTTTTTAAAACATGAAGAAATATTAGGAAAGGGGGTTCAGAGCAAGAGGCTTCAGCTTAATTTATGGTGGAATATTATACAAAAGGAATAAAATGTAGCTCTTTTACAAAGACTGCTTGAATTTAGTGGATTAGACTATCTGAAAAACACTTCTTTTAAAAAGGTTTATAGCCAATTGTTCCATACTAACAAAATGCAACACACCCCATTAATCCAGTCAAGAATTAATTGAAGCACAGTTGGATATTATAAAAATGTCTCTGTATATTTGACTTAATAAATAAGGTCATAGTACAAATAAAAAATGTTTGACTGCTAATAAAACAATCTAAACCTCAAATAATGTATTTTTTTTTAAAAAATGGAGGTTCTGGTAAAAAACATTGCTACAGAAGTTGGTTATAGACTAGAACTGAAAAGCCTCTGTACCATGGGAGCTTTGCTGATCTCTGCTGATAAAAAATATTATTTAAAATTGTTCTAAATCTCTACTAAAGTAATGAAAACTAGAGGAAAGGACACATTTTCCTTCATTTTATACCACATTAACAATGGGCTTGATGCTGTACAGGACACAAAGGAATAGTACTGGTGTATTCAGCAATGGAATAGATTTTGGGCACAAAACCAGGTCTCCAAGTTGCGAAACTCCTCTCAGGAAGCAGCTTTGCTTAAAACTCCCTTTTGCATCCATTAACCCCCCTTATGTAAGCTGCCCACGAATACAGGTAATTTACAAAATATAAACTGCTTTTTTGTCTTTCTTTCCTTTTTTCCTAAATCTTGTTGAAGCTGGTGAGCACAAACGCTGATGCTGAAACTTTGGCAATCTCCTGACATTAAGTAAAACTGTAAATAAGAACAAAGAAATGTAAATGTGTATGTTATTTTCACTTCATTTATTTTAACATTTTAGAAGTGCTACAGAGGGTTCGTTGTTTTGCTGGTTGTTTTTTTTTGTTGTTTTTTTTTTTTTTTAACCTGCTTTGAAGTTCCAGCTTTTGTTCTGAAGGTGGTTCCCACCCAGGGATTGTCCTCCCTTCTCCCCTTCCCTTCAGACCAACCCACCCCTGCTGTGTCAGCAGCACATGAGCTGTACACTTCTGAAGCTTCCTGTAATTAAGTTCACCTTGTTACATTATAGGTAAACATGTTCAGACTTATTTTGGATACATTTGGGAAATAATAGCTTTATAGAGTCAACGATGAGAAGTAACTTGTGCTACTAAAATAAGCTGTGGTGAGGACTGCGTATAGTGTTTTTACAAGTGGCAAATTCCCTTGGTGTCTTGGTGCTTTCATCAGAAAATAAGGAACATTAATTTCTGTTGTTTTGCATCAAAACTAACATAAATTTAAAAGAATGTTTGTGTTTATACTGTATTGTTTACGAGTGCATCTAGGATGGGATTCAGTTGACAAAAGCCAAGTAGGTGCTTCCATCTCAGACACTCTGGGCACCCTGCCTTGACTCCACTGCCTTTCCACAAGGATTCTGGTCCCCCCTCAGTTGCATTCTCGCTTCCAATCCCCATAAAAACATTTCTGACATCCTAGGGCGATTTTAAGTTGCACCAGGCACATATGCTTTGGCAGCTGATTCCTACTCACTCAGAGTTATGTAAACTATGACAGAGTAATATTCTGGCACATTTTTATGCATTTAAAAAATATTGGCCTGAGATCCTTCAAGAGACAGAGACTCTGAAGTTTCATGCCATGACACAATAACTAATAGACCAAGGGAAAGCTATGGATGTGTTTCAATCACTGGGGCGTTTTTCAGCCCTAATAAGATGCTAATACATAATTCATTGCCAAGTAATAACAGGTTGACTTTGTCTCTTGCCATTTGGGACATAGAGCCAGATGTTTCAGTGGAAGAATTGGAGCCTCAACAAAGAAACAGCAAAATACCCACAACAAAACACAGAGCCATCCAGCCTGACAACCCAGTGATCCTATGGCTTATGCCAGACTGTCATGTTGATGGAGCCAGCAGTGAGGTGCCACAGAAGTTGGCTGCCAGACTGCATAGAAGCATGGTCCCTGGAATACTGCATCCAGCTCTGGACTCCTCAGTACAGGAAGGACATGGAATGGCTGGAGGAGGTCCAAAGAATGGCCACAGAAATGATGAGAGGGATGGAACACCTGTCCTATAAGAACAAGATGAGAGAATAGGGACTGTTGAGCCTGAAAAAGAGAAAGTTCTGGGGAAATCTTATAGCAACTTTCCGTACCTTAAGGGGGCTGCAAGAGAACTGCAGAGGGACTTTTTACAAGGCCATGTTGCGACAGGCCAATGGGGAATGGCTTTAAACTTACAGTGGGTAAGTTATGTCAGATATTAGGAAGAAATCTTCACTACTAGGCTGGTGAGGCCCTGGTGCAGGTTGTCCAGAGAAACTGTGGATGCCCCTCTCCTGGAAGTGTTCAAGGCCACACTGGATGGAGCTTTGAGCAACCTGGTCTAGTGACAGGTGTCCCTGCCCATGGCAGGAATTTGGACTAGTTGACCTTTAAAGGTTACTTCTAACCCAAAGCATTCTATGATCCTATGCCCTAGCCCGTCCCCTACAAGGTCAAGCTAGGACACCCCATCTCTGCACTTGCAGCTCTGGGCCAGTCCCGGCTTCCACAAAACACACATTTTATCCTGCCTGGGTGGCAAACGCCTCACCAAAGCCTCTCAGCCACACTGCCCAAAGACAGCCTTGGATCTCTGCAGCTCTTCCTCTCTCCTCCCATCATGATGGGAAACATCAAAATGTGTGAAACCTGCTTTTGGCCTTTCCTCAGGATTCTGATCTTTCTCTGCCTCAGCAAGAGAAAAAGAAACCAGCCACCACTTACATGAATCCTTTATATCAGTCTTCCCTTTCCATGTTGATGTGATTACATGAGGTTTTGCTAAATTGTGCTTTTCCAAAATACTTTCACTCTCATTGCCCCAACTTCTTGCTTTGGCAATGTAAATTAGAACTAGTGTGGTTTGTCCCATCCTCAGACAACATGTTATGAGACCAGATTTCTGCTTTTCAAAAAGGACTATCCATCTTCAAGCTGAAAAGATCCCAAACACATCTCTTCCTTGAAATCTTTACATCGGCTGTTCTGAACAATCATTAGAACTGGTTGAAACTATTGCTGCAAATGGGCTTCCAACTACAAAGTTTCACAGGGAATAGCTGCATTACATGGAGTAGGGAAAAAAAAAAAAAAAGAAGGCAGTTAAAGTCTTTCAATTCATGTCTACTCTCTTGATTTTTTATTTTTTTTTTAATATTAGAAGAAAGCTTTCATATTTCTGTGGCACTTTCTTTTAAAACCTCCGTGAAAGGAATATCTTCATTAAAGCCAGCCTTGAAACAGCCACTAATGGGAATGCTCAATTTTAAGATCCTCCTTTGAGGGATAGATTTATGCTCTGAGGCAAACCACATAGGCATTTAAAAGATTTTCAAAACCAGGGCACAGAAAGCTGAGGAATCTTAGCATCTGCAAAAATTTGGCTCTAATTTGTAATGCTGAGATCACTTAAAACCAAGATCTTTATTAAGAAAAATGAAATCTGACTTGTTGATGTTAAACTGGTATTAAAAGAATCTGTAAGGCACACAACAGCACCAAAGAAGAGAAAGGAGAGAGATACAAAGAAAGTACATAAGAGAGGAGGGTAATAGGTTTAAAGGAAAAAAAAACCTGACAGGTTTAAATATAAATCTACTATTAGATGTTATTCCTGCTTGTTCCCTTACTTTGTAGGTCTTGTTCGGATACGTTTCTATACAAAAGGAATGCGCTGAACCTGTTCAATCCATTCAGTCTTAATAGTAAAAGTAATTTTCTCAGGTGGGCACTGAAGAGTTGCAATTACAGTTTATTTTGCCAGAGAAATTCTTTTAAGACACTAATGGTAAGAGACATATGGTAAGGAATAACAGCACAGCATGTCTTCTAAGCTTGATTCCAGCAGCTTTGCAGAAGACCCAGAGACACCAAACTGTATTTTTCTATAGAAATGTCAGGGAAGTTTATTTCAAATGCACTTTAGCTGGGGGTAATGAAAAATAATGAAAGTATTCTAACTGTGGTCAGGCAGCTACTGTTATTCTCATTCACAAGATCCATTTAAGCTCTAGCACAGTTGTTTTGGGGATAGCAAAACCACAAGAATTATCTTCTGTGAAAGACTAAAGCTTTCATCATCTCGTTTTCATTCCCATTCACTCTATGGCTGCTTTAAAAATAAAGAAAAAATACATCCTACCTAATAATTAGGCTATTTCTTGTAAAAGACCACTCTAGAGGTCCCTCTCTTGTTAGACACAAAGACTGCTTAAGCATCACATCATACATGATATGTTAACTCTACAGACAGGAACTAGTAGCTGAAAATTAACTTTTTTTGTAACATTTGTCTTCTTTTAGCCCACTGATGTCAACATATCATAGAATCAATCAGGTCATAAAAGACGTTTGAGATCATCAAGTCTAATTGTTGACCTCTTTCAAAAGTTCGTTGGATTTGGGGTTTCTTTTTCTGGGGGAAGCAGGGGTTGGTGGTTTTTTTATTTTTGGGATATTTTTTGTTTTTCTTTTCAATTTATCAATATATTTCAACAAGCAAAATCAATGTTTAAAACTCCCGGAAGATGTTTTTTCACTGCTGAAGCAGTCCTTCAAAAACTTCCAGACCTATTTGGAAGAGGACTTGTATTTTTTAAATACTTTCTAAACATCTATTAAAAGTACACAAGAGACCAGCATCAAAATATGATAAGTGGATGACATGGAAGATATGATAAAATACTATTTTTTATTTTTTTTTTTATTAAGGAGATATGAACAACAGAAGAGTTTGATCTCTGCTATACAGGCAGTTCACAGAGGGTCACCTTATCACTGCAATATTATTTTGCTTTGGGTTGGCTGAACTTTCCCAACATCTTTACGATAAACAAAACAATTTTTCCATTACTAAAGGCCACTGACCTGACAGCTCAGGGTCTCAGGACTTGTCTGGGTTATCTTTGCTTGAGCTGATTTTAGCCTTAAAAAAGGTCAGGACAGTATTGCAGCCTCTCATTACTCAGGTAAAACCATCTTTAGAACAAAAAGTGAGTGGTTAGGAGACAATGACAAGAGCAAGCACATAAGCTTTGTTCAAAAAACTTTCAAAAATAAAGCCTAAGAAGGCACAAGTACATGGAGGAAAGAACTATCAGCATCTTTCTCCTTCCAACAGAGGGAAGAAACTCCTTGAGACAGGACCACACACCTCCCAGTGACAACTTCAGGATGCCAATTGATCATCCTGAGTTCCTCTTTTTTTCTCTTTCGGGAAGTTTTTGGACCTAGAGAGACTGATCATACTGCTAGAGAAAAGGGTTTTCTAAAAAGGATTTTTTGATTTCCTGAAAAGCAATTTAACTGTACTATTAATTTTTTCCTATATTAATTTGAACTATTGACGTATATTATTGTAACTAATAAAACAGACTAGAATATTGTTAAATCATGAACTGGAGTAACAATTTCCCAGTTCCACTTGTGACCGTGCTCCTGTTTTGCCCATACAAGGCTTTGAGTATAATAAGCACGAAGCAAGATGACTATATATACATATATATATACATATATATATATATATATGTGTGTATATATACAATAAAAACAAACACCAAAGGGAACAGAGTTCAGAACCATGTATTTATTCCTAATTAACAGGGAATATTAGAAAATTAAAAGAAATGTGTGATCACCTACAGTTCTTCAAGCACAAGTGTATTTACCCTGTCAAAACTTTGCAGAAATATTTTTGCCAGTTGCAGCTGTAAAGGGGAGTTTATTTTATCTGTAAACAAAAATAATGACATAAAACACTAACAATATCATATAGTTACACTGTAATCTCCCCTAGAAGCATCAAATTAGTTTTCATCATCAAATCTTTTCAACCAGAAAGCGATCTGTGTTTTGTACAATGTATTTAACTGAATACAGTGAAACTGTGATGAATTTTCAAAGATATGCAGTACTTATTTTATAGAAGTGCAGTTTAATCGGTAATTTTGTGGGAACACACACATTCCATCTATGCTGCAGAGAAAGTGAAGCATTGTGAGCACTTTTTCTTTCCTTTTTGTTGCACTTACTTGGTGTAACAGACAAGGTTTTGGGGCATACAGGTCCTTCTTTAGATCTGAAATAAAAGCAATAATTCAAAGTTGAGAATAATTATGTTAATTTTTTAACCAATTTCAAAGAAAATGGTGGTTATTACCAGCAGAGCAGAGGGAAACATCAGCAAGTGAAGCAGTAATAAGTTCAGTAAGTCTAGCGGGACAGAGAGGTCAGGCAGAGGTGCCACCTGGAGGGAAAGGCCATACACCAAGGAGCCAGTATCTTGATGGTTTTTAATGTCAAGTATAGCTGTGAATGTTAGCTATGAATACACTTTTTTTTTGGTAGTCATTCCTTAAGGGCTGGGCTGAAAGACCAGAAATGCAGCCTTCTTTTTCTGAGGTGTTTTGCTGCTAAGTGGACACATTTTACCCTCATAAAATAATTATAGAAGGTCATGCTAGTGGGTATCTGATTTAGTACATGGAGCATCCATAGGGGGCTTTCACTGCAGTATAGAAAACTGCATTTCTGATAGCTTTGCTGTGAGAGACACCTAATGCTTGGAAATGTATGTTAGAAGTTTTGCATACTTTCAGCTAGTTCAGGCTGGTATCACTTGGTGCACGTTCACCTCTGAAGGTGAGTTCAAACAAGACTAGTAAAGCCACTTCAATTCCAGAAGAAGAGCTTTAATCATGCCAAGGATTCTTGGTATGCTTCAAAAAACTGCCAGTTTTGTTAAGGTAAATACATTGGTCTTACTGAAAGTAGCAGTTATTAAATTGATGTGCTTAAGATAATTGTTCCAAAATTAAAGTCACAATCTGTTTCAGAATGTGATGATTTGATAAACAATTTTAAAATAAAATGGGTCAAAAAACTTCACTCCCCACTCTGCCTTACAGTGAGTTAAAGAAATTCAAAATGAAAAGAGTTTTGAATAGAGGAGACTTCCCCTTGAAAATTGTCTTTACAATCTTATGTGGACAGTGGTTTTTTTTTTAAATCAGAAGTTTCAAAACTTACTTTTTTTTTCATTAGCATCTCTACCAAAAGCTTTATCAGAAATTTTCTTAACAACCCTATTAGCAACACATATGCAATCACCATCATGTTATATTTAATTGGGACAGATACAAGAGTCATAGCTGCTTCCGTGAGTGTTTCAAACTGAATTGCATTTTTGATTGGGTTACTTGAGTGGCAAATCTCCATTAGTCACTTACATATTACATGCTGTGTTATCACTTTCAGAAAACCAAAAGCTGCATTCAGCATTAATAAAGCTCTCTATCAAATAGGTTTTTGCATGAACTGACTACATAATTTCTATTTGAATATCTCCCTTCCCACCAAAAGAAACCAAACCAAAACAAAACCAAATCAAACAAAAATTACAAATCAATAACATTCATTGTTTAAAGTATTATGGCAAATGTCACCCTTTTTAATAAATTGTTTGCTCAAGTACTACACAAATAAATGTAGTTCTTTTAATCCTTGCAACTAATCTATGTTAGTTTATAAGCAATAATTCTGCTCAAATGAGAAGAAGATTGGATTACAAGTCCCTTTCCAAAAGAGCCAAATGTGTATATATGGAAAAAGTGTTAAAAATATGAACTTTATATTAAAGAAAGCAGTATCAGTACATTTACCATATAAATATACTCCTAAATCCATTCTTTGGTGAATGGTTACAGACTGAAAAAGATCCATATCAAGTTAATGAACTCTACTCTGCTGACTTACAGAAAAGAATGTAAAATAGAAAAATCTACATATATTACTTCAAACTGCTTATTAGCTACACTTATCTATAATATATATATTAGGCACAAATTACATTAAAATAACATTTACAGAACTACAAAGGAAAAGTTTCACAAGTTAGAAAATGGGAAGGAGAGAATGAAATAAAATCAAGGTTGGCTGAGTACCCTGAACTCACCCTTTCTGTGCAGGTCTTTATTTAAATGATCTTATGACATAGAAGATGTTGGAAGTCAATGCAGAAGAAGAGAGGTAGGAAGCTAGGAGACATGGAGCAAGGATAGATCACTGATATTCACCCTTAAGCTGATACAAGCGTGGTGCTACGGTACAGTCCTGAAGCCAGCAGAAAATACTGCTGCTTCATGAAATCTCAGACCTAGAAACCTGTCAGAGGAATTTGTGGTTTGTAATTCCCAACATAATTAGGTTCAATCTAATCTGCTTAATGTCATATGTAATTCATTGCCACTGTCTAGGTTGAATAAAACCTAAAATTCACAGAATTGTGATGATAAATCAGTGCCTAAAAGGTGGGGGGCTTAGGAACACAAAGCACAGGCTTCAAAAAGTTGACACATTTTTTGAGGAGCATGGTCACCAATTTGCTGAGAGGGAAAACTTATGGTCTGGGCAAAAGAGCTTTAAATTAGCAAGAAAGAATAAGGCATTCAGATAGGAGACACAAAGAAAAAGCAGTCAGTACACAAGAAAATCATCAAGAAAGATTCATCAATAGAAGGGAGAATAGAGAGCACCAAACTGGCATTCAGCAGGCAGGTAATTTAGGGTGTTTCTGGAAAATGGCAAGAGAGATAAAAGCAAAACTCGGCAAAAGGAAATAATGAGAAGTACATACAAGGCTGTATGATATCCCTATTCCAGTGAATTATGATGTTCTGTTTGGGACAGTAACAGAAAAAAATCTTATGAGAAAAAAATTCTCAGGAAATCTTACTGTGGGATAAAATCAAGTATTTGGAAGGAGATAGAGTAGTTACTGCTACATATGCACACTTAGGAAGCATCCCCTACTCCAAGGTAGCCACAGACGTAGGAAGGAAAATTATGCTTTTAAATTTCTGGGGGAAAATAAAAGCAGAGAAAGAAAGCTTTCCCTAAAGATTACCAGCAAAACATATATGAGATGAAGTCGTGAAGTAGACAGCACATACTGAAATTAGCTGAAGAATCATTAAAAGCTATACTAATTGTAATACAGAAATTATCTTAGAAATAGAAATATACAGTGTAAAACCAATTATTCTCACATTCATTCATAAGGCATGTTTCCTATGCACAGTGAAGGAAACATCAGGATCTGAAAAGGAAAACTAAAAAAAAAAAAAATCTTTTTAAATGCTCTCGCTCTCCATTTAGATACCTCTCAGTGAGCAAGACAATATCATACTAGTCATGCTTTAAAGTTTTTAGACTAAAATCTAAAATGCTTCTTTTTTTCACCCTTTTTAATTATTTTTAAGCACCAGAATTGCATTAAAAGAAGAAGTGTCTTTTCACAGCCATCATCCTTGCCTCATGTTTGCTGAGGAGGTACCCACCTTCCGTGGGTGCCCTGTAGAGAAGGGCACTTTCATCAGAAAGCCAACAGGAATGCTAAATCACTTTCTTCTGGGGGAGTAGCCTCTCTGTGAGACAGGTGAAACAGTTTCTGACCGATTTAATAATGGTGTTGAAAACAAAACTGTGTTGAAAGAAGCTTTCTGGGGATCCAGCATAGTGGTCAAAAATCAAAAGTAAGAACCAAAGCCTGAGCTGAGGGACTCTTTAGCTTTTGCTTGACCTGGAGGTGTAAGGAATTCAGACAAGGCAGCATCTCCCATTAAATCCATCAGGTCCCTTTCTGGATTTTGAATTGCCACTCGGATTCCATACATATTAAATGTAGACACATATCTGGAAACTAGATACCTGAAAATAATCTGTCTCAGTGCTTACTTCTTAAATACCAAAATTCTGCACTCTATTCCTGCTCTGTCTTCAGCTGCAGGTGACTTCAATGAGACAGACCTGCATTCAGTGGAATTCTCAAGGCAATGGAGAGGACAAGAAACAAAAACTAAAATCTTTCTTAAAAGACAGAGAATATGTAAATCCCCCAAACTTCCACTGAAATTACTAGAATTTAGTGAGGCAGCATCTATACAAATAGCATAGCATAGCATAGCATAGCATAGCATAGCATAGACTAGACTAGACTAGACTAGAATAGGACACCATATAATTTCAGTTGGAAAGGACCTACAGTGATCATCCAGTCCAGCTGCTTCGCCAAAAGTTAAACCATGTTATTAAGGGTATGGTTCAAATGCCTCTTAAACACTGACAGGCATGGGGCATTGACCACCGCTCTAGGAAGCCTGTTCAAGTGTCTGACCACCCTCTTGGTGAAGAAATGCTTTCTAATGCCCAGTCTAAACCTCCCCTTGTACAGCTTTAAACAGCTACCACGTGTCATATCACTGGAGAGCAAGGAGAAGAGACCAGCACCTCACAGTCCAATGCTCCAATCTATCCAGATCCCTCTGCGAGGCCTCCTGTCCCTCAAGAGAGTCAGCAACACCTCTTCTCACTCTGGTGTTGCTAGCAAGCTTGCTAATGGTGCATTCAACTCCTGCATCCAAATCACTGGTATATATATATAGAGAGAGAGAGAGAGACAGACAGACAGACAGACAGACAGACAACCAGCTAGCTATGGAAGAAATTCTTTACCATATGTGGAAGAAATTCTTCACTGTGAGGGTGGTGAGGCACTGGAACCGGTGGCTCAGAGAAGCTGTGGATGTTCCCTGGAAGGGTTCAAGGCCAGTTGGATAGGGCTCTGAGCAACCTGGTCTAGTGGGAGGTGTCCCTGCCATTGGCAGGGGGTTGGAACCAGATGATCTTCAGGGTCCCTTTCAGTTGAAACCATTCTACTATTCTATGATTCTATTGAATCAGGCTGGCCCTAGAATTGAAACTTGAGGAACAATGCTGGTGACTGGTCACCATTCACTACAAGCCATTGAGTTCTGTCTTCCAGCCACTTCTTCAATCACCACACCATGAACCTGCCCATCCACAGTTAGCTTGTCCAGAGGATGCTGCGCGGGACAGTACCAAAAGCCTCACTAAAATCCTGAAAAAATACATCCACCGCCTACCCTTCATCCACTGGGTGGGAACTGTTGCACAGCAACATCAGTATGGAATTGCTGAGGTGGTCAGGACAGAAGCACTATTACAACACACACTGTTGGGAAACACCAAGTGATTTGATGACATTTTTTGATGTCTTTTAATATGTTCCAAAATACTCCTTATGTTATATATGACTACAGAGACTTCATGAAGACCATCTTATGAAAGATATATTCTAGAAAAAAGAAGAATCTTTAAATAGAGAGTGGTTGTATGAAAAATACACCCAATATCATATTACAACATTGCTGACAGAGATCAGTAGATCAAGTAACATCTACTGGCATAGCAAACCAAATGTCTACTTCCAAACCAGAGAGGTGCTTTGACCAACTCCAAACACTGATCGTAAGTTTACTATAAGTTTCCAGGAAGATTTTTATTTCAAGAGAAAGCATTGCAAGAAAAAGGGATAAGCATATCAAAGACCATTTTTGGAAGCACATGTTGTCTTAAAGGCTAAAGTTTCACATTGCTTCTATAAGACATCAGAACTAATCAGCTTAAAAAAATCCCAAGTGTTTGATATTTCTGAGTTCTAACAAGTGTCTGTGTCATCACATCTTCATGTTTGAATAAAGAAATATCCAGGAAGAAGGACCTTTTTGTGAAAATAAGGTAATTTGGTTTTTTTTCCCCTCTCTCCCATCCCAAATTTTTGAAAATTTACTTTGTTTAGAAGCTGAGGGCCACATACACTGAATCCACAACATATTTTTAATATTACTTTGGTGTAGAGGTAGGGAATCACTTGCCCAAATCTGTAATTGATATAAGCAGACCCTTGCCATTGAATTTATGGTTCAAGTATGTTTTTGAATAGAAAGGAATTCTTCAGATTGATTTGTATGGTCCTGTCACCTGCCATATCTGTAGGTGAAATTGTAGCTACAACAGCCCATAAATATCTCCTGATCCCATAAAATTTGCCCTTCCTAAAGACAAGATTCTCCTGAGGGATCAAATTTTTATCTGGTTTTGTTCCAAAATCTACAGAGGTTCTACACAGCTAGAATATTTGACATGTACATGTATTTCCCACTAGAAATTCATCTTTATTCCCCTAAAATTTATATTTATTCTAGGCCATGAAGATTTTCTAAAAACATCTGAAATTTCTCTGTTTGCATTGTGTTCATTTTTCTCTCTTCTCTGCAATCAGACACATTCTTAATTTTCAAGTTAATAACATCAGCTAATAGTTTTGAATTAGACTTCATTTTTTGTGACAGAATTCTACTTTAAAATGCCCCCGCACAGTGACCTGGTCACAGCCCTGTGTGAACTCAGGAAAGGCTATGACCTCTTGCAGTTGTCCCTTATTGTGACCTCCTTAATTGCACATATTAGGAGACACCAGTGAGTTAATAGCCATCAATCTCTTTATTCTGTTCACCTTTTAAGGTCTTATTGCAGACTGCACAAGACACCAGAGTTGATTTTTACTCCTAGATCAATGGCACTTAAATATATTAAATATTTTCATAAATACATAACAGCCTGATATCCCATCAAACTGACTGTGAAAAACATTATTGTGTTACCTCTTGTATGTAATGTCTGTGTAAAACAACTGATGAAGTATATGTATTTTTGCAAGGTGAACCTCAGCAAAATCATTATTAAGAGAAGATGTTTTCCCTGTTTAGGGGTCACACTCTGATAATGTTTCTGATAAAATAAGAAAAATAGATGAGCTGCAGGTTGTTGCACCAGATGCATGGCTCTATCTCAACTAGTATTTTGACCAAAATCCAAGCACTGGCAGACTGCATTTCATCTGTTCCTACTCTATCAATTCTCCTTATTGCTGTCTATATTCTTGCATATTTATTAGGCTGAGTTTTCTCAAGAACAAACTGTAGTAGAGCAGAATAGTGAACTGGTTTTTTTTGGTTTTTCGTTATTTTTTTAAATATTCAGCAGAAGACTTAAAATTGGGTAAAATGACCTTACAGAAATCAGTCTAAGAGGTAGCTAGCTGTTCTGGAGCAGCAATATGTCCAGAAATTCAGCAACTTACCTGGACAGCTCTAAATTCTTTTATTTTTCAAGGAAGGAGGTGCTGCATCTATAGAGAGATTAATAATTATTTCTCCTTATCAGGCCTGAAGTTCTGCTACTTAACACACCATATCATCCTGAATGTTTTTAAAGGAACTGCAGTATTAATGTTGGTTTTGACTCATAGGATTTTTCTTTTTTTGCACGCGGAACTTGTCTATTTAGGTTGGGACATATTTTCTGGCTTGCAGAGCTCTGGTATTTGCATGTGGTTTTATAAAAATGGTAGTGTCTCAGTTTCCAGATATCTTCACTGTAAGTATTGTCATATGTATTTTCTTAATAACATATCAGTATTTCTTATATGCATAAGTATGAACAGAGCATGTGTAAACATTGAACTCAATGAGACTTTCTTGTGAGGTATTTTTTTCACTAAGATTTCTACCCAATCTGTTGCATTTCCTTGATCTGGACTGAGAATGTGACTAGTTACAATGAAGAATATTTTGTTTTACACTGCCTTTTTTATTAGGAAAATGTATAAGAAACAAGCATTCTAACATTTTTTATAACTTTTATTTAAAGTTGCTGTGTTTTCCCACTCCTTTTTGACCATGGCACTATTAATCCAAAGGCTAAGTATAATTGTTAGCCTTAAACAAAGTGCAAAGTCCAAATTTATGCTTGATATTTTTAAATGGGTAATAGTAATAAGAATAATAGTAATATGAATTGTTTGATGACTACAAAAGACTCTAAAAGAAGCTGAAGATTATAAAAATAAGTGTTACATAAAGTTAACTTGATATTTGTTAAGAAAAAGTTTTATTAGTAGCAGGAAAAGGACTTTATTTTCTTCTGGGACATAACCTCTGTTCATCCTGCTATTTCTACCTGCAGATTTAGCTTCAAGTTCTTCTTCTAGGGAAACAGAAAAAAAAGGATTTTTAATCTCCGATTAGTAGAATTTAGCTCAATATATATGGGGTTTTGCATATATTTTCAATCTTTTAAGGAAAACCATGAAACCAGCTCTTTAGAAGAGCTGGTCTTAGAGACAACTGTTAAGCCAAACTATTCTGCACTTGCTTGGATACCATCAGCTTTCATCTCTCTTTCAAATATGTATTGGAAGTTCTATGGTATATTATTATTTCATGATAATAGCAATTTAAAATCTTCTAAAAAAATCATTTGATAAAAATGTTTTTTTTAAGTTCTCACTTTTTCGCAATAGTTCTGAAAATGAAATATTTTATTTCAATTTCTTCTGCAAAGAAATTCCATAAGAAGCTGTTGGGTGATCTTTTCATTTTTTTCACTGTACAATTATTAATACTCTTTTTTGAGACACAGTTAACATGTATTCAGTCCACTGCATTTTATCCTTAGAGACTTTGAGTCTCTATATTTTATAAATAGGAGATTGGCAGTCAAATACCTTGATACAACAATTCAGAACAAGTGCAGACTGAGTTAAATCTTTATCTCAGAGTAGGGAGCTAGCAACTTTTCCTCCTTATGTTATCCCACACGCACTCTCTGTGAAGACAGTAAAGGACCACAGAGGTCCTATCTCACCAGGAAAAAAACACCATATATTTGTACAAAGGTGGATTTCAGATGTACTTTCTACCTATCAACCTGTAAAGATACTTCACAGGCTCAAATTCTATTTTCAGGTGGGCCAAGGGACATCTGACCCTTAAATACTAACAGAGGTTAATGAGCAAGTAATGCAAAAGCTCAACTCATGGTAAATAAAGGTGTTTGCAAAAGTGGCAACAAGAAAGCTGCTGTAATTTATCTGTTGATCCCTGTCCCATGGTTCTGCTATTGACTCTGAGATGAAACTCCATGACGGATGGTTGTACTATGAAGTTTCCATGCAAAACAAAAAGACTCAGAAAAGTGACCGGCCTTGCATCATCTGGCTACTATCACATCATCCTGCTACTCTGGACACTGCTTAGCTACACTGCAATCTCTGAAGCAGGAGACTCATGGACCTACGGTGGAGAAAGCTGTTATTATGACTGTGTAATGGCAATGAGGGCCATGGGATAGATGAGTCAGTAATCTCTAGACTAAAGATTTACATCTCAACCACAACCACAAGCAATTTTGAGTGATTTATTAGCAGTGTGAAAAATGACAGCAACAAATTAAAATGAGAAGCATAGCCCTGAAAGTGCTCCAGTAGCTGCCATTGACATATATCTGGCATATGACCGCAGGTAGCTACAGAGAACACATGGCCAGTAGAGTGAGACACGTGTGGCTGTGTGGAGAAGACATTTCTCACCTCCACACAGCCATTGGAGTGGAAGCAACTTTGTAAGTCAAATATAAAATATGCCTCTGATCAAGGGGTACAGTACAGAAAACCTCCCCTGACAGCACTATTAGTGTGCCATTGCTCCATTCTCCTCCAATTAGAGGAGAAAGTAACATGAGGGGATGACAACTTGTGCTGTTTATCTACCTATTGTTGTCTGGCTTCACTTCATAACAAACTTGATCATAAGCAGCCCTATTACACTGAATTACAAAAAAGGAATTATCTCAGTGATATGACTCAGAGTACTTAAATAGATAATAATTTCTTTGTGACAGAACCTCACCTACCCTAATGTAGAGGTTAACTCCACAAGCCATAGCATACCTAATCCTGTTGTTAACTGTAATAATTATGAGCCACAGAACTAGCTACATCCTGAAAAGAACCACAAACACCTTTACACTCATTTATGTTCCAGTCACAGAAACAGGAACTACCAAATGAAAACCTGTGGAACATCTATGTCAATCCATATGTCACAAAGTTCACATCACCTGGAACAATTACCGTGTTACCAAAATTGTCAAAATGTTTTAAATTCTGTCATCGAAAATTTGTTTTATGACAAGCTTACCTGCATAACAAATTACTGGTTTCAGTATGTTCCTTGAGTTGCATGAACCTGCAACCCACCTTTAAGCATTTAGCATAGTTATATCAATAGGGGATCATAAAACTCAAGCCTAAAATAGCAATGCTGAAAAAAAAAATATTTAATTATGTTTACCTTTCCAAACAGACTCTATGAAGGCATATGCTTGACCTTCTTAAACAATTTGGGAGACTGAAACATAAGGAAGAAGAAATACTTTTGAAATCAGAAAAAATCACTTTGGGGAAAAAACATAAACAGGAGGATAATTCCCTGTAAGAGGAATGTCTTTAACTCCTGCAGCAATGAAATTCCTTGACAGCATGAACTAATATTCAGAGGATCTTTGATCTATTTAGGAAAAGGGTGGGTGATATTGTTGTCTCAGAGAGCAGAACAAAGAGCTTGATGACCCCTAGCAGATCTGTCCAGCTGGTGTTAAAATAAACGAACATAAAAAATAATTATACAGGTTACTCTTTTAAAAGCACCACAAGGAAAATATCACGTATAACAACAAAGTATTGTGCAGAGATGTAGTTTAAGTACTGTAAAATTCAGGATGAGCTGGCGCTTCCATTATTAAATCTCTGTGCTCAGCTTTTGAATGAAAACTTTCAGTATGTTTTGGGTCAGATGCAAAAACCTTGGTATTTTCCACTTCTTGAAACACTGGTCCTCAGTTTTTTCAGGATATGCAGGTACCATATTTTCCACATTTAGTTTGGTTTATGCTCACATCATCAAATAACTGTCCTTCAGGCAAAATTTCTTATGTTATTCCTGATGAAGTATCTTCATCTGCTGGGAAACACTGAATTCCTACTGATGTCCAGCAAAGTTGCTGGTTTGGGTTGCCATGTTCCTACCTCTTCACACTGACTAAAAATTATTTCAGTACTCTACATAATAGTTGCACGCAGGAGGTCCTCTGAAAAGCAGCTGAAAGAAATGTTAATTTATTTAGTTTGGTCTCTTCACAGTGCATTACTCACAAGGGTTGCTGAGGATGTGATGATTAAAAATAAAAGTAGCTGTATATATCAAGTGTTGACTAATCTTTAACACCTTTTGAGTCCAAAGTTAATGCCAACAGTAAACTGGGATCATAATCATGTGCTCAAACACATCATAATATATTAAATGTGTCAGCAGAACCTATGGAAGTGATAAAGCACCTAAAAGTGGCCATGTTCTCTTTCTTCGGCTCATAAATACTATTGATTTTTCTGCTATGCATTTTCTTCTTTTCTGCTTCTCAGTCTCAGGAAAAAAAAATTAAGAAAAACTTCGTTTCTGGACTACAAATTTCTTTCTTTTTTGAACTTCTCAAATTTGTCCATGAGCAATATGAGTTCTCAACTCATGTTAAATATCAGTCCATGCACTTTAAATAAAAAGTTACTTAAAGATAAAAAGGAATAGTTCAGATATATTTCAATATATTTCAGTATAACAGAAGTTCAACCTATTTATATGAAAAGTGGACTTTCGATGTCTAAAAATGGTGACCAGCATCACAGCATTACTCAGTGATGCCTGAAAATTGCCTGATGCAATTCTTGTTCCTTCAGAGAATTCACAGCTTGTTGTCTATCAAGTCTAAGTTCCTTAAAAACTGGTCTTAGCGTTTAGGTATTTTTTAAAATAATGCTCACAATATTTGCATTTTCTTCAGAAAAGTTTCTAATTCATTGAGTCATCTCATATCTGATAATATTTTGAACAAATATATACTGAAGAAAAGGTTCACTAAGTCATTTCCTTGATAACATAATTTCTAATGAATCCTTTCATATAATCATGCATATCTTTATAAATATATTCTGAGCAATAAACCATGATTGAAATTAAGTAAAATACACTCTTAAGGTTGATTTAATCTCTTTTACTGAATAACTAATAAAATGAAAATTCTCTCCCAGGATGCTCAATCCAAAATGAGGAAGATGATAATAAACATTGGGTAATAAAAATAAATTAAAAATCAAAGCTTTATGATATACTTTCCTATCAAAATGAAAGTGGCAAATTGAAAACAATAATGATGCTCATCCACAGTTACAGTTCCAACAGAACATTTCAGAATTTGATTTACAATTAGTGGCTTCTTGAAAATGAGGCATCATTTTACATTTTAAACTGCTACTGCTCAATCCACCAAGTATTAAAATCTTGATGTTGATTAATGGCATTCTCTCATTCTGTTTCTCTCGATGGGGCTTCACAGAAACCAAAGCAACAATATTCACCATGTGCTAAGGTTGCACACCTCCCCCATGCCCTGTTCAGTCACTGCCACTGTGTTCATGAGCAGCAGGATAAATTTTAGTATCTTCACCAGGACATGAGCATAGGACATCCACTTTGGTGCCTTTCTATGTGATATTGGTAAAGGTTTCGAGTACCTGGAACAAGTGGGCTGAATGCAATCACTGACTGCAGGAATCAGTTTTCCAGCTGCGATGCTGTTTCATAACAAAGTGCAGTTACTGAGTGATACCATTTGGTTTTCCTGTGGAAGCATCACTATCAAAAAAAGGGCTCAGGGAGTTTGTACTCCTTTTCAAGGTGAAGGTGTAAGACCCAGTGGCATACTGGCTGCTCTAAGCAATTTCCCTAGTGGCATTTCAGCTTTGTTCCTACTGCTCAGTTTGTTTCAGGTTCTGAGCTATGAGGTTTCATATCACGTCCAAACTGCTATTACAGAGGCTTATACTAATTCTGCACATTTTTTATTCACACTGACCCACTTGCTGTTAGTATCATACCTTTTACTGGCCAAACTATAAGGAATGGAAGATCCCAGTTTGCCTTTTCTTCCTTTTTCACATATTCTATTGAAGAGCTTGCATCTGGATTTGCAAAACAGCAAGGAGAAACTAGGAAATATGGATATCCTGAAAACAGCACCTGTTACATCATTTCAGATTACAAGTAATGCAGTTTACTTGAATTTGCAGGAAAATAGCTAACTATAAACACCCTTTTTATGGATATTTCTTTTAAATGTGGATATGACTGAAAACATTTGAAGCTTGGCCATTACAAAGAACACGCAGGGCAGTTAATAAACTTTTGACCTGTGGAATTACTGAGACTGAACACTTTCTTCTGCTAACATCTTCAGCAATATTTAGTGCTTAAGACCAACAGGCACAGACACTCCAATTGAAAAAAAAAAGAAAAGAAAAGAAAAAGAAAAAAAGCACTTATAAATATCACTATGGTTGCAGGTTATTGCATACCTTTATTCTTTAACACTTAACATCTAGTTGCAAGTCTCTCCTTAGAAAGACACTGTTATTTAAATTGGACAAAATGCATGTTTTTTTGCCATATGTAACATTATGTGAAAATAAGCTTGAAATGGAATATTTAGATTTAAGATTTTATATTTTTAATAAATTTTAATTGCATTTAATGATAGGCAAACACACCATTCGTTCTTAAATATTTACTCATTTGAAGTGGCATTCCAAGACTACAAAAAATAATTACTATAAAAAATAATTAAAGTATAAAACCATAGTAGTAAATATTAAACAAGTTCTTAACAATCCAACAAATTGATTGTGTGCATTATATTGTGACTGGATCAATTAGTATAAAATAAACAATGAAATAGTCATTAATGGCTCTGTAAAGATCCTCTGATTTTATTTTATTTTATTTTGAGCCCGTTCCTAATCCTCCAGAAGCCTGGACACCAATTTCAGTGGATGGATGATGAGAACTTCAGTGCTTTGAAAATGTTTCTTGTAAAAACTTTTTCAAAGGAATGATCCAGGTTTTAAAATGGTAATGTGGAATAGCTGTGACTAAACAATCAAGAAAACACCTTCAGGGCTTAAATCGGCTACACCCTTTTGTTTGAAGTGACAAGGCCTACCATTAAGCAGAAAAATTTTGCTTCTCCAGCATAACAGAGACACCAGCAATGCATTCTCACATTTTCTTTACTACTGTTATTACCTTTTCACATATAATTGGTTTCATACATTTCTCAGGAGTCTAAGCTGAAAGCCACTTGTTTTCCCAGTAACACACCCAACACTGCACACATCCTATGAATGTATTCCACATCCCAAACTCGTACCACGCTGCTTTGCCTCTCCAACAAGTTTTCCCTTCATGCTTCCTAATATAAATATTTATACCATTGCAGGGTACATATATCTATACACATACATCGATTCCCTTCTTTAATTTATCACCATTTCTTCACCTTTTTTTTCAAAAAAAGAAAAAAACACACAAAGGAAAATGGCTGTTAATTGCTGGGAGAAAATCTAATTTGCAGTAAGTACACATAAGTTACACAGGGTACATATGAGTCTTTGGCCTAATTCCTTTCAAAAAACAAGAAACTCCACAGTAAGAGCAGTGAAAAGAAGGGATAGGAGGAAAATTAATCAAAGAGAAAATACCATCTGTTTTTTTTTTAAATTATTTCTAATAATCCATAAAGAGAATAAAAATAATTCAACATAAAAAAAGAAAAAGGTGGAGAGATTAGAAATAGTGTCATAAATTAGACAAAAATGGAAAGAAAACACACAAAACAAAAAATCCTCCAAAGAGACTAACGTAATCATAGCTGCACATCAGTAGAGATGATCCCCTCCCTGGAAGACAATGGTGGCAGTACGGAGGACTCTATAGCATGAGTCAGCATGGTCACCTGACTCAGGAAACAAAGTGCTCTGAGGATTGTTGTTCATGGCCTGAAATCCAAGTGGGAACACCCTGACAGGAGGTAATACTAAACTTTCCCTTTATTTACAGCATATATGGATGTACAATTAGGGTTAAACGCATAAATAGGGCAATACTGATACAGGCAGTAACATATGCATGCAGTGTCATGGGTTAAAAATACATATGATGTATCTAAACACAATAACCAAATGGATTTTGATATTCTATAAATGCCTAAATTTTTGTCTCCATGTGCTTGTAGAAAGTCACTAGTCTGGGCTCAAGACAATGCTGTTGCACTGCAAGTCCCAGCCTAAGACAGTCAGACATCTGCCAGCCATGGAACAAGGGAGAAAAGGTGACATGAAAAATGCGGGACCCGCATTCGTTCGCACTCACTGCTGATAGAAACAAGAGTGAAGCAGCTGGATAGACCCCAAGGGAACAGAATGAAGCAAGAAATGTGACAAAACCACAAGACATGAGAAAGAAAAGCCAAGGCTGTCAATGATATGACAGAGCCTGCAGCTGGACTGAGGAAGCTCTGCAGCAATTACAAGCCTAAAAAAAATAGATCTGACTGATAACAATGGGAGACAAGGAGAAAACAGAGGGAGATCCAGGTTAAAGAACATAGAGAAAAAAAAACCAAGTACCCAGATCCCACTGAAGAAACATGTAAAATTTGGTCAGTCTTGATTAACTATATTTTATTTCTTAATTTATCTGGTAAAATATCTGTCAGTGTTTAAGAGGCATGTCCTTAACAACATGCTTTAACTTTTGGTCAGCCCTGAAGTGCTCAAGTAATTGAACTGGATGACTATTGTAGGTCCCTTTCAACTGAAAGATTTTATTCTATATTAAAATATTAGGTTTTGATAACAAAGTCACACTACAGGTGACTAATTACACTATGTATCATTCCATTTCCATTTTAGTATCTGATAAGCTAAAATAACGTTTTCTGTCCTTGTGAAGATGATTCCAAATAACTCTTTATGTCCTTGTGAGGATGATTCACTTGACACCGTTTTTAGTGTAAAAGGGTAAACAACTCTAAAGTTGGCTGGAGTGTGGGGCAAGCAGTGGTGGTGCTCCCCTGGTGTGCAGCTCCCCCAACTTTTGTCCTCATGCAGTGTTGGTTAGAAAACTCGCCTACATGAGAGCAGGTGGAAAACCACCTCTGTCACCTCTCTTAGCTGCCACTGCCATTGTCACCAGCTTGAAACGACAAGATTTTTTTATCTGCATAACCTCACACGAGGACAAAATCAGGTTTCAAATGAAGAAGACGTAGGATTGAACTTTCTGCCTGCTAAAGGTGTGAATCTCAAGATTTTCACTTCCAGGTGGATATCGCAAGATATACAAGTGTTTTGGGAAAAGTGTTCAGGAATAATCACCTCAGAAGTCCAGATTCATAGCTATTATTCCAGATTCATAAGGGCTATTATCTCATCAACAGCATCCTATTCATGTGGTAACATGGTTTCTGAGAACCTCAAAGAAACCTCATGGTTTCTGAGAGCATTTATGTGAATATATTCTAAAATTACATGGCAAACAGAGCAAAGAAGGGGTTGTCAAAGGCTTTGAAGATGCAGATGAGACAAAAAAATCCCCAAGCAGCAGCAGGTGCTTTTACATATTAGCACTAAAAGAACTCAAACAAAGCATTTTTTTTTCCTGAATGAATATTGTCCATATAACTATGAGAGAAGAATACAGCTCTGATGTGAAGCATTATGACTTTAAATTTGTGAAACAAGCAGTCTGCCCCCCCCCACACATCCCTCTAAGTCAAAAAAATATTGTCTAAATTATATACTGATGACACCGAGACTCAAAGCCACATAATCATCTGCTTCCCTGTCATAAGAGGAAAGCTCCTGGGACATATACACCCATATATTCATGATATCTATCAAGAAATTTAATAAATAAGAAAATTAATTTAAATGCCATTTTTAATCAAGAAATTAGTGTTTCTGGTTTTTTACTCATTTCTCAATGTGCAGTTTCATTTACTCTTTTTTCCCCTCTAGTTTGTTTTCTTTAATTCCTCTTGTTAACTGCTTATTTTCACTGAAAATAAGGATTTTTCCCCTTAAAAAAAAAAAAAAAAAGGCAAGCAACCATTTACCACTTCTTACATTTCCTTAAACCTCGTCATTCTTCTCCCTGTGCCAACCATTTTGTCACTGAGATGACTTCGTCTGGTACTCTTCCTTTTCAAGTAATAGTCCAGATCTTTTGGAAAACATTACCTCTCATAACAGCATGTGTGAGTTCATTACTTCATCTCTCCCAGCTATATTATCCTATCACAAGAAACACAGTGACTTTTGAACCTCAAAACTTTTCCAGCCCTGCAGGAGCTGATGAGCAGGGGATTTTTGCTTTGTTTTTCTTTGTACTGAATCAAAATAGATTTAGCAACAGCTTGACCTGGAGATTGAACTGAATCATTAGGTAAAATTGAATGCTTGTAGAAAATACATAAAATAGTGTAGTGATATATAATGTAATGGACTCCTTCAAAAGCTCTTCCATAAAGCTCTCCAGATGTTAAGGAGGTTATTTTGCCTCAGACTTTCATTTTATTTGTTCATTATTAAAGCTTCCAGGTAAATTCTATGGAGACTTTTAAAAAAAAAAAAAAAAAAAATTTTGCATTGCAAATGATAGTTCAGCATACTTAAGAGAAAGGCTCATTTTCTTTCTTTCTGAAATCCATTGATTTTCAAGAATTATTCTTTACCTCAATTAATATCTATAAAAATACCTTCTCCATACATATGCATGTACTTTCATAGATTTCTGAACTATCATTTTAAAATATTACTAAGAAAAAGCAAAAAGTATGTTGTCTTCTGTATAAGATAACAATTTACCTGTCTGACCCATGATCAAGTATTTCATTAGTATCGCACTCACAGCAGGAAGCATTCTTTGGATATAGTATGCATGATTTATTTCAGGACAAGATAGCCAAGTTAAAACACTTTTCACATCTCATAATGACTTGGCATAGTAGAGAATCTTCCATAGATCAGCTGATGGTAGTCATATTTGTCTGATTATTCAGTAGTGGAATTTCAGTCGTTATTCACTGGGAGATTTTTGCTGGTTTTTGTTTGTTTGTTTGTTTTGTTTTGGGTTGGGTTTTGGATTTTTAACGCTGGTAGTTGTGATCAGGTGAAAATGCTTCTTGTATGAATCACAAGTATCATCAACCTAAACTGCCAGTTCTTGAGAAAACTTATATAAAGTAGATTTCTGTTCAAATTTTATCAGTGAAACTGAAAGATAAGAGACTGGACTACCTATTCCTGATCATAAGGACACATAATTTTAATTAAAGTCTCTTTTTTGTTACATTATTTTCAGCTCTGACTGTCTTCTCTACTTGAAAGCCAACTGGCCCTTCTGGCAGGCATAAAAAAATTTTTCTCTCTAAAATGTCTTGTAGTTAAGTAAAATAAGATAGAGTTCCTTTGGCTTGAAAAAGAGATCATTAGGCCTCAATGTTATCATAACAGTCAAGATAAACTGTTTAATTAATGCATTTTTTGAGCTAGAGAAGTTAACCAGATGGAATCTTAAAGTCCTTCCAGATTATTAAGGTTTGTGTCTCACATCCTGTTTCTCATCTCCTCCTCTGAGTGAAGAACAACTTAGCCTTAGTACAGCCAAGATTCCCCCTTCTGCCAGAATCTCTTTTTTCACTACATCTTCTGATATGAAAAGTTGTACAAATACACCAATACAAACCAAAATATCTACAAAACCCCCACCCCAAAAACAAAGCACTAAAATAATGTTTGTAACAAAGACAAGTAAACTTAGTATAACAAAGCAAGCCTGTTGTACTTACCAGATGCTAAATAACTGGAAATACCTACAAAGCCACCTTTTAACTTATGTTTTTATGTGTCTTATAGGAAATTGCTTAACTGAGGCTGGTATTTTTCCAAGGCTTTCTGCACCTTTTCATATGTATTTGCATGTTCTAAATCAAACCAAGAGCTGAAGGTGTAATCAAAAGATCTTTTTTCAGCTCTTTGAAATTACTACTCTGAGCTAAAATCAATGTTCTATCAACAGTCTGTTTTTTAAAAATATTCAGGCAGCCCTTATAGTCTTTCTCTGTGCCCCCGTCTTTCCTTAAATCTGCCACCCATTCTATCTCAAAAACTGAAAATTAACTGAGAATCTACTGCTTAAAAACACTGATAATTTTATTGTTTAGATTTAGCAGTGATTACCTGTTGCCTTCTCACAGTCGAATTGGACTAGAGTTTGGTTTTTGTCAATGCTTTCTGAAAACCGGTATTTCCAGCTGTGAAATGACAAATAGCCAATTTTCATCCCATCTCAGCCCCCTGAATTTCCCAGAACTTTCAGATGTGAAAATTAAATATCTTGTGTTTGCAGGCTCTCATTTATTAAGACTTTTTATTTTTTTAGTAACTAATTATGGAGACCTGTAATGTCAATGTAAGTATGGTGGGGAGAGGGAAGGAGCAGACAAAGTGTGGAAAGAGATCAGTTGACAACAACTCTAATGCTCAACAGTTTTCTATTTTTGCATGTAAAATCCAAATCTTCAATACCCAGATTAATATAAAACACCTCTGGCTAGCCTGAAAAATACATTGATCTAGTTTTCACCACATCCTTATCCTGCTTCTCATTTTGGTTCGGAGTTGGTGGTCAAAGATCACCATGTGCTGCAATCACATGTAAGCACGTTCTTCCCTGTACTGTTCTCACAAAACAAACAAACAAACAAACAAACAAAACCAAACCAAAACAAAACAACAACCAACCAACCAAAAAAACATGTCCTCTTTCTTCCACGGGTGAGAAAAATCAGCTACTTTCCTGCATGCCCTGCATAAGCAGATCCCTGTTAAGCTGAACAAGTTGCATATATGCCATGTGCCCCTAGAGAGTTGGTTGGAGAACTGAGTTATGTATCAATTGAGTACAAAGATGCTTTTCCATTCCCTTTATGTTTCCACATATTTTTTAAGAAGGTCCATCTGAGAGTATTTAACTATGAAAACTGCTTCATTTTAACACGTGAAAATCAGCCTCTAAAGCCAGACAGTGACATATCTGTAACTATTTTTATAAAAAGAAGTCTTCTGGTACCCAGCCTAGAAATGGAACAAGATTAGTGATACTTTACCTTTAAAACTGCCCAATTATTTTTTGCAGTATATCCTAACTATACAAATTTTTCCAGGGTGCAGTGTTTCCTAACTGGCAAAATGATTCAGGAAAGTGCTTTCATGAGATGTTCCTCGAATAATTAAAGTCTGTAGCTAAGGGCCTTGTCCTGCATTTAGAAAAGAAAGGTGCCCACATATTATTTATTCACCTGCTTTTTAGATACATTCTTTAGCAAGTAAAACTGCCTACAAAGTAAGTAAACTCCCTGTAAATTTTCATCATCCCTCATTTTAGCTGTTGCTTTAGGTATCTTTGAAGAATTAACTGGAACTGCTGTCAGTGACAGAAACCAGTTTGTTGTATAAATAAACTTCAATTTTACTTCCAGGAGTTGAAAATGAGAATAAAACCTGTTTCTTTCAAACAAATGACTTTTTCACTCTGTTAAGATGCAACCTCCAGCTGACTCACCACTGTGAGTCCTGTATTATCCAAAAGAAAGTTAATCAGCTTTCAGTAGTGCTAGAAGCATCCTGTTGCAGTCCTGACACTATCAGCAAGTGACAGGGTAGTCTGATGATGTAATCCTAACTTCGTGTTACACTGTTACATCAGAGTATCTGCCTACACAGGTACAGAAGAAGAACAATTGCATTTCCAGCTCCATCATCAGATGTCGGTACATAATCCTCCTCCAGCCCCTCGTAGCTCCAATGCAACATAAATTTTGCAACATTAATTATGAAAGATAAATATACTGTGAAAAAAAATTGAATGTAAGAGTTATTAGCATGTTAACTTCTATCAGAAATCACTACATATTTTCATATTTATAAAGATCACAATACAATAGTTGATCATATTTTTAAGAGTGCTTTGGAGAAAAATGTGCCATTTTTTCTTACCATTTTACTTATTTCACACATAAAATTAAATTTAAAATGAAGTCTCAAGAAACATTGACTTAAAAATACCAAGCACGCAGTAAGAATCTTTTTTTGTAGAAGAAGAAATTAGGAATTGTGACTTGAATAGGACTTGAGCAGGAAGGGGTTGTTATTTCAACAGCTACAGAATATCCATAAGGCTATAAAGAAGATAATAAGGATTACAACAGTTCTCACTCTTTCTTCATACCACTTCAAAAATCTGCAAAGGATAAGATATTTGCTGTTAGGAATCTGGAATTCAAATACATTGAAAGAGACACCAGTACTACACCATTTACATTAATAGTTGTGCAGGCGCTACTAGCTTGTGGTTTTTTAATGGGAGACTTCTCCAGGCAGATATTACAAAGAATTCTGAAAACAGAAGCATAATTAGGCCCAGGGCCAACAGCCTGAAGCATGACTCAGTCAAGGGACGTCAGATCATAGATCAATATCTGTGATAAAAAGAACAAAAGCAGAATTAAGCAGGCTGCGTACAGGCAAAGTAATGAGTAGCAATCTTTTCTTAGCCTGAGTTTGAAGAAGAAAATGAATTAATAACTATGAGAAAACAGTCATATGTTGATACTATTGCTATATTCTTCTGGGAAAAAAAAAAATTCCTTTAAAAGTCAAGCTAGGACTGTGGTGTTTTACGCCTCTCTATTAACCGTGAGCCTTAGTGATCTAATGGCATGTTCAGACTCTATAACTACAGACCCACATACATAACTCTAGCCACATGAATAGTCTCAAAGATTTCAACAGGATAATACATATAACAAATGCACAGCCAATATTCATCTGAAAGAAATAAGTACATTGTAGCATGAATAAGTAATGTTTAATGAAAGGTTGGGTTTGAGGCAACCTTAATCAAATAATCACAGAAAGGCTTGGGTTGGAAGGGACCTCCAATATTATTGTGTTTCTGCCAAGGGCAGGGATGCCACCCAGTAGATCAGGTTGCTCGAGGCCCCATCCAGCCTGGCCTTGAACACTTCCAGGAATGGGACAACCCTATTTAAAAAAAAAAAAAAAACAAAAGCTACTAGGTCATTTGAATGACCAGCATGTTTCAAATGTGAACAGGCACGATTCGATGGAGTGACTTCTTTTTGCCTCCATCACCTCTGCTGCCACCTCTGAGGGAAGGGAAGCTACAGTACCTCCTCTCCCTGGGACATGGCTCTCCAGTATAATGGATCATCTGCTGGTCAAACAGTGCGCTTCTCCCACTTCAAATCTAGGCTAAGAGACCACAGGAACAGTAGGCACTGAGAAGGCAAGAGAAGTTCCTTTTTCACTCGAGAGAAATATAACAGCATTCCACATTAAATAAGTGTTGTGGTTACCAATCTCCTTTGGTTTTGAATTTGTCTTAAGCTGCTGTTAGAGAACTATTTCCTTCTTTGAAAATTTGCTGGCATCTTGCTAGTATGGGTGAAGTAATCACTAAATTCCCTTCTCAGGACTCACTTTAAATCCAATGGGAAAGTAAACACCTTTGCACAGTGGTTTTTTCATGCTTGTGTGTTCCTCTAGTTGCTTTTGCAACACAAGCAGCTTTGCTCAGCAGCAAATCCTATTCAAGCAGTTATTGTGATTGCCTGCACTAACATGAGACACTCGTTTAAGAAGATTACAAAATGATGAAATTGCAGCATTACTGCATTGTAAATCTCATCAGTGAGGACAGAGAGAAGCTCTCAGAAAGTAACAGATTGCTATTTCAACTTTCTTCATTTCCATTATCTGACTTTTCTGAACATAAGGAAACTAAAGATATTGATATTTTAAACTTAATTAAATATTTCAGAGGTAGTTGTGTATAATGCCTATACTGTAGTTTAGAAGTTTAGTTTCACCCCCAAATTAACAAATGAATAGCAGGTGATTAAAATGCTGTTTATTGTGTCAGTAACTTATTTCATAAGCTGTATGTTGGCACTTTAAATCACCTTGTGAAAGCTGGGCATCCTCAGCTTGTGCACTGGGCATTTGTGTACAATGTCAGGTATTTGGACTGAAAATGCTTAAAGCTATGAAGTGTCAGTCTGTTGAAAGACTCAGTAAGATATCCACTATTTTAAAATTACATATTGTTAACAAATATTCATCAAAACAAAGCCATGAGTTAAGTTTGATTACTATAACCAGGTTGGGGAGACACCAAATCCATAAGATTTTAATGTTGAATTGCTTTTACTGCTCAACTAGGAGGCTCAGGTTCAGACAAAATTGAAGACTACTGAAATTATCTAAAACTTCATCCCCATCTTAAAAGCAAACTGGCTGATCTTGCTGCAGGACACCTCACTCCCTCCAATACTCTTAGCAAAATATTTCCCTTTTCTTCCCCCTAATTCCACACCCTTGAGGAGTTTCTGTGTCCTACTGTGGTCACGTAATCTGCTATGAAAGTGGGTAAGCTGGCTGCCTCCAGGCCAGTGTAGTAAATCCTTAAAAAATAAGAATAGCAGCTCTTTTCAGCTTGGATGTACTGGCACTATTTACATCTCTAGCATCCTAACAGTGTTGTGAGTTACAGAGAGCAGTCAGTGGTCTCACTTGGCTCAGACATCTTTTCTGATACAGTTTATATAGCCAACTGAGCAATTTCTGTCCATATTCACAAGTGGTTCATACAATCAGGCTCTCACTCAAAGTATTAAACACATTACTATATGTATAAGGCTCTATGCACAGAAATATAAATGAATTAATACATAGATATGTTTTAATTTAATATACTTTCTGAAAAGGGCAAATATATATTATATATAGATTCATACATAGATGTTTTAATATAACATATTAAACATATAACATATGTTTAATCTTACGTTATATTAAAAATATAACACATTATGAAAAGGAGAAACCTGAGCAAGTGAAATCTTTCTCCTATTGAAGTTAATAGCAAATAACTTCGAAAGTAAGTCAAGTTTGGGACGTAGTGAAAAGGATTTCTGGACTTACTTTCACAATTAAATGAGGAGCTTTTTGGAGTGACATTTCTGCTGAAACTAGTGGACAAAAGCTATAATCCACTACCTTTGTCTTTACATTTCCCCTTGGAGTAAGGTAGATACTCCAAGGACAGGAGTCTCCTAGAAAAACTGCATGTCTTATGTGGAGACAGAATTGAAAGGATTTTTGTATTATACAATTAACTGAGTGCCGGGTTGCGTCTCTCTTGTGGGTAAGGCAGCTGGCAGGAGCATATTGTCTTCATACTCCTGGTGCATTGAGATGTCTCTGCCTCAAGACCCTCCATTCTGGGCTTGCAATATATGCAAAGGTTATTAAAAAACTATTGACCCAATTTGTTAAGTATTTCAGGAAGGTGGTGGCAGAATGTGCATTTCCATAGCCCTCACTGCAGTTCTCATGGACAGCACTTGTCTACTAGGAATTTCATCCTATTTCTATCCAGAAGATAAACAGTAATTTTGATGTAGTCATCAGGATTGGAAGAGACCTTAAAGACCATCTAATTCTAACACCCCTGGGCAGGAACACTTTCCACTAGGCCAGGTTGCTCAGAGCTCCATCCAACCTGGCCTCAAATACCTCCAGGGATGGGGCATCCACAGCTTCTCTGGGCAACCTGTGCCATAGTCTCACCACCCTCACAGTAAAAAATTTCTTCCTAAAACCTAATCTAAACCCACTCTCTCTTATTTTAGAGCCATTCCCCCCTGTTGTTTTCCATTCCCCATTGTCCTATCATAGACGTGAGATATTTGCAGGGATTAGCTGGTAAGGAAGCCCCAGTAAGAACTTGCCTTTATTGTAAGGCATAAACCCTTTTCAAATTCTTGCTCTGGTGATCCTATTCTAGTCAGTTTAGTTTTAAAGGAATTTGAGAAATCTTTCTAACTTAAACATATGCCTTTAAAGTAATTTTTATAGCTACATTTTAAAACATCTGAACTTCTTTGTACCTAATGTTACAGTTAGGGTATACTGTAGTTAAAAGGAGCATTTCACCCTAAATGTAAATGTTTTATATTTGAAAAACAAAGTTAAGCAAAACATTATTGTGCTTTCAGATTTCAAATGGGTTTTGGCAGATGACATATGTTCCCCAAAAGCATACTTTGGGGACTTGGGCCTTGACAGAAGGAAAGCATTAAAAGCATGAGCAACCAAGTGATATATTCCATCTCTGTTTTCAGAAATGCTATAATTTGTAGCATTTACAACAACAAAAAAATGAGTATTCACAAAGCAACAGCTGTCCTTCTCTTCAAACTACTCTTAAAGCTCATCTCTGCCATGATGTTTACAAAAACTTGACAAGGGTTAGGCAGATGATATTCTGCAACTGCCACTTACTCCAAAGATGAGAATAATATCATCCCTAACTAGAATTTCTTCTATCTTTTTATATTTGTCTTGGTGAGTAGGGACTGTACTTTGCTCTATGTTCCAAAAGCAGGCAATATTGATAGAGATTCTAGATATCAGTATTAAAGAAACAAGAAATAAAATCATGTTACTTTTACACTAAAGCATATGTTCTCAGTTATAAACAATTATACACAGCAAATGGTTCCTGTATTTGTACTAAGTAATAATTTACTCCAATAAGTTATGAAATTACATCTAATTGTTTCTCTTAGGTAAGTACATCATATTAAACAATCTGATGTGAGAAACCAGACTTAAGCATCAAGTTGAAAGAAATCCACCTTAACATGTCTCTTCAGGTATCACAGGAATGCCAACATTAAACTGTTGATAGGAACACAATTAACAAAAATGTATTTCCAGCATAACTTCAGAGGTAATTTTTGGATACATCACAAGAGAATTTCAGACAAATAGAGAACTCTTTAGGTGTATTGCTGAGATTCAACAATATCAAAGCACGTAGTTTTCATCAGCTGCCTTAAAATCCCTTAGCTATTGCTGTTTCCACATATCTGCTGTGTCCATATAAAAAGATACTTGATATCAAGACTGGTATGATTACAGCTCCAGGGGAAGAGGGAGCAAGATTCATCTGCCACCTTGTCTCCACCTAGTACAGATCTATCTGATAGGTGCTCTCAAAATATCTTATCACACTGGATTTCTTAACACAGAAACCGTGAGGAAATGTGGAGGTGAAAAAAGCTGTCCTAAAATTCCAGTGCTGCAAGAACCCTTTTGAATGCTGGAGAATCAGCTTCTAATTTTTCTGAAATTTGAAACTCCTCTCTCTGGGACAAGACACCAGCCCAATCCTCAGGCCATAGGCATTCTCTAAGAAAACTGGATTTCTCCAGTTCTGAATGCTTGGGGACAGAGAAGGGGGGGAAAAAATGGAAATACATTCTCCATCCATCTAAAAACCACACAGTGATCAGATGACTCATATCAGGGAAGTGTTAGAGAGCTATATAGAATATTCTAAAGATAAAAATCTCCTCTGAATATGTATCTAGAAGCTTGAATGATTTTTTGAGTACTTCAACAACTTCAGGAGTAACCCATGAAGCACTGGGCTCGAATTGTTCAAACGGTAGCTAATATTCAAATAACCCATCAAAACTGTATTTCCAACAGACTGGCATCATGAAAAGAATTTTGGATAAAGGGGAACAGATGAAGAGAAATAGCAAAAAGAACTCAGAGGAGCTGTCAAAGTCCCTCAGGACAGTTTTAGACAGAATTAGGACACCATTTGCAGGGAAAGTTGTTGTTATGGACACTGAAGGCTCAGCCCCAGCTCTGCATGAAGAAAGCAGTTAGAGAGGAACCTGACTGTTCAGCTCTGATCAGAATTAAATTTACATTTATTTTTTTCTGTAAGCTGTGGATTCCAGATTTTAAAGTAGAAGTCCAGCCTCAGACTGGACTTCAATACCGGACACATGTACATGTGAAAGAGTAAAAGCTTGGGAAGTTCTCTCCCTAGAAAATCTGAACAAAATTGTGATAGAGAGACACACTGAGGAGACCAATCTAATCTCCAGAGATGTAAGAGTTAAAGAACAACATTCTAAGTTAAATACTGACAGATAGCATTGGGTAGCTGCCAGTACAGGTAGAAAGATACCATCTGGGAGGTGTTAAGTGTTACTTTGGCAAAGTACATCCCCTTAACAAATAGGTGGTGGCACACAGCAGGTTCACAGCATGGTGTTTCAGAGCTTATCTCAGCATCCCTGGCTGCCGAATCCCAACTATAAATCACAGCACTGACTTGTACCTGATTTTCCCATGTCTTTGGTAAGTGCTGTAGGCACTTTCTCTTCCTTTTTCTCTCCTCCACAGTCTTCATGGCCCAAAGCTTGGCATGATTAATCTTTGATTAGAGATTAAAAACAGCTTTAGAAGAAGGCAGATGGTTCCCAGAATACCACAGACTGTGATGTTGGGGTATTCTTAGTGAAAGAAAAAACCTTCTAAAGTCAGCACCAAATAAGACTGAAATTTGTAAAAATTCCAGTGGGACACAGATCACAGATGCAGATGATTTTTTTTTTTTTTTGCAATGAAAGGGGGATAATCTAACATGGAGTCCAAGGGGCACTTTGTTGCTAGGAACCTCCAGCCTGGCTGGACACAGTACTCTGAGAAGCTGGACCTTGACTTCTCACTCCAGCATTTCCTAATGGTTAGCTTCAGACACTTCCCCACCCAGCCTGCTATTGCCTCTGTATGGCACTCTTAGCACCTCCTGGTGTGAGGTTACTCAGCAGCTTGGGTCCCCATAATTTGACAGGCTAAGCAGTGTCGATACAGCAACTCTAGTAGCTGGAGCTCTTTGCCAATTCTCAGTCACTGGTTTATTCTGTAGTGATACAACAAATGTTTTGAATGATCTGCATAGTAGGTATTATTGGTTAAACAGTCAATTTATCAAATTACTGTATTTCCAGATTGTGGAGTCAATGTACTCTGGCTTCTCTGACAGAGTGGGAGTAGAAAGAGGAGAGTAAATATTTCCCTTAGTAAGGACTAAGAGACTAAAGAGACATCATTATAAATACACACAGAAATACAGAACATTAGAAAGCAGCAGCCAATTAAAGACCCTATATCTCTCTGCCTCTTATCTCTATCTTGACTGTTATCTTACAAAACCTTTGAATAGAAAAAGAAAGAGTATTCTAAAGGCAGTAAGTGGAGTTCAAGGTAGGTAAGTGATTATAAAGTCTCCAAAGGCATCCAGGGCTCTCAGAAGTAAGGATATAATTTAGAAGTTGATAATCTACCTCTGAATGCTCAGCCACAAAACTCTCCACGTTGCTCTAGGTGATCTAGAGATTCTGGCAGCAAGAGAGTCACCTCAGTTCAGAATCCCACAAAATTGCCTTCCTCCTTTCAGGGAAGAGAGTCTTGCAATAGCAACATACTGCAGGGCATGGAGCTGGACAAAAGACAGTTGGCCTTTCAGTAGTAGCTCACACTTGAGGCTGGCCAGCCTGGAGTATTCATACAAATTTGATAAAATGAAGTGATGTGCAAATCTTACTTTCAAAAAAGAAAGAACTCCAGTAATTTAGGCCAGTACTTACTATTTTAATTTTTAACAGAGGTTCACTGGCTATAGTCCAGCTATATGTCTGCAACAAGCACAGGCAAAAAACTTGTACTTTTCTTTAAATTTCCTCTAAAATTACACTGCAATAAAACATGGCATAGCGATCTGTTGAACTGCAACAATAACTTCCCTAAAACCAGTTCTGGAAACATGCTCTACATTACTGGCGTGTATAAACACCTCTTCTTCGAGTGGTTTAATGCACCATTCAACAAGTCATTGCAGGCTGCTGTGAATTATTTGTGCATATTTCAGGCAGCAGCTGCTAAGAAGCCTCACAGGCCTACATGTAAAACAACTTCCTGGGAGAAATAAGCCCAGGTCATGCCAAGATACTCCTTACATGAAAGGAAGAAAAGGAAATGTAAAGTATGAATTGCACTTTAACAAAGTGCAATTTAGTATTGCACTTTAGTAATTTAGTAAACTAATGCTTTAAAGTATTTTCTTTCACTATCTAGATGAAGCTTACAGACCAGGTCCAGTTAAAGTAACTGACTGGAAATAGTGGTGTTTCACTTTATGCTTTTTTTCAGCCTCAGGATGGGGTAAAAATGTTTTATTTAGAACCAATTTTAATTGCAACATGACAAAGGGGAAGAGAGTTTATGTAGAAAGAAAAATGTTAAAGACAGCAACTCATTTGTCTGATCCAAATGCCAATTAGATTGGGCTAAATATGAATTTCAGAGAGGGATTTGGATTAAAGCACAAAGGTTTCAAAACTCTTCCAAACTCATGCAAATTTAGTCACCTCAAGAAACAAGTTTTACCTGTTCTTGAAAGCCTTTTGGCTTTCTGGATGAAAACCTGAACTTGGCCACTCTGAAAAAAAGAAATGTGCCATGGCACTGAGACAAAAATCTTAATGCAAGTTCAGGCATTTAAATGTGCTAGAACTGAAATGCCACACAATGCTGGTCATGAAATTCTAGCAATCTTTGGCTATCTGCTCATTCAGAACAATAAAAAAATTAAAGCTATGAGTTTCCCAGAATAAATAGTTTAAGTATTGAGAAAACTAGTGAGCCAGAATGCTATTGAAAAAGAAAGATGTGTGTTTCAGAGGATTTGTGTACACAAAAACTTCTAAACTTGAATTTACAAACTTTAAATGGATTTTTAAGATACTAAAATTTTTATGGAGATCTAAAATCTCTACTTCTCTCTTCCCTCTCTCCCTCTGATATTGCCTGTATCTTCTGAGCACAACACCTAAACCTTTTCCCTATTTAGCTTTAACGAACATTAAAATAAACCAATTCTTCTGTGTAGAGCCAAAATACAGTGTTCCAGAGTAAAACTGGAACTCACTGAAACTGTTGAATTCACTTGCAATACACCCATGTTTAATTAAGATTTCTGCAAGTTCAGATATTCCCAAACTGTCCAAAACATGACCTGCTGAGAAAATCAAGCAACCAGGTTCAGGGAATTTAATTGGAAATTATTTTGTATATTAGGACAGTAGGAGAGAGGATAAATGTAGCAGAGAGATGGCTCAGAGAGAAAAGCATTACCCAGGGAAATTCTGGTGGAACAGTGCTGCAGGGGATCGCTGCATTGGGAAAGGTGGGAGTAGCAAGAGTTGGAGCTGTGACCAAGCATCTCTTCTCCTCCTGTGTTCAGGCAGACACCTTTTTGTACCTTTCTGAGAATGAACAGGAGAGCACCAAAGGTTAATCCAGTGTCACAACATGATATACAGTGCCTTGGCTGCTGTTCACCTTTGCTGGTCAGGCGGGTGATAAAGAAGAGGCTATCAAAATCCTGGGCACTTTCAGTTATTCGCATCCCCTTCTCCAGAGTATATAAGTGTACCACATAAAAAGTCCAAATACATTTTTAGTCATCTTCACACTGCATGCCTGTACATATATAAAAATACACACACGCACACACAACGTCTCTTTGGAAGCCATAAAAACAGATAAGCAATTCTTAGCACTGCTCCAGAGCCTTCTGGAATTACATCACTCCTACACATGGGCACTCAGGGAGGACGTTGTTGAAGACCAGTGCACTTTATAGCACATCCCTAGCAAAGCAGGGTACAAGCAGGAAACAAAACTGGGTCCTTGTTCCAGAGTGCCTGTAACTAAAATACAGGATGACCTCAAGCTGCACCAAAGAAGGTTTAGATTAGATATTACAAAAAAATTTCCTCATGGAAAGGGTTGTCAGTCACTGGAACAGGTTGTCCAGGGAAGTTGTGGAAGCAATGAAAAAATGTTGGAATACGGCACTTGAGGACGTTATTTAGTGGTGAGCACAGTGGTATTGCTTGGCTGACAGTTGGAATGGATAATCTTAATGGTCTTTTCCAACCTTAACCATTCTGTGATCTACGATTTTAAGAATTAAAGGAAAAACAAAGTCATACAGATACTGAAAAAATTATAAACAAATATCCTGTTTCAAAACTTCTACTTTAATATAAAAAGTGGAAACTTTTGATGGACATCAGGCTGTGTGTCCCTTGAATGAAATATGGATTTCAAAGAAGGCACGGAGCAGAAAAGACATTTTAAATATAATAGCTTTCTCAGGAGAAATCTGTCTCAACAGCAGTTCATGACACTGCAGACTTTGATTCCGCTTTGACAAATATTTTCTCTATGGTGAATTATAAATTGCTTTTGTTTAGTTTGTCATTTGATTTTTTTCCATTTTTAGTTTATGTAGGAATTGCACTGAAATGACAATGTCTATTCCCTCAAAATATTCAGAAATTAGACAATGAAGGCCATTTATATCTATTAAACTGCTAGCACTTATTAAGGTTATCCAGGCCACTAGCTCATGACAAAATACCTTGTTCAATGTAATTTTAATTTTGACCTGCAAGAAAAAGCAGAAGTAAAGAAGATACACTTGAAAGAGAAGTGCAAGCTGTATTTCTTAGTTTAGTTTAAAAGAAAAAAAACAAAAAAACTCCTAGTTATTTGTCATTCTGACAAACTACTGAAAGATGCTCTGGTATTTTTTTTTTCTTCCAGTTTTGAAATGGCCTTCAATTTTCAGTATTTTAATTTTTTTTTAATTTTGTCTCATGTTCTTTCCTTATTTTTTTTTTGTGAAAGGCAAGTTATCCCTTCCTTCCACATTGCTTTGCAATTTCAAAATAGTCATCTAACATGAAAACACAGAGCTGTAACAAGCAGAGCTGCCAAGCTAACAGTAAGAAATTCCATCCTCTACTTTCACCTTGCTGCTAAAATGTAAAGTACACCATTTTAAAGCATTTTGTTTTAAACAGGATATTTGAATTTTAGATTGAAAAAAAAGCTAAAACATGCTGTTCCACCTGAAAAGCCTCAGTTCAGTCTCAATTCAGATTTTTATTCTCTCTTTTTTTCATACATCAGGTAAAAGGAGAAATTATTTTCCTGTTCTTCCAATTCAATCACTCCATTTTCACATCATGCACAATTCTTATAGACTGCCATGTCTAGCTCCTCCAATTTTCTCCTTCCATTCAACTGCTGTCATTCCTTGAAGAATAATATAATGGCAACTTACACAGTGGTACCAGAGAACACTTTATTTTGTTGCTGTTTCAAGTTTAACAAGGGATACTTCTTTTTCTATGCATATGTTGAACCTTTTCTGTAAAACGATTGCACCTTTCCAAGTCTCTGTTTGAGCTGTGACATTTTCTTCAAAAGTCCCCTAAAAGCTTGTATGTGTAATTGTATCTTCCACTATTTTAACATTTTCCAAGAATCAAAAGCATATGCTTTCACTTTTAATGGAAAACTTAAATCTTTTTTCTTTTATTTTTCTTTCTTTTCTTTTTTTTTTTTTCCTTTTTTCTATGGTTTCTGGTCCCCGTATTTCAGGAATTTATAGTCATGAAGTTATACGTACAGGAAAAGTTGTCAGTGGTGTAGGCTGAAATTTAGTCATTTACACCCCAAACAACAGCTGATATATAGAAAGATCTCTCTGTTCTGGACTCAAAATGCTTTCAGTACTCTTTAAGGACTAGCATAAAGCAGAGATACAATTCAATAGTTTCAGTAAAATAAACAAAAAACAAAACCTTTGAGACATTTTTCCAAATTAGTCTACTGGTTGTGGTCTAGTGGAAGGTGTCCCTGCCCATGGCAGGGCAGGTGGAATGAGATGATCTTAAAGGTCCCTTCCAACCCAAACCATTCTATGATTCTATGGTATGTTCTGATTTATCAAGACACGGTGTAAGCGAAGATTTGCATCTTTTTCTATAAATTTACAAAGAAAGGCAAAAGAATGCAAGCACAGTTAAGACGAGTAAAAAGTCTAAAAGTAAAAGCAAACTACTCTGTTTCCAGCACCATATAAAAAAGTTTTGTGATTCAGAATAGCAGTGTTTCACAAAAAGGCATTTGCAGATTAATTTCTTTGCCAAACCTCTCTTTGGCACAAGACCACAGGGAAGCATTTCAGCTCCAGCCTCATTTTCTGAGTTGCAATTTGTCTATTCAATTTGAGGGCCAAGAATTTGGTATCCACCACTTCTCCAAAGAAACTAAGAATATAACTAAAGCATCTAAAGTAAGTCCCACTTCTCTACTCCCTAGTGCAGCATCACTTTGTGTCAAAACAGGTGGTTTTAATGAGACAGATGATAATCCATATTGTGATGTTAGAATAATAAGAACCAATTAAACAGCCATACAATTAAGACTGCTGATGACACAACCGATATCCCAGACCACTTGCGGAGCAGTTATAACAGTAATATGGCTTCAAATAAAGATCAAATTATAGTACTCAGATTCATTTCTGTTATAGAAGACAGATGAAGTCACAAAGAACAGATCTTCCTGAGCATGATTAAATGTTTTAAAACTAGTTTATTTGATGAAATAGCACATTTTTATGCAATTACAATCAAACTTGTAAAGCATATGCAAAACATGTATGTATGTATGTATGTAAAGCATACCGGTTGCTTCACTTACGGAAAGAAATAGGGATCAACAGTGGAGTTGGTTGGTAAAACTTGAGCTTATTCCTCAGGAAAGCACCTATTCATCAAACCTCCCCCCCCCCCTAAAAATGAAAGAATAATAAACTGAATTCAATGTTATTGTCAGGGTAACGGGGGGAGGTAGTATAATGGTATGTTAAATTTTAAAAGACAATTTAAAAAATTTAAAAATAAACCCCAAAACCCAATTTTAAAAAAAAAAAAAAAAAAAAAAAGACTTCTTAGCTAATATTAGGATGGTCAAAATTAAAGACTGTAAGTATGAAAAATACTTGTTTCCTACCCAGGAATATGTCTGACTGAGGGTCTCAGATCAGGCTGGATTTTTTCTTACTGCTCCTTCCCAAAGTCAGGAAAAGTACCGTGTTAGGAAAATAACGATTATCCTTCATGGGTCTAATGAAGTGAACAGTATTGTATTCATATAATAAACAGCATAGACAAAATGAGAGCCAAGTCTTTAATTGGCTCAGCAGTTTAGCTGGGAGATGGATTTCCTAGCAGAACTTGTTTAGACTGTCTATCTCCACATGATTAAACAGGAGGCTGATGGTGGTAAATTTAAATATTCACATGTGTATTTAAAGGAAGGGGAGACTAGAAGGAGAAATGCATCATCCACCACAAGATGGTGGATGATGAAGAAATAAATGAGGCTGTGATTCTAATACCTGGACATCTCCAGGGACCCTGATTAGTCGCCATACATACTGTTAAGCACAGACCATAACTCAAGTCTTACCCCTTCATTGTAAGCTCTTCTTATCCAGTTCTGTGCCCTCCTCGCACACCCAAGTTCAGTAAATAGCACTGAATGACATGCTATGGAACTCCCTTTCTATTGCCTTGGAAAAGCAGTGCTTTTGGACTCTGTTCAGTTTGAGCCAGCAAGGAGCTTCCACACACCTGTGGACCATACACCGTACTTCAGTACGAAAGCAAGAGTCAAGTTTTAAAACTACTATGTTTAGGCTTCTATGAGAGCCAAATTAAAAGAGAAACATCTTTTTTTTAGATACATTACTGATGTGAATAAGGCTCTCATTTCGAATCTAATACACAGTCACTCCTTCTAGAATTTTGAATGCATTTTGAATTACTCCTGTCCTCAAGTCACAGCCTGTGTTTCTCTTGAATCACAAGTTTTAAGCCCCCAAACCTTTCCCTTTCTGTTCTGAGAAATATTTTATCATTGGGTTGCTTTAAAGTCAAATTTCTAACATTTATGAAACAGGAAGGACATTGAAGAAATATTGAAACAGAAAAAATACTTTTGAATTAAAAATACAACTATTTTTAAAATTTCAGCTAATGGTTGTATGATTTGTCTATATGTTGCTTAAAAGTATTTTTATTTGGGACAGAGAAGCATTCAAATCATCAAAACCTAGAATGAACAATTAACTCGCAGTCCTAAAGTAGTTTATCACCCATAGTTATGAACTTTTGTGCACATCCAATATCTGTGGTGAAATGAGGTCCAAATCAAAGTCCTAAGACAATAGCTTACCCAGAGAGAATGGATGATAGGCTTAGTTCCACCAGAAATATTCCAGACCTTCCTTACATTGGTACACTTTTTTACAATCAGAATTTTAATGGCAGAATCCTACATCTGCTCTAAAATAATTTTAACAATATTAAGGCAAATATATGGTAACTAGTAATCAAAACCTATTCCGCAATGATGAACAAACATTTTTCCATTCTAATGGACACGTAGAAGATTTTTCTTTAAAATATTCAAAACTTTAGACAACAGCAAAAGAAGTTTTCACCTCAAGAATATTAGTCAATGGCACATCAAGCCTTTATATGCCATGAGAGATAAAAGTAACTGTTACCAGAGAACAACTTCTGTTAGTCATTGGTATAAAAATGCTTGCTTGATATCTTTGAAAACTGAAACTATCAGCTTATCCATAAGAAACTCACAACAGGCACAGGAGCAATATAAAAATTCAGATCTCGTCACAATCATTAAGACTAATTCTGATGAAGGATTATCTTGTGATTACATTTGTATAAGTCTGTGATATGCAGATTTTCACTCCCAAAAAACTAAAATGTAAATATTTCACTTCCAGTTGCTCATGCTAAATATGCCTAACTATAAATTTATTAAGGAATGGGAGCAAGATATAGATACACCCACACTCATGCATATAAGCAATGATACATAATGAGTAACACCAGCTTCATTTGTTCTTTGAAGAACTCATTGAACCTTTACATATCAGTTTCTTCATTTGCAAATGCACGTTTTTATAGTTATTGACATTCAGAAAAGTCTGTTACTCTTTCAAGTGCTGGAGTTCTTAAATAATCTGAGTGCACACGATACAGTCCCTTGGGAAAGGAGGGGTGGAAGAGAAGGAAAAGAAGGGTTATGGTGGTGCTTCTCCCTAAGGACTTCTGCAAAATTTAAATATTTTATTATGCTTTTTTCCTATGTTAATTTAACTTTTTAGCAATTTTATTTTAATTTAAATCAAATTAAATTCAATAAGATTTCACTAATGTTATCATTTAAATTTTAAATCACATTTATTTTTTATAAGGAGGGCAAGACAGTAAGGAGGGGCACTCAGAAACATCAATATGCAGCCTCTCTCTGTGGATTCAAGATCGCATACGGCTACATTTTCATGAAACGAAGGATATGTTCAGAGTTACCCAGGAAGACTCTAGAAATAAACAGTTGTTCGTGTGCCTTCTGTCAGCGTACAAGTGAAACCACTGCCAAGACTTCTTCTTTCCCCCCACAAACTAATGGCCTCTGGGCAGCCAGCTGGGGCAGAGCAAAGGAGACGCCTATGTTACCATTTGAAGCATTTGGTAGTAATTCCACTTTACTGTACTAGTATCTCCTGGTAACAACAGAGGAAACCAGTAGCTGCTGGCTCTGATGATGGAGCAGACCCAGCACTGCAGCCACAAAAGCCAATATTGTCAAGATCTGAGATGAGTATATTAAGTAGATGCAATAGCTTAACTTCTGACGCTGCTCTTGCTCTGCCTGCATAAAAACTGGCCTGGGAACAGTAGATCACCTCTGAAAACTGTCTAGCTGTATGAACTGTGAGTACACTGAGCTATTAACAAATCCCCTTTTAAAGGCTGCAGTGACCCTTTGACTCTAAAGTTTCATTGCATACGAATGGAAACTTTTCCCACCTTACTCCACCAGCTGTATTACCACATCCCTTTCTTTAATGAAGTTTCCTCTTTTTTTTCTCCTCTCAGTTCAGTGGCAGTTGACATCTTAAAAGATAGATGTAGAAACCTGCAGAATATCACACTAACCTTTCATGCTGATAGAGACCTTTGAAAGGTTTGACTGCAGCCTGTAGACTCGACCAATAGCAATTTGTGCTATCATCTTTACAGATGAATAATGAATTTCAAGTATCCAAACATCTATACCGGACACATTTTGTTTTGTGGTCAAAAAGGACACCAGGGACCTCCTCTGACTCCCCTTATACAGACCCTCCATCTGAAGAATTCTCAAAGATCTGCAGAAACCATATTCAATTACAGAGATTGAAACTTTTCTTTTTAAATTACTGCAGCAATGTCAAAGGCAAACTGGAAGTTCTTTAAAACACAAGGCTCCCTTTCTGACACACGAAGTAGCTTCACGAAAATCATGTCTCTGACCTCATTTCATGCATTTTACATTACTTTCACCACCTTAGTGTCGGGCACTGAGGTCACTGAAGTACTTCTGATTTCTTTCCTGTTCTACTTGATTCTGTAGCACCTCCTCAGGTGCACAGACTTTTCTGGCAACATAACTGAAATACATCTCCTAAATTGATCAGGAGGCCTTTATGATAAAAGCAGCAAAGTAAGAGGCAGGGTTCATTATTTTTACATTACTGTTATGCAAACACATTTCTGCATCATGGGCTATTGGACTGAATTTCAATGTTGATCGAAGCAACATCATTCCAAAATTAATATGATAGCTTATGAAAGTAGAAAATTATTCAGAGTTTGAGAGGTCTATAGGTCTCAGAATTCAACCAGTGAGAAACTCACACAGCATTACAACTTGCAAAGCAGCTGCTGCATCTAAGTTTCACTTTTGCATAAAAAAAGGAGCTAACGCCAGTTGTGAAGTTCAAAGGATTAGCACTGTAGACAGGAACAGCTGAAGAGTTTATCATCATTGTTTTTCAAATATTATATATGCACAGGAGGAGAGAGAGGATTTCTTTGTAAAAAAATTAGTATACTATAACACATATACAGTTGGAGGAGGGAATTTTTAGAGATTACATCAAAGACACTGATCCACATCTTGTTTATGAGAACATTAAAAAAAAAAAAATCCATTCACGCTCCCATCAGTACATAGCAGCAAGTTTCCTACAATAATCAGGGATATATTCATCTGATATTGAGAATCTCAGTGTCAATACTAGAACTGTACATTTCCAGGGTTTCAACTGTATAAAGGACACAAGCATATCAAAGGGGGAAAAGAGTTCTATAATGCAACAGCCTGGGTGGTTTTATAATACTATCTTTTCTTGTTGTCTCTTCATTTGGTACAAGAATTTAATAGCTTCTCCCATCTTTCCTTAGTAACAAAAACCTCTTTGCTATCATTACAGGTTTATTGTGCCCTTAAACCACGAAACAACCAAAGCTGAATTTGGCATTCCATAATTGTCAGCCTTATCATTTCAAACTAAAACCAAGGAGACAGCAAATCCAACATTTATGAAGTCTAGGATGTGTCAGAGAAACACATGCCATTAAAAGAGACTGTTTGGTATCACTTTATCTTGGTATTGCTTAGAAATATCACACATGAAGCACAAAGTTGAGCTCCATCCCTTTGCTGCCAATTCCCTCTGACTGAGATGGGGAAAGAAATGGAAGTATCAGCATCTACAAGAACGTGCCTTTGCCACTTTTATCTCTGAATCACGGTTTCCTTCCTTCAGTTCAACTACCCAAGTTATAGCAGAATAATTTTGTACACTTTGTGCAATACTGAAAAGCTTTTCTGTCTCTCATTTGCATGTCTTTTGGCCACTTTTTTAAGCTTATGAAGTTAGAACATTATCATAGTTTTGAGTTTCTCAGCAGTAAGGAGAAAAAAACCCTCATGGTCCCTGCTGGGAGAGCAAGGATATAGAGAGAATAGATTCAGCAGCAAAACATACTGTAATTGCTTTAGGGCTTTATCTTTTTGGCTTTGCTATGAAAAGACCTCACACAAATAAAGTGATTAGCTCATGTTATAGATCATTCATAAAAAACCCAGAACTTCACCAGCAACAGCTCACCTGAGGAAGGGTTGCTTTTGGAGACACTCACTGTTCATGCATTGAAGACCTTCACAAGTAGGAAAAACAAAATAAGAACGTACATGCAAGCACTTCTTGTACTTTCTCAGAAAAACTGAATCAATGGGTTGCACTGAGGTCTACATAAGTCAGAGATAGGACACCCACAGCTGCAGCAACAACAGAAAGATGTGTTGCAAGTTGGTAACAACTGTGGGAAAATCTATCTAGCAGAGGCTGAAATTTCATTCTTGCACAGCAAAGAAAGGTGAAAAAACTCCAGTCAATTGTCACTTCTAAGTGAACATAGAAACAACTGTACTTCCTTACAAAATTCATATTTAGAACAGATGTTCAAGCCAAAGCTCATATATCAGCATGGGTAGCAGGTCAATTTTATCTTCAATTTTAAAGCATCTAGAATTTGATTTCATGTAATAGCAGTGAGAGATCCAGTACCACCAGCCATAGAGCAGAAAAGGCTGAAATATTTCTCATTAAAATGTCAAACAAATAGAAATTGTTCAAATCACATTTCGTCTGCATTTTACTAGAACAATGAAATTACACATTACTTAAAGCAATAATCATCATGAGGAATTTTTTTTTTTTTTTTTTATGGCTGGCTGGTATGTTTCTCTATCTCATTTCTACATACCTATGTAGACAACTCCTGAAATTCAAATTTATATGTTCCTTAAATCAAGTTTTTGCTGCTCAGGTTTTTTCAAAGTAGGAATATATTGCTTTTTAGTATAGGAAGGGGCAATGCATTCTGCCAAGTCTTTTCTTAGATTATCATGAGTGCATTTTCTGGAGATAATGATCGGCTAAGATTGTTCTCTGCTGTTGGATCAGTGTAGTCTTCTGAGCCCTAAGAGTATGACATCCAAGGGAAGTGAACACATTACCTCCACAACTCCTATATTCCATTGTGTGTGAAGTAAATAACCCCTGAAGAAATAGCTATGACAGCAATTGGTTATGCTGCAAAATTTAATTTCATCTCATTTAAATATGACTAAGTAAATTAAATACTTCCAAAGCTGGTTCATCACAAGTTTTTTTCTTTATTTGGTGGCTTAGGAAGTCTGAGGCATAAAAGTACCCTCTGTGAATGCATGAGAAACAATTTTCCAGTACCACCTTCTCATAACAAAACAGCAGAAGCCAGAAAGACACAATAACACCCTGAGGAAATTCTTACTTGGAACCATTTCCTTTTCAAATAGTATTTGTTGCGGGCTCTTGGACTCTTTCTAGACCTATGTAACATAGCACGAGGTGTTTGGTAAATAAAGCCTGAATACTTTGAAGTACGCTCCCTTTATTGTGACTAGTACATTGTAATTAAACATCTTCAAGGATATGTTGCAAAATTTTAAAATGTATTTTAATATAATGTATTTATAAGCATTAGCAATTACAAAAGAAATGTAAACTGTTCTGCATATGTTATATGCATATGCATATTACAATGAGGGAGAAGTTGTTTTGCTCATAGAGAGAAGAAGGAAATAAAAATACTTTTGCCTCTTTCTTTTTAAACTTTTTCTCTACTAGAATAAGTAGTATCATAATAGAAGCATTTAATGGCACTATTAACTCAACCACCTAAAACCAGAATCTATATTAATTATTTTCATTATGCTTAATTGAACATAATCATCTAACAATTCCTTGTACACTAATTAATAACACAGCATGTCTTCTGGATCAGAAATCCATTAATTTATTTCTTCCGAAGGTAAAATATTTAGGGGGCAGATAAATTTCATAACTTCCATGGTTACTATATTTGGACAGACGGTTAACATTTGTAATCACTTTGTGACTTCAGAGCAATGGATCTCTTTGGTGAAATTGAAATTTTGCATATCTAATGTATTAGGCATTTTTTGCCTCCTTGGTTGACATTTGAAGAGAAAGATATGAATCAGCAAGGTCATTTCCATAAAAACATTGCATGGAGTGACAAAAAACTCTAAAAATTGTCATCTATATTATAGGTAATCTTCCATAAGGCTACATTTTTATATAGTGGTGTTCAAGTATACAATATCATCTCCTTAAGGAGGTAAAAAATTAAGCATTTATTTGATAGTCAGAAGCCTGGACAGATCAAATGTGCCATCCCAAAAAATGCATAAACTTCTTTCTCTTCCAGCAGCAAGCTCATGATTTGATCTGGGCTGTCTCTCATCTGTTCCTCTGCTAGGCAGTAGCCAGGCCTAATTTCTCCACCTCGCTCTTGAGAAACATGATTCAAGAGATATTTTGCCTATGATTTCATTTCATGAAGGACACAGCTGACCAAAAGAAAGGAACACTTTCATCATGATACTGTAGAGTCAGGATTATTCTCTGGTAGAGGAGACCAAAATAAAGATGACCTTCAGCCTGGGAAGTCACCCTAAAAGCTGAACAATGAACATCTCTAAGGCAGAATTATTCTCTAATCCTCTTATTAAAGGGGTACTATAATGCTTAACAATATTAAGGAAGCAACAGGCCAGAGGGAGAAAGCTCTCACCACTTTGTCATTTGGTACCTATGTAGGTCTGCGTTCTAAAGCATGCATTCCATTCCATTTCATATTGAATAAATAATTTCAATAATACTAATAAGTAATCTTTGAAGAACCACTCCTATACTTAATAATCAGGACACTTCCCTGGGAAGGAAGGGTAATATGCTTTTGGACCAATTAATCTCTGATGTTGTTCTGCTCTGCTCTTCATAACAAAATCAAATTCAAGAGCCAGAAAATACCACAGACTAGCTCAGCAAAACAGTTTAGAAGGTAAAAAAAGAAAAAAAAAACACACACACAAGAAAAAACCAAACAATAGCAAACTCCTCACGAAGAAATTTGCACCTTGATTTCATATCCTTCATACAGAAGTATGCTAATCTTTTGATGAACTCAGCAGGGGAAACGGTCACAAAGAAGGGGGAACATATACTTGCATTCCTAAATCTATCAATCTATTAAAGATACAAAACAAAGTGAGAAAGGCATTGAAATCCAGAAAATAACTGTTTTGTCAGTCACAAGGCAAAAGCACGTCACCCAGAAGAACTAAGAAAGGGGTCCAAATTTTAGCTTTACAGGAGTTTAAAGACCCATTCCCACTCTTAGCACTTCCCTCTGGTAAGTTCAGCACTACCTTGTCTATATGACATGCACTGACCCAGTACTGCAACCAGAGACATCCAATCCTCCAGCTATACCACAGTGGAACCTTAGATGCTTAAGACACTTCCAGATCTCACACTGGAAACTGACTGCCTAACTTGGTAGTTATTCAACATGTATCAGAGATAACCTTCTCACAGCTAATACTGTCCCCTGAAATTATTCAGCAAACATTCTGAACCTGATTTGGTGTTAAACGGCTGGTTGGAGGGATACTGTTTCTGCATACAATGATCAAATACATTTTCCTTTGTTTCAGTACGTTCACTGTATGACACAAGTTCTTTCACTGGAAAGTTAGACAAGCTACACGTTTGAAAGGATAAATAACTCTACATGGTTTCATAAAAACATAGTACAAAATGTTAGAAGCAGCCATGGTACAGGCAGGAGTTCAGTGGTTGTGTTTTGCAGCTCTGAATTAATTTAACCAAATTGCATATCCTTTAAGGACATTTTTTTTAACTTCCGTCCTTATTAAGAGTGACTGAGCAAAAAGTTGTATTTTATTCATATCCAGATAATTAAAAGATTTGGTATTAGCATAATTTAAAACATTCATCAGTTTCAACTTCAAGTTCCAAAAACACATTGTAACTGAATACACTTCTGCACATTAATATGCTACATTTCACTTGAAAAAGAAACAACCAAAAAGTTATTCTGATGAATCTCCCACCATTCTTTTTCTCCTTTTGGACCCCTCTCTTCACAGCCTTTGCTTCTTGGAACGCGTAAATGGTGGAGATCATCTTAGCAAACTTCACCTCAGCAGTCCATGAGAATCTTTTAACTCTGTACTAAATATCTGCTCTTAAATACAGTAGAAATGCATAAAATGCAACCCAACTTTGATTCTCTCACCTAAATTTACAGGGAGCACACACATACACACACGTATGTGTGAACAGCCAAACTCACCTCTTGTGAATTTATCTACATAAACTTAATTTCAGACCCTCCATATACAACTCTCTTTCCTTTGCTCCCACAGTATTTGTGAGTTCCTGACCAAGATAAAATTTGAATCCCCTACTGTTTGAGTTAAAAATCATGCAGAGATAGCATAGCAATTTTCAGGCTATACCAGATCCAAGTTACAGCCTATTCTAAACTCTGATTCCTATTTTGTATCTTATCACAATTTTCTTAGTCTATAATTACCAATATTATTTTAGCACCTTATTAACAACTAGTGCCACAACCTAAATTATCATCATTTCAATAAAATAAACTTTCATATCCAGTAAAACAAAGAGTGTAAAACACACTTCCTAGCTGCAGACAGGTAAGTCATAGCATGCAATTTTTAATTTCATAGGCATAAACAGATCAAGTTTCACTACCCAGTCATTAAGCAAGTGATTATAGTTATTAATGAATTAAGCAACTTTTTAAAAAATAATAATAATTTATAAGTAGCATACATGAATCACTGGTTCCAGAGCTCCCAGCCTTTCCCAGGAAGCATGCTGCAAGTCACACCCAGCCCCAGGTCTGTTCTGTCTTGCCTCTGCAGCTCAAGCCTTCAGGGGAAGACTCTTATCTTTTGACACTCGTAACTGCACAACATTGCACAATTTTCAGCCTTACACACCTTGAATATTACAATTTTTTTCTGCAAGCAATTTCAATGTAGTTTTAGTTTTATTAAGAGCATTAAGTCCTGTTAACAAACCTCACCTGATGCACTAAGTCTCAGTAGTGCAACAAGATTTTTTTATAAGGACTTTTAAGAGAAATCCAAGGCTGAAGACAAATTCATGTCCCAAAAAACTCAAACATCTTTGCGATTTCAACATTTCCATGTCAAGACTTACTTGTTTTCAAACAAAGCACTATCTTCCTTCAAAAAATAGAACAGAGAAAAAAAAATAGACTTTGACGTTTTAAATTCTTTACAAATGTTTGTGGAAATCAAAGTTACCAGGTAGAGATTTGATGATAATGTGGGTTGAATTTGCTGTGGAGATGAACAAAACTGGGATATGTTGAAACTATCCTAGCTGGTTCCAAATGTAAACATAAGACATGATCATTGTATGGACTTTGAAACCAAAGAAAAGGTTTCACTTAGTGCTGAGAAGCTGAGAGTGGGAAAACTACCTTCCTAGTGTTGTTACTCAGAAACCCAAAATAAAATTTTAAAATATAAATGAAATGAGTGTTGATTCCTCCTGATTCCTTTCCCCTCTCTTCCCCCAAACAACCAACCAAAACACTCTCAAGGCTGATTTGTCTTATTTAATAGCACTCTGGAAGACAATTGTTATTAGAGTTTGGCATCATTAATTTCTCCAGAGCGCACTGTCAGCATGTGAGGCAGCACAAACACGGAACTCATGTATGTATGTATATATGTTACATGGTACAGAGCTTGCCTTTAGCAGTTCTCCACTTCTGACAAGTAGGAAAATAATTCTCAAACTACTTGATGCAGCAGCCTGAGGCTATAATAACTAGTTAACTCAATTTAAATTTTGCTGGGTTTGCCAGTATGTAATTGGTTTGTAATTTAATTATTAAACTGTCTGTTGTTTTGTTTTGTTTTGCTTTTTTTAACTATCAACCTGCAAGTGTTCTATCAGAATTCACTTCATGTAACAAAATACCATCAAAGGAAGAAAAAATAATCATTGAGAGTTCCATATTTTCTTCTTTTGGAAAAAAAGTCACAAAATCACAGAACAGTTGGGTTTGAGGGACCACAGAGATCATCTGGTTCCAACTCCTCTGTCATGGGCAGCGACACCATCCACTAGATCAGGTTGCTTAAAACCCTGCCCAACCTGGCCTTGAACCTTTCCAGGGATGAGGCACCCACAGCTTTTCTTGGCAAGCTATGCCAGTACCCCACCACCCTCACAGTACGGAATTTCCTCATTACATGTGAAAAAAAAAAATATTCTTAAATGAAGAGAAAGAAAAAATTGATCATGGATTCAAAAATATACTCTGAACACATAATATTTTTTTTTTTTATTCCTGCTTTTTGGCATGTAGCCAGGATAGAAGGGTCAGGGACCACCAAAATCTGCAGCCAGGCTGCAGCAGTAACAGGAGTTCCTGACCCAGGATGGGTTCCTGACCACCCCAGGTTTCTCCACCAGGAGGAGAAAGCAGAGATGACCTCCGAGGCCAGGCCCTGAGCCCCAGCTCTGTCCCAGCACAGGATAGAGTTTTGCTGCTTTGCTGCTCTCACGCTGGACTCCACAGTTGGACACTAGCCCCAAAAGGTGTAAGCATGGAGGGACAACACAGGAGTCCTCTCTTACTGCTTGGCATTTCCCCACTTGAGGAGACAGGCACAGCCTTCCTTCTCCCTGCTCATCACCCTTCAGGGCAGTAGGTTAAGCAGGTGCTTTTTTCTCTCTAATTTAACTCCTTTCATTTCTCCCTGTTAAAATCCTTTTATGTTGCACATTTATTACACCCCCAGCCCCATCTATCATCTCTCTCCTACTGTGAAACTGCTTTTCCACATTCGGTTGTTCCTTGAAAGAAACTCAACCATAGCTTTATAGTTTATTGCCGTCCCACTCCGAACCTATTCCAGATATATTATATCCTTTCTGACTCAGCAGGAACCAGTGCTACATACGTTATCCAACGAGATGCAGGCAAACCAGGGATTAATACATGAGGTACTCTTGTTGTCTGTTTCTTTCTCCACAACCCCTAACACTCTGCTTTCTTTTTTGATTATTACTGGGCTGAGGTTTTCACAGAACTATTTATTATAAACTCCAAAACTCAGTCCTTAGGGATAATGAGGCTTCAACCTCAGCAATAGAATAAACATGCAGAGCAAGGACAGCAGCAGGGCAAAGGAAAAGAAATCTTTAAAGATATACTTTAAGAGCTATATCCCAGGGCTGGCTTCTCAGTTTAGGAAAGTTTACATTAAGAATTCAGATTTTTTTTGTTCTCCATGAATGAAAGCAAGTTAAACAACTCTCAGTGAAAAAGTAAAAGAGTAATGAAGCAGGTTAACAAAGATAAATAAGAACACATCAAAAGTGACTAGTGCAGGGCAGAACAGTTTTGAAACCACGGAAAGCTAAAGGTTCCTGTGTTTCTCACATCCCGAGTGAGTGTTGCTCCCCATCCCTGCAAATAGCATCTGATCCTGAGGAGCTACTGCTGAACCAGAGCTCCTGCCAACAATCCCTGCAACAGCGGTCTTAGGCAAGCAAAGCTGACACCATGACTCTAATCCACTTCCTCTGTGCCTGCACTGGGCTTGAATGCAGGCCAGCAGGACTCCCAAAATCTAGATAGCGATAGACAGTGAATTGCTCCACTTGAGCTTTAAAGGCCTCCTCTCAGCAGTATTTATGATCTCAGCACAACACCATGCTGACTGCAACAACAAAGCTGCCTATTCACAGTTCCCTAAAGGGCAAGAAATGTGCTGAAGTCTGGTAGCAGAAGACCATAAAGACAGACCATGAGGACATCTTTTTTAAATGAGGACTGCTTGTTAGTGGACTGAGCAACTCTGGATGCCTGTCCCTGCCTGCCTTTCACCTTTGGGCAAAGCAGGTAGCATCTTTCCTGGATTAAATTAACTATAAACACAGGGATGAGATAAAGAGTGACTCGTCTTCTCTCCTTCAGTGGTGGCTTAGCTACCAAAAAACATGAGAGGAGGAGTACCTATACCAGACCAAGCTACTTGTTGTAAGATACTGTTAGCACTCCAGAAAATCTTATGTGATGATAAAGCACTTGAAGAGTGTAGGAAAATTGCCACTCTAACTTCTACTGTTTGAAAAAGATCACTTACATTCAGAGGAGCATGCATCTTGCAGTCAGTGTTGAACAGCCAAATAACCAAGGGAACAGCACACGTTAGACACTTGTGATGCTTTCTTCTGTGAAAGGCAGATAATCTTCTTCCAGTCCTTTCCAGGGGCCCCAAGTAACTGGAGGACTTTTGGAGCAGTTACACAGCTAAAAGTGCTAAAAGACTATGCTTCTTGCTCTTTTGGTGGCACATAATGCAAGACTTCTCAGACCAGAGTGGAAGAAGAGTCTATTCTGGTGCAACAACAGTCATTTTTACAGTAGATACTGCTGAGTCAGCAGGATGATGTGCAAAGAGAGACTTCAAATAAATTCACTGAGCAACAGAAAACTAATAAAGCTTTTGGGAGAATGCTGCAATGTAAGACTACTAGATTTTTTTCCTATAAACAAAAGACAGGCTGTGCTTTCCATCAGATCAGCTCCTTGCTTCTGGATCTGATGGATCAAAGTTGACAACAGTGAATAAATACTCTTTTCAAGTGTTATCTGTGCAAGCACTGGCTTGCTTTGTCACTTTCTAAAGTTGGGAAACCACTGAAGCTGTTTGATAAACGGCTACACATCAATAAAGATCATTCCTTAACTTCTAGGCTTGCCTTAGTAAATGCCAACTTTGTCTAAATCACTGAAGCACTTCATCAAAATGTAAAGTGTGCTAATTAATTCAGGACTTCCCAAATTACCAGCTTATCTTAATTCACTATATAAAATACTTGTCAGGTGTTTGGGAAGAAAAATTGACAAAACAAATTCTGAGGGGATGGAGGGGTGGGCAGCATGGGTGTGAGGGGAGTTCAAGAAGACTTGAAGACTATCTTACCAATGAATCTTTAGCTGAATATTTCCAGAAAATGGCATGGGTGTATCCAAAACCTGACATAAAAACAATCATGGAGGACATGAGCATCATCTGATGCATTCATTTTTCTTGGACTTTCAAGAGAAGATGACATACAAGATTATCTTCTTTTCAGGTCGCTGATAGATTTTAGGATGAACAATACAGAAAGCTAGAAACCCTCATCTAAAAAGAAACCAGTATTGTTAAGCAGAAGAATCTATCTGTATTTCATGACCATTTAGCCAGGTGGAAATCTATACCAAATTAGTGGAAGTATAAAGATTTTCTACTTGCTAGGGAAGCACAAAACACGAGGCAGTTCCATGTTTTCTGGAGCATGAGGTAATTCAGTTCACACACTTGCTATTGCTTTGTCACCGAACCAGTATCAAAACTGGTTATTTCCACCGTGACAAACAATCAAGCACAGATACTAATTCAGTTCCACATCACACTTGATAAAGTTGACAGCTTCAGAAGGAGAAAAATCTGTAACTGCTTATTTGGCCAGATTGTCATGAAATGATGTGGGCATTTGCTGCACAGCAGGGGATGTCTTAACTGGACAGGAGCTCAGCAGACAGGAAAGCTGTGTTTTGAAACTGCAGACCTTGAGTTTCAATCCTGTTTTCTAGTGCAGGTCATATTGAGACAGACCTCTCTTTGTAACTTGTTCCACACTGTTGGAACTGCAACTGCAAATCTATTTGCTCACATACATTATTAATATCAGCCTCATGTGTCATCCCCTTTCTAACCTTCAGTCCAGCTATTTGAATTTCATTAGGGTGTAACTAGAGCCAGTTGAAACTTGGGGCTGAAAACAGACAAATTGCAACAATGCTCTTACCTCATTATTAAAGATTTATATTACAGCATAATATACACAGTTTACAAACTTCATGGTTTTAAATGGGGGGTGGGGAGGGGAGGAAGCAATATGTTCTTCTCTGGTGAGGACAAAATGCAGCACTCCTCAAATATTATTTTCTTCTTAATTGTATTTTAGAAGACCTTACAAAAAATTCCTTCAGAAGGTTGTACTTGCAAAGAAAGGTAGGTTTCCCAGTGCAAAAGCATTCCTTTGGCTCTCTTTCCAAGAGCAAGAACCCACACTAATGTAAGGGTTTTCATGAAATACAAGGGATAAAGAGTATATGGGATATCCAGCCTAGGTGAGCACTGCTTGTTCTTTTCTTCTCTGAAGCAGCTTGAGTTCAGAGACACTCTACCAAGTTCAATAGCAGAATATACAGCATTTTCTCCAAAGGAAAAAAGCCATGCCAATTTTTGTTGGTTGTTTTTTTTTGTTTGTTTTTTGTTTTTTTTTTTATGTTTTAAAATAATGTCTCAACCATTGCTCAAAACCTTCATAAACTAGGTTTACCTTAAGGTTAGCATTTGAGAATTCTTTTTCATGTTAAATAAAGTTTTGCGCACAGATTGGGTGGTTCCCTACCCACAGCCACACAAGCAACCAAGGTTCACAAAAGAATTTTTCTTTTTCCATACTTTCACCCTCTAGAAGGTCTTATGATACTAAAGGATTACATCATTAAATTTATTTACAAACATTCTTGAATATTAGTTAGCTAGTCTTTCTGTTAATCATAAGTTGTCTCTATATATGGTTTTATTATTTTTTTTAATGATTGCTACAGTAGTTTTCCTGTAGTTTTCTTCATGGCTGTTTGCGTCCCCCTTTATCATTTCCATTCATGCACTGTCTGGTGCACTAGCTGTCCTTGACATTCCCTTATTAGGATTACAAATAATCATTAATTTGTTTTGTGCTCTGCCTCCTGTTTCAGTGATATATAGGCATGCCGTTACCTTTCTAAAGTGTATTCATTACTTTTCTTCTTCCCAAAAAGCTCACTATTTTTCACAGGGGGTTCAAGGCAATTTGCATTGTACACACATAATGATATATACTGTTCATTGCACTTTCACTAAAGTGTATGTTATCTATTCTTTAGCTTTCATAATTAATGAACTTGTGATCTGAAGTCTCTTTCACTGTTTGACTGTTCTTTCTCTTGCTCTGCTTGAAAGGCATTGTGCTATAGTGAACAGAATACTAAACTTGGACTCGGGTTTAAGTGTTACTCCTCGTTTTGTCCCAGGCCTTCTTACTGTACCATCTCCATGTTCCTCCCACCACTAAGGAAGCAAGGCATTCATAAAATATGGGTTTGTGCAAGGTTGGTTTTTTGTGTTGGGGGATGGGAGTTAGTTCAAAGTTCTCATCAGACTTGGGTCTCTTTGATGATACCAAGACGGTCACTTGGGATGTCTTGCTTGGATTTTGAGCAATCTACTGTGGCTGACTTTATCAAGAGAGACATATACTGGCAAGTCATCTGAAGCCAAAAAAAAAATAAATAAATCTTTCTGTTGTACCTTTTTTTCTTCCCCAGCAGTTTTGGTAACCCAGTTTATATAGTACTGTTGTTCTTACTGCTCCCCAAAAAAATTCAGACATTCTGGCTAATAAGTTTGTTCAAAATATACTTTCAATAAAAAAGTTAAAACCACGCACAAAATCAGTTCAAAGTTTCACTTACATTTCTGAAATTTAGATGCTATATTTTCACATTTAACAAAATTTTAATAGCCAAATAAAAAGACAGCTATGACATGATTGTCATCCTAAATTGTCAAGAAGCTCTTAAAGTAGTAACAGAAAAAGAATGAAGTAATGAACCTGTAGCCATTCTCAGCAGTTTGAAGATTTATAAAACCCAGGAATCAAAGACATATTAGTTCCTAGTATCAGCTAGATTTATAATTATAAAAAAAAGAACTACAAAGGCACAAATGTGATTTGTGGGATTGGTGGAGCCCATCCCCTTCTGAAACACTGAGAGAATATTATCAGGGAATTACTATTTAAGTTTAAGAGGACCCCGGGAAAAAAAAAAAAAAAACCATGAAAAAGTGTTGTAGAGGACAGCTTGTCCAAAGTCAGGTCCCACAAAAGCCTACAAATGTCAGCCTCATGAAATAATCTCATTGAAGTTTGTACAGTATTAGAGGCCACATTTCACAGCTATCCAGATACTTGAAAAGCCATCCTGAAGAGCAAAGGACATTTACCAGAACTAATAACTTTGGCAGCCCTCTCAGAAAAAACAGTCAGGCATGTTCCTTAAAGCATGGTGTAGTCCAGGAGGTGTTGGCTTATCAGCTTGTTGGTGGAATTGAACACATAATTATCCAGTTCATCTTTCATGAAAGATATGTTCACAACAGATACTGCCACTACCCTAGAGACAAAAATAAGACCATCACTAAGACTTCTTTTTTTTTTAAGTTTCTATCATGAAGACAAACTGAGAGACCAAGATAGAAGGTAGTTTACCCTCTCAGTGATTTTAAAACAGCAGAAGTCAGATAACTTCAAGAATAGCATGTTAGAGAGAAAACAATTAGAGCAAGATTAATCTGATTTATACTGGAGAACAAGTATGAATCCAGATCTCTTGTGTTCTGCCTTAAATAGTAAGAAAAATCAGTTGTCATGTGGATTGCATTTTTTTCCCTCATGCACACTAAGCTAATACTGAAAAAGTGATGTTTTGTTGTTATAAAGAAATCCTTAGACTTCATATTCAACAGAAGGAGTTATCTGTCTTACCCTCCTAGGTCTGTGCATTTACCTGATCCATGTTGAGCATCTTATTTCTCTTTATACTACTTTTGAAGCAGTCACTCTTTATTTTGCTCTGAACCTTGTGTCAACACATGCACATGTGCAAACCAAGTGTAAAACACAATCATGTCAACAGTGATAATATTTCCCACCCACTCTGAAAAGAATTTTGCTGTGTTTAAGGCTGTTGGGCAATCTCTGTTGGTCCAGAGTGTCTTGTGACAGCCTTTTCCAACACAATCCAATTAAACTAAGCCTTGTGCTGTCCTCCGTGTGATGGTCTGAAACTGTAATGTCAAAATTCGGCACCTCAGAGCTGAATGAGATTTATTTTTAATGCCTGTTTCAATTGTTAACACAGCAAAGCTGAATTAACTGCAACTTTCATTTCTTCCCAGAAACAAGTGTTGAAAAGGGTTAGTTATTGCAGCTTCTGGGAAGTAATATCTTACAGTGAGAGGTTTCTTTTCCCCCTTGTATGCTGTATCTGTACAAATGACAACAAGAACATGCAGCAGTACGTAGCACATTCTCAGCATTTTACTAGGGAATTATATCTGCAATATGTTTGTCAGCATTTTCCTAATAGGTCTCTATATTTAGGGGTTCATAATTCTACTGAAATTTCAGTCTCAACTGGAACTTATCAAACAAATTCTTCACTCAACAAATCTTTCTCAAGTGAACCTCAAAAAGAAAAAAATAGGCCATTAGATGGGAACACATGCATAGCTTATTACAGAAATGACATTACAACTGAAAAGAAACTATACTTATTGTATCAGTTTATACACCAATGGGAACTCTATAAGCTATAGAATTGGAAAGCTTTTCTTAAGAAGAAATAAAAGCTTACAAAAGAATACTTTATCCTTCCTGAAAGAGGAAATTATTAGTGTCGGTTTTAAGAGAAGAATGGAAGACTTTTTTTGAAAGGTAAATTATCACATATCCATTCCTTTCCTTCAGTTAGCCAGGTCACAGCTATCTGCACCTATGCTAATACTGAGAATGTCTGAAATAAATTACATGCAAGTAAGATATAATCAAGAATTATGTAGGTATATTCAACGAAAATTTGAAGCGAGGTGTAAAAGTTAGAATCAATCCACAAAAGCTTCAAGAGCAGAAAAAAAAAAAATCACACACATTAAATAGGTTTTCTTACATGTTCCAAGAAAGGGGTTTACAGACTCAAATTACAGTAGTGCCATGCATTAACAAAATTAAAACCTGTTGTTCAGTGGGAGTAACACAAAAAAGGAAATTGAAGTCAACACATAACAAGTTTCAGCTGATTTAATCCAGTAAAACTTGTGTCACAATGCAGTCAGTGTCAAAAAACAAATGACTGAGCTACCCCACAGCGTTTCAATGGAATCAAAATCTATTAACTGCCTGTACATCAATATTCCTTTGCAAAGACCACTTTAAGTCTCAAGGCTAAAGACACACTCTCAAATGAAGTACATCATCAAGTACCAAATAATTTAAAAGGTCATGAAGAAAGTTATGCTTGAGTAGTGTTGTAACAAATAAGCAAACCAAACAAGCCATAGCTCACCCCCCTCCCCTTTCTGCCTCACTTAGCAACACCCCTCCCTTTCACACAGTGGGGTTTGAAACTCAGATAATAAAAGCTGTCATGTGTTTATTAAGGTCATGAACATACAACACCTGAATGATCTTAATATCCTTGGTACAACTCCTGAACCATATAAATCAGCCACACTTGTCATTTTAAGAGCATCAATATTACATATTTGATAACACAAGTATAACTTTGACGGTGTCAATATTTGCACCCTTTCTAAATGTTTTACAGTGGGAAAAAAAAGTAGAATTCAAATCTCTTCCATATTTATCACATCTTACTGAAGATGACCTCAAACGTTATACATATATCAGAATTCTCTAAGCATAATCCATAGCAGCTTTGAGAATCTAATTCAGACAGGCTTTCATGCATGACTAACATTAATCAACTTACAAATCTTGATGTAGAAGTTTAGCTTAAGAAAAACACAGTAATTTAATCAGTGTTGTACAGTGCAGTTCTACTTTGTTCATCACTACCCATAATACTGTATCATTAAGCACATTTAATTCCACATAAAGCAGTTAGTGAATGCTAAAGCCTTCCTCAGACATCATTTAACCCAGCAAGCCTCAGGCACCACTGGAAAAAGCCTGAAATTCGAGAACAGGGATAAATCCAAAGATAGCATGAGTTTGGAAATATTTTATGTCTCAATGACCAAACACAAGATTGCAATAATAACAAAATCCTGACACTGATAATAGTAATTATTCATAGCAAGACATACCCTAGAAGAGGACAGTGATCTTCTAAGGTATATATTACTCTGTTAAATAAATTAATCCAATATAAATACAGGCTAATTTATTCCTCCATCACCCCCCTTTAAGTTCGAGTGGAATTCCTATATTGAAATGTGGATGCAAGACAGTAAATGATTCCACCCCAACATGGGAAAGTCTCTCTCAATCACTCTCTTCTTCCGAAGGGGTCAAAGAGGCATCTTTCAGCCTCAGCAGAAGGTGTAAATGATGTTTACTGCTCTGTCCCTCTCAAGTGAATCTTATCTGTCCTCAATCAAAAACTGCAATAAGGAGGTCAAAAAACCCTACACATCTCCCACATACTCTTAATCTGTAGGCTGTTATTTAAGATTTCCATAAACCCTGAAGGTTTATCTTTCACAATGTGAAATTAAACCTATGCAGCATCCACCCTATGTAGCAAGAAAATTACTGAGGAAACCCTTATTTTCTTATTATGCTAAGAGTTACAGACCATCAGTCTCACATAGCAACAGAATCCCATTAAAACCAAACCTTCCATCATCAGGAAATGATACAGGAAAGTGTAATTCTTCTCTGAAGCAACATATCAATTGTCACTGAGCAGTGACAGTGGAGAAAATGCTTTCCTGTGGAGTCCTGAGTCATCGGCCTGAACTTCTGCCACATTCTTGCATTAGGCATTTGCCTGCTGAGCAGTTATTTGCGAACACAGCAAGAGATAAACATGTTAGCCATGGGAAGAGCAGAAGGGAAGGGGGGGGAACCAATAAAACAAACACAAAAATGTGGGGAAATAGTGTAAAAACTTGTACATATCAGAAACAAGAAGCAGAAATAATCCTCACCCCAGCATGCATAAAACACGAAAGGTTCTGTAACATGCTCTTTGTAGGGATTCCTCTGAGGGTTCAGAAGCACTTGCTCTCATCTGGTACTTCAGAGTTTATACCTCATTTCCACACATTTTTTGACCTGGAAATTTGTTTGTTTGTTGCTTTCTTACAACTTCAAGTATCAGGCAATAAAACCCTGAATAAGCTGTTCAGACCACCACTAAACTGAACCATTTCATATCAACTGAACTCAATTATTCTGTTTTAATTAACCACAAAAAGATCTAACCCTTAGAAACAAAGACTTCTCTTTCATCTTCCAAGCAAGTAATAAACTATAAGCATTAATAAATTCTGAAATGTCAGTTAAAACTGAAACGTCCCAGATGTTTTATTCTTTCCATATGTGTAAATGCCTGTGGGAATAATCAGCACTCCTGCAAGAACTGCCCCCCAGCCTGGCCACTTCATTAACCATGAAGACATGGATACAACAGACAAAAATGGACCACAATGACAAAACAAACAATTCCACAAGTCTGCTGATCAAGAGATGTCAAAGAAGCAGTGTTGTCAGGGAGAAAGTTAAAAGACCACATGGAAGGAAAATATTTGGGATAAAAATAAGTGGATTATTTTTAATTTCAGAAAAGTTTAACAAGGAAAGTATTGTAAAAGCCTTTAGGAAACATTTTTTTCTATTTTTTTCCCCTTTATGGTAGTTTTCTACACACCTTCAGCACTATCTCAGGTGTGACTACATGGTCTATGCAGTCATTCTAGATCTCACCCTGACCAAGCTAGTAGAGGCTGTGGCCATGGTGGTATTATCTGACAGTCTACAGATTTTACACTAAATTATATGTACAACCATGTAATGGTCTGTTTTACCGTTCATTATGGAATTTGCAATGTAGTCCCACAGAGAACCTACCATCAAGAAAATAATCCACTTTTTCTTTTGTGAGTGAAATCTATATATTCAAACCTCCAAAAAAATTGAATTACAATTTATAGAGAAAAAGGTCAATTAGAAATCAAAGATAATGAGAATTAAACAATGTCTGTTTTACTCAAATCATACATGCAAAAAACTCTCTTCACAGGTTAACATTTTCTTTGCTCACCAACAAGGAATATCCCAGTTTACTACTGCAATATCTACTCTCCCTTAAAAGGTAGCTTACAAAATATTCTGTCAGCCTCCAATTTAATTGAAACTTGTACAGTCAGTGAAAGGCAGAGGGAGGAGATAGACACAATACTGAGGATGTCATTCAGCTTAATACAATCAATGTGAGCCATCATTCAAAACTCACAAAGACATAAAGTGGATTCAAAAGACAAATATTGAGCAGTTCCCTCTGGGGGGAGTAATATCATTCACAAAAGTATAATCTTATCAGATAATAGGAAGGTCTTCAAATTCATTTTCCTCTTAAAAAAATAATAAAAAGAAAATTGCTCTTTGTCATAGATAAAAACAGAACAGAATTTCAGTTTTACTCTTAGGATAAATTCACTTCTACTTAGTGGCTATATTTATTTGAACAAACACACTCACGGAAAACCACTGGAAAATGTAAATTCAAACTCTAAATCCACTGTCAAAGTTAGAAACTTTCCAAATAAATATGTGGTATTTGCAGATATCTGCACTCTGTCATCATGGCCTGCAAACTCTGGAAATTAATTCTGAATTATAATTGAAACAATTCCACCACAATTTAGAGCTTAGCAAGTCTCTTAAACAGCTTTCAAATATGCATAACTAATGTATAATTTTATATTCCAGATCTGTGATCTGGTCATGAGGACATGCAAACTGCGCTGCAGAGAAATCACGATTCAGATGATCACAACTCCTCAACTCTTCCCACGTCTCTCCCATTATGTGAAAGATAAAAAATTATTTCACCTGCAAACTTTTCTTAAACAGGTTTGGTTTTTTGTTGTTGTTGCTATTTTTAAAAACTCAGCCTTTCAAGGCATGTTATGCAAAAAAATGTTCTTTTGAAATTTGAAGTGAGTTTCTAGTCTTCTTTCTATGGGAATATACTTGGTAGTGTCAGCCACAGATTAAAAAATAATCCAGAAATTATTTTTTTTTTAAATCCTGTACTTTAAAGCTGCTTCTTCTTTTTACCACTTTTCATACAGCCATTTCATCTCATTACATGCCTAACAAAGAAGGACTAATGTGACACCGTTAAGTAATTCCTGCTCATCTTTTTATTTTTTCAAGAGAATTTGAAAGCACACATTCCTTCCTGATGTGACTTAATGGCAGACTAGATTTATGAAGTGGCAGTGAAGATCCTGTCCTTTTTGCCAAGATCAAACTCAAGACTTGTGTGAAGGAACCTTTTCACAGGCTACTTCCTGGTAAGGAAGTAGAGACTGAAATTTTAGGCCCAGAGAGCCTTCAAGAGAACAAATTCTTTGCTAATTAATTTTGATTACCTTATAGCTTGGAAGGACTGAAATATAAGGAAAGTATTTGAATTTTACTCCTGGAAAAATGTATTTGATACTTCTACATTATAAGACAACACATTAGTTATACATCTAATTTAGAGATATAGTTCTTCATCACCCAGCCATGACATGAGTTCTGAGAATTAAGATCTGTTTCAAAGGACAACTTTTTTTGTTGGAAGATACTAATAAGGTGCTTGCACCAAAGACATTACTAAGCATGCCACTGACTTCAAGAGACTGAATGCAGAAGTGTAGGTACCCATAGAAGTAAAATAACACAATGTGTTGGAGAATGACATGCATAATACCTAGGTCTTAGTCACTGTCATTCTAGGTCAGTTTTCCTCATTACAAATTGCATCTCTATTCTTTCTAAACTTGGTACAAAACAACCCCCAAACAATATAACATGCTAAGGACTTGATTAGTAACTTGCTGATCTTTTACCTGTAGAAAATTTTTGTTATAGACAGTGGCAAAACCACCAGAACACTATAAAAACTGACAGGACTAAAACAAAACAAAAAACACAAAACCCAATATACTTCTATTAACATTAAGCCATTAATTAGTGTAAGAAAAGCAAAACCCACTACAAATATATCCCCAGCAAGATAAGCTTGACCAGGAAGATAAAACATAATGCCTATAGCAGTAGTTCAGCAATAGAAACACTCAGTGAGAACTGTTGGTACTGAGTGACTTCATCACATTAAACTGAGCACATCAGACAGGTTGCATATTTGGATAATGGAAAAAACACAGCTGTGAAACTCCTTAAGCTCAAATCCATGTTTTCTACTTCTTGAAGTTTTACACAGAATTTAACATTTTCTCCCTTTAGTAAGGCTTCACAAAACATTATCTAGTTCATGAATAGTCACATCAATTTGCACAAAGAACATTACGATCTGCTTACTGCATCATTCAAACTATTTTCATATCACAGTAAAATTGTGAGCGAGCTAGATGATCAAATAGTTAAGCCAAACAAGTTTAAATTGAGCTTCAAAGCACTCACATCAGGGAAAAAAACATGCTCAACAAGGTCTAAACACATCAGGTTTAGGGTCTGTGCAGCAGAGAGCTTTTAAGTTGCAATTATTTACAATTCAAAATCACCTTCATCTACATCTATTTTAGAAAAAGGGAAATGTGTTTTGATTAGTTGTTTTAATCCAGCTGTAATCCTAAGTAACACATTTTCTTAGTTCTTGAGAGGGCAGCTATTTACAGGCTAGCAAGGGATTTTGCTTCTGTCGTACATCTTTTCAGTTTGTCTACATTCATGAACTGCTTTTTATGCCCATTTGAAACGCTAAGTGCTTCAAAAGTACTACAGATTTATGTATAAAACCAAGCTTTAATGCAAGATGATTTCTCCAAAGAGAACTTTGCAAAAGAAGGCCATTCACTTAAAAGCAAAAATGGTAAATTGTATCCCTGTCTACTCCTTTCTGATGCTGTTAATAAGAGAGCATGGATAGAAAGAAAACGTGTACAGTTTAAAATACAAAGATGTGTATTTTTCTTAATGAAAAATTTTAGTAGCTCATTTCAGCCACATGCACATTCCAATTACTCATCTAATCCTGTAGTGAATATTTTCTAGGATGCATTTTACTGCCTTTGAACAAGCTGAATAATTTCAAAACCTGGGAGGCAACTATATAGCATAATTTGCCATAAAGTTTGAAGTTTGTGAGCAAATTAGTTCTACATCTGCAGCAATATTGTATAACACACTACAGAAGAAAGGCTCATTAGATTTTTATCATTTGAAGACCTAATATGGAATTAGTAAGCACCTAGTTGGGAAGCAAAAAACATACAGTAATTAATGTACTAGAGTATGCATGCATTGATTTTTACATGGACTATATTTTAGCTGTAATGATGTCTGGCACCAGACTACAAATCAATAGGAGCCAGTATTGTGCTGTTGGTTTAAAAAAATAAATAAATAAATAAATAAATTAAGCAGAACAATCTTTTGTTTAAGTGGCATGATCAGTGTCCTACATCTCAATTTTGCTACTGCAATACCTGCCATTATTTTAAATAATATTCTCATTTCAAACATATTTAAAATACATATAAACTCCCAGTCTTTGTACTCATTCTATTCTTCTCATAAGGAACATGCTGTCAAATTTAGAAAAAAGCAAAACATTAACATCAAATAGACTGTCTGCTGCATGTGAATATTCATGGGGATTTGTATTTGCTATCATAGTTCAAATGTCACGTTATGCTTTGCTTACCTTTGTTGTTTTTTCTTACAGTTGTTCAGAAAGTTTCAGACTGATATGTGAACATAAGGTGAACAAGAGACTGCATGAGTTGCCTGAAATAGTGATATTAAAAGTATATTAAGAATAAATAAAAATTTAAAAAAATTAAAAAATAATAATTAAAAAAGGTAAATTCTGAAGGTTCAATATCTTATTTAATTCTCAGAAGGCCCCTAAGCTGAAGGGACCCAGGGTGGTTAGCATCAGGGCCCAAATTCCATCTTCACTAGCTCTTTGGGAACTGCACAGGTGTAGACCCATAACCTTGCACAAGGGAGTCTCCAATTCCCTCAGAATTTACAGGGGTACATTAAAGACCATCTCCAAAAAAACCTCTACTAGGGGAAGGGGCAGGCAAGTGATCAAGGCTCTGGGGGCCAAACAAGAAAGGCCTGTGTACGTGGACCTGTGCAGTCATTTCATGACCTTGCTTTCACAGATTTAAAAGAAGTAAATAATAATAATTTTAAACAAAGAAACAAAACACAAAAAAAAAAAAAAAAACAAAACCAAAACAAGCAAAAACCAAAACCAAACCAAAAAAGCCCCACCACACAGTTTTTAGGCTGCAACTTCACAGAAAATGATGGAGGGAAAGACATTATACTAGTGAGAGTTGTAAGATGTACAGAAATCCAAGGACAATTATGGTACATATTAAGGGTATCTGGCCCCATGTAAGAAATCATTTTGCTTAAAACTTCAGGTCAGAACAACCTCCACAACAGTACAACCAATATTATGGCATGCTAAAAATTATCCAGGCAGACAAAAGAATACTCAATTAAGATTCACATTACTGATAACAGAGCCCACTTTTAAAAGGAAGGCCTAAGAAAAGGAAAATAATCTTAATTTAAAAAAAAAAAAAATCAGTCTATGCAATATCTCTTTCTCCCTTGCACCTATAGTTCTTTTACTTCCATGAAAATACCAGTCCTGCTTCCACTCTTTTCCTGCTAGGAATATACAGCCAAGAATAGCTGGCATAGGTAACTTAAAATTCATTGTAATTAGCATACAGAATGAAGGAGATGGAAGTAATGTATTTTCCACTTCTTATACTGTGGCTAGCATTTCGGTATTTTTAGAATAAACAAAATAAATGGGATTACTATGTGTGTTTATAGTATGAGAAAAATAATTCAAAAATGTAATTAGCTCAATAACCTTTAAGAGAAAATATGCATGCAACCTCTCTAAAGGTTGTTGCTAATACACAGAAAAAAAAGCATTATTTATTCTAGAATGTCTTTACATTAGCCAGCTGGTTCTCTTACATACCAAAAGATTAGAGTCTAAAGGCTGTTAGGGACCTACGATCCCATTTCTCTCAGTAGGTGTTACAAACACACAGTTCTGGGGGGGGGAAAAAACAAAAGGACAAGACCTCCTGTGATCTTATCTTACAATTCTTTTCTAAAATACACTGCCAATTTCAGAAATATTCAGCCAATATTTCCCTATAGGGTTGTGATTTAACTGTTTTACCATGTAACAAAAGACTTAAGCCCAGAAAGTAGTAGTTTGTTAAATGAGAAACCTAATATTAGGAAATACTTCTAATTTGAAATTCTACCTTAGAGTGAGGATTGAAAGCATTCAGAAACTCACAGCATTTGACTTGCTATTTTTAGCCAGGAAAGTGTATGATCTAGTGCAGCACCATTTGCTTTTTTAAATTGATTGCACTGTCTTTTTGCTGGTAATAAATATACTATCCTAACACCATTTACATAAAAATCTGGAGCCGACACAGTGTCAAGCTCAAATGCAGTACAGCAAATCTGTGTTTGAGTGACCTTTATGTATAATGTGCCCACAAAAACCTACTAACAAAATAAAGCTTTTTCAGGGCTGTCAGGTTTCACCAACACAAGGTTAGAAAGGATAAATCAAGATACAGCAGAAAGAGTAGTATATGGTGAGGAAAATAAAACAGAACAGCACTCTTCAGAAGACAGGCTAGTTAAAGAGAATCCAGCATTACACTCACTCTGATCTGCTGGGTTTAGTATTCAAGTAGTTGAGACACTGATGATTTACATTTCAAAGAAAAAAATGAAGCTTGCTGATGATCTTCTACAGAGCGTGGGTGAGACTGCCTAATTCTTCATGACCCGTATCCATGGAAGCAGCGGAAGCACCTTTGGAGCCCACCCTTCTTAGCAGTGTTCATGAAACTTGTCTCTCTCACCCCGGACACCCACACTTGCCACTATAAACCTCGACTCAAGCATAAAGAGGTAAACTGCTCTCTCTTGGTGAGAATACCAATAAATCAATAAATCCAAGGGAACTACGTCTAGGAAATATATATGTGTGTGTGTGTGTATATATATATATATATATATATGAACAATGGCAGGTTGTTCACCTGCAGATGAAGAAATTAAGAATGTGCTTCAATTAACGCACATCTTAATTTCACAGATTTATATATTTTTTCTCTGCAGTTGCAATTAACGCAATGAAACCAACAGTCTCATTGATAATTTTTGTACATGTTGTCTTAAATTTGACTATATCTACAGCAGCAGATGTCAATATATCCCCTAACACTGCATAGCACTAAATTTCTCAGAGGAAGATTTTGGTTCCTAACTCTCAAATTTCACTATCTTGATACCTTTTGGGGAAAAAAACCCACAACTATGCTGAAGAACAGAAAACTTGTCTAATGGGCTCAGATTGTTATTGTATAAAGAAAAAGAAGTGATATATACAAGAACAGCATTTGGCCATTCTCTTGTTGAACTTTAAATTAGGATTCAGTTCATTGCACAGTTGAGAAAGAAATTTGCTTTGATTTAGGTTCCTGACAAGTTTCTACTTTGCCCATGATCAAAAGCAGATTACAAGAAATTAGGTCTGAAAGGTTTTTTTAGGAGAATAAACGTGTGAGATATTCTCTTTAGAACCATAGTTGCTTCTGTCAGGTATCATTGAATGGTTTGGATTGGAAGGAACCTTAAAATGATATAATTCCAAATCCCCTGCCATGGGTAGACATACCTCATATCCCTATATGGGCATAAAGGAGGCCACTAATTTGTTTTCCTTCATTTAAAGGCATCAATTTATAATCCACAATTCCTATCTGAAGAACTTTTCATGCTCTCTTAATGTATAAATAGATATGAACAGATAAGTAAATAAAAAGAACCAACCTTTACATCCTCCTTGGCAACTTAATACTTTCAAAACAACATCCTTGAGACTTCTCCTGTCGCTGACAGTGTAAGACGATACTTCTGCAACCTCACCATCCTATTAAAGTAAATTGGGCACAACAGTTATACCTGTTTTCTCCACTGCAATTTTGAGTTCCACTCCTAAAACAGAGTGCAAGTGGGGTGTCTTATCTTCTCCAATTCAAAAAGTCCCTCACAGTCAAAAATAGCCTTTGTGAACTCCATATCAACTTGATAGATAAAACAAGAGTATTTACATTCATTCTCTTTCTCTAAACTCACTGCAGCTAAAAAAAACCCACTTGTGTGTCTGAAGGATCTGACTTGTGTCTGTCTGAAGGATCCCTTAAACAGAGTATTTGGTTATTATAGTTAAAAGAAATAAATATTTTTAAAAGTGAACATCTAGATGTTTTGTTTTGATTCTCTGTGAGGGTAACAGAAACAATGTTCACTTCTCCCCCTTCACATCTCCCCTCTTTTCTTTCACAAGAATATCCTATTTAGTTCCACAGTCTGAAAATGACCTTTCATTTCAACAGCTCTGTGGGCTCCACTACTTGCAGAAATAAACATTTTCTTCCTGGCACAATAGCAACTCTTTTAATATTCTCTTCAGACCTTCTCTTCACTGCAATCCTAATAAACGCATTCAGGTTTACGATAAAGAGAGATCCTACCAGACAAATGGCAGCAAGGTTACAAGCTTGAGCTGGTGACCTTCTGAAAGCTTGTTTTCCAGAGCTGCCTGATGGGGTGAACATTCCAGTGCTGTTATTCATTGAAATAGGAACTCTGAATATTCCCCTTTTCTAAACAAAGTCATTTTACTTTGACAGCATCTCATCACTGGCACTCTCCTGTACATCTCCTAGGTCAGGAAAGAAAGGTGAACAATTTATCACTCATGAATCCTTGATTTTAATGCAGATATTAACTGAAATTCAATTTCTATTGAATGCATATTTTGAGTATTATATACACATACATATGCAGAAGCATTAAGGCACAAAGGCTAAACATATCCATCAGATATGATCTGAACTGGGATAGAGATACAGCATTTTTCAACTACAGGATAAAAGACTGATGACTTGTACTTCACAAATTCCTGCTTTTTCAGAAATCTTTCAGCCATTTAGCCATTAGAAAGCAAACAGCTTAACAGGGTTTCAAGTTTAGTAATTCATTTGACTTCAGCTTGCAGGAGTTAAAAAAGGGTTAGGTCATACAGGTTCATTTATTCCGAATACCAAACCTGTAATGATTTGCCTGCTTCCTTTGCAGGAGGAGGATTTATAGATTGGATTACACCCCACAGAGCTATACGTAAAGGTGTCCTTCCATGTGCTGATCTCCCTCTTTTGGCACAGAGATTTCATGTCTAAGATACTCCCTGGGTGGCAGAGAGAGGCTCACCATTGTTTTTGTCCCACACCGAGAAAGCTGATGTCATCACTTCAGATGAGTATGGGTTTCCTATTTGGGCACTACTGCAATCCAAACTTAAAATCTGCCTCATGAAACTTCATGTCTTTCTCTTTTCTGCCTGAAAAGCAGACAGGGTCAGTCCTTACCTTACATCCTAAAAGGACACTTTCAATTTGCCAGGAAAGAGTCAGAAATTCAGCTTGCTTCAGCAGAGAGAATTACAGGGTACAATCCCAAGCAAATTAGTAACACACCAGAGCAAGAAAAATAAGGTCACAGTGTCTTTCGCATGCTTTTGAATAGGACACTCACAGTTGGTCTAGATTCTTGTGCTAATACCATCTTTGAAGGCATACTTTTAATTAACTGGAGTAGAAAAAGTGGGTAAGAGAGGTGTGGAAAGCAAGCTTCACGTTCCTCTAACCACTCTAAGCTAGAGGAGTTTGGTTTTATAGTGTCCTTTTGATGCAGTTCCTTCCGGAACACTGAAAGAAGCTCAACCTTGAATTGAGTCAGAGTTGAGTCACTTGTTCTGCGCAGGCCTGTCACCCAGTAGGGCAGGGGATGGCAGTGCCCAGGGGGCTCCCTGAGCTATGGGAACCCACAGGGGAGCACCAAGACCCAGACTGGCACACCCAGGGTGGAGGAGGCACTGTGAGCATCTGCATCAGCTACCCCGCCCATGGTCAGTCTCCACCCAGAGAGTGCTGTTGAGAGAGGCTGCAGTGCAGACTTCACTGAGACCTTTCTAGGGCAGGGACAGGCAGCAAACTTGCCTGCAAAGTTGGGCCCAGGTGGAGAACCTGCAAGTGGCTGAGCTGCATAAGGTAGTGAGAAGGCAGTGGACCATCAGGGAGCCTGAGAAAGAATTAGCTATCTGGTCCAAAGCACAGTCTGCAGTGGACTTAAAACAGCCACAGACTCCACCCTTGCAGCACATACAGAAGGAGATAGAAGGCAACAATGCAGAAGAATGGAAGCTTGCAGCAGCAAGATGCTCAGAGGGCTGGCTCACCTCTCTTAATTAAATTGGACTGAGAGAGTTGTGTTTTTCCAGCTTGGAGAAGGTTCTGGGTAGACCTTGTATCACCTTCCAGTACTTAAAGGGGTTAGGAGAGAGCTGGAGGGACATTTTGCAAGGGCATGTAGCAATAGGTCAAGGGGGAATAGCTTTGAACTGAAAGAGGGTGGGTTTAGATCAGATATTAGGAAGAAATTCTTCCTTGTAAGGATGGAGAGGCAGTGGCACAGGTTGCCCAGAGAAGCTGTGGATGCCCCATCCCTAGAGGTGTTGAAGGCCAGGTTGGACAGGGCTCTGAGAAGCCTGCTCTAGTGGAAAGTGTCCCTACCCATGCCAGGGGGTTGGAACTGGTTGATATGTAAGGTGCCTTCCAACCCAAGCCATTTCACAATATGGTTCTGTGATTATAGAAGCAGTATCTCCATCTATGTAGATGTCTATGGTTTTCTATAGCTCTCCACTAAGTCCATCAGCTATCACCAAGGAGTGCTTCCAAGTTTATTCGGCAACACAGGGAACTATAAAGTAACAGAACAACAACAGAACATTTGGAGATTTTGTAAAATCCTGGAGATTTTACAATATTGTTCCATGTTCAGGTCTGTATTTGTATACCTCCTAGTAGGCAGACATATATTTTCTGTTATGTTCTAGTAAGTAACTGTACATATTCTAAATGGTGCTTTACGATACCACATATTCATGTTATTAATATTTTTCTCAAAGAGAGAATATTTTTATTCCTCTTCAGTGTTGAAATAATCTTTTGTTCTCATTGGACTCAATGATCCTCATGGGTCCCTTCCAGTTTGGCATTCTGTGATTCCATGATCTTTTAAAGTAACCAGCTGCTTCCTGCTGGGATCTACAGCTCAGCTGGTACCACTGTAAAACCATTTCTTCAAAACATTAACATTTATTGCAGCTTTATTTGTTAATTCTTCTATAACCTTAAAACTACCTTTGTCAGTCTGCACTGCCCCTACCAATGTGTTGTCCTCACTGCAGCAGTTCACTACAATTCAGTACCTTTGCTTGCAGTTACCTTTTGTATAGAGGAGTCTGTAACTGGGAAATAGGAATAAATTATATCCAGGCAATTCCAACAATGCAGAAAGACTTTAGAGATCATAAACGTCAGAAAGTTCAGTGTCAGTTTCTCAGAGGGTAAAACAGAACAGAAAGTTAGTAAAAAAAGATCCTGCAGTAAGCAATAGGGCACGAATGCAGAGATGTTTGTCAAGCAAACAGGGTTAGGTGAGCTGTCATAAGGTCTGAGCTCTTCCCATCCAGAAATTGTGTTCTTCAAATCATAGTCACTAAAAGATGCTTGGATTTACAAATCCACTAATATCTTTAAAAGGTAGTTTTCTTCCTCTATTAAAGTCAAGAGGATTTAGTTGTCCAAAACAACATAGTTTAAGAGACTTATCTGCGTATGACCTAGAACAACCCTTTATAAACCAAACCTTCAAAATGAAACTAGAGGTATTTAGTGTAGTTCCAAGCAAGCAACTCTTGCCAAGTGGCTGTCAGATCAGAATGCTGTGCAGTATACTTGACAGAAAAGTTAGTGTAGTAACAATAAAGCAACCCAAGATTTAGTACTGGAAGAATTCAAAGACTGCCAAAAGAATTACACTGTAAGTGCTCCCTGTAACAGAGATTTTGGGATTCTTATTCATGCATACCTAGACTCCCACATTTACAAACAGATGCTCTATTGTTTCAGGGGCTTCTCAAATTTAGATTTGAGATAAACATAGGCTACTCTTAATAAAAACTAAATATGCATTTTAAAGGAGTGGAGAAATAACTACAGATATTGGGAAAAACCCATCACCCCAAAATGCTTGAAACAGTAGAACTGTAAAAGTGTGGCAGTCATACAAAACAGCTATTCTAATCTGCATAATTAGGACATTTTTACAGATCCAAGTAGTCTTTCCGTTTATAACTCAAGGGCTATCTACACTACCACTTAATGCCATTTTCCCACTTGGCCCCCACCCACCAAAGTTTTGAACTAAAATACAGGCACACCATACTGGTGTGAAACCAGTTAGGTTACCAGGATTAGTCATTCTGATGCATATTCTGTTTTGAAGTGCATCTGTTTTAGGCAAATGGATTTATATTACTGCACATGTCGTAGTTGAGACATACTACAAATGAAGGGAAAATATGAACATTCCAATGATTAGGAAAAAAACAAAAACAAAAACAACACACACACAAAAGTGAGGCATTAAATATAAGAGGACAGGAGCCAGAAATGAAATTAACTGAAGAGCTTAACTCACCCCTGGAATGAAGTGGTATTCATTGTTGAAAATACAAAGCAGACTGTCAATTAACGAATAGAATTCTTGTGTCTTTTACAATAGACCTTTAAACCATTCTGACTCAGGAGGTTCAAATTTTTTTCACTGGGGGGCACAGGGGCTACAGAGCTCAAATAAGTTTTGTTCAGCTCCGCCTCACATCATATCAGAATCCCTGGAGGTTTTGTACTAGCATTCCCCTCGCCCCTCCCCACTAAAAAGAAACCTTACTATTATCCAAGTGAAAAACTCAGAGAACAGTTCACACTGCTGTTTAACAAACTTCTGAAGCTACTAAAACAGGTTTCAGGGTCTACCTTCCCCTCCCTGATCTTGCCCAGGCAAGTTGCTTTAGTGAAGTACAGCCTTCACAGATTCACAAATTCCCATATTCATAACTTCCAAAACAAGAGGTCCATAAGGAAGTTTCATATTTAGGTTTCCATATGCCTATCAAACATTTTCTGAACACTGTAAAAGGCACTAAGGTAAGACAGGTCATCTAAAGTTTATTAAAACATCTGTGCCTTCCAGGATGGAGTTCACAAATTGTGAAAGCAACATTATTCAGCCAATTTAACAAGATTAGCCAGCCTGTTTTTTCCACTTTCTCTCATTTCTTCATCCATAACAAGCTAACTTGTAGCTAAGGGAAAACAAGCCCTTTTAAAGCTTTGTTCTTTCACAGCTAGTAAAGTACAGCATTTACAATTGGGAACTATCATGTCAGAAACACAGTAGTTTCTCACGGGTCATTCAAAGTGCACTACACAAACCAAACCCAAGAACAGAGAAAGGAGACCGGGAAGAAAGCAGACGAATTAACAGTTCTAAATTTTAGTTAAACTCTGTTCAACCTTCTCCTTCTCAAAGCCAGCTAGACAACTAATAAGCTTTGTGGAATTCCGACTCTTAATTAACACACAATTATTTCCCCAGAACGATTAGGAGTTTCATCAAATGTTCAAGAGGTCAGTTTTTACAGCTCCAGTTAGATTACTGTCTACATTTAGGAGCAAGGGTTACCTCTCCATATTTTATTGCTAACTGACTATAATTTTTAAATGCAATCACATCTTTAAAGGACGCCTGCATTTTCATTCCACAAGGCTTCCCTCTGTGTGGGCACATAACATTCTCAGCCCAGTAATTCAGCCACTTGACATGAAAAGATAACAGCCATTAATGTAAGCATCCCAATTAAACATTAACTGTTTGAAAGCAGAACAATCTGTGAGCAACCACCTTTCTCAAAGGCTAATCCAGCATTTTACAGACCAAGGTCTGAGACTCCCTATGAAGGAGATGATCATCAAAAGCAAAATGCTAACCAAAGCAAAACCAGTTTCACCAGCAGCTTGCACCACTAACTTCCACTAACATGATTGATGCTCAGTAAACAGAACCCCTCCCAAGGCAGTCCAGCTTCTCAACTGGCAATTAGTTCTTTCCTGACTTCTGGCTGAACACACAGTTCATTTTAAAGCCCTGCCTCAGTTTTTTGAGAGCAGAAGGTGTGAGTTTTAAATCATAATGCCGAAGCACTTGCCCTTAATAGGACAGTCAATCAACAGACCTTCATCTTACTTTTAACCACCTACAGCTGTCTTCAAACAAAAGCCAGCTATGATACCTATGGTCCCAGAAATTTCTTCCTCAGGGTAGGAGAAATCATCTCCTCTAAACACACTAGCTTTCTTCTGCTCCTTCTAGCTGTACCTCTATGCTGCAAATTAATACATATTATTTCAAGATATCACTTGGGGAATTCCAGTGCACTACACTAGAAAGGCATAGAAGATTGACAAATCTGGCCAGCTTTACACTTTAAAATTGTACAAAGCCCACTTACTGGCAGCAGCAGGCAAACGGCCAGCCCTTCCACCTTGTTCCTCATTTTAGCTGCACAAACCTGTCAGTCCTTCACACCACTATGGTAAACCAGCTGCGAGTGGCACACAGGAACATGGAGCTGATGGAAGTTCCTCATTGCAAAGATGAATATGATGAAATGATGAATATGATCAGCTAGGAAAGCTGAGCCTGAGAAGCTGCTGCTATTGTTCTTTTACCCTTCCAGGTCACGGCTCTCTTCTTCATGCTGTAGTTTACCTTGCAAAAAAAGGGCTTTCAAAAGTCACCCTCTTTCCAAAATGAATAAAGTTTCTCTCAAGAAGGCCACTGAGCAGTTCCAGAGGGTCAGACAAGGGCTCAGCTAAAAGAGTGTCACCATTTTTCCATGTCAGCGTAGCTCTTCAAGAAGTATCAAGCCCACTGTTTCCTTTGGCCAGAGCAAATTTGCATTGACAGTGCTGTGACAAGCCACAGACCTTTGGTTATCCCTGTAAAGCAGTATTTGGAGGCAGGGAAGCTTTGCTCTGCAGCTTCCATGTCCTTTAGCTTGAAAGGGACACCACTCTTTTCAGTCCCACTGTTGCCTAAAATCAAGGAAAAAAACTTTCGAGACAATTCTACTGTAGGTAAAGTAGAGAGCAGTTCTTTAATGAATGCTTTCAGGTGCATGGAGTATACAGGCGCACACACAGAATGGGGTTCTTACAAGTTTATAACACTATTTGATTATCATATCTAGTGGGTTTATCCAAGCCAAGAACCTTTTGCCCCTTTTGCACCCTCAGAATGGCCCCATTGGAGCACTTCCAAGGGCTCTGGGTCTTCTACCTTGTTTTGACTACAGTATGTCTTATTATTCTGGTCCAGGTGCATGAGTCCCAAACAAGATGTCCTTGCTGAAATCTCATCCATTGAAAAGACTGTTAAATAGAATCTCAAGAATGCAGCACAAACCATTAGAAACTGTTAGAAACTATTCGCTGTTACTTCAAGTGTGAGAAACTATACAGCTATATAAAAATCTACAAATATATAAAAATCCCAAGGCATCACCACAGCCTGTCACAGCTGGTTGGCAGGACCAGGTATCTCCAGCCGATTTGCCCTTTGACCAGAGGGCTGCAGAGGGCCCCTCCTTGGCTGCAGAGAAAGACAATGAAGGCAGCATGGTCACTCCCGCTGAACTCAGGTACCAGCAGCCTTTATTTGACATGTTCTCCTTTGCTAAGGCACTCCTTGTCCCTGCCACCCATTCCTGGCAGCTGTCTTGTTGAAAAGGGTGGATGCTGTGCTAACAGTCTCTCCAGGGCTGCTTACATCTTCTTGGCAGGGCTGGCAATCCCGAGGCTTTCCTCATGGTGCTGCAACAGACCTGTCTGCACCCCTTTGCTAAAGGAGAGAGAAGAAAAGGCCTCCTCACCTCTATGGCTGGAGAGAAGGGCTCCCACAGGCCCAAAGCCTGGCTCAGGCCAGTAGTCCCTGGTGGTGCTGCCGAGGCCAGCCTGCTGCTCTGTAGGGCCCGTCGTGGGCCCTCGTGCCACAACCACACTTACTCTTCCATTACTGTCCTCTGGAGCTGCAGCTCTTCCTGTTGCTCTAATGTTCTCTGCCTTGCCTTGCTTTGTTCCTTCTCCTTCAGCTTCTCAGCATAAGCCTGTCTCAGGAGGTGGGAAGGGCGATAGGGATCCTCAAAGACATAGGGGCAGGAGGCCTGCAAAGGCAGAGGAGATTCTCCTAAAGCACTACCAACAATAGCTGAAGCTGCTCCAAAGCTTCAGCCAAGGCATGTCGCTTGCATGGCATTGGCTTGGCCTTTACAGCAATGGTGCTGACTGAGAGCACAAAGCAGACAGCCCACGGTGCAGCCAGCTGCACATGCAGCCTGGGGCCTCAGGGACAGCTCCTCCTGAGGGGCAGAGGGAAGGCAGAAGTCCTTTGCCTGGCCCCTTAGCCATGGCACCACTAGTCTGCCAGGATGCCTTCCCAGCTCCCTCCCAGGGTGCACGGAGGAGAAATGCCCCTTTTCCTGGGGACTGTGAGGTACATGCCATACCTGTCCTTGCTCCATGCCCTGCCTCGTTCGGCTGCCAAAGTATTTGTGCCACACTTCTGCTTCCACCTCAGGACGTCTGGATGCCATCAGCAGCTGGAGCTCTCTTTCTTCCCTCTCATTGTAGAGGGAGTGTGTTCCCTGAAGCCCATGCATACACCACACAAGCAGCATTAGTCACCTTGAGCTTGGGTGGGCAGCTCTTGCTGCCTCTCCTGTCCCAGCTCAGAGCCTGAAATGCGATAAAGGTTTGACAAAACCCTGGGATGTACCATTCCTGAGGGTTGTGGAGCACACTCAGGATGCTTCAACTGGCGGAGCAGTTGAGTTGGAGATGTGGGCTGCATCAGCACTTCCTGAGTCTTCTCCTGGATTACAGGCAGGAATCTAAAGAGGAAGGCCAGCAGCCTGAGTCTACAGGAGCCCAGTCTGAGCCTGTACCTGTGGGGTAGGCTTGCACCCTGCCCCAGGGCATCACTCGTCAGTTCAGCAGGAGGACCATGTGTCCAGCAGGACAAGGTCTCCAGCACCATTTGGCATCAGTACACGCACCCCAGCCAAAGGAAACCTCTCTCCCCCCCTGCCATGTGTGTGCACCATACACCCTCAGCCACACCACTCCTCTACAGGGCTCACCCTCCTTGGCCAGCCTCCTTGTCTTTAGTCTGATCAGATTCCATTGACTGCTGGCTGGCCTGAGAAACCCTCCGCCGAGCCAGGAACACAGGATCCAGCACGCTGACTGCAAGCAAGGGGAAGAGAAGTGTCTTTGAGGTAATGTGGGCCAGCGTGAGAGGCAAAGTTGCTGAGTTGTGTCACACAAGGCTCATCAATAGTCCTTGCCAGCCCTAGGAGCCAGAGTCCTAGGCAGGCCCCTGTCCCTCGTCCACACTGGATCTGCTCTGGAGCTGAATTCCCACCAAGCCACCCACCTCTCTGGGGCATGGCTTTTCTCCTCTCCTTCCCACAACCACCACCAGAAGTGACCCCCTAGTGGGAAGAAGTGGGAGGTACTGGGAATCCCCGGGGCCCACGGGGTGCCTGGGTTATAGGGATGGGTTGTAGGGCCCACCCACAGCTCAAAGCCTCTTACAGAATGCATCGCCCCACAGTGACCCCAGACTTCCTGCGCTCATGAGGGCAAGAGCACCCTCAGTCCCCTGCCAGCACTCATTCAGGATGTTACCTCTACGGGAACCTCCGCCCCAAGGTGCCGACTCTCTGCTAGGCTTCAGGGAAATCAGAGGGGCCAGTGGCTGGTGTGGGGTTACCACTACAAGACTGGAAACAAGAAGGTACCAATTGGGTAAAGCTGGGGCATCAGGCTACCTTGGGGCCTGAGAATTATAAGCTGCTGGTACCCATTTTGGGAGCCACTGCCAAGACTTTGGAGGACATGCCCTCCCTGGTGCTGTTCCTCCAGACACTCCCACCTCTCTCAAAGCACAATTAGCACATCTGCAATCTCCAAGACAGGGAGGAGTGAGCAGTGGGTGGAACAGGAAGCTCTCATGGGAAGGTGCTAGTCTTCCCCAAGTTTGGCTGGAAAAGAACCTTGACAACCTGGGGGCTGCAGAAGCTGCAGAATCCATCCTGTTTACCTTGGCAGTACGATGACCTCATCTTGACTGACTCTACTAAAATCATTTTGTCCTGGAAAGGCCACAATCCTCATCATGTCAGAGTCCTGGAAGGGGACAGCAACACATCAGCAGACACCCAAAACACACACTGGTTGCTCACAAAGGTGGAAAAGTGCCTTGCTGCTCAAAGACACAAAGGCTGCTTCTCAGAAAGCCTCACACCACCTTCTCCTTGATGGCACTCATCCCTCCTTTGAAGGGGCCAAGGTGCTACTGAGACTTGGACTAGCTCATCAGGAGCATGCCTAGGATGGGTGGTGAGTGAGGGCGTGACAGCTGAGAGAAGGCAACTGTAGAGGTTTGACAGCGTTGCCACAGAGCCATGAAGAAGAATCCCACAGAAATTACAAGCTCACCTCGAGAAGAGCTTTCAGCATGTTTCCTGTCGTATCCAGCTTCAGCAGGCAGCGATCAAAAAAGGTCATGCTGACCACTTTTCTTCGCACAGCAAGGATCCCGATGCCCTTGAAGGAGAATTCCACCTCCTTGTTGTCTCGGAGGGCCCCAGCAAAGCAAAGCAGGGTCTCATGTATACACTGCTCCACAATTTCTCGGCGGAAGTGGGTGTCTGCTGCAATCTCCTCAAAGTCCAGATGAACAATAGGTGTCTCATCTAGGAAACAGGAAAAAAGCAACAGGGTGTCTCCACCAGAGTTCAGCCAATTCCAAGCACCCAGCCTTCAGGCAATGTTCTGCCAGACAGTGCTCCCCTTTCAGCTTCAGCCACCTCTGCAGAGCCAAGCTGGTGGACAGGAGAGGCCAGGCAAAGCTTTTGCCTCCTGCTGCAAGCAACCAGCTGGAGCTGGAGTGCAGGGGGAGCTGGGCAGATGAGGCTGGCTCCCCAGGGAGGGGAAGGGTGCTGGCTGTCCTACATTTACCCATGCTAAGTACTCTCCAGGTTGGAAGTGCCTTTCCTTGGCCATATCAGAGCTGTTGGCAACAAGCCAAATGCAAGCGCTGTGTAGGGAATGCATCCCATCTTCTTACCAGGAAGTTTGATGTCATCACACTCCAGGTTGTAAAACGTCCTCAGTGGCTTGCTCAAAATAAACACAGGTCTCTCAACAGGCAAAACCTTGCCCTCTTCCACAGTGGTGTGCACTTGGACAAGTGCAAATGTCCCAGCTCCAATCTCCACTGCCTGAAAACCAGAGCAAGAGGAGGGAGCTTTAGGAGGACTGCCCAGTGGCTGCCAGGTGGCTGACATGACCCTAGGGATGGGCATTTTAGGTCCTGCTCCAGAGGCTCGGAGGGACAGAGTGAGGCACGTGCAGGAGGCAACTCACCCTCTTCTGCAAAAGTTCTCTGTGGATGTAGCGAGATGCTCCAGACCAGACTTTGCAGATTTCTAGAAAGCAAAGAAAAAGTCATGCCATTCTCTGATTCAACAACAGCCATCATCCCCTGTGCCCCTACCCATACCAGTGACAGTGGAGTGCCCTTAAGCCCCCCTTGCCCTAAGTAAGCACTCTCAGTGCTGGGGCTGCCTAGCCGCATTTCTGACTCCAGGCTCAAAGCAACCCACCCTGTGTCCATGACAGGCCTGGGGAGGAAAGGCAGGCAGTGGTTTTGGGAAGATTTCCACTCCTAGATACTGCCAGTGCCTAAAGGTCTGGGCTACTGTGGAATCCCAGGCAGGGGCTAATGAGTATGTCTCAAACACACATAGTCAGATGGCTGTGAAGCCAACCAAGGATTGTTGGTAATAACAGACAATTTTTGTTGGTAATAACCAGGGATCATTGGTATTAACGTGCCATGAGAAAGGAAATGTGTGGCTGGAGAAGGGGGCCATGAGGAAGGAGAGGAGCACTTTTCTGGGACAAACATCCTTGTTACAGATCCTGGAGATAAGCACAATACAGTACAGTACAAATGCAGGAATGAGACCAAGAAGTGGCGATGTACTGTAGGGGTGGATCAAGACCACCAAAGATCCCCAAAACCCTCCAACCCATTTCCAGAAATGTGTGAAAGAACAGGCTGCACATGATAACTAATTTGTGCAGAAAGTGAGACACCTCTTTGAGGTGGGGAAACCTGTCTATAAAAAGGCACCCCCACCAAGCACAAGCAGTGACCCCAGGAGCCTGGGCATCCTATCAGCTGGGCCAACACTGGAACCAGAAGTGGTGATTCCTTCCTTCCTTACCTTGCCTTCCTTCCCTTCCTTCTCTCTTTCTCTCTCTTCCGCTTTAATTAATCTCTTCCTTTCTTTCCCCCTCTTCACCTTACCCATTTATCTAAAACTCACTGCCATGTGCTTATACAGTATGTCAGGGACTAACAGCAATTTCAATGCCAAGTGTAATTTATTAATAAAATATCATAATTTTTTGTGGACTCTCTGATTTCTGCTGTTCCTCTATACCATGAGAATCTATAAATCTTGGGTGCTCCTTTCCTCTTAAGGGTGGGACATGACAGCTACCAAAGTCACGTGAGCCTTAAGGCACCGCAAGGCAGGGCTCTTCTTGCAGCAGTCTGTGTCCTCCAAGAGTCCCACATATGCCCCAGCCTTGGGGTATTCACAACTCATCTCCATGTAATCATGGCCCTGACAGTGCTCCTGCAAGGGACACCCATGGTCTTACCACTGGTGCTGAGCTCTTTGAGGGTTGGGAGCTCCTCTGGCCCTACAGATTTAGAGAGCAGGTAGTTCTGCATCTTTGTCTCCCTGCAGTGCAGCAGCTGAGGAAGAGGTGCTTATCCTGCTACAAAACCCCTCTGCTCCTCTCCTCTCCTTGATGCTTCTCCCTAAGCAGCATCTCCAATGCTCTCCTCAAGTCTCTCCTTGTCTCCTGGCAGCAGGGCAGCTCCTGCAATACAGAGCAGAAAAGGCACCTGCCCTGCTACAAAATGCCTATGCTCCTCTCCTCCCCCTCAACACTTTTCCAAGCGGTGTCTCCAATGCTCTCCTCCCACAGCCTCCCTTTGCCTCCTGGCAGGAGGGCAGCTTCTGCACAGCAGAGTGCTGGTGAGAGCAGTTCTGGTGTTGCTCAGGCCTCTCCAGAGGGTGTGCTCCAGGGACACTGTATGGAGGATGAGCTGTCCCTGGGATGTGGAACACTATGACATCATGCCATGGGACACAGGGCTGCACTGAACCTGCTACACAGCCCCACCCACGTTTGGCTCCAGCATGAGCAGGACAGCCCCACTGGGCACCTCGGGGTGCTGCACTGACAGTTCTGCTTGCACAGCTCAACTCATCTTCCCCAGCTGGCCACACAGAAACTCCTGAAACCTGGAGAGAAACATGCATTAGTGCTGAAGGGGCTTCATGCACTCAGTAGAGGGGTGGAGAGTTCCACCCCAAGTTACAAGGGAAAGCAATGCCACAGGGTTTGGCTCACAGGGCAACACTCAGCCCCTCCTATCCCCTAGGGCCACTGGGATGGACCTCTTTCCCTACAGCAGGATCCACAAAGAAGGCCCACAACTGCACATGTGCCTTGCAACTGCATCCTCTGATGCACAGTCACCTTCCTGGAAGACTTCTCTTGGCATGATTGTCGGCTTCCCAAACCTTCCACCTAGTTTGCAGAGATTCTTTGCACCTGGCCACAGGCACCCAGATAAACCAGCTCAGATGGGGACTGATATCCCTGTGCAGGTGGTATAAAAAGTCACCTTCCTCAAGACAGGAATTGTGTTTGACCATCAGCTTGTCATTGTCTCCATTAGGTATCACTACACTGTTCAGGTACATAAAGCACAGCTGAAATGAAGAACTCATGTGCAGGCATGTGTAACTCAGCCACTGAGTATGGTGTACCAGGTGTGAAGGAACATGGCCATGGTGGCTGCTGTTGTCAGGTAGAATACCTGAGGTAGCTACCATGAGGTGATGGTTGATCCAGATTCTTTTTCTTTTTTAATATAGGCAACTTCTGGTTCTTTATTTTTAAACATTGACCAGTTCCTTTATTTAATTATATATTACTTTAAAATACTGTCCATGAAAACTTATTAAGTTTCCATAATACCTTGTGAGTGCCTTTTCATTAACATTTCTTAGACTTTCCATAAAAGTGTGATTTATGGCCTTATTCTACAACCACCCATCAGAGAGATTTTGAATTCACTACGACAGTCTCTGTGAGTAAATGTTACTCATGTACATTAGGGGTTTCCAAGTCATGCAATTAACTTACAAATGTTTGCAGGTTCTTTCTTCATTTTTTCATAACATAGTCAGGCACAGTATTAATATTCAGTACTGAGTCTAATAAAATTTCTATTACCTTCTGGGGTTAATAATGAACACAGCAGGGACAAAATCAGTATCACTGTATTAACTATCATTAAATAAGGTATCTAAGCATCAGCATCATAGCAAGTGAAAAGCTTAGTGTATATAAAAAAAATTGAATTTGTCTACATATGTTATTCAAATCCTAACTTTAACATTAAGCCTTGGATTTTAAAATTAGTAACGTGCAAACACATTGTGCATGGTCAATTAAACCAAACTCCATTACTTCACATAATTGCAGGAACTGTGAAAATCAGAACTTGTGCTGGTTTGAAGGTAAACTGGCAGGAGAAATGAACTTGACTCGAGGAATTACAAGTTACAATTTACTAAAAAAAAAAAAAAAATACAATAAATACAATGATACAGAGAAAAATTGGTTTCAACCCACAAAAAACAGATGTATAACGCAACACCCTGGGGCACAAACAGAATGGTGTTCATTAACCCCTGTGCTGAGCGCCATGTGGTCCCCCAGAGCGTAAAGTTAAAGGAAAGGAAAGGTCACAGTCTTGTTGAGAGTGGCAATCACAGTCCTGTTGAGGTTCTGGTCCTCCTCTGGATCTGATTAGTGGTACCAGAAGTTCCAAAACCCAAAGATTATATATGCTCAGGTTCAGGTGGGAATACCCAGTACCTCCCCCAAAGGTGGGGAGTTTCACAATGGTTTCTTTAATTCTGTGACTCATGGAATATATTTGGAATCTTTGACGGTCTAGGTTGTTGCAACTGCCTATTGTGCCAGTCCCTAGCGGCCCATTAGCAAACCTGACCCCCCCATGCTGGGTGTGAAGGTGCTAATGCCTCCACAGAGGGGAGTTATCACAACTGAGTCACTGGTGTGAAGACAGAGACGTTCCCGTGCCTCGCAGGGTTCCTTAACACCCGGCTTGTACCCTGAGGTGTCAGGTGTGCCTTGGGCAGCTGCTGCAAATGATTCATTAACAGTCTATCAGAAATGACACAGAGTAGAATGCACAGTTTTGGTAACATCCACACAGTGATAAACTGGTCCTGGGTGCTCTAACTAGGACAGAACTAAACTTCATTTCTGCCCATTTCAAACAAGTATTTTAGATTTTTTTTTTCATTAATGAAAAAAAATTGTCTGAATTGATTGATTTTAAGTATGGAATTCTCTCAAGGATTTGATCCTACATACAACCATTTCAACTTAAAAATAGAATCCATGCTGCATATTACAATAGTAAAATTAAATTTTACTACATTCCTTCATTAGCAGCTTGCAGCCATGTAATTAAAATACTTGGAGTTATCAAATCTGAGGCATGTATTACATCTGGTCTAGCACATGGAAGTCTGTGGTAGAGGGCTCAAGGCAGATTCCCTACTGGCTCATGTCAGGCACTTAATTTAAGTGCTTGTGTGGACAAGTAGGCTCCATACAACCTGATAAAGCAGCAAAGAGAGAAAAACACAAACCATATAGATCTGAAGTCACTTCCATACATAATAAAATAGTGGCACAATCACATTTGGAAAGCAGGGAGGAAAAAAAGAAAATGCCTTAGGAGAGTATCAGTAAAACAAAAGGGGAAGAGAACAGACAAGGGATCCCAGCTCCTCACATGCTCATGGCAGTGAACTCACCTGCACACTTCCCTAATCCCATCAGAATTGTGCTGGGTGAAAGGGAGAAGGGCTGTGCTAAACGTCTCTTGCTGTCTTCTCCCGCTACAGACTCAGGATACAGATAAAAGTACGAGTCCATAAATCGCACAGAGTAGACACAATCCAAATTCAGATAATGCCCATGCATGGCTTTTCCCGGGACTCTTTTCTATTACAATCTTGATGATAGAAAGAGAGGCACCATGTGAGTACTATTTAACCTCAAAATATACAAGTCTGCAGAGTTCTGGTCTGAGAAAGTTTATTTATGGCTGAACACTACTTGGGAAGACCCGTTACCTGTGCATACTACTGCAACAGACTGCATCCCCTCCAGTTCTAAAAGTAATCATGCTGTTCTTAATGTGAACCACACACTGACACCGTAACTGATATCAGTTGGCATTTATTAGCAGTTTGAGATACAAGACAGTCTATGGGCTTAGAAAGCATGGACCCTTAAGAAGGCCTCTTCAGGAAAAACAGAGTAAACACAGCAGAGAAATACAATGAGACTTTGCCTCCAGTTTCATAGTCTGCTTTTTTTCCAGACTGGAAGTACAGGTGAAATACAGAGCAAAAAAATAAAACTTTCAAGAACTAAATCTAGACCATGCTGTATGCTAAACAAATTTTAACATACACAATTAAAATGAAATAGTTTCATTAGATATCACAATTTAACATCTCACATAATGACAATGGAATTAGTTTTAAATATCTCAGAAGCAAATTTTTTCCTGCTTCAGAGTCAAATGGGGCTAAGGACTTTTTGAACAAAAGGACATATAGTGAATATCTGAAAGCATCTGTAGCCACATGCCTTTCTCATTTCCATCCCTATTTTTCTCTTTTTCCTCAAAGCAATTAAAATTTTCCTTTTGCTCAAAGGCCTGTGGGGAATAATCAGAGGGATGTTCTGAGAGACGACAAGGTCCTGAAATGAACCATCTTCCTCTGGGTCTTCAGTAAGCATCATCTAATGGCAGCGCAGTGATCCTGGTAAACCTTTCTTGGTGTCGCCTCATCAAGCTCTGGTGGCACATGGAAATGCTGTTTCCATTGCTCAAAAGACTGAATCTAGGTTTGTGTCTCTGCCCAAGGGCTGACTCACTCCACTCACGTCCACCCTGACTGACCTAGCCCCATTTTGTCTGTAAGAGTCAAGCTGTGCTTTAGGTAAGTGCAGCTAAATTTGGGAGATGATAACTTTATTTCTGCACATCCACTCAATTAATCTGTTCCTGGACTGTCAGTGATAATAATTCTCCAAGAATTACCGATTAAGTCATACACTTAAAATTATTTTCTAAAGCATCCTAGTGCCATCCGAGAACTTTGATGGTGACTCTTGCCATTACAGCTCGTTACCCTTTCACATCATCACATCCAAAATACAGATTTTGAGTTTGCGTGTTCATTCACAGGACTATAAATGTAGTGAAGGAATTACTATTTCATATTCTACTTATTTGCTAGAATTTTCCTTACCTAATTTTTTCTCTGAGACTTTTGCAAACTTCTATTTCTCTATTCTTTTATGGTATTTTTTACAATTCTTCCTAATCTCCATTATTACCACTGAAATTATTCACTGTCTTTCCCTTTCAATTTTGTAAAAATCTTAAATTCCCTCCCTGCCCCAAACTGTTTAAGGGCTTTCACTTCTGGTTTATATCAGATAGGCTAAAGCTCTAGTTTTCTGTTTTGCTAAATCCTAATTAAACTTCTGGCCCACATACAAATGATGCCTATTACCTCTGTGGCAGCTTTTTCTTTTCACTAATCTAGAAATACTCATTTTCCTATATATTTTGTACTAAAGGAAGTTGTCTTTAAAGATGAGAAACTTTGCTCTTCAAACACTAAATCAGTGTTAATCATGCAGAGATGTAATCTGCTTTCATACAGCCCTCCCTGCATCAATCTAGGATGAGGTGTTTTTGTGCTATCTACCAACCAGAAGACTAAGAACATTTAGCCATGATAGGGCATATTCAGAATACAAAATAAACAAGTGAATTGATAAAATAAATTAAAAAAAAGGCAACAAAACAAACCAACAAAGGGGGGGAAATGAATCCTGACGTAAAGCCAGCTAGTTAAACTGTATTCTTGCTACATAACCACCATTAGTCAACCCCTGCAGTTTCCAGATGTTTATTACAGGATATGCCTGGACAAATCTTCTTTCATAAAAGCTGTTTGACACAAAGACATTAAACTTTAAGTACCTTAACACAACAGCAGACCTTTTAAAGGGGATTTACTTGAACTTTTTATATACAAAAACAGCTGGAAGGGGAATAGAATGACAATGAAGTAAAACAAAACTTACAGACAACCACTTGGTAAATCTCCACCTTCTCCTTTAGGCACAAAAGAGAACTCCATAAGCACCGAGTATACAATAGTCCTATTAAGCTCATGATTTTCTAAAAGATTAAGGCCCTGACCAAAAGAACAGCGATTTCTGAAATCACTGGAAATCTTGCTATTTCCTTGAACAACTTTGGACCTGGTTCATACTGACTCCATAAGAATAGCTGTTCAGAGGCTGGAAGAAAACAACTCTGGTTATAACCTCCATAAAAATACAATAAAAAGGAACAAAGGCTTGTTTTCTACTTACTTTACTTTCCATATTTTTAAAAAAGGAAATTTTCAGCATTTTTCTCCACAATATAGTCAAATTAATTTGGTCTGAGGAAGTGAAAGAAAGATACAACAAGTCATAGAATTTGATACCAATTCTGAGATTTATCATTATTCACAGTGGTAACCACTATTTTATCCCTCAGCTTGATGCTGAAACAAAACTTATTTGCCAAAAATGGGGGGAGGAGTGGGACATATTTTCTTACTAGAAAATGCTCTCTATTGCTAGTTCCAGGGTCCTGGTTCTCTATTTCATCCATGTCCCAATTACCTACAGACTTTTCATCATAATTTCATATATTCATTAAATGCAAGATCAGACTTGTCTAACTGACAGTTTTACTTCCACTTGTAGGTAGGCGTGCATGTGCATATATATACATATTGTAGACCAAGGCCAAAAAATGAATATAGCATCAAATGATAAAAACAAGGAACATGATTCCAAAACATTTTAACTAAAACTTATGTTGGTTGCATACCGATCATTCCTATTTTCAGACAAGGTTTCTACTGTTTTGCAGTGAGTGCCAGAGAAAATACATTTCTATTGCTCCTGTAACAGAAAAACAAAAACCAAAAAACATGATCGAAGAATGGTTGCCCACTGACTAGCACACACATTTGTAGGACAAACGAAGCCCTGGCTACAAGCAGAAGCTCATCATACCCCAAATAAAAAAAAAAAAACCCTGTGTCAAAAAGTCTAGTGATTTAAGTGGGGCTAGAACAGATGCCAAGGTCACAATGCTTTTATATCCCAAAAGGTTAAGTCACTCTGTGCATTCTTTTTCTACCCCTCTCACAGACTGAAAGCTATTACTACCTAATGTCACACTTGACAACCAGATGGTACCAAGGAAACTTCTATTCTAATTTCACAGGTATTTTAATAAATTTATGCTAGGCTTCTTAGATCACTAAGATATGATTAGTATCTTCTATACACGATTAGATAGACCATATACATGCTATCTCATCACCCAGCAATAACAAGCGGGATAAGCTGGATCTGGTTCAAACTAATCAGACAATCCCAGTCCGGATGGATTAGACAAATCAAGCAATACAGAACATCTACCAACTTTTTCCACTTCAAGACAGATGTTACCTATGATCTAGTGTACAGGGGACAAGCAGTACACTTGCCACTACAAAATTAACTTCTCTTTGTATTCTGAAGACATTTGAATAAGCCAAATGTGTTTATACCAGGCTGTATTTTGGCATAGCCACAGCATTTTTGATTCAGCACTGGAAGCTCTAACACTGCATTTTTCATACTGCCAAACCACACCAAGTTTCTACAAGTTCTCAAACTTCTGCTGTTAGGATGCCCAAAGCACACATTTCTATTTCTGTCTCGTTTCAGTAGGCAGGCTTACAGAGAAACCTTCTCAGATTAGACTCATGCAATAATGAAGTAATGAAGTCCAGTTCCTGTACAAAACCTTCTTTCTCATGGACCTAATTCACTTTTTTCATGCAGGAGAAATATTATGCCCATTATACACATATAAAGACTGAGGTATGGAAAAGTAAATCAGTTCTTCCAAATCACCACCACTGGCAGAGCAAGAGCACAATCCTCCCTTCTAACTTTGGTACTACATCATATGGCAATTTCTGCCATTCCCTAAAAGCACATAAGCTCTGGAAATTGTTTTACTACAGCAATCACCTCTAGAAAATTTCAGAATCACATTATTACCCAGAAAGCCCATTTTGGCAGGAAAGAAAGTACAGTTATATACCTCTTTTTCCCCTAGACCCACTTTTTTTTTTTTTTTTTTTTAATTTCTCAGACAGGGGTACCAACCAGGTATTATCCTCCCTCTTCCCAGAGAGACCACAACACAAGGTGCTTATTTATTACCTACTGAACACTCTAAAAAAAGGGGAATTAAAATTTGCAGTTTTCTCTGTGACAGTGCTGTACATAAAGGACTTCTGATGATGCTATAATTTCCTGAATTCTGATCAAGGATTTTCAGTTAATATTCTTCAATACTGCCCTGTAAGCCAATAGTTATATTGCAAAATCAATGTATACAACTATTATTTGTTTTTTCTATCTTTGTTTGCAGTAAGAACCTCATTTCCAGAACTATTTATTGGCACTTTGGTCATGCCATAAAGCCTATTTCTTCCTTTCTAATTGTGTTTTGTTCATTACTGTACTGAGCAATTTATTCCAAAGGGTCAAAAGTATATATCCTTTCTTTCGAGTGAATTTTATAGTAGTTTCCTGGTCACCTCCAGATTCTTAGAAACTACAGAGTGGTGGAATCTGGGGGACACAAGTGCTCCTCAGATTCCTACTGCCCAGAACTACAGCAGCAAGGGAGAGCTGCAGACAACTTCCTAACATGTTTTTCCAGAAGCAGCTTTTCCAGTTAAAGCCAGTAGTAGAGCACAACCAGTAACAGTAGTATGTTGTTCCAAAAAATGCCCACTCTGTTCTCGACACTGCTTTTTACAGGAAGTGACCATCGCCTTTGACCAAGTTTCCTGCAATTACAGGGAAACCTATGAGAATCACTGAAAGCCAGCAAACTTTCAAATGCTTTTCAGAGCTGAGAAAATCCAAGCCTTCCTACAACACTTCTGACATCTTCCCACTCTACCCTAAGTCACATTTACATGGCTCATTCTTCCATTTAACACTTCCCACAACCTGAGTCCTTCCTGTCCTCATTTCCTTTTCCCCCCTTTTCCTGCAAAATCTCTTTACTTCTGTGCTTAGCTCACATAGAATTATCACAGCACCCGTGTGATATTTTTCTCCGCTAAACTGATTACTTCTTTAAGTCAGCTCTCTGCCTTCTGGAGACAGACACTCCCCTCGTGATCTCACAGCAGTGCACTACTACATAACAGCACGCTGCATCGCTGCTTTTATTTGTAATGAGCATAGCTCCTCTTTTTGCGTGGTCATTACATGGCTTGTTTGCAATCCAGCTGCTCCCTCCCACAGCTGCAGGATTTGCCGGACCGTCCCTTCCAAGCAGCAGCTGCTGCAGCTCGCAGGTCTCCGGGAGCGCTGCTGCTGGGAGAAGGATACTCTTGCTCCCCGCGGTAGCGGTGCCCTGCACTGGTCCTTGGCAGCCGGGAGGAGCAGCCACCGAGGCCATCCAGCTCCGTGCTGAGCTCCACCGCGGCAGGATGACCCTGCCGGTCATGGGAGTAACACTTTGCTGTCTCGGCTTGCAGAGCCGATCAGCCTCTCCCGAAAGCTTAGAAGTACATTGAATTAAAAGACTTTAGCTAGAGGCAGGATCGGGTTTGTACTAGCCGCTGTTCCTGCTGAACTTGGTTGCAGCTGCATTCCCCTTTCCCCCCACTCGTACATCTTGCAGTACCATCGTTCCTTTCCAACCTCAACATCAAGATTCATGTAATTACATATAAGCATATGTATATGATTGTATATGCATGCATTACTTCAAAAAGATTTGCATAGTAAAGCCTGCAAAATGGGAAACCATCAGTATTAAAGGAAGCAGGTGTGATTCAGCAGCTTGTTGTGGGCATGTTAGGAGACAGTCACATGTGGCTACAGACTTCTTCAGTGCATACTGTGCCAACCCTCCACTTCCTATAAAATCATAATCACCTCCGGAGATCCTCTCATCATACCCAAGTGCTTCATCCATTTATGACAAAATACATTTGGCAACACTTTTAGAGTCTTAAAATGAAGGAACGTGGGCGTGTTACATACGTTAACACACAATAGCATAATGTACTCAACATCCTTAACGACAGGATAATTCTTTTCCTTCCTTCTGCACTGTACACTGTAACAGAAGCCAAAGTGCTGCGGGTATTAACCAGCTCCGATTCAGCAGCAGCAGCACTGCTCATGGTGTGCACTGATCAAACGACAAAAGCTTTCTTGGAAAAGATCTTGTCCCAGAATAAAAATCTGGTTCCCTGTGAGTCCCTCGTTCCAATGCACAAATTGCAGGACTGACAGGTCTGCAGAGAGGGATCTTTTAGTAACAGATCATCACGACATATAGACTCACTGGAAGCAACAACGTCCAACATTTCTTAAGTCTGATTATTCAACTTGCATACTTTGCTAATAATTTTCCCAAAGTTTTGCTGACTGAGGCGTATTGTCCCTGTCCCCCTGTCGCTGCGAGATCCTGCTGATCAGAGCAAGCTTGGAGCTGCGTGAGGCAGCGGCGGCCGGGCCGGCACAGCGCCCGGAGATTCCACTGCTGCACCGACTTCTGGGGAGGGTGACAATCTTACGGTTTGATTTCTTAATTGAAAAACTGTAATTGTACCAACACCAGGCCCCAACTCGCATAATGAATAAAGTCTGCACCATTGAAATCTATAGCACAGAGTACTCCTACTTCACCTAATTAACAGTTCGCAGTTAGGAGCTTTTCCATATGCATATGTAAAGCCTGCTGATAAAAGGGGAAAGGGAACTCAACAGCTTTTTTTTGTTAGGCTGGAGGAACATAGGAAGCTGCTAAAAACTCCGGTAGGGCATTTAGCTTTGTGGTTATAGCCTGATTGCTTTTGCTTTTAAGTCTAAATGTTAGGGGTTTTTTAATTTTTCTCTCTTTCCATTTGTTTTGCTGCACTTATACTTTTTTAGCCATTTCTCTATCCTTTAGTACTTGTGACCTCCTTTTTCTACTATTCTATGTCGTTCTATACATATGCTTTTCTTTTCCTACTTTCTCCTGCTTCCTTACCACCAGTGGGAGTAGCAAGTGTGGATAAGTGTGCACATGTTTTAAATCTGTATTCAGCTCTACAGAGGAGCCTGCAGAACCCTGGAAATAATTATTCTGAGAAAAACTGTGTTCATACTCCACAGCAATTGTGTGGAACATATGAGCTTGAAAAGTTTCTGTCATGCAATCCAGCCACTAAGCAGTTGTGAGAAGAGATGTCTCATATAGGTTTTTCAAGGACCAGCTTAGAAATTTCCAAGAGTGTGGAAGTGTTTCAAGGAACAGCTTCTGTGGAAGAAGTTTCAAGGACTTATCCCTTTGGTGTGTCTTCCTGAGAATGGCAACAAGCACTCCGGAGATCTCTGTCTGCTAAAGTCACTCTTCCCAAATGTGGAAGTGGTAAAATTTCTGAACTGAATATTGCAATATTCTTAGCATAGACAAAAAAAAAAAAAAAAAGTGTTTTCTTTGATCATTGCCTCCTAAGTGACTACACTGCTTTTCAGCTGGAATTTCTTCAATACTGAAATTGAGGACGGTAAGACTATGGAAAAGTTTTCCCTAGGCAGATGCAATCTTACGAGAAAAAAAAAAATGAGTATAGGGTCTTACCCTGGGAAGACTCAAATAGAAAAATACAGTCTTAACTATGGGTAGTGAAAGTAGCTACACACAGAATAGGTATAAAAAATACAGGTGTGTGCAGTCTTCCTAAGTGACTATATAATTATAACATCATTTTTGCCATTATTCTCCTTTTCCTTCCTAGTTGGTGCTACTGTTATCTGTTGTGTAGTTGGCATGATGACTCAGATGATAGAATTATGCTGAAAATTATATATACATGGAACACTGAGGTCCTAGAATGCAAATTCTTCTGCATAAACAATCTAGAGTTGGGGGTTTGTTTGGTTTTGGGTTTTTTTAATTTCTTCTGCCAAGCACTAGACATACAGTATTGTAAGTCTAAGAATAGAAGTTTTATATTTGAACTACCGCTTTCAAGCTGAACCTCAAAACAAATTGTGCTTTAGTTCAATGTTTGAGCTTGCTGTTGAAAAGAAAATCAACAGTGCAATTTTCTATATCATGAACATCTACATCTACCTATGGCTTTGAGTGTATAATAACAGAGTCTCAAGAAACTGGAGTTTTCCACTGTAGTTTTGTCCTCATTTGCTCTCGTAATCATTCATGCTTAGCAGCATTTGTTGAATTCAGATACAGGTCAACTGTATTTTCATGAAGTTCAAAGAAATGGAAAAAAGAAATTTATAGAGAAAATAGTGGCCTGATGATGCTCTTCCAGATCGATGTGATCATATTTTGCTTTTCATCTGATTCAATACCAGGTTTCTATCTATGGCGTAAACTATCTTTCTGAAAATTCTAGCCAAATGATAAGTAATTTGCCTTATTGAAAAGTCTTTTGCTAAGAAGTGTCTTCTGTGATGTAAGTTAGATACAGCTGTCATCTCTTGTCTGCAAGTAAACAGATAAAAGGAATATGCATTTTTGACTGATCACATTATATAAAGTAATTTTCATTGGTTTATAATGTATCTGCAGCATGACAATAACCATGAAGTTAAAGATTGTCAGATTTGTCACTAATTAATACATGAATAATAATGGTACATGAGACAAGCTTATAGGAATCAGGCCCAATATATGCTGGTTATTGTAAAGCCACGTATATAGAAATAAGTGTTTTGAAGTGACCAGGACCTTGGTTGCTCTGATTTGGACACTGTAAAAGGCCTGGCTGCTAGAAAATGTTCGGAGTTTAACCACAGAAAAAGTAGTTTTCTTGTATTTATTTCAATGCAGACTTGAATCAGCTGAAACTACAAGTCACTGAAACAGACTGGGATTTTTTTTTTTTTTTGTAATAAACATTATGATAGACTCTGACAGCTGGAGAAGGTGGGATAATAGCAGTAGACTACCAATCTACTGTTCCACACTGAACAGCCTTTTGCTGCTTGAGTAGTCACCCCGAAAACTGTATAGAATGCTTGGGGGAAAGGAAAAGGAAGCAGAAGTTTGCCTTAAGAAATTCCTGTAGGATGCATCCACTGTAATTCTGTTCTGGACTGTACTGCATCCACTGCAATTCTTATTCAGAAAGACTCCTGGCACCTTCTGGAGAGGCTCCATCATATCTGATCACTAGTGCAGTACAGAGCATGTAATGAAGTCATACTTTATCGTCACTTATTAAAACAGCTGTCTAAGGTCATAAATACAACAAGTTGTTTTTATCACCAGAAGAACTCCCGTAAGCATGAGGATGATGATTAACATCATATCTTCAATTCTGCTTACATCTGCAACCCCATAGCAGATGCTCAGATCCAGTGTTGTTTAAAAGCCATCAGAAAATGTCTTAATCACTGGTGACCTCTGCAAGAACTTTGGTGGCTTCTACATCGATCTGACCCACAGAGTGCTCCTCAGGCAAACGTGAAGGCAGGCTTTTTTTATTGATTAGCCAAATTGTCTAGCCTTCCTGTTTTGTCTCCTCATTGGCAATTAAGAGAGAAATCCATGGAGGGAGTGGTGGCAGTGAACCTTTCCCTCTGATACAAATAACCTTAATCAGGCCTCTTAGTTAATTTGTGAAATTGTTCCATATCGACTTCTCTTTGAAGCAGGATTTCATCCTATGGCTCCATCAGTAAAACATATACATCTTCCAGTTAGCTATGCAGGCTCTTTCTAACTGTGTTACCTTTTGCTTCCTATTTACAATCCTAGTCCCATCATTGATTCCAGTAATCTTTCCTGCACCATGAGCTGTTATTTTCTTGAGGGAGAACCTGAGTGTGTTTTGTTATTGTTTTTTTAAACCTAGAAACCTAGATAATTAATATTAAACCAAGTAACAACAATCTAGGAAACTGGGGGGGGGGGGGGGGGGGGGGGGGGG